>BSBN01001059.1:0-1200000 GCA_027924645.1 Cunninghamia lanceolata | reverse complement strand
CAACAATTACATCTCTTTTATATGTATATTTAGCTTTTTAATCCATCATGTAACCCTGGGCATTGAAATTCAATCAACCGCTTATGCCCAGGCAATCACGCTACATTTAATTCAGCCCATGGCCCTGTTAGGAAACCCTGCAAAGTCGGATGATGGCCATGCCCTAACAGGTCTTCAAAGTCACAAAAGGAGATTGTCCACACACGTGGG
Source organism: Cunninghamia lanceolata (assembly GCA_027924645.1). Lineage (NCBI taxonomy): Eukaryota > Viridiplantae > Streptophyta > Pinopsida > Cupressales > Cupressaceae > Cunninghamia > Cunninghamia lanceolata. Next base: position 1,199,790 of record BSBN01001059.1, on the reverse strand, counting down.
TGTCAAGCACATTGAAAATTCTAACTATTTCAACTACTTGAATCTAACTGATCTACAATGTTGTCCTACAGGTATTTAACTCATTCTATAATAAGGGTGTGATTTTAGGAAACTGTGCTACAAGCTTTTACAATACTTTAAAAGTGTTTATTTTAATTTTGTCTTTGGTGCGCTTTGAATTTTTCTTTATTGGTGAATTCAACCTCTGATAAACTCCTTTTCCTTGGCTTTCTTCACTTTCCTTCTCTTATCCCCCTTTAGTCGATGAAATCTTCATTTGGTGAACCATTGGGTCTTCTTTGTTTTCTCCTTTTGGGCCTTTAGTCAGAAAATCACCTTATCAGTGAACCTAAGAAGCCACAAACTGATCAGTGAGTTTGTAGTTTTGTTGATTCCCTGATTTCTCCCTTTTGTTTTGATCTTTTGCCTCCTTTTCACCTTATTGGAGAATCCTCTTACTCATGAACTTGCCCTGTAGTTGCCTTTGTTGCTTGTCAGCCCCTTGCTTTATCAGTGAAATTTGAAAATCATGAACCTGTTGGCAAGTTCACCATTTTGTGAACTTACCAACCAAGCAATCAACTTTCCTTTCCTTAGTCTTTGGCTGACTATCATCTTTCTTACAACTTCTTCCTTCATCTTTTCCTCTTTAGTCATCGATTTCACCGATCGACAAAATTGCCTATCGGTGAACCATTTGGTTCACCAACCTTTCCTTTTTCTAACAACTCTTGCGTCATCCCCTTGTCCAACTCCTTCTTTCCTTAGTGATTTCACCAATCGGAGAACTTTAAGTTTGCCAAACTTGAAATTTGCCGACGAAGGCAAACCTATCTTCCTTCAGCTTGTTGGAATTAGACTGGACAACTGAGAGTGGGGGTGAATTAGTTGTCACAAAAATAAACTTTTTCTTCTTTTAACCTTCTTTATTAACTTACTATCAGATTAATGATGTAAACATTAAAGCATAGATCAACAACATATGAGCAAAAACATAAGCAACACACTTGACACCAAGATTTTGACGTGGAAACCCAGTTAAGAGCAAAACCACGGTGGGGATTAACTCACAAAGATTTGTACCCTGTTAAAAGTACTTTAGAAAAGTAGAAGGCACATGCCTTTGGGTGCACTTCCCATAGCTCACTGCTTAAAAGAGAGGCTCACTGCCTACAAAATTTATTTAGAACAGAAAGAATTGACTGAGAAATAGCATCTACTTCATGCTTGGTTCAATTTCAATGAATGCTCACAAAACTTCTGCTTTGCCCCAAATTCTTCTTCACTGACTTTTCACTCTATACTGCTCTCGCTCCTTTTCTTCTCTGCTATGCTTCTAATCCTTTATTCAGATTTAATCCATTTTTCTCAAGGATGATTTTTAATAACTCTTCAACAAGTATTTATACACTTCATCAACGTTGGAATGATCAACAAGGCCGGCTAAACTTAATGTGGATCTTTACACTATTGGCCAAACATAGCCAAGACTTGAATCTTCCTCTACTAACACGCCACGCTGCATAAATTGATCTTTAGATCATCCACAACACGCTAGGAACATTCGGTTGGCCAAGACTAGGAAGAACATCAACTTCAAAGAGGAAATCTTCAATAACAAGCTCAAACTCCAATGTGGACCTCCAACATAGTATCCACATGATCCAGAGACCTCCACAAGCACATTAAATTCACCAATAACATCCACTCTAAACCAAATTACTAGAATCATTTGTATCTTCCTCTGGAACCTCAAGAACACTGTCTGCCATGATTGTCAAACTAGAAGGATGGCTTGTGGACCTCCAAATCACAAACCACTAGATTTGATAATACACACTGACTTCCCAAACATGCCTTCAGATTTGTAGACCATAATATTTCATTGTGGAGCCATCCGGACCAACTTACTATCACTCTGTCTCTTCTGAATACTACAAAATCTGGTTCTACTCAGATGGCCATAACTTCTTCAAATCTTCATTCAAACTTCTCAATTCTTAACTGGAACAACCTCTTATAATCCTCTACATAGCCATATGGTTCATGAACATTGAGTCTTCATTAATTTTCTCAATATCCTCAACATTCTAGTCTCCTGAACAGGCAACAAAATAAGGCACAGTTGACACCAATGACAACAAGAATATGTTGACATCAATGACAACATCGCTTAGGCACATATTTGCAAGTCTCCCCCTTTGTCATTGATGGCAACATATGATGTGAAAAACTGATTCAACCATCATGACAAGAACTTCTCCCCTTGACCTCTGCAACCACTTCCTGTATTGCTCCCCCTGTCATCAACAATTAGTTTTTCACATGTCTTCTCTCCCCCTTTCACATCAATGGCAAAGGGCACATATTTGCAATCTTTACTCCCCCTTTTAATTTTAGATTGATCTCCAACATTTGCATACTGACTACTCCTTAGAGTAGTATTTTCTCAACATCAGTCCAGATCTCAATTGGGAAGAGGCTTACTGAAGATATCTACAATCTGATCTTTGGAAGACACAAACTCCAACTTGATTTCATTCTCATTTACCTTCTCTCTCAAGAAATGAAACTTGATAGATCTATGCTTTGTCTTTGAATGCAACACCAGATTCTTTGAGATGCTTATTGCACTAGAATTATCAAAAAAGATTGTGACTAGCTCCTCAAACACAATTCTGATGTCCTTCAACATTTACTTCATCTACAGAACTTGGGTACAATTATTTGCTGCTACTATATATTCTGCTTCTGCAGTAGACAAAGATATTGCCTCTTTCTTTTTGCTCATCCAAGAGACCAATCTTCTTCCCAAGAAAAATGCACCACCACTAGTACTTTTTCTGTCATCCACATCTCCTACCCAATCAGCATCTGTATATGCATGAAAAGTGAAATCATTGTCCTTTGGATACACAGTTCATAATCAATTGTCCCCTTGAGATATCTAAAAATTCTTTTGACTGCCACAATGTGGGATTCTTTTGGATAAGCTTGAAATCTAGCAACAAGTCCAATGACATTCATGATGTCAAGTCTAGTCTAAGTGAAACAGAGCAATCCTCCAATCATTGATCTATACCTTTTCTGATTTGCCTTGGGGGAGTCATCATCTTTACTTAACTTGCATCGGGTTACCATAGGTGTACCTACTGGCTTTGAATCTTCCATTCCAAACTTCTTCAGCAATTCTTTCACATACTTGGACTGAGATATAAAGATACCTTTATCTAACTAAACAATTTGCAGAACTAGGAAGAAATTCATCTCTCCAAACATTGACATCTCAAATTCACTTTTCATCTAATCAACAAATGCTTTGCACATACATTCATTTCCACCAAATATGATATCATCAACAAAGACCTTAGCAATCAGGATGTCCTCATGATTAATCTTGAAATAAAGATTACTATCAGCAATGCCTTTGTTAAACCTATCTTAAGCAAATATTTATCCAATCTTGCATACCAGGCTCTTGGATCTTGCTTGAGTCCATACAAGGCTTTTCTCAGTCTACAAACCATATCTCCTTGATCAGACAATTGAAATCCTTCTGGTTGCTCAATGTAGACTTCTACCTCCAAATGTCCATTCAAGAATGTTGATTTGACATCCATCTGATACAATTTAAAAGCTCTGAAAGTAGCAAATGCAAGAAACAATCTAACTACCTCTATTCTTGCCACCAGAGCAAAAGTTTCTTCAAAATCAATTCCTTCCACTTGAGAATAACCTTTGCATACCAACCTTGCTTTGTTTCTTACAACTTCACCATCTTCATTTAGTTTATTTTGGAAGACCCATTTGGTTCCAATCACATTTTTGTCCTCAAGTCTAGGAACATGATCCCAAGTGTGGTTCTTTTCAATTTACATCAATTCTTCTTCCATTGCTTTTACCTAGTTTTCATCATTACATGCTTCACTTACTGATTTAGGTTCAATCTTTGAAATCAAACAAATTTCTTCTTGATCTTCAACAACTCTTCTCCTAGTTCAAACACCTTTATTTCTATCTCCTATGATTTGATCTTCAGGATGACTCATTCTTACATACCTGGGGGTTTTGGGAATTTCTTGAACTTCTATTTCTTGAGCTTGTTCCTCAACATCTGTACTATTTTCTTGAGTTCCTAGAGTTTTTGGATCAATCTGAATCTGATTCAGAGTTTGAACTAACCTTCCTTGACTTTGACTTTCATCTTGATCATCTCAATCATATCTGCAGAACCTGGAATGTCCTTCCTTGCTCTCATCAACTCTAACATTAGCACTTACAAAAATATTTTTCAACCTCTTGTTAAAGCCTTAATTTGAGTAGAGTACCCCAAAAATATTCCCTCATCACTTCTTGCATCAAACTTGCCTAAATCCTCATCTCTTTTGATATAGCATTTACTAGCAAAAACTCTAAAATATCTCATAGTAGGAGGATGACCAAACCATAGTTCATATGGGGTCTTAATAGAATTGCCTTTGATCTACACCTGGTTAAGAGTGTAGACAGTAGTACTCACAGCTTCTCTCCAATAAACTTGAGGAACATTTCTTTCCATCATCATGGTCCTGGCAACTTCTTGAATGGTCCGGTTCTTTCTTTCCACAACTCCATTTTGTTGGGGAGTCCTAGGAGCAGATAACTATCTTTTTATGCCATGCTTTTCACACAAAGCATCAAGCTCACCGGAAGTAAATTCTCCACCTCTGTCGGATCTCAAACATTTCAATTTTTCACCAATCTCATTTTCCACCATCACTTTGAACACCTTAAATTTGTGAAGAGCTTCTAATTTTTCTTTTAGGAAAGTTATCCACATCATCCTAGAGTAATCATCAATCAGCAACATGAAATATCTATCTCCTTGGACACTCCTAATTCTAGCAGGACTATAGAGATCAGTATGTACCAGTTCCAATCGTCCACTTGAAGCTTGTTCCTTACTTTTGAATGAAGTTTTGTTTTGTTTCCCCAATTGACATTCTCTACACATGCTATTAGGTTTCACAAGTTTTGGAAGATCTCTTACAGCCTGAGTGGTACTTATTTTGACAATGTTATCAAAATTCACATGACACATCCTCCTATGACATAACCAACTTTGATCTGTCTGAGCAATCAAACAACTTTTGCCAGAACTACTTAAATGAAAAATGTTACCTCTAGTTTGAGTACCAGATGCAATTTCAGTTCTGGAGCTCTCCAAGATTCTGCATTTTCCATCCTTGAATCGAAGATCATAACCTTTGTCAACCAACTATCTGTTATCTGCCATTGCACCAAAAGATCAACCTTTTAATGCCTGATACAACCACTTGACTTAACAAGCATGGGAGGTGGTTAAGCCCTTGTCGCAAACCACCGTAGCGCAGTGCTGAACAAGGAGACCAAGGGTCACACCTTGCAACAACCCCCCCAGCACAAGCACGGGGTTTGAACCTGTGACCTCAGCTCTGATACCAATTTTTAGCTACCGTTGCACCAAAAGATTGATCTTTTAATACCTGATACAACCACTTGACTTAACAAGCACGGGAGGCGGTTAAGCCCTTGTCGCAAACCACCACAGTGTAGTGTTGAACAAGGAGACCAAGGGTCACACCTTGCAACACTATCCAACATTGAGAAGATTATGTTTCAGTCCTTCCACATATAGAATGTCATTGGTGCTATTCTTACCATCAAAAGAGATGGATCCTTTGCCACAGATTCTACCAGCTGATTTATCTCCAAATTTCACAAGCCCTCCATAATTTTGAAAATTCACAAACTTACTTTTGTCTCCAGTCATATGATGAGAACATCCACTATCAATCACCCATTCATCTTTCTCAATAACCTGAGTAGCCAAGGCACTTTCCATATTTGCATAGCTAGCAGATTCAGTAGACACCGGATCTTCTTCTTTGATAGCAATGAACACCCAATCATTTTCAGAGGAACCTCCATGATCAGATTCATCATCTGTGACTCCTTCTCCAGCTTCTTGGACATAGTAACATTTGTTCTAATTTTTTTATCTGTTAGGGTTTGGTTTTGAAAACCTCTCCGGACATCTTGAGGCAAAATGACCAATCTTATTACAAGCAAAACATTTGAGTGGCAATTTTCCTTCATACTTACCAGATCCTCTTGGCAATCTTTTGGCAAGAAGAGCTTCAAGATTTGCAGTTTTAGTTTCAACATCTTCAAGATCCTTCCTTGTCTTCACGAATCTATTTGATCTTGCAGAAGAGATTTCACCCGGATCATATCTTTGTTTTCCATATACACTGGCCTTAAATGTAGATTTAGACTTGGGAAGAGAATCACGAAACTCACTTAATTCAAAAGCTAAAATTTTGCCAACCAGTTGATCTCTTGTAACTTCTGAGAGTCCTAATCTCCTCTATAGCAGAAACCTTATGTTTGTATGAATTAGGTAAATATCTGAGCACTTTTGATACAATCTTTGATTCTACTAAAGTTCCACTAGCACACCTGATACCACACACAAGTTAATTTATCTTTTGCATGTAGATTGTGATGTTTTCATCTTCACTCATCCTCAAATTTTCCTCTCAGACTTTGCAACTTGGGACATTTGACAAATTCATCGCCTTCATACAGATTCTCCAACTTTTTCCAAATTTCATGAGTAGTTTTTAGACCAAAGACATTTGTCCTTTCTGAATCGGTCAGGGCACTCAACAAGGCTTCTTTATCTCAAAGGTTATTTTCAGCATCTTTGAGTTGATTTGGAGATGAAGGACCTTTCTCTGGAGGTTTATACTCAACACTGGTTATCACCCAATAGGCATCGCCCATGCAATTCTTCCAAACAGATTAGTTTGTTCCATCAAATCTCAGACTATCCTTCTTGTAGGTCGACATCTTGGATCTCCTCAAGCGGTCAAGCTTTTATAAGAGGATCTGGCTCTGATACCAATTGTTGGAATTAGACCAGACAACTGAGAGGGGGGGTGAATCAATTGTCACACAAAATAAACTTTTTCTACTTTTAACCTTCTTTATTAACTTATTATTAGATTAATGATGTAAAAATTAAAGCATAGATCAACAACATATGAGCAGAAACATAAGCAGCACACTTGACACCAAGATTTTGACGTGGAAACCTGGTTAAGGGAAAAACCACGGTGGGGGTTAACCCACAAAGATTTGTAGCCTGTTAAAAGTACTTTAGAAAAGTAGAAGGCACATGCCTTCGAGTGCACTGCCCAGAGCTCACAGCTCAAAAGAGAGGCTCACTGTCTATCAAATTTATTTAGAATAGAAAGAATTAACTGAGAAATAGCATCTACTTCATGCTTGGTTCAATTTCAATGAATGTTCACAAAACTTTTGCTTTGCCCCAAACTCTTCTTCACTAACTTTTCACTCTATACTGCTCTCACTCCTTTTCTTCTCTGCTCTGCTTCTAATCCTTTATTAAGATTTAATCCATTTTTCTCAAGGATGATTTTTAACAACTCTTCAACAAGTATTTATACACTTCATCAACCTTGGAATGATCAACAAGGTTAGCGAAACTTAACACGGATCTTTACATTGTTAGCCAAACATAGCTGAGACTTGAATCTTCCTCTACTAACATGCCACACTTCATAAATTGATATTTAGATCATTTGCAACATGCTAGGAACATCTAGTCGGCCAAGACTGGGAAGAACATCAACTTCAAAGAGGAAATCTTCAATAACAAGCTCAAACTCCAATGTAGACTTCCAATACAGTAACCACATGATCTAGAGACCTCCACAAGCACATTGACTTCACCAATAACATCCACTCTAAACCAAATTACCAGAATCATTTGTATCTTCCTTCGGAACCTCAAGAATACTGTCTACCATGGCTGTCAAACTAGAAGGATGGCTTGTGGACCTCCAAACCACAAACCACTGGAGTTGATGATACACACTAACTTCCCAAACATGCCTTCAGATCTGCAGACCATAATATTTCACTATGGAGCAATCCAGACCAACTTACTGTCACTCTGTCTCTTCTAAATACTGCAAAATCCAATTCTACTCAGATGGCCATAACTTCTTCAAATCTTCATGCGGACTTCTCAATTCTTAACTGGAACAACCTATGACAATCAAATACATAGCCATATGGTCCATAAACATTGAGTCTTCATTAATTTTCTCAATATCCTCAACATTCCAGTCTCCTGAAGAGGCATCAAAATAAGACACAGTTGACACCAATGACAACAAGAATATGTTGACATCAATGACAACATCACTTAGGCACATATTTGCAACACAACCTTCCTATCAGAGCTTCTTCCTTTGTCGGTGAACCAGCCAATCGGTGAACTTTCTTCCATTTAAGCTTTCTTAGATTGGATATTTATGATGGAAGAAAGGTAGGATTTTTGGGGGAATCTTTGGGCTATTTTGGCCTTGGTTAAAAGATGACAACAACTATTATTTAGGAGATTTTGATGCATTTTGTAAGTTGAATGGAATCATGTGACATAAGATAATATTGTACACCCCTCAACAAAATGGAGTTTAGAGAGAATGGATACGACATTGATGGAGGGGGCTAGGAGTATGCTCAGTGGTGTTGGTTTAGATTAAGAATTCTAAGTAGAAGTGGTTAGCATTACATGTTACCCAATTAACAAGTCTCCTCAATTGTTTCTTGTTGATAAAACCTAATAGGAGATTTGGCTGAGAAAATCCCTTACTTTAGTATACTTTTATGTTTAGTTGCAAGGCATATGTTCATGTGCCTAAAGAAAAGAGGTATAAGTTGCACTACAAAGTTATTAAGTGTATTTGCATTGACTATAGTGAAGGTGTGAAAAGACACATGATCTAGAATCCTATAACTAGAAAGACCATGCACATTTAGAATGTAAACTTTAGGGAGATCTGGTCTAGTTCTACAATCGAGCAACTAAAGGATGATGTTATGTCAATTGTGTAGTTATAGGCAAAGACTAGGAATTTTGCACCAAATGATGGACTAGAAGTTTATGATGGACCAAATGAGGAGGATAGTACTAAGAGATTTGAAGCTATAAGGAGGAAGAACCTCCACCTTAGCCTTTGAGGAGGTCCACCTAGCAGAGACAACAACTAGATAGGTAAAATCCACCTGATTTTAGATGCATTTTTTTTTAATACTAACATTGATGAGCCTAAAACTATGGAAGCAATGAAAATGAATGACAATAAATCTTGAAAGATGGCCATTGAAGAGTAAATGGTTGCATGAAAAAATAATAAACATGATATTTGGTTCTAATTCCCAATGGTTAGAAATTTTTTGAATGCAAATGGGTTTTCAATAAGAATTTCAGTTTAGATGGAAGTGTTGAAAAGTACAAAGCGTAGTTGGTTGTGAAAGGATATTCCCAATTTGTGGGAATTAATTTTGGTGAGATTTTTTCTCTTGTTGATAAGATAGCATCCATTAGATTCTTGTTATCTTGTGCTATCGCATATGACCTTGAGGTTGAGTAGAAGGATGAGAAGACAAATTTCTTACATGGTTACTTGGAGGAAGAAATCTATATGTCACAATTAGAGCACTATATTGAAAAGGATAAGGAAAGGTTGGTTTATTAGTCAAAGGAATCCCTCTACAATATAAAACAATCTCCTAGAATGTGGTATCAAAATTTTGATTCTTATGTTTTTAGGTTGGGATTTATTAAGTCTAAATCTAATCATTGTGTCTATTACAAATGGCTTGATGATTAATTTATTATTATCACTGTGTATATTGATAACACATGTTATTTGGTAATGATAGAAGTATGATTAGGCACTTGAAATCTTAGCTTTTATCATAGTTTGAAATGAAAGAATTGGGATTTTCTAAGTTTATCTTAAGGATGGAGATTAGATGAGATAGAGCTAGGAAAAAAGTTTGGTTAAGAGGAAGTGTGTTGACTCTATTTTGTAATGTTTCGGTATGGCCAACAACAAACTAGTGAGTGTTCATATTTGTGGGATCAAATATTTTAGTTGAGCAGTTTCCTTAGACATCTATAGAGATGGAGGACATGAGTGTTATTCCCTATGCTTGTGCAATTGGGAGCGTTATGTATGCTATGGTCTTCGCTAGACTAGACATTGCCCAAGCAATGGGATTTTTGAGTCATTTTATGGCTAATCCTAGATAAGATCATAAGGTAGTAATGAAGAGGGTGTTCAAATATTTGTGAGATAATTTATAGTACTCCACAAGTTATTAGGGAGTTGAGGCATTAGGATATCTACAATTCTTATTGTATATCCAATATTATGTGGATTCTAATTGGGCAAGGGATATTGATAGTAGAAGGTCTACTAGTGGCTACATGTTTAGCTTATTTGGTGGAGTAGTGAGTTGGATGAGAAAGAAATGGGTTGTGGTCACCTTATCCACTATAGAGGTAGAGTACATGGTATTTACTCTATAAAGAGTTTATCTTTCTTCTAAATTTGTGTTTAGATGTTGGGTTGCATCATAGAGTAGTTAGAGTTTATTGTAATAGTTAGTGTGGCATCAGCTTGGCAAAGAACACAACCTTTCACATGTGGACAAAGCACAATCATGTATAGTATCATTTTGTCTATGATATGGCAGAGGATGGGAGGGTAATGCAGTAGAAGGTTGATACTTCAGAGAAAGTTGTAGATACTTCAACAAAGCTAGTTAGCACAAAGAAGCTCAAGTGGTGTAATAAATCTATGGGCCTCTCAGCCCCTTACAGATAGTTAGCAGTGTTGTTATTCCCCTTTCCCTTGCAAGGTGTTCAACATGTGGGAAAATGTTAGAAAAGGTGCCTCACCCTTACATCCTAATGTTAATAATAAAAAACATAATTTTCAGGCTATAGAACACACAAATACAATTTCTGGGCTATAAAGGTTGATTTTAGCCTTAAAAAAATGTCAAAAGGAGCCTTAATTAGAGCAAGTAGGTTATGGAGACATGGATCTCTTTAACACCTTATATTAAAAAAATGGGCTCAATCAACTCTCTAGATCAAAAGTTAGGCCTCCCACATTAGAAAAGAGCATCTATGATTCATAAGAGAGTTGTAAGAGGGAGTTACACTTGTTGACGAACTTATGGTTCATGTTAGCATGTCATGATGCATTTTTTAATGGGGATAGTGGATCCAAAATGGAGAACCCAACTTGGTGAGTGGATTAAGATGAACTTTTGATAGGTGTAAGGAATATGTTATTTTTAGTCGATGGACTCATCTTGGGATTTGGTCTTTAGATTCTCACTAGGGATTTGGGTGCCACATTTTGGGTGATTTTAGATCATGGTTTCCTAAATACCATTTGACGGTTTCATTTAATTATTATCCTATTAATTAGGTACTTGAGATGGAGGTTTCATAGTTTGGTTTTGTAGATATTGTTATGCTGCCAAAATATCTCTAGGTCTATATCTTTGTACGATCTCCTATGAAGGGTTGATCTTGGATTTATATTTAACCCTCTTTATGTTTTTGATAATATAATTAGTTTAATATTTAAAGGTTGGGTTTTCTTTTCCAATAGGGTTTTCCTAGGTTATATGCTTTGATGTGGTTCTGTGTTCATTCTTTCTCTGTTTAAAATTATATTTTTTATTTACACATCTCTTCTCTTAGATTAATTGTGGAAGTTTTATCAAACTTCCTTTCAATTAGTATTAGAGCTTGATCATATTAGTTATTGGGTGTTATGGTTAGAAGGATTTTTCGTTCAAAATGATCTTGGTTTAAGTGAGAGATTTATGCAAAATAGATCTTATTTATAGAGAAAATGGTGAACACATCTTGTGCATAGATGGAAAAGTTCAATGGCATGAACTTTGAAATATGGAAGCTCAAAATGGAGAATTTGTTGGTGGATCAGAATCTAGGAGTCCAGTCACTAGAACAAAACCTAGAACAATACAATAAACAGATTGGGATGTGTTGGAAAGAAAAGCAAGGAGCCTCATTTGGATCTATTTGGAAGATTCAGTGCTTCTAAGTGTTTTGAGAGAAGCCACCTCGAGTACCTTGTGGTCAAATTTTGGAAAGCTCTATTAGACCAAATCCATGGTGAATTAAATTTTCTAAGGAAGAAGTTATAGTTATTGGATTGGTGATGGTGACTATGTTTATGAACACTTGAATGAGTTCAACACTATGGTTACTGAGTTGAAGTCCTTTGATGTGTAGATAGACAATGATGATCAAAGTATCACACTTCCATGTTTTTTTTCAGAGAATACTCAATACATCATCAAATATTCCTTGGTTATTCATGGTAGATTGAAAGAAAAAGGTAAGAAGGGGAACAAGAAGCAAGAGAAAGGAAGATCTAAGTCTCTTGGCAAATCCAAGGTGAAATGTTGAAATTGTGGTAAGAAAGGTCACATTTAAAATGACTACAAAGAGAAGAAGAAAGAAAAGAATGGATCTAATGATGATGTAGATTTAAAGAACTCTCAAATGACTCCAATGATTTTGTTGAAACCTAAGCTACACATGCATGTGAGGATTCATGGATGATTGACTCTAACACTTCTTTCCACATGACTCCCCATAGGGAGTGGTTTTCTGAGTATAAGAAGATAGATGGTAGAAATTTATACGTGATAATACATTCCTCAATATTGTCTATTGTAGTTGAACCAAGATATATTTTAGTCATGGGAGGATAAAAGGCCTCTTTGGAGTTTTTCATATCCCAAGTATGACATGGAACTTGTCTTTGAGAAAGATGAACGATGTAGGGGTGCAAGTAGTTTTCAGTATAGAATGATGCAAGATGGTTTGTGGTGCCATGGTACTTGCTAAGGGAGTTCATTATGGAACTCTTTTTCACCTTAATGCAATAACATATATCATGTGCAATAGTTCCATTATACCCATAGTGAAGAGATTTGTAGCTTCTTCACCTGTCTTTAGAACCTACTACAAATAAATCTATTCCTACATCTTATGGACACATTGTATGGGTTCCTAAACTTAATTTTACCTCAAAGATAAATAAGCTTCCTATTGAGAATACCATGCTATGGCACAAGCATATGTGTTACATTGGTGAGAAGGGCTTAAGGGTATTGAGAAAAAAAAAATTGTTGAGGGTTTAACTGATTGTAATCTAGAATTTGATTTTTGTGAACATTGCATATATAGAAAATAGAATTGTGTTTAGTTTTATTCGCTCTCTTTCATATCTGATGATGTTTTAGATTTGATCCATAGTGATGTTTTTGGTCTTTTAGATGTACCTCCACTTGAAAAATATTTGTATTATGTTACTTGAATTGATGACTTCTCTAGGAAAATTGTTGTCTATTTTATGAAGCAAAAATCTAAGGTCTTCTATCAATTCAAAGAGTTTAAGGATATTATTGAGAACTAGATGGGTAGAAAGGTCAATGTGTTGAGAATAAATAATGGTGGAGAGTAATATTCAAAAGAGTTAAATGCATTGTGCAATTTGAATGAAATCATGTAACATAAGACAACTTTGTATATGCCCCTTAATAGAATGGAAGTTCAAAGAGAATGAATAGGACATTAATGAAAGTGCTAGAGGTATGCTCAAATGTGCTAGTTTAGATCAAAAGTTTTAGATATAATTATATACAAATGCATGTTATGTGATTAAAAGGTTTCCTATATTGGCACTTGTTGAGAAAACTCTACAAGAGGTTTGGATCGGCAAAAAAACCCTTTAGCATATTTGTGTTAGGTTCTAAGGCATATGTTCATATGTCCAAAGAAAAGAGGTCTAAGTTGGACTACAAATTTGTTAAGTGTATCTTCATTATCTATAGTGAAGGTGTGAAATGATACAAGCTCTAGAATTTTATAACTAGAAAGGCCCTGCATAGTCAAAATCTAATCTTCGAGGGGATCCAATTTAGTTCCACAGTTGAGAAACCAAAGGATGATACTAAGTTGTGTAGCTATAAACAAAGACCAAGAAGGCTACACCACATAACGAACCAAAAGTTCATGATAGAACAAATAAGGAAGATAGTACTCAGAGCTTTTCAAGATTTGAGGAAGAACCTCCACCTCAACTTTTGAGGAGGTCTACTTGGTAGAGATGACAACCAAAAGGGCATATCCCACTTGATTTTAGATGCATTTTTGCTTTGAGTACTAAGACTAACGAGCCTAGAACTGTGAACAAGGCAATATAATTGAATTACAACAAGTCTTTGAAGTTGGCCATGGAAAAGGGAATGGTTGCATTAAAAAAGAACAATACATGGGATTTAGTTTAGTTGGGGTTGGAAACCTATTAGATGCAAATGGGTTTTCAATAAGAATTTTAGTCCAGATAGTAGTATTAAAAAGTACAAAGCACGGTTGGTTGCCAAAGGATATTCCCAAGTTGAGGGAATTGATTTTGGTGAGATTTTTCTCCTATTTCAAATTCAATATCCATTAGATTCTTGTTATCTTTTTTCATTGCATTTGAACTTGAGGTTGAGTAGATGGATATGAAGATAACTTTCCTACATGGTGATTTGGAGGAATAAATCTATATGTCATAGCCATAGCACTACATTGAAAATGGTAAGGAAACACCTTAGTTTTTTAATTGAATAAATCCCTCTACAATCTTAAACAACCTCCAAGAATGTGGTACCAGAAGTTTGATTCTTATGTTTTAGAGTTTAGATTTATCAAATATAAATATTATCATTATTTTTATTACAAATGGGTAATGATTAGTTTATTATTATTATGATCATTGTGTTTATTATAAGCTCATGAACTAAGAGTATTGTTGGTGTGAAAAGGGTTGATTCCCTAACTACCTCACTTTTAGGACCTATTCACACTTAGTTGTTTAATTTTACCTAGGGCATTCACTTGTTTTGTTTCAAGTCATAAGAATAAGACACTTGTCATATTATTATGTGTTCTAGGTTTTTATCCTTGCCTTTATAAGCAAGGCCTCTTATGTCTTCATTTCATGATGGAGGCTATTGAGCACTTTTGTATGCATTATTTTTTCTCTAGCAATATAGCATTCTTATTTTTCTGCTCTCTATTCTTGAAGTTTGTTTGGATATTATAGGTGATTTTGGGCTACTTGACTCTTTTGTGTAACTCTTACATGGTATCAGAGCATAGATTTGCAAACCCCTTCTCTCTTTTGGAGATTTTTTTTGTCAAGATATTTCATATAGTGCCTTGTGGTCTAGATCTAACATCACAGTTGAATTCAAAGCAATTGAGAAAGTCAGATTTGACTTTCGTTTCATCAAATTTTGATACCACATGCAAAATCTACAAGGGTTTGAAGCTGGTCCTTTTTTATTCAAATCTAATAGGGAGCTACAATTTTGGAGGCTTTTTGGTCAAAATAGAATACACTATTGGATTCGAAGCAGCCAAAAACCTATAGATCTATATAAAATTTGTCTATTTTGGATAAATTTGAAGAAAAGACAAACTTTTTTTGCCTGGGGACGTCGTACGATCTCCTTGAGATGTACCGTACAGGTATGTTAAAAAATATTTTACTTAATTGTACTTTATTTTTTGGATATATCAAAATAAATCATTTTTTTTAAGCACTAAGCACTTTGCATTAAATTTATGGTTGTTCATCAAAAAAACAAAAAAATAATCAAAGGGGCTTGGGGGGACTATGCCCCCATACCCCTGCCATGGCAGGGGTACTGAAGTACCCCTAACATGATAGGGGGTGGAACCCCTTCCCCCACTTCCATTTATAAGGGGGTGATAGGAGCCTTTGGGCCCCATGCCACCCACATGGGTGGTGGTAGGTGCCTTGGGCCCCACCCCAAAACAATAATTTTTTTTTAATAACAATTTTAAAAAAAAATTCAATTAAAAAACAAATAAAACTCTCCACCAACTAGACACCTCAATTAGTGGCTCAATCAATCCTCTGCCCATACGCCACCAGCCCACCATCAGACCAGGGACCCCTCTCTCATATGCTTTTTCAATTTTAAGGTAAACTTTAGGAGGCCATATCTTGGTAAAACTGAGGTTTTTTTCAATGTAATTTTTATACATGAAGCAAAATTTCATGATCTTCATAGTGGTGGAGATATTTTTTAGTTTGGACTTCTGGTTTTTTCTATATTTTAGTTTTCTCATTGATCTAATTATGCAATTCTCATTTTGGGAACTTCAATGGGCCATATCTTGGGCATAGAAACTATTTTTGGGTCAATTTTTTTGAAGTGTATGATTTTCTATGTACTTCATCACAGTTCCATCAATTTCCTCTTCTTGTGTATCAAAATTGTATTTTTAGCATGTGGTCCTTTTTTGGACATTGTAAGCTTCCATTATATGCACTGTTTGATTTGTAAATGTACTGAAATAAAGTGATGCATATTGTAATTGTACTTTGGGGATCTTGCATATCATGTTGTGTCATTAGTGTACTCACACTACTTTATAAAGTGACATGGGGGGTTTGTTGTGTGTGCCTTGTCTTTACAATCCCAACCTCATCTACCTTCATGCGAGTGTGCCTTCTTTTTGCACACCCTTTACTAGTTGTAGGTACTTCTTTGTGTATCTTTTAATGTTGATTCCTCTCCTTCATGCAATATTTTATGACACAGTTTTAGTGGAGCTTCCATACCTCTCCCATATCCGAATTATGGGGGGTATCCTACTATTAGTACTTGTGTTAATATTTCCTTGATTTTGCTTTGGAGGCAACCTTCTCACTTCTTCAGATTGATAAGAGTTCTTGAGACCATTGGTACCTTTTGGTGTGCCATCTGTATCTTCAACTATTAGATTGTTACCTTATTTTTCATTTATACATTGCTTGAGTAGTGTTATTGTGATCACTCATGCAAATTTGTGACTCTTTGACCATGGTCTTCATCTTGATTTCAGTGGAGGTTCTTTATTTTAGTAGTATAGCAATTGTTCTTTGGTAGTTATTTGTATCTTCTTCATACTTCAGTGGAGTTCTTCATGTTCATCTTCATGTTCCTAATCTTTTTGGGACATATTTTTGTGGAGGCTTCTTTGTCCTTCTCTCTTTCTCTCTATTGTAGGGAGGTTTGTTCTCTCTTTTAGGGAGGAGTTTCCCCCCATGTGGTTTTAGATCCTTTTCTCTATTTGTGAGAAACTCTTTTGTACATGGTTACCTCATTAGACCTAGTTGTTGGGACCCATCTCTTCAATTGTTTGTTCCTCCCTAAGTTGCACTTAGGGGGGTTGTTGGTGTGAAAAGGGTTTATTACCAAACTAGTTCCCCTTTAGGATCTATTCACACTTAGTTATTTAAGTTTACTTAGGGCATTCACTTGTTTGTCTCAATTCATAAGAATAAGACACTTGTCATATTCTTATGTGTTCTAGGTTTTCATCCTTGCCTCTATAAGCAAGGCCTCTTATGTCTTCATTCTGTATGGAGCATATTGAGCACTTTTGTATGCATTATTTTTTGTTTGGCAATATAGCATTCTTATTTTGCTACTCTTTATTGTGGAAGGTTGTTTTTGGTATTGTAGGTGATTCGGGGCTCCTTGATTCTTTTGTGTAATTATTACAAGTATAATTAGGGACTTGAAATCTCCACTTTCATCATAGTCTGAAATGAAAGACTTAGGAGTTGTTAATTTTATTTCAAGGATGAAGATTAGTTGGGATAGAGCTAGCACAAAACTTTGGTTGAGTTAGGAAGTATGTTGACTATGTTTTGCAATGTTTTAGCATGGTCAACAATAAACTAGCGAGTGTTCCTATTTTTTCTAGAACGGAGCATTCAATTGAGTAGCATCCTTTGACATCTATAAAGATGGAGGAAATGAGTTTTATTTCCTATGCTAGTTTAGTTGGGAGCCTTATAAATGCTATTATTTACACTATACTAGACATTGCCCAAGTAGTTGGAGTCTTGAGTTATTTTATGGCTAATCCTAGATGAGATCACTATGCAATAGTGAAGAAGATATTCAAATATTTATGGGGTACTTTAGAGTAATCCATATGTTATTAGTGAGGTGAGACCTCAAGTAATCTGCAACCCTCATTAGTTATTCATGGTTATGTGGACTTATATTGGGTAGGGGATGTTGACAACAAAAAGTCTACCAATGGCTACATGTTTAACTTATTTGATGGTGCAATAAGTTGGATATGCAAGAAATATAGGTTTTGGTTACTTTATTCACTATAGAGGCAAATAATATAATAGCTAATTATGCCAATAAGGAGTCTATCTAGCTCCTAAGATCATGTTTAGATGTTGGATTGCATCAGAGAGTAGTTAGAGTTTATTATGGCAATCAAAGTGACATTAGCTTGGCAAAGAATCTGACCTTTCATGTGCAAATGAAACACATTGATATGGACAATATCATTTTTTAATTACATGGTGGAGGATGGGAGGGTGATGTTAGAGAAGGTTGATACTTTAGATAATGTCATAGATGCTTTGATAAATCTAGTTAGCATAGAGAAGTTCAAGTGGTGTAGTAAGTCTATGGGCCTCTCGATTGCTAGTAGATAGTTGATAGTGTTAGTATTCGCTTTGCTCTTACAAGGTGTTTGAAAAGTGGGGGAATGTTAGGAAAGTTGTCTCAACCTTGCATCTTAATGGTAAGAAAAAAAATGTAATTTTTGGGCTATGGAACACAAAATAAAATTTATGGACTATAGAGGCTGATTTTGGCCCTAAATATGTTGAAATGGACCTTAATTGGAGAAAGTGGGTTACAAAAACATGGATCTCATTGAGACATTAAATTTTATAAAAAAGATCAATCATCTTCCCAAATAAAAATTTATGTCCTCTAAAAGAACTTAGGCCTCCCACATCAAAAATGTAAGAGCATCTGTGATGCATAAGAGAGGTGTAAGAGGGAGTTAAACTTGTTGACCAACTTATGATGCATGTTATGACACACCATAAGGAATATTTGAATGGAGATAATGAAGTAAAAATGGAATTCCCAAGTTGGTGAGTGGATTATGACTAGCTTGTGACAGGTGTAAGGATTAGCTATTTTTAGTCTATGGGCTCAACTTGGGATTTGGGTGCTACATTTTTGGTGGTTTTATCTCATGGTTTACTAATTACCATTTGATGGTTTAATGTATTGTTTCTCCTATTTATTGGATTCTTGAGATGGAGTTTTCATAGTTTAGTTTTACAAGTATTGTTATGCTACCATAATATCTCCATATTTGTATGTTTGTATAATCTCCTAGAAGGCTTGAGCTTGGATTTATATTGTAACCTTCTTTGTGTTGCTAATAATAAAATTGGCTTGAAAGTTGGAAGCTAGGATTTTTTCCAAAAGGGTTTTCCCAGGGTATATGCTTTGTTATGGTTGTATGTTCACTTTTTTGTGTTTAAAACTATATATCTTTACATATCTCCCCTCTTAGATTAATTGTGAAAGTATTATCTAGTTTCCTTACAATAACTATTTCCTTCCTTAATAGATTTTACCATCCTTTTTATATATCAGATTGAACCATAGAATATCCTTACAACCATTGTCCAACAACAAAATGATTATGTATAGGCACTAGTTACTATTCTTTCCATTTCTCTTTCTATAATATAACAAATTTCATAGCATCTCTATTGATTTTCCTTGTACAACAATAGTTCTTATTCACAAAAAATTAGCATTGGAAGATCAACAAAATAGAGCCCATATAAGTTTGTGATTTGCAACTCTATAGTTTCCCAACACCCTACTCTTCATTGAAAGAAAGCATGTGGTAAATGGGGTGTTCAATTACATGAAATGACATGTGTAAATAGTGTTTTTAACATTTAAATCTAGCGCATGTCTTAGAATATGGGGTACAAACCTACACATGTTATAGTGTTGTTAATGTTTACACTATGAGTTATTTGAGATCCTTTAGCATTGGGAATAATGTACAATGTTTTCTCTATTTTTATCAATATACATACTATTACTAATACATCTTTCATTAGTGTTTGAGAAATTAACAAACAACAACTTATATCAAATAGGTACATTAATTGTGTCTTTCGATTATGTATCCTACTAATTATGTCATTGCAAGGTGTCCTTGCAACAATTAACTTACCACAGATTAGAGAATATTACTACCTAATTTATCACCTCCCTATAAGTGATTTTAGAAATTTTACTTAACCTAATAAATGACTTACATTTGGGAAAAAAGGGATTAATTAGATTCAATATTACAAATTAAAGAAAACTATAGACTTACTCAAAATTCAAACTATAAACTTAGACAATATATTAATTTCTCTAATTCTAGAGTGCTACTTCTCACATGGTAAACTATTTTTCTAAAATATGGTGTATGTTGCTGTAACATTTAAAGAGTATTAGTTTCTCAAATCTCTTACACACAACAAGAGAAATTTATTTTAAAAACACACCCTTAAAATTTGAACCTACTTTCCATGATATATAGTTTACTTTTTTAATTTTAAAGGATGTGCCCCTACATTTTCCTTTTCATTTGCATACCCATGTTGATTCCCATTTAGTTTTGAGCCTATTTTTATAGAATAATTTAATATAATTACATATTTACAAATGGCATATTCTTGTGTAAAGCTCCAACATACTCATTCCTACATGTATGACCATATTTTATACATATCCACACATATGCCTATACTTTAGCCAATTATTACACCTATCATTGTATGTTGGAACTTTGGTGTGTTATTCACTTGTAAAGAATTCCTATTAAGGTTCTTGGTGAGAGAAGATGGTGAACTTGTTCTAGTTCATGTTAAGTTTTTGATCATAAACTAGTAAACAACTATAGAGTTAGTTGTGGTGAGCTCTAGTAATTTATAGTTAATTTTTTATGTTGTGATTTAGAATGGAGACTTGTCTAAGTCTAGTGTTACTATGGTTACAACCACAAGTCATCTAGAGGAGAATTCACTATACATAATTATCTAAGTAGTTATTGGAGTGTGTATGACAGTGCAAGTGCACTTGTGACATTATTGGAGTGCAAGCGATGATGACTAGGAGCAATCAGGGGTTGTCTTTGCTACTAAAAGCCATAGGTAGTGTTTGGCTATAATGTATAAAAAAATGTACATAGTTCCAGTGAATATAGTCAACAACCTTTGATCAAGTTTGAGTGACAATGAATTATTATATCTAGTGATTATCCATGTGGAGAAGTCATGTTTGATATAATGTGTAGTATGCTAACATCATGGTACAATCATATTTTGGTTGTATGACTATTGGTATTGTATTAGTAGTTAGATAGTTGAGATGATTGGTTTTCCATGAGAATGTCTTGGTGGCTATATCTACTTGCTTGTATGGATGGATTGAGGTTTATTTGATTTAATTCCAATCATCTGAAGGTGTGGTAAACTTGGTTGGAGGTTGTATGTTGTAGTTTTAAAATTGAGATACTCTATAAGAGAGACTTATTGTATTGAATGTATTTTCCTTTGAATATAACTATTACCATCCTTTTCTTGGTGAGATTTTCCTATAAGTGTTTCCCCTTGTAAATCTATATCTTATATGTATTTTTAGTTTACATACACTTTCATGTTCTTCCTTTATTGTGCTAATTAAATTAGTATAACAAACATAACTAGATTTAATCACATAATTTTAAGGTGCTCCAATATCCCGATCTATCAATCAACTCTAACAGGGATTACATTTCCAAAATTTGGTATTAGAGTGTGGTTTCTTAGGAGAAGCTATGCCATTTTTCCTCATAGAAATCATGAAACCCTAGTGTGAAGGTTTGTTGCGGTACATGTATAACTAATTTCAATGGGAGTGTTTAAAGGATCTTGTGAGAATACAAAGAATGTGTGTTGTTAGATTCATGGCAAGCATGTTAACATCTTATATTGAGTGATTTAATGGTTAAAACCTTGAATATTTGATGTTGAAGGGAGAATACCTCGTGATGGAGAGATATCAATGGATAACAATAACTTCTTTAGTAAAACCTATACATATGTCTAATGAGGAGTGGAATAGATTGGATCTATAAGTACTATTTGTTCGTCTTTCAAATTTCGTATTGATGAATGTGTTAGAAGATTCTACTTCATATTTTTTTTGGAAGAAGATAATAACCTTGTATTAGTCTAAGAGTCTTGTCAATAAACTTTTATTTAAAAAAAAATATATTCTTTGAAGACAAAAGAGGAAGATTTAGTAAATGCTCATCTCAACACATTCAATTTGATTCTAAGTCAGTTAATTCAATAGAAGTCAAGAAAGGAGGAGGGGATACATACATTTTTTTTTATATTCCTTACTTGATTGATGGTAGAATTTTATTATGACAATTAATGGGAACTATTCTTCACCCAAACAATAAGAACTCATTAGGGTTTTGTTAAGTGAAGAGATCAAGAGAAAGTTCATCTAGGATAATTCCTCCATTAATTCTCTAGTTGTAAAGGATAGGTCAAAGGATAGAGGGGGTAATAAGAAGGGTGGTGGAGATAACAATCCCAAGAAGAACAACATGTCTAAGTCTCATGGAAAACCTAAAGTGAGGTGCTAGAATTGTGGCAAGAGAGGTCACATAAAGAAGGAGTGCAAGTCCAAGAAGAAGGATAATACCTCTAATAGGTCATTTGACACTAATGAGTATGTTGGTGATAATTTTATATCTACTAAATTTTTTATGATAATTCTTGGTTGATTGACTTAGGTGCATCATACCATGACTTCTCATAGGGAATGATACATCAATTACAAAGCATGTAATGCATGACATATTTTCCTTGGTGATAATATCTCTCTTTGAATAGTTGTTCAAGGAAAGGTGAAATTGTGTTTCATGGATGGAAGAGCGAGGACACTCCGTGATGTTTTACATATACTAGGTTTGGATAGAAATTTGATTTCTATCTCTAAGATTATTGAATCTAGTGTACATGTTACATTTGATGAAAAGGGGTACAAGTTGGCTAGAGGCAATTTGGTGTTGGATAATGGTGTAAGGCATGGGACTCATTTTAGGCTAGAAGCATCAACATTATACATAGCTCATTCAATGTTACTAAACCTAAATTAGGTTTGTTTTGGCATCACTAGTTGGGTCATATAGAAGAAAAATGGTTCAAAACCTTGGTAAGAATATGGTAGAATATCATTTAGATTGTTCTATTGGGTTTAATTTTTGTCAACATTGTGTGTTTAGAAAAAAAAGTAGATCATGGTTTACTTCAAGAAGCACTAGAACAAGTGAGAGATTGAAAGTGATTCCTAGTGATGTATTTGGTCCTATGGAAGTACATTCAATTAATAAATTTCCATACTAAATTTTTCACGTATGATTATTCTAGACATTCTTAGGTGTATTTTCTTAGGAAAAAGTTTGAGGTGTTTCTTAATTTTAAGGATTTTAAGGTACTTGTAGAAAATTAGATTAGTAAGAAAATCATAGTGTTAAGGTCAAATAAGGTTGGATATTTTTTCTCTAAGGAGTTTGAGGCATTTTGCAAGCATACTAGTATTGTTAGACAAAGGACAACACTCTACATACCACTACAAAATAGAGTGATTAAAAGGTTAAATAAAAGCTTGTTAAACACTGCTAGTCTAGGAAATGAGTTTTTGGCTAATGTAGTTAATATTGCTTGTTATCTTAAAAATAGGTTTTGTAATTCTATGCTTTATGATAAGATGCATATGATATGTGGCTAGGTAATAATCCTATTGTAACACACTTAAGAGTGTTTGGTTATGATGCATTCATTCATGTGCCAAAGGTGAAATGCTCTAAGTTGGACTTCAAGGATGAAAAGTGTGTTTTCATTGGGTATGGTGAGAATGTGAAAGGATGCAAGCATTGGTATTTGGTGAGAGTAAAGGTTCTTTACTCAAGAAATTTGATGTTTAATGAACTTACAATTTTATTCAAGAATGAATAACCAAGTGTAAAGGAGAGTGCAATAGGGTGCATTTTAAATGTAAACTAGAGCAACAAGATGTATTTGTAAATGAACAATCAAGTGGACATGATAGTGTGGATGGAGAGGATGTAGACACATCCGATGTAAATTCTAAAGAAGAAAAGGATGCACATGCGGTATGATCTCCACTAATGGTAGTTGTGTGAACATCTACAAGATAATAAAAGTTACCTAAAAGGTTTAGACCACCATACTTCTAGTGGGTTTTTTCTCTTACTTGTACTGATGATGAACCAAATTCTATAGGAGAATATCTCTCTTCTAAGGAGAACAAATCTTGGAGAAATGACATGAAAGAAGGTATGGTGGCATTCCAATAGTGTAAGACTTGGGACTTGGTTGTAAATGAGTGCTCAAGAAGAAATTTAGAGGAGATAGTACATTAGAGGTACAAGGTGTGGTTCGTGGAAAAGGATTAATCCCAAATAAATGGAATATACTTCCATGAGATCTTTCCACTAGTATCTAAGTTGAATTCCACTAGGCTATGTTATCCAGAATTGTATCATTTAATTTTGATGTCCAATAGATAAATTTGAAGACTACATTCTTCTTACATGGAGATTTAGAGGATAAAATTCATATTATTCAACCTAAAGAATTCAAGGTGAAAAGAAAAGATCATATGGTTTGTAAACTAAAAATATGGGTTGAAACAGTCAGTATGTGTGTGGTATCAAAATTTTAATTCATATGTGTTAAAACTAGGTTTTGCAAGGAGTAATGTTGACCACTACATGTATTACAAATAGGTTGGTGATCATTTTTTAATCATTATTTATAAGTTGATTATATGCCTATCATTGGGAATGTTCAAACCCTCATTTTCCAGTCCTATCCTTGTGGTAAAATTTATCAAATCCTAAATTTTGGTCCCTGCCTATTTCCCTTGTGGTTTTGTCTATAGGTGAAAAATCCTCAAAAATCCTTTAAGTCTTGGTAAATCCTCAAAATTCTAAGTGTCAAAATCTTTCAAAAAGTTCACAGGTGAAAACCCCAAAAAGATTTGCTTTTGGCGATTTGGTAGGTTCATGAACCCACAAACTTTTTGAAAGGGTTTGTGAGTTCCCCATTTGGCCGAAAGGCCAAAAGCGGGAAGGAAGAACAAAGAAAAAGGATAAAGTAAACGAAGAATTGTTGTGGAAAGTTCATCGATTCATGAACTTGATGAAATGTCGAAAAGGCAAATGAGGTTTGTCAATTCTCAAAACCACCGAAATTGTGAAGAACTTGGAAGATGAGAATGCGAAATTGTAAATGAACTTAATGTGATGTTTCTAGGTGGCAGCACCATGCAAGTTTTTAAGTTGTGAGTTCTCACAATTTTTAAATGTTGCACCATTGGTTGAAGTAATGCTAAGTCATTTTTTAGGTGAGCCCCTTCTTTTTTTAAGTTTCAATCTTTGGTACTTTCTTAATATAGGTGGAAGCATCGTGTACCTTTTCAAGGATGGTAGAATTGACATAGACTTCACATTACACCATTGACTGTTTAATGCTAAGTCACAAGTAATGGGTCCCTTTTTTTTCTTTGAGGCATTAAAGGCTCCAAACCGTCGATCATAAGTTGAAGATATCCAACAGTTCATGCATCACCAAGATTGTGTTAGAGCCAACAAGTTCTAGGCATTGCACCATTAATCAAAGCAAGTGATTCAACAAGTCTCCAAACCTTATGAAGAAAATACAGAGGTGTCTCTAAAGGGATGCGTGGAAGCTCGACACTCCTTCAAGACACTTTGGTCTTGCCAGAGTTATTTGATTGCATGATTGGGTGAAGCTCAAGTGCCATGACTCATGTAGTACGATAGTACACTATGAGATTGTTGAGTCTCATACATGGGATCTTGGTGAATTTTGAATGCCACAGGCCTACACCTGAGACACCATTAATGTGAAATAAAGATAATGTAGGTAGGTGGCAGAGTGAGTGTGATTCAATGCCAAGGTTACAGAGGTAGATGGGGTAGGTGATTCCCACCCAAGCACAACTATGGAAAAAGGATTGCTATATATGTGGTTAGAGGGTGTAAGAAGGGTTGGTTTTTGTAGGATCTCCAAGTAGAAGAAGGTGTAGTTCTCTATAGGATTTAAACAACTTCCATATAGGTGTATCAGAGATCAAATATTTAGAAATATATGCAGATTTATAGGTTCAACTGATTGCATATTGTAGACTTCTCTAGTATTTTATGTATTCATTTAGGGAAACCCCTTAATTTTTGTTAGGATTTCCTCCTGTTATGTTTAGTAACATGAATGTAATCATTGATTTGATCAGTGAGACAAAATCTTAATACATTGTAGCTTTTTTAGATGGAAAGGGGGATGGCTTACCTGGTAGATCCTAATGTTAAGAACATACATATCTAGGAAGAGGCCACCCTTGAGAGCTACTATGATATTCCCTACAACAATTGTGGCTTATTGGCTCAAGATATCTCAAATATTGATTTGATCTTGTTGATATTGCATTAATATTAAGTTTAGGATGATGGGAAGCTTTCTTTTCTTTAAAAGGATTGTATCCAATGCAACTTGAGTAATGTGTTGAAGCCAATTCTATAGGTACTCGAATCCCTTGTTCATTTATACCACATCCATCACCTACATAGTCACAGTTCTTGTACAAAATCTGAAATCCATGACCATAGAGAGAATCCATTTCTTTAGAAGATGATGAAGCCTCATAGGTCTCATAATTTGTAGTATACATGAAAGTATTGTCTTTATTTTCAACCAAGGAGACTTTGGACCTCTTAGGAGGTTCAAAAGATTGCTTAGATGAGATCGATGTGACTTTTGATGAATTAAGTTTATATTCTCTCATACTGCAAGGGTTAAAATCTAATGAACCCCAATTGTCACCAAAAGGTGCATTCAATGGTTGAGAGTTTTGTACAACATTATCTATGGCAAGAGCCATTGTTGAATGAGTTTATAAGTTGTTTAGTCTTTGCTGATTTCTAACTTGTTTTGGCATTTCGATATGTGAACAAGTATTTGGATTAGGATTGACTTTCCAAGTGTAGAGCTTATCTTGATAAATGAACTTAAGTGATCGATGAAGGGTAGACGAGACTGCCCCCATGGCATGAATCCTTGGTCTACCTAGAATCATATTATATGAAAGTGAATTAGGCATAACATGAAAAAGGGTATCTAATGTCATGGGTCCAACTTGTAGAGGTAAGGTTATGGTACATATTGATTGTCTTCCAACATTATCAAAGCCACGAATGCTAATCCTTTCTGGGTTGATTAAATATGTGTTGACCTTTATTTTGTGTAGTAAGTCTATGCTACATACATTGAGGGTTGATCCATTGTCAATCATGACTCGTTTTACCATCTTTTTATTTATCATGACAAAGATCAAAAGTGGATTATATTCATCTTTTGCTGATGGTATTTCATGAGGTTGAAAGATAATATCCATTTTTTTCACATTTATACTATACAACACAACTGCTACATCAGTCAGCTTAGCAGTGGGTGGCACGATCACCTTTTGTAAAGCTTCTTGGAGCATTCCATGGTATGTAGGTGATGTTTGTATTAAATACCAAAGAGAGATCTTATCCAGAGTAGCATGAAGCTGCTCGACAAGATCATATTCTTGACCACTTTTATGAGTAAGTCGAGGTGGCAGAGGGAGCATAGGTTAAGAACATGGAAGAGAGATAGGCACATGCGGTGCTTGCTTACTTTTCTTGTTATTACGGGTGTTGTATGTGTGAGAAATCACTTTGTGGTGTGGTTGTTGAGTACCTTGAACTGTAATCACTAGTTTCAAACAAGAAGGTGCACTAGGTGCCCCTTGCACAATCATCTTAGGAATATTGTTACAAAGTCTATTAGTGAAGATTGAATTAACATTGTTTTCCTCTTGAGTATAACCAAAATCTATCCCAAAAGCATTTAAGAGGTTAGGTGTTGTATCAGTAATAGAACTATCCATAGTCTTGTCATTTAAGATTTGTGGATATTCAACTATAGGAGAAGTAGGATAACTTATGGAATCATCATCATCATATTCTTTCAAAGTGTTAGCTGAAAAAGAATTTTCACTCTCATCTTTCACATGAGTATCCCTAGAGATGTATTTAGTTAAATCTTATAATATCAAAGGCTATGCTCCTATGAGTAGATAGCAGCTAGTAAAATCATGTGTATAACAAATTAATTGCAGCTCATATGTAGAACATATAGAAGCATCAATATTACTTATAGAAGCTATGTGCTCTAGAACATGAGGATTCTCATTAGTGAAATTAGAGAAATTTTTAAAATCTAGGATATACTCATGCAAAGAATTCAAATATGGATAACATGAAGATTCCATAACGAAATATTTTGGATGCCAACTCAGATTTCAAATATTTTCAAAAACTTATGCTAGAAACAAGTGCAAAAGCTATATAAAAATGCTCTAAAATGCTTGATTTTTTTACTTTTGTCAATGCAAATGAATGAAATAAGAGATGTTGTAAATATTTTCAAGAGGTAAAGCACATTATATTCCTAAAAACAGTCCACTAATGCAAAAATATCTTTCACAATACACTTTTGAAACAACTCTAGGGAGTCGATAAGTCAAAACCTAGTGAAAATAGGCCAAAATATGCGAGTTTTCACCAAATCTCAATGCAAAAGAGTAGGGAAAAGGGTGTTTTAAGGAAAATTATGATGTAAAAAAACTTATAACAGTAAAAACAGACACCTAATGCTAAAAAGTCCATTACAACACTCCTATAGTGCCACTCTAGATCAAACCCTAGTGCAAAAATAGCAAAAATAGCAAAAATATGCGATTTTTTCAAAATTTCAATGTAAAGGCCCAAAAGAAAGTGTGTTGTAAGGAAATTGAGAAGGGGAAGCAGATAATAGCCCTAATAACAGCCAATTAGTGCAGCAAAATCCCTTACAATACGCTAGGAGTGCGAGTCTAGCAAGATGATAAGGCCAAATCTAGTGAAAAATGCAAATTTTCAAGCCCTAGACATGAAATTTCGCAAGGACGCCACAATGATGCAACACTACAATTAGAAATCAGAGCCAAAGAGTGTTTTAACATGCTAGTAAAATCTGAAACAAGATTTTGACTACAACCCTAGCTCATGCCAAACTAGGTTTTCAAAAAAAATACAAAAGTTCAAGCAATTTTTAACAAATCAAGCATGCAAATGCAATACAAATGAATTGTACATGATGAATTTATGTATTTTGTATCAGATATAATGCAAATAAAATAAATTAGTTGAAATTAGATGCCAATTGGTTCAAAGTTTACAGAAATGAAAGCCTAATATGCCAATTTTTGCAAATTTTCCAAATTTTTCATTTTTTTGTAATTTTTCAAATGCAATATTGAAAATAATGAATTGAATGATAATGAATTTCAGATTTGATGTAAAAATCAGAGAATTAATTAAATATAATTGAATGGATGCAAACTATGTCAACAATCAAACCCTAGAATGCAATTTTTTTCAAATATATCATTTTTTTTTGTAAATTTTTGGATACAATGAAATGAATGAATGTAAATCTATGAAACAACACTCTGCAAGGTGCCAAAAAGTTCAAAACATGGGTTCAACAAAAGTTTTTATATGGAAAGGGGGATGACAGGGTTGTTTTTTTTGTTTGAATCCTCCTTTCCACATAAACATTCCAAGGGATTTTCAACCGAGTGCTTCTCCTATCAAGAGGAGAGTCAGCTATCATATTTGAGTTGCCACTTGGTTTTCTACTAGGAAATTTAGATATGATCACACAAGATTGCTAATTAATGATTTTATGCTCTTGAAACCCTAACTTAAGCAAAACAATAATCAAATTTGTGAATTATGACAAATGCTACAGGAAATAAGTAGAGGGCAAAGAACCTTAACTCACTATTTTTCACAGTCTGAGAAACAAAAAAGTCAGGGACAATGGTGATGGCACCCTAGTCCAGTGTGCTGCATTTTCTGCAAAGTCTCGATCTCCTTCTGGCACTGATCTCTGTTGTGTCTTCTATTTTTTTGATCTAGAAATAGAGGACAAGGTTGATGGTGCCCTTGTCTTGAAATGTCGCAAAGTGTCCACTTCTTTTTAGATCCAGAATCTTCAATGTCTACCTACCTTCCTTGCAACTCCACTTTCTTCAGATCTGATACCTGTAACTTGCAATCACATGGAGTGTGGGAGGGGGTTGTGGTGTTTAAAGGCTTACCTCATTTAAGCCCCAGAGAGACATTCAAGTCTTCCAATCACTGTTGTCACAGAGAGAGTGCGTGTCCTTGTGGGATAGAGGCAAAAACTAAATGATAATTAATGATAAAAGCACAATAGATGTCACCTTGATGATGAAGCTCTCATGGAAGGAAGAAGCTCTTCAATGCCATGAGGAGAAGATGTAATCTAACCTGCAAACACAATTTAACAATGCTATGCTCTGCAACATAATGATAATCAAAAGTATGCCAATAGCTCACAATCATAAAACTTGCCAATGATCTTCTAGTTTAAAAATGATAACCTAAACATGCTTATAAATGCAACTATTAAGATTCCCGCCAAGAATTTCATATTTTAAACTTATGATGTCATCCTGGAGACCAAATAACGGTCACAAACTCAACATTTAAAATTAGGGTAGACCCAAAATAGGGTTGGACTAGGGTGCTAGCACCCTTGTCCACCCCTTGTCTTTGCTCAAGGATCATTAAAGTATAGCCCCCTAGGTACTAATCGCCATAAGACCCACTAGTTTTCTCATCGGGAGTTTGAATTAACATGCAAAATGCTCTAAATGCAAATCTAAAGACCTAGGAGCTAAACCTTTAGGAAAAATCCCCCAAGGGTGCATTTTTCTGACTTAACAGTAGCCATTACAATGATCATTTCAGTGTTATGTGTGAATGAATGCATTAGAGTAATGGATAACTAAGTATATCCATAATTTGTGGTATGTTTTATGCACAACACCCATATGTTCCTTCATGTTTATTTCCCTTGATAGATTGATGACTCTATCACCTAGAATAGGCACCGATCTGATGTTTCTTAACCACCCACAACCTCATAAAATGAACAAAATCTTTCATGTGTAAGGTAGAAATAACAGTAGTGAATATGCATTATTTGGTTCTATTTTAACTAGGGAAAACCCAGTATAAGTTCATTAACATTAAAGTTTCTTACACCAAATGTATGCCATTTGTATATTTTATGTTTCAAATATGCATTCATCAACTTAGAAATAGGTTTTGTAGTGCAGTTGGCTTGTTTCAATCTAGTGACAGTATTGAGGATTAAAACTACAATTTGGGTATTATTTTAGTGTTGTAAATCTAAAAGTATTTTGTGTTGTTCTCGGTCCCTGTTAAGGGATACCTCTAGGAATACTCTCCTAAGTCTAGTTGAGCTTGAAGAGAAGAGAGGATTACCCACTCCTACTTGTTGCCCCTAAATCATCCTCAACATGTGGATGAGCCCTTTTCTTGTTTCATTGATGACACTTATAGCCTAGGAGATTAGGAAACACTCTAGGGTTTGAGATTAGCTATTTTGGGACCCAATAGAATGACACAATTTCTAGGGAAGAATTAAAAGGTTGAAGACACTAAAGGCCTTGGTAACAGTTAATTTATAGTTTGCATCTTGTTGTGCATTGAAGTTTGAAGCCTGTCAACTTACGCCAATAGAATGGTGGCATTGTTGAGGATGAATTAAAAGGCTGAAGATAATAAAGGCCTTGGTAATAGTCAGTTGGGAATTTGGATTTTGTTGTGCATTGAAGTTGGTATCCTGTCAACTTACACCAATAGAATGGCATCATTGACATGGAAATTTTGATACTTTGGTTCAAATCTTGAAGACCTTTGCAACACAGTCATCAAAGCTATTTTGTAGTTGTTGTTGGGTGCATTTTGTTGTTTGTTGAAGTTGGCAGCCCATCAATTTGCACAAATATAATGACACCATTGCTGAGGACTTTCTAATTCTAGTTACATTTTCACAGCTCTACAACTCAGTAAAGTTAGTGTGGTTACAGTAGTGCCAATTTTAAAATCTAGCAAAGTAGTCTCTTCCAAGTGAAGAGTGGTGACTCTGAAGAAGACAGTACCGTGATCAGTCAAGACATGAAGATTCCTCATAAAACATGAGAAATCAAAGAAATAGGTGGAGGGTTAGATACACTGGTGAAGCCTCTAGAAAAAATGTTCAAGACCAAGGATAAGCTTTAGGAGATCAATGGATCAATACACATCAAAAGAATCAGCTGATAACATGCTCAGAACAAATAGAAGAATGAATAGAAATGAGTATGAGATTTAAAGAAATCAAAACCTCATTGATAGGGGAAGTAGGGATCGATCCAAAAAGGCAAACATGCAAACATTTTGCATTGCCAAATCAAAATGAAGAGGCACACCAAACAACCCAACATCCTATTTCACCCACAAGGTCACTAAGGAATGAACGTGGAAACATTCTCTATAATGATGAGCAACCAACACATTCTAATGTAGAAGAGAGTGAAAGGATTCTCAATGAGTTGGATTTATTGGACCATGTCAGACAGAGAAGGAAAGAGCTTATAGCAGAAAATGAGTTGCTTGCCCAACAAGCACAAGATTAGGCCCAAGCAACCCAAAAATAGGTTAGAAATCAATATCATGATCAAATTCCTCCCAATCCATAACAATATCAGAAACAACACCAATTGTAGTACTAGAAAATGGGTCAACAAGGTAGGAACCAAGATCCCAGTCAGCCACTACAACAGCCACAAGTGGACCAACAATTTGCAAACATTCCAAACCCCATACTTGCATTCCAGAGACAAGACCAAAGGTTCCTTCTGGCTAGGAAACCATTGGGGGAAGAAAGGTATATATAGCTTGACTTCTTTGGTATTCCCAATTTCTCTAATCTAATTCCAAATGAAATAAGAGGAAATATTCCTAGGTTTCAGGGAAGGAATGCAGTTATAGGTGAGGAACACCTAAGATATTTTATAAATATTATAGATTAATATGAGATTCATCACGAAGATGCTATGGTGAAATTGTTTGTTCACTCATTAAAGGAGAGTGCCAAAGAGTGGTACAGGAGTCTTCCTGATAACAGTGTGGATTCATGGGAGGAGTTCATGAGGGTATTTAGATTTCATTATGGGGATAGTATTGATCCCAAGTTTTCTGTCCATGAACTTACAACCATCAATAAGGGAGTGAATGAAACAGTGGTGGACTTCAATAGCAGATTCATCATGACCATGAGAAAGGTACCTCTAAATCTTAGGCCCAATGAGTCAATATGTTTGGTATTGTATTTTGGTGCCTTTGATTCCAAAATTAGGTATTGTCTTTAAGGGGCAAGAAGCCTCAAACATTGTGGAGGCTTATGCTACAACCATAAACATTGAAAGCAACATGAGAGCATCAGGTAAACATTTTAAAAGATCTAATGTGAAGATATCTCAACCAGATAGAACAACACTAAATAAGCCTCTCACAACTAAAGACAAATTGGAAAAGCTCATGGGAGTTATGAAGGATTTGTCTTATAAGATAGCAAGAAATGAAAAAGGACTCCCACCTCAAGGTGCAGTGAAACATTTCAATGAAGGCCAAAGGTTATGTTAGTGCTCAATCTGACTGGATGTTTCCCAGTTATCCCTACAAGGTAGCCATCGTTGATCAACAAGATTTCTGGGCTAGGGGCCAACAATATAGGAGTTAGACTCTATAGATATCTCCTCTTCTTCTTTAGGCTCTGCAGGACCAAGGGGGTATTCCCTATTCAACATCTATGAAATATGCTTATGAACTGACTGGGATGTTGATACAAATCAGATAAATCCTCTTTTATACAGACCAAAACTGTGAAATAAGTGCAAAGCAGCTAGCTTTGGGCCTATGCTTAGTTGTGAATCAGAGGATTCTAGTCCTAAAACTACTTCTAATGTCCTAATGGTTTGTATCGGAAGTTTGAGTTTGTTTTTTGGTATTTGGATGCAAAACTAGGACCTTGGGTCTAACCTCAATGCAAGACCAGACTAGTGCCTACTCAGAGATGTCTGCCTTACAGACACTATCCAAGACTAAGTATTCAGTTATTTCTGCTTACAAACATCCTTACTGCAATATATTCTTCCCAACACTTAACCCAAAACGTTTAATCTACGCATTAAGCAAAAGTAAAAGATCAAGCATTCAACATAGCAAACCCATGTCCTAGAATCTCAAACACCCCTTAGCTGTTTAGATTCAGAAGAAGAACACATTCAACTTGGAGACAAATAACAAAACACATGCAATGAAGCATTACTCATTTAAATCAACATGAAACTGATGAATTCTATACATAACACATTCGACATACAACTCATAAACTCACAAGGCACAAAACAGAGCCACCAGCGAAGTTGTATCTTATTACAACACCAAAATTTGTCCAGCTTTCAACAACCACAAATGAGTAACACAGTCTACCTTTTATAAGAAGACTGTGTACTTAGCAAAATTTACATGACAAATCAAAATTCCTGCTAGCTACACCGCACCAAAAATGGCACCCAAAACATTAAAAGCACAGGTAGAACCCAAAAGAAAAATAGGTGAGCTCGGGAGATGTGCCGCCGCTCACAGATTTTCCTCATAAATCTGGTAGTTAGCTCGTCAACTCCATCCACCATGCCTCTGCAAATAGCCAATAATGACTCACCTACCCGTGGCCTCCTGGAGTGCAGCAGCCTATGAGTCTTAGAACCTTTCCCGCCCAAAAATGCCTGCATATGCATAGGAAAATACTTCGCCGAAGGTTTAAAACACAACCGTCGATCTTACTCTCCTATCGCTGGGATCGATGGCATCAAAACATGCTCAAATGTCGCCCACCAATGATATC
Organism: Cunninghamia lanceolata; assembly: GCA_027924645.1. Lineage (NCBI taxonomy): Eukaryota > Viridiplantae > Streptophyta > Pinopsida > Cupressales > Cupressaceae > Cunninghamia > Cunninghamia lanceolata. The sequence continues at coordinate 1,164,961 of BSBN01001059.1, read as the reverse complement.
ATGCCATGTCAGCACCCTATGCATCCATCACTGACTTTTCCACCATCCATTTTGCCCTTTTCGCCCATGCATTTGGATCTAGGCCTTGTATGTATATCCCCTTGCACATTGGCACATACAACATACCATACATACAAGCCATGGACTTCAAATTATGATGATACATATTGCAATCACCTTAAAGTCTGACTTGTACCTAAACCTTTGCATCTTTATTTTATTTATGTGAACATACAATCGTAATATACATTTCGCGAACTTCAAATGACTATGAAGCGCTTTGAAATTCAAATCGGGTCCAGTTTCATCTCTTTACTTGTATATTTCCTTGCATATCGTATCATACAAATGCAATATACATACAACGGACCCTAGCCATTTATCCATCAAATTTGAAAAACTTTCAAATCTGGGCCTTGTATCTCCTTTTGTTTGTATATCGGCATATACATGCAAGCTGCAGATTTCAACACCTTGTCAACCGGATTGCATGTTCATTCCAGACTCCGGCTTGTATATTAGGAATGTATATTTAAACATACAATCACAACTATACAAGCGGTGGGCCCCAGCTTTGTAACCTACCTTGTATGTGTCTTCTTGTATATCGCCGCCAATGCATATAACCAACATACAATCCACCTTGTATGTGCACAGGGCTCACCCTTTATATGTCGACCCCTTGCAAATTTCCCTTTATATGGTGAATGCACACTTGCCTTGTACATTTTGCTTTGTATGCGAGATACAAACCCCTTTGTATGTGAGGCGATCCCCACCAAATGTTTCTTTGCCACCTTGTATAATGTCGAACATACAAGACCATTTATACATGCAAACCTGATATACATTCAGGGAATATTCTCAAAATTTGCGGTAGATTCCACAATGTATATGCACCTTTTTTGAGCCTGATATGCATTGTGAAATGCATATAACTAATTTTTCACCATTTTGAAAGCCGATTGAGATTTTTGACCCACCAATACACATTTGCCCTGCATGTATATATAAATAGCCTTGTATATACAAAGTGACATGCATACAATGAAATTTTTTGCACTTTTCAACTGCAAAGGCCAAAAGACTTAGATTTTTTTTGATTTTTTTGGTAAGGTTCTTGCATATTTAAATGCTTGAAACCTGATTGCTTATGCAGGCACTAATAATGGCTCTGACTGGGGATGTGCAAGCACAAGGCTACAGCGAGAAGCAAACCACTCTGGGACAGACCAAGCAAAACACAGAACACAAAACACCAGCGACTATACAAGGCATGCACAGACTATTTACACCTAATTTTACAGTGTGCACACAGGATAGACAATTATGAAAAGTAGAGCTTTAGGAACTAACCGTGCACAGGCAGTTCTAGTAATTCACCATTTAGGGCCTGGAGAAAGTAGGAATCTCCTCCATGAATATTGTTGATTTGATACGGGCCCACCCATAAGGGCTCAAATTTATTATTCTTACCCCTATCTTGGCTCCTTGCATTCCAAACAAGGACCAAGTCACTTATCTGAAACTTTCTTTCTACAGCCCTTTTATCAAACAAATATTTTACCTTCTATTGTATTCTAATATTTGTCTTCTGTGCTTCTCTTCTGGTTTCATCTAATGCGATTAGCTGATTTATCCTTTCATTCATTGAGCCTTCAATCTCTTCATCATTTTATTGTATGAATCTATAGATTGGCAAGAGATTATTTACAGGTAACCTAGCTGTTGCACCATACACTAGCTCAAAAGGTGACCTTGCTACCTTCATTGTTATCCGGTCAGCCCATAATGCCATCTTTAACTTTGAATCCCATGCCTTCTTGTTCTTGTCCACCATCATTTTAATGACTTTCATGAGGCTTTTGTTACTTGACTCTGCTTGACCATTTCCCTGTGGATGATATGGTGATGTATATGACAAATTGATCCCATATTTGTTGCAAAAATCAACAAATTCACTAGATCTGAAGCACATGGCATTGTCTGTGACCATTGTGGCTGGCACTCCAAATCTGATAATAATGTGTTCCAAAATAAAATCCATCACCACTCTTCTTGTAGCCTTTTTAGTTGGAATTGCTTCAACCCATTTGGTAAAATAATCGGTAGCAACCAGAATCCAACTATGTCCACTTGATTTTTCTAAAATTTCCCCTATAAAATCGATTCCCCATTGCTGAAATGGAGCCTCTACAGTTACAGTTCTAAGGGGTAATGCACCTTCATATTTTAATTTTCCTGAGAACCTCTGACAGGGATCACATTTTCTCACCATCTTTTGTGTATTTGAGAAAAGAGTTGGCCACCAATAACCTGCTCTAAGAATTTTGTGGGCTATTGTCTTGGCAGTGTAATGTCCACCACACACTCCTTTGTTCATGTCATTTAAAATATATGTAGCCTAGTTTTCATCCACACACCTAAGTAGGACACCATTAGGATTCTTCCAATACAATTCTTCTTGAACAATTATGTATTTGATAGCACATAATTTTAAAGTCCTCTTCTAACTATCACTGAAGTAGGAAGGACAATTCAAATTTTGCAAGTAATATATAATGTCCTTGTACCATTCAGATTCTGACATATTAACAATTTCATTCTAAACTACATTCACCTGGCATGCCTCCAGATTTGATTGTGTCATCATCTTAGCTAAACCTTGTCCCCTTACCAACTTTGTGATTTGTATCTCAATGTTGAATTCTTGCAGCTTGTTTATCCTTCTGCATCTTCTTCCTGTCACTTCCTGCTGAGTAAAAATATCTTTAACTATTGCATGGGCCACATATGCAACTATCTGAGAGCCCACTAAATATGGCCTAAAGCTCTTGACTTCTCTAACTAATGCATATGCCTTCTTTTCCATGATATCATACTTCAATTCAACTACCTGCAATGACATGCTAAAGAAAGCAATAGGTTGTTCAAAACCATCCTCATTTTTTTGCAATAAGCATGCAGCAATAGTGTGAAAAGAAGAAAATGAGAACAACTAGAGTGGCTTAGAAAAATTAGGAGATCTTAATACAGGAGCCATCTTTATAGCTTCTTTGATATTCTGAAATGGTCCAGTTGCTTCATCTCCCCATTTATAGTTGCATCCTTCAACATTTTAGAGATATCCTTTGTAGTCTCTGCAAAGTTGGGAATGAATCTCCTAACAAAGTTAATCTGCCCAAAGAAGGACTAAATGCCTTTGACAGTTTTAGGCATTTGAATCCTGTCAATTTCAGCAACCCATTCAGGATCAATCCTAACTCCATCTTTGGAAACAATGTGTCCCAATAATTTTCCTTCCACTACCCCAAAAGCACATTTCTTTGGGTTAAGTGAAATGCCATATTCTAATGCTCTAACAAAGATTTGTTCTAGGTGCATACAATGTTTCTCCTCTCTTTTTGAATAAGTAGTTAGGTCATCTTGATAAACAACCAAGATTGAATCAATCAATCCTGCAAAATCAACATCCATAGCTCTTTGAAATGTAGCACTTGCATTTGTCAATCCAAATGACATTCATACATATACATAGGTTCCCCATGGAGTGGTAAAGGCAGTCTTGTATTGTTTTGATTCTTTTACCTTTACCTGATTGTATCCTGAAAATCCATCCATCATGGACAAAAGCTCACAACCAGTTACCCTTTGCAACATAGCCTCCATGTTGGGCAGTGGATAATTATCCTTTAAAGAAGACATATTCAAATTTCTAAAGTCAACACAAAGTCTTATGTCACCATTTTTCTTTCTAACTGGGACAAGTTGGACACCCAAGTTGAGTGTCTGATAGGCACAATTATTCTAGCTTCCCTAAGCTTCACAAGCTCTTGCTGCATTTTTGGAGCTAAGGTTGGGTTAATAGGCCTTTATTTTTGTCTGAAAGGCTTAGCCCCAGGCTTCAAAGGAATCTCATGCTAGAATAAATCCTCTCTATAAGCTTTTAGGTCCTCATATGATCAGGCAAAGACATGCTTTTATTTCTTCAACAATGCTATCAACATGTTCCTGATGTGTGGCTTGAGCTGTTTGCCAATGTATACCCTTTTGGGGGCATGAGATGTCCGCAAGTTTATCTCCTCCAAGTCATCCTTTCTTGTAGGAGATTCCCTTGAAATAAACTGGTCTATTGTCAAATGCTCTCTCTAAAGAAACCAGTCCTCTGGGGATCTTATTTGTCTTAAGTTGCATCACTTCTTTCCCCAAAAGAGTCTCTTTTCCATCCACAACTTCCACAAAATTCTGAAAGTCAATCTCTTGGTTCTCATATTCATCTATGCAGTGAAAGAACCTCAACAGGTCTTTATCATCATCAAATACTTGCCAACTGCATATATTTTCTGGTACTATAGGTCTAATTTTAACCTCAACATTTGTAACATCAGACAGAGTAATATCATCCAGCCTTATGGCCACATTTGCTAAAAAATCTGCCATGACATTTTTTGATCTTTCTATCCAGTTTATTGAAAATGCATCAAACAATTCAATTGTATCCCACATGGCATGCTTATATTGTTTTAACCTTTTATTTTTTGAAGCATACTTATCTCTAACATGGGAAACAATTAATTCTAAATCTCCAAATACTTTTACCATTTTAATTCCATGCTTCAGAGCCACATTCAATCCTAGTAACAGAGCTTCATGTTCTGCAATATTATTTGTGCAAGCAAACCTTAACAGGAAAGAAAACTTTAGAAGCTTACCAGCTAGAGATAAGAACACAACTCCAGCACCAGAGCCTTCCTTCGAACAAGCTCCATCAAAATACATGGTCCAGAGACCCTGTTGGTCTAGCTCTTGAATGCAAATATCGTTCTCTTTATTTCCTTGATCATCTGAGACAACTTTGAAGTTTTCGCAGTCAGTATCCACAAAACAAACATGTTCCTCTGAATCTTGATCCTCCACTGTGTCTGATGACCTTTCTTCTCTGACCAGTTTGATGTCTTTACCATTCATTGGAATCATGGCATATGATAGATCTAATTGCATACTTCCTCCAATCAATGTTGCCCATCTTCTTGACAATAGCATACCATACTGTGGCTTTATGTCAACCACTGTTATGTTCATTCTGTATGTTTTTTCTAGATATGCGGCTAACCTAAAATCCACATCTTTCATGATCCCAATAACTAGCACCTCCCTAGCATCCATTGCATAGCATTTTCCACATGCCTTATCTATCTTCAATCCAGCTTGTTGCATGATAGCCAGAGGCATAATATTTGTTGATGCTCTAGAATCAAGCATACAATTCTTGATTGTTTTTCCATTAATAACAAGGGAGACATAAAATGGCTCAACCTGTGAAGGGCATTTTGTCATGGTCACCCCTAGATAAACTTTAGGAACTTTATCCTCGTCAATACACATGGCTTGTTTTTTACCCTGAGTGTCAGCATTCTGCTTGGCTTGATTAGGTACTCCTGAAATTAGGGATAATGCTTTATTTCTGAATTCTTCAACCTTCATCAACTCCATCAATGGAACAGAGACCTTTACCTGGGACAAAACTTGAGCTATGTCAAAAGGAGCATAATTTTGTATAACAGTTGTAGTCTGAGCCATGGTTTTACTTTTATCCTAAGCTGATCCAGCTTTAATCTTAGCGGCCCTTTGACTGTTATCCAGGACCTGAGAATCCTTATTTTGATCCTCACTTTGGGGAATTTTATTTTCTAGTCCTTGAGAATCATGACCTATTTTTTGCTTAAAGTTCTTTTTGTTATTGTTCCATTGTGCCCTTTGTGGTTAAGCCTTCTTATGATTATGCACTGGTTGATTTACAAAGGTGCTTTCTAGCTGACATGGGTCACTTACCTGAGCTTTACCTCTAAGATTATAATTGCTTTTGACCTGAGCTACTGCCGCAGCTGTGAGAGCTCTAATTTCTTCATTAGAAGGCCTTCTCAAATTATTTAGAAAAATGTGTGAGTCCTGAGCATATGCATAATTATCTTCATCATCTTTATCACAGGGGAACTGCTGGGAAACCTGAGTTTCACAACTTGTATTTTCATCTGCATCATAGGAAGAACACTCCCTATTTGTGGACAACATATTGACATTATCATCCTCCATACAATGTGGCTCATTGCATTCATCACAGGCAACAACATTATTATACAGAGACCGAGCGATCATACATTGCGATTGCGAATGAGGCATTTGACATATTATACACCATAGGGTGTCATCAACAATATTAGCAGCCTTCTTCAAAGGATCAGAAGTTTCCTTTGCATTATGGGCCCTTTGATTGGTGTTGCTGTTATGTGGGAGAATGGGTTTACCATTATGCCAATTAGTGTTATATGGCATATCATGCAATGATGGTCTCTTTTCTTGTCTCTGGTAAACCTGCCTGTCAGGACCTATCCCCTTTTCATTTTTAGCCAGTCTATAACTGAGGTCCTTAACAATAGTTGTCAATTTATCTAATTTCTCCTCAGGAGTAGATGCATTACCTTGAGCACTCTGAGATTTATTATTTGGATTTTGTAGAATTTTTACATCATCTCTTCTGTTTGTCTTACCAGACGCCTTCCTATTATTTTCAGTATTTGTTGCAATATTGAAAGCATCCCTAAGTCTGGCAGGACCCTTATCTCTTAATCCATAGGCTGTTTTGGCATCAAAAGCATTTATGTAAAGCACCACACACATTGGTTCATTAGGCCTCATATGGAAAGGTAGCTTGTTCAACACTTTAGTAAATCTAGCATTAAAATCTGTAACCTGCTCATTTGACCCCTTAGTGATGCTAGTGAATTCATTTGCAAAAAAGCTTGGGTCAGTTTTGTCACCATACTATTCTTTAAAAATCTATCTGAAATCATCCCATGATGAGATACTTCGGTCAGGCAGACCCCTATACCATTCTCTAGCTTCATCAACTAAGGATTGCATAAACAACTTCATAAAAACATCCTCATGCTTGACCTTAAAGTTGTCCATAACATTTTGAAAAGCCTTTAAGTGATCCTCACCTGACACAGTATTGTTTCCTGAAAACTTTGGCACCTGCGGCCTCACATGTTTGTCAATGGGATTAGGGTAACCAGGAATGCCATAAAAAATAAGCTACTTGAATCTGTCCAGCTACATAGGCTATCTACCAAACTGATTAACATTAGCATTCCTATTTGCATTCTAATTTCTTACATTATTTAATGCTACCCTAACATTGTTTACATTTTGTCTCTGATCATTTTGCTGATATTGGACTTCATTTCTTTGCTGATTTCTTAGCACATTTGCATTGTCAAGGGTGGGGACTGCACCATGTTGAGTAGTTCTCAAAGCTTGCACCTTTTGTCTCATATCATCTCTAATCCTTATAGCTTGTAAATATTCTAATTCAGCTCTTAATCTTTTGATTTCTTCAGCTAATTGTTCATCTTTGGTCATAGAAGAGGATGGTCCCTTTCCATATTGGTTATCATCATCATCCCTTGGGGACTCAGTCTCTTCAAATCTGTAAGAGGGATCTAAGAAAGGGCATTCCTAAAACACCTCTGATCTCATTCTCAAATTAACACCTTGTTGTCTCTCATATACATTCTGTAATTCAGCCTCAGTGTTTGAAAAATAAGGTATTATCTGCTCTGAAGATCCTAGATTGTCTTGAATATTATCATTACTTCTGGGAGAACCGTCTTGACTGGCTTGAATAGTCCTTTTTTTCCTATACATCATTTTTCTAGGTAATTCTTTAGACAGGGGATTACGCAGAGATCTCCTCCCTTGCATACAAATTTTTACTTTACCGGTTGGGAGATTGTTCAAAGTCGCCACCTACTATTAGGAATTATTTTCACCAGGGTTCTTACACAAAGCTTCCCTAGTAGAGTCGCCAAATCTGTTAATGCTCAATATGACTAGATGCTTCCCAGTTATCCCTACAAGGTAGCCATCGTTGATCAACAGGATTTACGGGCCAGGGGCCAACAGTATAGGAGATAGACTCTATAGATATCTCCTCTTCTTCTTTAGGCTCTGCAAGACCAAGGGGGGTATTCCCTATTCAACATCTATGAAATATGCTTATGAACTGACTGGGATGTTGATACAAAGCAGATAAATCCTCTTTTATACAGACCAAAACTGTGAAATAAGTGCAAAGGGGCTAGGTTTGGGCCTATGCTCAGTTGTGAATCAGAGGATTCTGGTCCTAAAACTACTTCTAATGTCCTAATGGTTTGTATCGGAAGTTTGAGTTTATTTTTTGGTATTTGGATGCAAAACTAAGACCTTGGGTGTAACCTCAATACAAGACCAGACTGGTGCCTACTCAGGGCTCAGAATCAATAGACATATATATGTGAATGTTTACCATAGACTTAAAACAATAATCAAATTTCAAGGGGGTTTTGTGATGTCTGCCTTACAGACACTACCCAAGACTAAGTATTCAGTTATTTCTGCTTACAAACATCCTTACTGCAATATATTCTTCCCAACACTTAACCCAAAATGTTTAATCTACTCATTGAGCAAAAGTAAAAGATCAAGCATTCAACATAGCAAACCCATGTCCCAGAATCTCAAACACCCCTTAGCTGTTTATATTCAGAAGAAGAACACATTCAACTTGGAGACAAATAACAAAACACATGCAATGAAGCATTACTCATTTAAATCAACATGAAACTGATGAATTCTATGCATAACACATTCGACATACAACTCATAAACTCACAAGGCACAAAACAGAGCCACCAACGAAGTTGTATCTTATTATAGCACCAAAATTTGTCCAGCTTTCAACAACCACAAATGAGTAACACAATCTGCCTTTTATAACAAGACTGTGTACTCAGCAAAATTTACATGGCAATTCAAAATTCCTGCCAGATACACCACACCAAAATGGTGCCCAAAAGATTAAAAGCACAGGCAGAACTGGAAAGAAAAATAGGTGAGCTTGGGAGATGTGCTGCCGCTCGTAGATTTTCGTCATAATCCTGGTAGTTAGCCTATCAACTCCATCGACCATGCCACTGTAAATAGCCAATAATGAATCACCTACCTGCGGCCTCCTAGAGTGCAGCGGCCTGCAAGTCTTAGAACCTTTCCCGCCCAAAAATGACTGCATATGCACAGGAAAATCCTTCGCCGAAGGTTTAAAACACAGTCGTCGATCTTACTCTCCTATCGTTGGGATCGATGGCGTCAAAACATGCTAAAAAGTCACCCACCAATGATATCATGGCATGTCAGCACCCTATGCATCCATCGCTGAGTTTTCTGCCATCCATTTTGCCCTTTTCGCCCCTGCATTCGGATCTGGGCCTTGTATGTATATCCCCCTTGCACATTGGCACATACAACATACCATACATACAAGCCATGGACTTCAAATTATGATGAAGCATATCACAATCGCCTTAGTCTGACTTGTACCTAAACCTTTGCATCTTTATTTTGTTTATGCGAACATACAATCGCAATATACATTCCGCGAACCTCAAATGACTATGAAGTGCTTTGAAATTCAAATCGGGTCCAGTTTGTATCTCTTTACTTGTATATTTCCTTGCATATTGCATCATACAAATGCAATATACATACAACAGACCCCAGCCATTTATCCATCAAATTTGAAAAACTTTCAAATCCGGGCCTTGTATCTCCTTTTGTTTGTATATCTACATATACATGCAAGCTGCGGATTTCAACACCTTGTCAACCAGATTGCATGTTCATTCTAGACTCCAGCTTGTTTATTAGGAATGTATATTTGAGCATACAATCACAAATATACAAGCGGTGGGCCCCAACTTTGTAACCTACCTTGTATGTGTCTTCTTGTATATTGCTGCCAATGCATATAACCAACATACAATCCGCCTTGTATGTCCACGGGTCCCACCCTTTATATGTCGGCCCCTTGCAAATTTCCCTTTATATGGCGAATGCACACTTGCCTTGTACATTTTTCTTTGTATGCGAGATACAAACCCCTTTGTATGTGAGGTGATCCCCACCAAATGTTTCTCTACCACCTTGTATAATGCCGAGCATACAAGATCATTTATACACGCAAACGCGATATACATTCAAGGAATATTCCCAGAATCTACGGCAGATCCCACAATGTATATGCACCTTTTTTGAGCCCGATATGCATTGCGAAATGCATATAACTAATTTTTCACCATTTTGAAAGCCGATTGAGATCTCTGACCTACCCATGCACATTTGACCTGCATGTTTATACAAACAACCTTGTATATACAATGCAACATGCATACAATGGAATTTTTTGCACTTTTCAACTGCAAAGGCCAAAAGACTTAGAATATTTTGGATTTTTTTGGGAAGGTGCCTACATATTTAAATTCTTGAAACTTGATTGCTTATGCAGGTACTAACAAGTTACACAATAGGCCTTATAACATTGACTGGTCAAAGAGGCCACAATAGATTGATAGACAAGCAGTCCCCAAGCAAGTGAATTTCAAGTTGCCTGAGAGGGACATACCTGATCCATTGAGGAGGGATCAATTAAACTTTCAAGAGGTTTCATCTTGGTGTAAGGATTGATATCTTCCACATGACTCTTCTAATTTTGTAGTTTCTCATTCAATGAGTAGAGAAGAAGAATTTCCTAATGAGCAAGCTGGTGTTGAGTATTATGAAGATGAGATAAATGAGTTTGATACTAAGGATTATGACTAGTTGGATAAGGATGTTGATTATGATAGTTATGTTGAAGATGATCATGTTCTTCAATATGATTATAGTGCAAGCCCTAAGAGGTATGAGTTTCCAACTCATGACTTTGAGCATATCAGATACCTCATGCACATGAAGTATTAGTAGTCCAAATTGTCAAGAGAAGACATGAAAGTCTTAACTGATGTAGCTATAATGCAAGTACGGGGAGATTACCAATTAAGGAATATGAAAATGCCTATGCAAAGTAGCCCTACTGTAAATCCAAGTAAAAATGGAGGGCGTACTGAAAAGGAAAAATAGAAAATAATTATTCAAAGAAGGGACAAGAGTACTCTCAAGAAGGTGTCGGAAAAGAAGAAGGTACCAGTGCAGCCATCGGTAGAAAAAAGGATGTATGTACAAAAGGCTCTAGCACATGTGGTGCAACCAGCTATCGAGTCTAACCCAAGAGTGCAACATTCAAAGAATGATGCCGAGGAAGACCAGCCCTAATTACCAAAGGAGAAAGAAAAGAGAAAAGGTATGAAGAAAGATCTGAAATGTATGGATATCTCTCTCAACCAATTGATACCTTTAATTCCAAATGCAAATGATGTTACCATATCATTTGATGCCCCTCTACCAACTTATCATCCTATAAACATGGCTCAAGTTCTTAGACAGGTCAGAATTTTATTGCCAATAGGGGAAACCCTAATAATTCTTTAACATAGGGATCAAGTTTTATCCTGTCACTGTTGTCAATGCACCAAAACAACCTATTTTTATTTCTTGTGACAATGATAAAAGTAAAAATGAAGAAGAAACTTTATCTAGGTGTATTTAGGATCATCATAGTTAATAGCCAGTTAGATGTTGATCCTTTCTATACAACACTGATTATCAATGGGTGGTTGTTACATAATTGCATGCTTAGTTTTGGAGCCTCTAGTAATTTCATTCCATTAGAGATCATGAATGACTTAGTTTTGAAAGTGTCTAAGTCTTATGGAAAATGTTTTTACATGGATTCTAGAGAGCTGAATGTAATTGGACTAGTAAAAGATGTTGAAGTCTAGCTTGCTGCCTACCCTGATAATTCATTTCTAATGGATGTCATCATTCTTGATTATCCTACCAAGTGGGGTATGTTGTTGTCTAGGAAGTGGGCAGCTTCTATAGGGGGTAGTATCCAAATGGACCTGTCATTTGCTACTATCCATGTGTATGAAGTAGATGTGAAATTGTATAGGGAAAAAAATGGAAGATGGTATAGAGGAGCACTACAAATCCAACGAAGAAATAAACTTCAATACTATAATTGATCACTTCATTGGATATTGTAACAATGAAAATCATGATGTTATTCCTAATCCTCCCTAGCATGCTCCCCCTATTTGTGATGTATATGATTTTTGGATGATGCACTTTGATGGTGCATGTTCTAGAGATGGTTCAAGTGGAGGCATTGTTTTGACATCACCAGATGGGGAATGTTCCAGGATATCCTTGGGGCTTGATTTCTAGTGCACCAATGACATTGTTGAGTATCGAGCTCTTTTTCTAGGTTTAAATATTTATCATAATCATCAAATAAAAAATTTGAGAATCTAAGGAGACTCTGAACTTGTGGTGGAATAGGTAAAGGGTGTTTATGCAGCCAAAGATAAAAGGTTAAGGGCATACAAGAATGCTATTTGGGACATGTTGGAATTATTTGATGCCATTGGCATCAAGTGGATTAAGAGGTCTGAGAATGAAGAGGCAGATTCTCTAGCTATGGCAACTTCAAAGTTTAACTTGCAACCTACTTTTTCTCTTTCCCATCATGTTGGTGAAATTCTCAAGAGGCCCATCATTCTTGACATCTACAGTTGGCAAGTATTTAATGATAGAAATCAAATTTATAGGTTCTTAAATTGCATGGATGAGTTTGATAATCAACTAATAGATTGGCAGCCTATGGTTAAAGTTGAGGATGGCAAAGAGACCTTATTTGGTAATGAGGTGGTACAACTAAAGACTAACATTATTCCTAAAGGGCTTGTAGCACTAGAAAGAATGTTTGATAATGCATATCATTAGAAGAGAAAAAGCAAGCCAATTGAAGAAGATAGTGTTGAGGGTGTGAACCTAGGAATTGAAGCTACTCAAAAAATGGTTTACATTAGTAAGAAACTAAGACCTAATGAGAAGAAAATCCTAATTGCACTGCTCAAAATATTAAGAAATGTTTTTCTTAGTCTTATGATGAACTCAAGGCTTATAGGGAGGATTTCTTTCAGCATACTATTCCCATCCAACTTGATGCAAAGCCTTTCAGGCAGAAACATAAACCAATCAACCCCACTCTCTCTCCCAAAATGTAAAAGGAGTTGGCAAATTTAAAAGAGGAAGGTATAATTAATCTATCATACATTAACAGTGGGTATCCAACTTGGTTACATTGCAAAAAGAGAATGGGGAGATAAAATTGTGTGTTGACTTTAGAAATTTGAACATTAAGTTGCTCAAGGATAACTACCCTCTCCCAAGCATGGACCATCTGTTGCAAAAGGTGACTAGATCATAATTAATGTCCATGATGGATATATTCTCAAACTATAATCAATTGGTGGTCAAAGAGTCAGAGTAATACAAGATAAGATTTTGCTCCTCCTTGGGGAACCTTTGTTTATGTGAGAATTCCATTTGATTTTAAGAATGCAAGTTCAACATCTAGAAGGGCAATGGATGTTTTCTTAGTAGGCCTCATAGATGAGATCATGCTGGTTTACCAAGATGATCTAGTTGTATTCTCTAAAGAAAGAAAAAATCATTGCAAACATTTAGAAATGATTTTTGAAAGGTGTTTTGAGTATGGGATTTCTTTGAATCCCAAGAAATGTATGTTTGGGCTTGAGGAAGGAAAATTTTTAGGACACATTGTGTCAAAAGAAGGGGTGAGGATAGATTCAAAAAGAGTAAAAACAATTTACCTCATCCCTCAACCTAAATCGGTCAAAGGGGTCCAATCTTTCTTTGGAAAAATTAACTTTCTGTGGAGGTTTGTCCCCAACTTCACTGAGAAGACCGAAGCCATGTCTAAGATGCTCAAGGAAGGGAAGTCGGTCACATAGATTAAATAATCAATTGAGGCATTTGATGACATAAAGGAAGCTCGCAAGGATGTGCCTGTCTTGGTAAGCCTAGATTACTCTAGGCCCTTCCAGCTCTTTTCTTTTGCTTCCTATTACACCATAGTTTTTGTCTTGCTACAGAAAAACAAGGGTAGGTATGAGCAGCCTATTGGATTCTTTAGTAAATCCTTGCGAGCTGTTGAGCTGAAATATGCTACAATGGAAAAACATGCCTATGCCGTGGTCAAGGCTATTAAAAATTTTAGGTCATACATCATGGGTGCAAAAACTATTGCATATATACCACATACAGTTGTTAAAGACATCTTCATGCAACAAGAGGCCTCTGGAAGAAGATGTAGATGGATCAACATGATCTAGGAATATGATATAGAGGTGCAGGTCACCAAAATGGTTAGAGGCCAAGGTCTAGCAAGGTTGATGGAAGATGCAAACTTAGAGAAAGTGGAGGCACATGAAGCAAGTGAAGCTCCTGCTATTGGCTCATGTTACCTAGTTGTTAATATTTGGTATAAGGATATTGTTTTCAATTTGGAGAACATGTGTTGTCAACCAGAGATAAATAGAAATCAGCAAAGGAGACTCAAGATACAATCCCAAAGGCATGTGTCGATTCATGGTAATCTGATGTGGATGAATCCTAAGAGGTTGTTATTAAGATGTATGGATCAGAAATTAGCTGAGAGGGTTGTTGATGAATGCCATCAGAATATTTGTGGAGGACATTTCAAGGCTAGCACAACATATAAAATAATCAGGGTAGAGTATTGGTGGCCCACATTGTTCAAGGATGTTGCTAGATGGGTGAGAAGATGTGATGCATGCCAGAGGTTTTCTGGTAAGCTAAAGTTTTCAGGTGCCCTTCCCCTCATGATTATCCCAGTTGAAGCCCCATTTCAACAATGGGGAATTAATTTTATAAGGGAGATTCAAGAAAGGTCAAGTAATATGTCCAAGTGGATCATCATGGCAACTGCTACTTCACCACATTGGTTGAGGCTATTCCAACCCACAATGCTTAGGTCAAAGGTGGTGGTAGAATTCCTAACAAACAACATCATAACTAGGTTTGGTGGGCCACATAGAATTATTGCTAATAATGTCATGTGTTTTAGATCTCAATATGTATTGAATGCATGTTTACAATATGGGATTAATCTGACCCACTCATCTCCTTATCATCCTCAAAGAAATGGGTAGGTTGAATCTGGTAATAAAAGCCTCATGAAGATTGTTAGGACTCTAGACATGAATAAGAAAATATGGATGATAAATTAAAATATGCAGTTTGGGCCAATAGGATAACTTGTAAACGTGCTATAGGAAGAGTCCATTTGACCTTGTATATGGACTAGAAGCTAAAATGCCACTTAGCATGGTTCATTACCTATGTATTAGTTGTTACATAGTATTGAAGAAGATGAAGGTGGTGCAATTTTCTAAGAGGATTTTGGAATTAATAGAGTTGGATGAAAGTAGGAGATATTGATATGGTAAGGTCTCATCACATAAGCAAATAGTGAAATATCTATAATTTGATAAGGGGTCACTTCAAAGAAATTTCTAGTTTGGAGATGGTCCTTATGTGGAATGCTAGATCAAAGGAGAAAGGAAAGCATGATAAGTTTGATCCTTTATGGATGGGACCGTTTGAGATTGTCATAAAGCTTGACTATAACATTTTTCATCTCAAGAAATTGAATGGAGAGTTCATGGAGCTTCTAGTCCATGGTCAACATTTGAAGCATTACTTCGAGGTGATCCCACAATACTATGCCCCACTTTTTGGCCAAAGTGGGACATTGAAATCAACATTTTTAACCAAATTTTCACTTTCTGACACCTATAGCAACTAAACCATTAAGAATTTGAAGATGATGTGGACTAGTGATTTTTGAGATTTCATGTGTAGATGCTAAATATTTTTTTTATTATTTTAAGAAATAATTTGTGAATATTTTTACGTAACTTACATAAAATAACTTATTTTTTATAGTTATCAGTATTTTTAAATAGTGACATTCATACCATACAACATAACCTTTTTTATAGAAAGGATAAAATTATAAATTTTAAACATAGATTTGTAACATCAATATATAGTGCACATATATTTTTTCATAATTTTTTGTTGCATTTTTTTAATTAATTTTTGAAGTGAGATTAATTATAATTTAGACATAGGTTTATATGATATAACATAAGTTTTACTATATGTATCAAAATTAACTTTTTTTTTGTTGAAACAAGTACATCAATACCTAGTTCACAAATATTTTTTAGATTTTTTTCTCTATTTTTTATTTTTCCGCATGTGTAGAATAGAGACCTTGATGTTCAATGAAAAACCTATGTTCACTAGAAAATAGAAAATAAATATAATAATTAAATGAAATATATTCAAAATCATACTTTTTGGAAAGCTTATACTAAGGCTACATATTTACAAAATAGAATTTCTAAATGACTTCATTTGATTCCCCAAAAGGTGAAGCAAAATTGGTTTTTTGTTAGCATTTTGATAGGTGCAAAGGAAACTCCATCAAGGATTTGATTTAAGATGTTGGAGTCCAGGACAACACTGAGGGGGGGCGGGGGGGGGGTGTGAATTAGTGTTGTATAAATTTTAACTTTTTGCAAACTTTATCTTTCCAAGACAAATAGAGATGAGGACATTAATAATTTGTTGAGTTTATATGCACAAGACTTATAATAAAGAATGTAAACAAAAACTCATGATAAATGATTAATATGCACACACACAGAGGAAATCAATGAGAAGCATGACACAAGATTTTTACCAAGTGGAAAACCCTCAGGGGTAGAAAAACCACTCATGAAGTGCCTCACTGGCTTAACTTTCAAAACTTCTTACAAAGCCTCACTAGCTGAATATTATGTCTCACTGACAATTGACAGGTCTCACTGACCTACAACCCTAACTGACATACTATGCCTCATTGGCAACAATATTTAGAAGCACCAGCTTCAAGGAGCACCAACCCCTAATACATACTCAAATTAAAACCAAGAATTCAGAGGGTTTCTTTGTTTCAATACAAATCACTTCTTCTTTCACATGTTTCTGTCATATCACCATACTTCTCATCAACTCAAATCACATACAAAACTTATCATCTGTATTTTCTCTTTAAGAGGATATTAAAATATATTCAACCTTGTATGTTGATCCACTAAAAAAAACTTCAATGTTCCTACAAAACCATTATATACAAGATGACTTTTCATAATTTGTCTTCTCTCCACAATTATTTCAATCCTTGGTATTCTTGCATCTGCAAAAATGGTCTCTTCAAATTCTTTGTCTTGCAAATTTCTCTTCTTCAATGATTTTCTTTTTCCTCCTGCAAAATAAAATCTCTTTATAAAGTGGATCATTTTACATTTATCATCTTCAAAACTCTCTTCAATATTTTGTCTTAAATCAAAATTCTCTGTCAACCCCTTCAACTTCAATCTGCAAAAATGACTCTTCACCAAATTGTCAATCTACAAAGAATAAATCAAACTTATCTGCAATAAAAAAATCTTCTTCCCTTAGAGAGAATAAAATCTCTTTCAATCACGATTTTCATCTGTAAAAAAAATAAAATCATATACATGCAAAAACAATCAAATTCTTCTTTCTCTTCATTTTCATCTTCTTAAATAAAAATTCTTCATATGTTCACTCAAATCTAGAAGCCTCCATAAGGAAGCTAAAAGATACTCTTAAAAGAATAATATCCTCAAAATAAAAATCTCTTTCCTAAAAAAAACTACTTTCTTTATGATTTTCATATCATGAGGAAGTCTTAAAAAAAGAATAAATCCCCCTAAAAATTTGGCTTCCAAATCCATTAAAAAACTGCCTTTATGGAAGGCTAAAAAATAGCTTTTAACTGCAGTTAACACTACAGATTACATTGTCCTTCCTTTAAGAGACCATCAATCTTAAATACATATGTCGAGGGCAAAATTTAAATGTCACCCATTGATTTTGAATAAGCCTCTCACCAAACTTTTAAACAGAGACCTCGATTTCAAAATGACACCCCTTCATTTGTGATCAAGACCAATGCAGAAGGTGAAGAGGCAAAGAGGCTGGTCGTAAGAATGTTATAACAACCCTTAAGAAGGTGACTTTAAGTAATATGACCTATAGAGAAGGTCAACTTTATTTTATATCAAAAAAGCAATTTCTTTATGACAGGTATGAAGGAGATAAAGGAGTTTGCTATACTTTAACTCTGCATTTTAATGAATGACATTAGTCATTGGCATTAAGAATTAATGTGCACTTATTAAATTACAATAGTCATTGAACATTTAGGACCATAGACTCTTCTGCACCTTGAAAACCAACTGCAACATTATCAAACCAACATTAATTTTCATGTCAACACAAACTCCTGTAGATGATGAATAACATCAACCTTCAACATTAATGATTCTATTCTAAGAATTTTAAGAAGAATAAGTAGCAAGATATCATATCAAAACACAAATCATCTTGATCAAATCCATCAACTCTATTAACCATCAATGAACATCATGATCCTAACATGATATTGCATGACATATAAAGCACTTGTTAGCCTATCAAGAAATCATCTCCATAGGTGACTATGAAACAACCCACCAAGCATCCTAAGACATGAAGGATATAAAATATGACATGAAACACCTGTCTTGAAGATAAAACAATCTTGTTCATGTGAACCCTCATGTTGAAGCATGAACCCTTTGCATATGTTACCATGTAAACACCTCTGAATGATTAACCTGTGAACCCTTATCATGAAGCAACAACTCCAAACTCAAATATGTGACAAGACATTAAAACATGAACACACACCAACTATGAAGATGAAAGCTCTGCATATCTTGTCAAGGCCAACTTAAGGCAAGAAGTATGAACACCAAACCTTCTTATATGAACCCTTTGCATATGAACAACTCCATCATGATCAATCACACTTTTAATGTCCTGATGACCCCAAAATGATCTATGCATTGGACCCATGTGGACAACCTGTAAACAACATAACTGCAAGAAACAACACTTTGTTAAAACAATCTTGCATCATCATAACATAGAGAATCATGTCTCAACATGTGACAAAATTAACTCCTGATCAAACATATCCTGATCAAATGAGATATCCTACCATATCTGCATCATCATCAACTTAACACCTTTTTGACATCAATGACAATCAATCACTATCAATCTCCCCCTTTGTCATTGATGGAAAAACTTCATGATGCAATTTCTCTTTCTCCCCTTTTTTGACATCTGATGACAAAGATAAATCTATTTGCTCCCCCTGTGTTGAAGTACACAAACAAATCACTGCTCATATATATCACTCAACATAATATCACTTCTTGACACAATACCAACATGAGGATGAAGATGACATATCTCTGCAACCAAATACCAACTTTACTCTTGCACACACTTCTTGGCATGATAAATAATGAAGACCATCTAAAGATTAACTTGATGAAAACCATCCTTCTATTCCTATACAAGACAACTTTTTGCAACACAATGTCAAATCTGATATATACAAAACCACTATCAATACCTTTGCAAATCTAGATGCAGAGACATATGCCATGAATTAACTTCTTCTATTATCAAACTAACATATGATGAGAACTCCTTGAGTATACCCAAGATCATGTCAATCAAATCTTAGGACTTGTCATTCATCATTCAAATCAGCCCATGCACATCAACAAACTAACTGCATCATCAAGTTCTTCTTGCAACAACACTTCACATTTTCTCAAACATATCAAGGACACTTGAACTATAACATCATCAAACACTTTGTGCATTGAATCCTTGAACATCTTATCAACACCTTGCATCCACTAACCTATATTACTAACATATACTGAAACTCAGAACTTCATTTCAACCATTATCAAGCAAGCATAATAAATAAAACAAGATCATTATATTGATAAGCATCAAATGATCTCCTCCTAAAAATTCTTGTGGATAATTGATAGGACATGAACAGCTCCCCCTCACATCATGCTATCTTTTATGCAACTGATGATGTAACTTGTGCAAGATGCACAAGTTTAGGATTTGTACTCTTTTGTCTTTGTTTCTACTTCCACACTTTCACATGATTTTTCTTCCTCAAATCCTTTTTAGCCTCTGTCCTTTTCAAACCTATCAAGTCAGGTGATACAACTCTTCCATACATTCTACAACTATGTGCTTTGTGCCCAAGAGTGTTGCAATTATAACAAACTATGTTCCAATCATAATCAAATGACTGATAGTACCTTTGAGTATTCATGTTAAGCTTCCATGCAGGATCATACCTTCTGTGCACTTTACAATTTCTTTGTATATGTCCAACATTATTGCACTTGTAACAAACAATATTAGTATTTATTCTGCAATCAACTGCTTTATGCCCGAAATGATTACAAGTATAACAGTAACCATTAAATGAATAGTTATACCTGTACATGTATGCTTGTCTTATAGGAGCAATTCTTCTTCTTTGATTGTTTATTTTTCTTTCAGGAGTAGTAGGCTAATCAATTTTTCTTCTAGGAATCTCTCTAACATTAGAAGTCTGACCTTTTTTATAACCAAGTCCAGTAGTGTCCCCATGTAGTTTTTGTTTACCAAGAAAATCATGTAACTTGCTTTTGGTCTCCTCAAATTTCAAATTCTTTTCAGTCTACTTCTTAACCTCATCAAGATTTTTTCTTAAAGAAATTATCTCTCCTTCAAGTTTTTGGCATTCAACTGATTTAGCTTCCAATTCAACCTTTGTTATATCAACAATCCTCTTAGCTTCCTCAATCTCCATCTTTAGACTGATAATTAAATTATCTGATTCACTAACTTGATTCCTCAAATCCATAATCAGACTTCTAGTATCTTCAAGGTCTGATAGTGCTTTGTCTTTTAAATCTCTTTCTTGTTTCAACTGCAATTCTAATTTCCGGTTCTCCTTTTTATATCTCTTGAGTTCACTTAGAGCACACATAAGTTCTCCTTCTACATCAATTTCAAAATCCTGTTCATCATACTCCTGATGATAATCTTCTTCTGAATCTAATTGAATCTCAGCTTCTTCATGTGATTGTCTTCTTTCATGGTCACTTTCTTTAGATACCAAATTGTCCTCTTCTTCATCACCATCTTGATAAATTCTTACCAATTTCTTCCACACATCCTGAGTTGTTTCACACTACACAACTTTACAAGAAACATCGTTAGATAAACTAGATAAAATAACCTTCTTGGCTATATGATTTCATTCAAGAGCCTCTTTGATATTTGTAGAATTAGAATATCCATTCTCAAAAGACATCCATACATCATATCCTAAAGAGGATAAATAGACTTGCATTATCACACAATAAACTAAAAAATCTGAACCATTAAACAGAGGAACTCCAGAAAACTCTTTCACTGACTCAACTTGTGAAGCATATTTATCAACTGACTTTATATCAACATCTGGATTTGATATAGACTGCACCTTTTGATCAGAATAAGACTTGACATTTCTCATGTTCTTATTTCTTTTGCACTTACCCATGGTACTCCAACCTCAAGATCTACCCAAGCTGATTAGACTATAATAGGGAACCTTGCTCTAATACCACTTGTTGGAGTCCAAGACAACACTGAGAGGGGGGGTTAATCAGTGTTGTATAAATTTTAACTTTTTGCAAACTTTATCTTTCCAAGACAAATAGAGATGAGGACATTAATAATTTGTTGAGTTTATATGCACAAGACCTATAATAAAGAATGTAAACAAAAACTCATGATAGATGATTAATATGCACACACATAGAGGAAATCAATGAGAAGCATGACACAAGATTTTTACTGAGTGGAAAACCCTCAGGGGTAGAAAAACCACTCATGAAGTGCCTCACTGGCTTAACTTTCAAAACTTCTTACAAAGCCTCACTAGCTGAATATTATGTCTCACTGACAATTGACAGGTCTCACTGACCTACAAGCCTCACTGGCATACTGTGCCTCACTGGCAGCAATGTTTAGAAGCACCAACTTCAAGGAGCACCAACCCCTAATACATACTCAAATTAAAACCAAGAATTTAGAGGGTTTCTCTGTTTCAATACAAATCACTTCTTCTTTCACATGTGTTTGTCATATCACCATACTTCTCATCAACTCAAATCACATACAAAACTTATCATCTGTATTTTCTCTTCAAGAGGATATTCAAAATATATTCAACCCTGTATGTTGATCCACTAAAAAAAAATTCAATGTTCCTGCAAAACCATTATATACAAGATGACTTTTCATATTTTGTCTTCTCTCCACAATTATTTCAATCCTTGACATTCTTGCATCTGCAAAAATGGTCTCTTCAAATTCTTTGTCCGGCAAATTTCTCTTCTTCAATGATTTTCTCTTTCCTCATGCAAAATAAAATCTCTTTATAAAGTGGATCATTTTGCATTTATCATCTTCAAAAATCTCTTCAATATTTTGTGTCTTTAATCAAAATTCTCTGTCAACCCCTTCAACTTCAATCTACAAAAATGACTCTTCACCAAATTGTCAATATACAAAGTATAAATCAAACTTCTCTACAATAAAAAATCTTCTGCCCTTAGAGAGAATAAAATCTCTTTCAATCATGATTTTCATATGCAAAAAATAAAATCATATACATGCAAAAACAATCAAATTCTTCTTTCTCTTCATTTTCATCTTCTTAAACAAAAATTCTTCACATGTTCACTCAGATCTAGAAGCCTTCATAAGGAAGTTAAAAGATACTCTTAAAAGAATAATATCCTCAAAATAAAAATCTCTTTCCCAAAAAAAACTTCTTTCTTTATGATCTTTCATATCACGAGGAAGTCTTAAAAAAATAATAAATCCCCCTAAAAATTTGGCTTCTAAATCCATTAAAAAACCACCTTTATGGAAGGCTAAAAAATAGCTTTTAACTATAGTTAACACTGCAGATTACACTGTCCTTCCTTTGAGAGTTTAAATGTCAGTCATTGATTTTGAATAACCCGCTCACCAAACTTTTAAACAGAGCCCTCGATTTCAAAATGGCGCCCATTCATTTGTGATCAAGACCGATGCAGAAGGTGAAAAGGCATAGGGGCCAGTGGTAAGGACATTATAACAACCCTTAAGAAGGTGACTTTAAGTAATATGACCTGTAGAGAAGGTCAACTTCATTTTATAGCAAAAAAGCAATTTCTTTATGACGGGTATGAAGGAGATAAAGGAGTTTGCTATTCTTTAACTCTGCATTTTAATGAATGACATTAGTCATTGACATTAAGCATTAATGTGCACTTATTAAATGACATTAGTCATTGAACATTTAGGACCATAGACTCTTCTACACCTTGAAAACCAACTGCAACATTATCAAACCAACATTAATTTTCATGTCAACACAAACTCCTGTAGATGATGAATAACATCAACCTTCAACATCACTGATTCTATTGTAAGAATTTTAAGAAGAATAAGTAGCAAGATATCATATCAAAACACAAATCATCTTGATCAAATCCATTAACTCTATTAACCCTCAATGAACATCATTATCCTTACATGATATTGCATGATATATAAAGCACTTGTTAACCTGTCAATAAATCATCTCCATAGGTGACTATGAAACAACCCACCAAGCATCCTGAGACATGAAGGATATGAAATATGACATGAAACACCTGTCTTGAAGATTAAACCATCTTGTTCATGTGAAGCCTCATGTTGAAGCATGAACCCTTTGCATATGTTACCATGTAAACACCTCTGAATGATTAACCTGTGAACCCTTATCATGAAGCAACAACTCCAAACTCAAATATATGAAAAGACATTAAAACATGAACACACACCAACTATGAAGATGAAAGCTCTGCATATCTTGTCAAGGCCAACTTAAGGCAAGAAGTATGAACACCAAACCTTCTTATATGAACCCTTTGCATATTAACAACTCCATCATGATCAATCACACTTTTAATGTCCTGATGACCCCAAAATGATCTGTGCATTGGACCCATGTGGACAACCTATAAACAACATGACTGCAAGAAACAACACTTTGTTAAAACAATCTTTCATCATCATAACATAGAGCATCATGTCTAAACATGTGACAAAATTAACTCCTGATCAAACATATCCTGATCAAATGAGATATCCTGCCATATCTACATCATCATCAACTTAACACCTTTTTGATATCAATGACAATCAGTCACCATTAGTTCTTCCCGAGGGATTTTATCTAAAGGTTTTTTATCTAACCTCGTTCAATTAAACCCCTTTAGATGGAACCCCTCAAGGCTTATATCATTAATTTTTCTAAAAAATATGTGATTTCAGACAAAAATCAGGATGTCCCATAAGTGGGACACACTGTTGTGACAGCACCCTTCTCCTAAGTAATGAAGTACTCTTCTATTTTTGGTTAGTTTTTATTTTGTACTCTTCCTTGTGTATATACATTTAATTTTTTGTCTCATCCCCTTTTGTGGTCTGCTCTCGAAGATCTTCTAGATTCACATTGTCCCTCATGCATCCCCAACTAGAGCCACTATTGGGACCCTCATTTTCTAGTCTTATCCTTGTGCTAAAATTTGTGAAATCCCAAGTTTTGGTCCCCTCCTGTTTCCCCTGTGGGTTTTCCTATATGTTGAAATCCTAAAAAAACCTTTATGTTGTAGTAAACCCTCAAAATTCTAAGTGTCAAAACCTTTTAGCAAGTTCGCAAGTTCACAAACTTGTCAAAAACCTAGAAATGCTTTGCTTTGGACGGTTTGGCAGGTTTGTGAATCTGCCAAAAGAGTTCGTAAGTTCCCCATTTGGCTAAAAGGTTGAAAGAGGGAAGGAAGAACAAAGAAAAAGGATGAAGTAAATGAATAATTGTTTCAGCAAGTTCACCAGTTTACGAATTTACCAAATCATTGAAATACAAGCAAAGAGAAGAGAAGGAAAGTGACTTTTGGTAAGTTCGTCAATTCATGAACTTGCCAAAATGTCAAAAAGGTAGACAAGGTTCATTGGTTCTCAAAATTGCTCAAATGCTAAAGAAAAAAGAAGATGAGACTGCAGAGCCATAAATGTGCTTAATGTGATGTTTCTAGGTGGCAGCACCACGCAAGTTTTTAAGGTATCAATTTTGACAACTTTTAAATGTTGTGCCATTGGTTGAAGCAACACCAAGTCATTTTTCAGGTGGGCCCCTTCTTTATTTAAATTTCAATCTTTGGTGCTTGCTTAATACAAGTGGCAGCACCATACACCTTTTCAAGGATGGTAGAACCGACACAATCTTCATGTTGTGCCATTGGTTGTTTAATGCCAAGTCATAAGTAGTGGGTCCCATTTTTATCTATGAGGCATCAAAGACTCCAAACCATTGATCATAAGCTGAAGATATCCAATAGTTAGTGCACCGCCAAGATTGTCTCAAAGCCAACAAGTACTAGGTGTTGCGTCATTAATTGAAGAAAGTGAGTCATCAAGTCTCCAAACCTTACAAAGAAAATGTAGAGGTATCTCTAAAGGGATGTGTGGTGGCTAGGCACTCCTCCAAAACGCTTCAGTCTTGCCAGAGTTATTTGATTGCATGATTGGCTGAATCTCAAGCAGAATGACTCATGCAATATGGCAGTACATTGTGACATTGTTGAGTCTCATACATGGGATCTTGGTGAATTTTAAATACCATAGGCCTACACCTGGGATGCCATTAATGTGAAATAAAGATAAAGTGGGTAGGTGGAAGAGTGGGTATGATTCAATGTCAAGGTTATAGAGGTAGATGGGGTAGGTGATTCCTACCCAAGCGCAACTGTGGAAAAGGGATTTCTATATATATGTGGTCAAAGGGTGTAAGAAGGGTTAGTTTTTGCAAGATATCCAAGAAGGTGTAGTGCTCTACAGGATTCAAGCAACTTCCATATCAGTGTATTAGGGATCAGATATTTAGAAATATATGTAGATTTATAGGTTCAACTGATTACATATTGTGGACTTCTCCAACATTTTATGTATTCATTTAAGGAAACCTCTTAATTGTTGTTAGGGTTTCCTCTTGTTATGTTTAGTAACATGAATGTAATCATTCATTTGAGTAGTGAGACAGACTCTTAATACATTACAGTCATTGCAATGATCATTTCAATGTTATGTGTGAATGAATGCATTAGAGTAATGGATAACTAAATATATCTACTATTTGTGATTAATTTTTATGCACATCACCCACATGTTCCTTCATGTTTGTTTCCATTAATAGATTGATGACTTTGTAGCCTAGAATAGGCATTAGTATGATGTCGCTTAACCACCCACAACCTCATAAAATGAACAAAATCTTTCAGGTGTAAGGTAGAAACAATAATAGTGTGTGTGTATTATTTGGTTCTGTTTTAACAAGGGAAAATCTACTATAAGTTCATTAACATTCAATTTTCTTAGAACAAATTCATGCCCTTTGTATCTTTTATGTTTCAAAGATGCATTCATCAGCTTAGAAAGAGGTTTTATAGTGTAGTAGGCTTGTTTTAATCTAGTGATAATATTGGGGATTAAAACTGGATATTGGGTATTGTTACAGTGTTGTAAATATGAAAGTATTTTGTGTTGTCCTTAGTCCCTATTGAGGGATACCGCTAGGAATACCCTCTTAAGTCTAGTTGAGCTTTAAGAAAAGAGGAGATTGCCCACTTCTACTCGTTTCCACTAAATCATCCTCAACCTATTGATAAGCCCATTTCTTGTCTCCTTGATGACACCCCTGCCCTAGGAGATTAGGAAACACTCTAGGCTTTTGGATTAGCTATTTTGGGACCCAACTGGGAAAAATAAGCATTGATTATGGAACTCAACGTTCAATTATCTAGTATATTTGATATGAAAGATCTAGATGTTGTAAGGTCAATAACTGGTATAGAGATCTATAGCAAAAAGGCTAGCAAGAAGTTGTGGTTTAACTAAAGAAATTATCTTGAAACTATTTTATAGTAGTTCAGCATGCATGACATTAACCCTGTAACTATCACTTTACTACTGGGCACTAAGTTGAGTTTGAAATAATGTCTTAAGTTTGTTAAGGCTTTGGATGACATGTGTAATGTTTCATATACAAGTGTGGTAGGAAGTCTTATATATGCAATGGCCTTTGCCCAAGCAATGGGAGTTCTAAGTAGATTCATGTCAAAGCCTATAAGAGAACATTGGACTTAAGTTAAAAGAGATTTTAGGTACTTGAAAGGAACTTTAGATTATTATTTATGTTTCAATGGTCCTAAAGATGTTGGAAAGGTGTTGAACATATAGGGGTTTGTTGATTTTGATTGGGTTAGCGATCTAGATAATTGAAGGTCAATAAGTGGCTGGCTTCACTCTGTTTGGTGAAGTAGTCAACTAAATGAATAAACAAATACAAATAACTACATTTTCCATAATGTTGTCCTCAAAATTAGTTGCGCTCATTTTGTAGGATGACCCCTATGAAACTAGTCTGTTTTGTAGCCTACGACTCTAGGTACGCAAATCGAGGCGAATCATTTCATCCTCGTGTGTAGTCTTTTAGCTCCTAAGAATCTATTCGAATATCTTCTTGAATCAGTTTCTCATAATTCATGAGAGTTTTCAAACTTGAGTTTTGCAATTTTAAAGGAGTTAGAGAATTTTTGTTTTCATGCAGGGGTGGCAAATTTTGCCGCCAGTGCATGTTTTAGCCTTGAGTCATGCTTGGGTGGCGATTTCTGCTACCCAAACATTTTGTTTTTATCTTAAGTGCAAGGGTGGCAAAAATTGCCGCCCATGCAATTTGAGTTCACGTCAAGTGCAATTAATGCACTTCATGCGAAGTTTTATTTTGGCGTTTATATATGTTTAAATTGCTTTGAGTTATCATTTTAACTTTTACCAGTCTCTCCTACTTGTGTGAGCTCAATTGAAACCCTAGTGACCTCCTTAGAATTTTTTGAGTGTGTGATTTTCAGATCTGAGGCTTGGCATGAAGTTCAACTTTTGGTCGTTATTGTCAGGTAAGTTTTTTCTTGTGTTTTCATTTTAATCTTTCTTTTTAAAATCATTTTTTACCTTTAATAGCATGTTATTAGGCATTTTGTTTTTCTCGTTTCTGTGTTTTTTGACATTTTGTATAGGGTTTCATTTTAATCTTTTGTTTAGTCTTCGTTCATTTATTTTATTATGTTTGTGTTTAGACATCAATGGCGATTTTCGTCGTTTACATGAGAACCCAAGAAGACTGGTTTTAGGCGGTGATTATAACTTCTAAATTCTTTCCCTTTAAATGTAAGGGAGGTGATTTTTGCCACCCATACATGTCCATATTTCCTAAGTGCATTAGCGTTAGAGATTTCTAACCTTACCTTTCTTTTGTGTGATCTACCCTAAGTGTAAGGGTGGCGAAAATTGCCACCCCTACACGAGTTTGTAACAAGTTTGAAATTTTATGTAAAGGTAGTAGAAATTGTGATAGGTAAAAAATCAGGTTAATAAGATCAAGCATAGCCATGAAAACCTAACCCTACCATCATCAAAGAATCTAATCCAAATGAAACCAAAAGTAATGCAATTCAAGCACAATATCACCTAGATTGTGTGATTCCTTGTCTATGATGTGGACTACTTCTTCAACAATGAACAATTATGAAGATAAAAGCTGCCATGATAGATAAATGATAATAAGCTGAATGGATGCTATGGATGCTCAAGTGCTCAATATGCTTAGGATGATAATGTAGACGCTATAATAATGTTGGATAGATGTAGTATGGAATGAGAGGGTGTTTATATAGAACTCAACCAAAATCAATCAACGGCGGAGATTCGGTGGCTATGTGAATGGATAAGATTGAATGATACACATAGGTGAGTGTGAAGATGACAAGTGGCGGGAAGATAGGGCTCATGTGTGCTTGTGTACATAAAAAGTACTACATGTGAAAGATATTAAATAAAAGGATGTAGTACGACTTATCTTTTTAAATGAAAGAGACACACATGTCGGCTCATGAAATAAATGATAAGATAAATTAATTAAATAAATACAATTTAATTAATTAATTGGAAAGTGGGTTTATGAAAGAAATTTTTAATTAAATAAATAAAATTTATTTAATTAAAAATAGATAGAATGAAGATAATTAAATAATTAAAGATTGTTTAATTATAGCTTATAGGAAATAGCTAATGAATTAATTAAATAAATATAAATTTATTTAATTAATAGAAGAAATATATGTGTTAGGGATATTGCTCAAGTGTGTTAGACAAATGCAAATGATGTGATAATGTGATGTTTGAATGTTAATGATAATGAGTTAATTTTGGGTGTCTACATTTTGCCCCTCTTTGATACAATGTTCGATAGAGCGTTGTGTCAAAGAAGATACGATATTTCACTTAATAAACAAGGTTATGCCCCAATGTAACTAGCAGGTGATGCCCCCTTGAGAGGTAAGCTAGGCTAACCAGGAAGGGTTGGGTTGGCTCGCGATAGGATGAAAGGCTAGAAACAAGGTTGACATGATGAAAATGGGGGTTTGGTGGATCTCGATCAGTAGCCACAGTAATGGGGCCACTGAGAGATAGGGGGCCAGGTGTAGGACCCAGTGGTGGTGATCAGGGCAAGGGCGCTGCCAGTAGTCACTAGGGCTACCTTGTGTATATTGTATCATGATGAGGCCTAGAGCCGATTGTACATACATTCTTTATGGCTCAACTTGTATATGGAGACACTTGTATATTGACACACATGTATATATATATATATATATATATGATGGAGTATTGGTGATTGATATGATGTTGTAATGGATGCACTGTTGGTATTATGATGGTTATGTATGTTGTATTTGTTTTTATGGATTATGTATGGATGTTTATGCAAATGATATGGATGGAAATGGTATGATAATGCAAATATGTAAATGGTAATGATATGATATGGACTTATGCATATAGATAGATGGTAATGAGATGATATATGATAGACTTATGTATGTCTAACACACTTGTTTTTGCAGGATACGAGATGTGGATGAAGGATGATGGAAATGATTGATCTTGGTTGAGTTCTAGATAGGCGAATAAGAGAAAGAATAGATGAGATGATGAGCAACTTTTTAAGTAATTGCTAAAAATGAAAAAGAAATGTAATCCTTATGTTTGATATAGCATGTGGATGTTATGCACCAGGGTATAGAAGACCAAGGTGTCGAGATATCTAATGCGGAACTAGCATGTTACAATCTTGTCTAAACACATGAGGTCAAGATGTTGAGCCAATATGCACAAGATATGAATAACAGCTAGTGTTGTGAGATGGAATTTGACGCTACAAGCAAAGGTTTGAGCTTATCTCCACTACACATAGTGATAGCTTGCTGGTTATATGTATGGAGCTAGTCTTAACATAGAATAGTCTCAAGTGCATAAGAGACTGTTTAGCTTCTCAGATGCTAGAGATATTGATATGTAAGATGCTAATCCCAACACGTACAAGATACCAATACGCATAGGAAGAGAATAAGATCATCCCGCAAACACAGCATACGAAAGCAATATGACCATGCCCCATTCCTTACTTCGTCGCAACATACCAAGATATAGCTAGATCAAGGCAGTCTTGATTAGGCATAGAAAAGGGATAAAAGATAAAACAAAAGATATTGTCATCACATTCTCTTGCCAAATTTAGGTGCTCTTAGATGGATTTAAGTTGGCGTCTTGTTGAAAGGAACGATGCATCCTGTTGAAGGCTAAAGTGTTGATAAACTGCTATAGCAAATGTTGGCTTAAGGCATGCGGACAAATAGCTTCTGGCTTATTCTTGATTGGTTGAAGTGCTTGAGCTTGCAGTATACAGAGTTTGCTTCCTACTTGAGCAGATCAAAGAGAAGAAAATGGAAGATGAGAGAAGATGAAGAAGATGGGGTGGATCATCTATGCTTGAGTACTGGAAACTTCCTTTGTATTCCAGATTGCCTACATACCCTATATCCACAGGATCAAAGCACATTTATGATGAAGATGAGACATGATGAATATGTAGTTCTAGGTTTTATTGATGTTGTGTGTGATGAAAGATAGAAGAATGTGTGATGAAAGATTCAAGGATGATTAGAAGAAAGATGAAAGATGGATAATGAAAAGAAGGGGCTATCGTCTTATCCTGAATCAGAGTGCTTCCTTCACATCTCAGATTGCCTACATACCATGTATCCACGAGATCAAGGCTTTAATGATAGAGCTGGGATGTAGTTCTTGCTTATTATGTTGGGGAGGTGATGTTGAAAGACTGACGTGATTGCTTGAATGTTTACATTGGTGGTGATGTCTTGTCCTTTAATGGCTTTTCAATCCACATATTGTATGTCAAATTCACTTAAGATCATGACCCATTTTTCTAATCTTCCCGTGAGAATTGCTTTAGAAAGAAGATATTTGAGTGGATCAACATTTGATATGAGCTTGGTTGTTTGGTTCAGCATATAGTGTCACAACTTTTGGGAAGAAAACACTACTGCTAAACATGCTTTTTCCATAGATGAATAATTGAGTTCATATCACACAAGAGTTCTGCTGATGTAATAGATGACTTGTTCTTTTCCTGAATCATCATGTTGAGCTAGAAGGGCACCCAATGTTGCTGTTGTTGATGATATGTAGAGCAATAATGGGTGGTCAAGCACAGGAGGTACTAACACAGGAGGTGTTGCCAGATATTCCTTTATTTTTTTAAAAGCTTGTTGACACTTTTCATCCCACTTAAAAGGTTCAACCTTACGAAGAAGATGCTGAAAAGGATGACATTTATCTGCTAGTTGTGAGATAAATCTGCGGATGGACTGTAACCTGCCTTGTAAACTATGGAGTTGCTTGAGATTTGTTGGCAAAGGCATTTCCATGATAGCTTTTACTTTAGTTGGGTCCACTTCTATCCCTCGTTGAGACACAATGTATCCCAGCAGTTTTCCAAATGTTACACCAAATACACATTTCTTTGGGTTCAGTCTGACTTGATACTTTTCTAATTGATCAAAGATTTGTGCTAATACCTGTAGATGTCCTTCTCTTGTCTTAAATTTTCCCAAGATGTCATCAACGTAGTCTTCCATGATAGTATGGAAAAGATCATGAAAAATGACTATCATGGCTCGTTGATAAGTAGCTCCAGTGTTCTTGAGACCAAAAGGCATTACAACCCAGCAATATGTGCCCCAAGGACAAATAAAAGATGTTTTGTCTTGATCTTCCTCTGCTATTCTGATTCAATTATACCCTAAAAATCCATCCATCACAGATAGCATTTCATGTTTGGCTATAAGATCTACAATGTTGTCTATGCTTGGTAATGGAAAATCATCCTTAGGACATGCTTTATTAAGATCTCTAAAATCTGTGCAACAACGAACTCATCCATCGGGTTTTGCTACACGTACCAAATTTGAAACCCATTCTGGATAATCAATAGGCTTTATGAACTTTGCTTCTAACAATTTCTGAATCTCTGTCTTGACCAATAAAGCTACCTATGGATGCATTTTGCACAATTTTTGTTTGACAGGTTTTGTATTAGGAGATACTGCTAGATGATGTACCACAAGTGATGGATCTAGACCCGGCATGTCAGCATAAGTAAATGCAAAATTTATAGCTCTTCTAAGAAAAAATGTTGTGAAGTTTCTTCTTTCTTGCTCTGATAGTGATGCTGCCAAAAAAGTGATCTTTGGATTCTGCTCTGTACCCAAGTTCATGTCTTGTGATTGTTCAACTAGCACTGTTGATTTCTCATGATAATCAGTGGCAACAGGAAGATCAAATCCCCCATCCTCAGGCACCTCAGAGAGGTTTTCACCTTCAGATACATCCTTTATTTTTACTTTTTCATGGTCAAGAGGTGCCTTTCAGTTTTCACCTAGTGACCTATTTTGTTTGATTTTGTTTATTTCACTTTTGCAACTAAAGGATTTGATACTTCCACCAAAATATACTAGTTTAGGTAAGTCCATCATGAAACTTGCTTTGTGATCACCCAATGGAATGCCTTGTTGCAAGCCCATGAATTCTGCAATAGCTTCATCATTTTCAAATGTATCTAATAACGGTGCCCCCTGTTGGTCCCAATCGACAAGGTCAAGATATACGAGTGAAAGGTTAATGGAGGAATTGTTGTTGCTAGAGGAGGCTGTAGAAATCATGAAGATGGAGTGTTCTTGGAAAAGGTTGGTAATATGAAAGGGGGAGTCATTGATAGTATCCGAGTTAGAAGTCTCTCCTGCTGAGGAAGGTCCAGTGTCAGTATCAGAAATACACTTAATGTCCTTGAGTTGTGGTACCTCCGACTGATAACCAAGGCCTTGCTTATTAAACTTCTTAGACACAATAATGGGTTCAAGAGGTCCTTGTTCCTGGGATCCCAATCCACCATGTCCTTTGTAGCCCATGTTCTTTATGATGTGGAACCCATTGTTGTATCTCTCTACTTCCAGTTGGACTTGGTCATTTTCATCAAAGAATATCCAAGAGCCTATATCATCAATATCTTCATCATCCAGCAATCCACCTTTAAGGAATATGGTAGGTGGAGCTTTGATGACAGCGGGGGCTAAAGTTGGTTTGGATGTGGAAGGTTTACCATAGGATTTACGAGATAATGGAAGGGTGCCTACACAACAAGAGTCTTGTAGTGTATATTCAACAGGGCCATGTTCGGTGTACTTGATACAGATATTGGAAGGGGTTTTACTAGATGATGGCTTGAGTAGGTCAGAGGGGTCTACATAGGATGAAGACGGATATGCCTTGGTGTTGATAGGATGTGGTTCAGACTCTGATATTTAGCTTAAAAAGCACACAAAATTCAAATGGATTGGGATCATCTTGGATAGTAACTTCAACACCATTGTGTGGGAATTTAAGACATTGATGGTATGTGGAAGGAACTGCCTTGAGGGCATGTATCCAAGGACGACCAAGGATGATGTTATAAGGAAGATCAATATCAAGAACCTGACAACGGGTTTCTGTGGCAATCGGCCCAACTTGGATAGGCAAGAAAATAATTCCTTCAGTATCTTGCTCGACATCATCATATACTCTGATAGTAATAACCTTGGAGATGTCAACATCTTTCTTAGAATATCCCAATTGTTTTATCAATTTCAAAGAACATATATTAAGACTAGCTCCACTCTACAAAGATTCATTTGGTACGGCGTTGTTTAACAAATACTTCAATGTGGAGGGCTTCCTTGTGGGAAGGATGGATGGAGGGCTAAAGATCTTTGTCAGAAAAGGTTAAATGACAAGGGGCAGCAATGCTAGCGACCATAGATTGGAATTGTGAGATATCAATATCGTTGGGCACCGAAGATTCTTGTCGGGCTTTATCAAGGATAGCTTTATGAGCAGGGGATATGTGAAGCAACTCAAGAATAGATATGTGCACGGCTATTTTTCCAAGGTGATCCAAGATATTATAGTTAGGGAATGGTCGAGGAGGATGAATAGGTGCTCCTTGAATAGTGACTTGACCTCTGCAAGTGGTTACAGCACAAGCAGGTGCTTTACCTTGGATAGTAATGGTAGAAATGCAAGCATGGTCAATGCGGCCAATGGTAGACGATTCATAGGTATATTGAATGGCATTCCCAGCATGAGGATTACTTGTTTTGTCATGAGATGGAAGTGGATTCTTGAAAGTTTCTAGATCATAGTTTGATGTTGATTGTTGTGCAGGTTGAGTTGTTGAAGGTGTAAATTTGATTAAACCTTGATCGATGCAATCTTGGATGACATGTTTTAAGCGCATACAACCATTTGTTTTGTCTCCTTTAACTCTATGGAAATCGTAATACTCATTTTCTTTGTACCAAGGAGCTTTGAAGAGTGGTTCTCCATTGGGCGGTGCATCTGGTAAGATAATATCGCCCGCTTGGAGAAGCTTTCAAAAGTAACTTCCATAGGTTCTGCTAATGGTGTAAATTGTCGACGCGGATTGGAAGTTTGGCATTGTCACATTCATTGAAAAGGTTGCGTTGTTGTAGAAGCAACTTGGATGTTGATAGGAGCTTTCATAGTTTGGATGTTCTTTGCATCTACAACACCATCATTGACAATATTCTTATTTTTGTTCCAAAAGTGAGACTTATCTTTGGAGTTTTGAGGATAATCTTTGTTATCGCGAAAGATCTTGATAGTTCCTTTAGAAATTAAAGCTTGTTCAATGATGGTTCCTTTGGAAACAAGTTCATCAAAGGTGCTAGAACTTTGCAATTGTAGTTGGAATGACAGCTCGGGATGAAGATTTTGAACAAAGATATCGAGATGTTGTTTCTCAGGTATTTCCCATGATAGTTTTCTGGCCATATTGTGCCATCGTTGAGTAAATGAAGAAAAGGCCTCACCATTGTATTGTTTATTGTTGACAAGGTTGTTCATGTTTATCTCATGGTCAATGTTAAAAGTGAAGTGTGATCAAAACTTATTGGCTAACTCTGAAAAAGACTTAATTCCCAGAGGTAAATGAGAGAACCATTCAAGAGCTTGTCCTACTAAACTTTGAGGAAATAGTCTCAAAAGATATGTATCGTCATAAGCAACATCAAGACATGCCACAAAGAATGCTCTAAGGTGGTCTTCCAGATTTCTTTTTCCTTTGTACTTGTCAAATTGTGGAATTTTGAAGTGTGGTGGAAAAGGTATCATATGGAGAGACTTGTCAAATGGATAAGCACATATGTTGTCTAGAGAAAATGTCTTCTTGCCTTGTCATATGTTGAAGATAATTGCTGTTGTTGCAAAGGGGGTGAAACATGGTATGGTGTATATTGAGGTTGCTATTGTGGGATATATGAAGCCATGACCATTTGTTGAGGTTGTGTACTCACAATATATGTCAAAGGATTGGGATGTGACACATATGTAGTTGAGGATGGATGTCTGTGAGGCACAAGTAGTGGTTGAGTATATTGGGATGAATGGGCACCAAGATTTGCATCACATGCGAAGTGGAAGATGGATTGACATTAGTTAATGGTTGGGAAGTTGGAGTTGGATTTGTGACATGGTAAGTGATGGAAGGATTGGTGGATGTGAAGGAAGGATGACCACTTGGGTTTGTATTTTGGACAACATGGGGATTGGTATGTGTCATGTGTTGGGTGACAATAGGCAAGCCTTGGGTAGCATAAGATGGATTGATGGTGTGTGAAGGATTAGAAGAGTATGACGGAATGGATGTAAGTTGCTCGACATAAGTGACTATAGAGCCAGGATTAGCTTGAGAAACGATAGGAGATTCACTCATATCAATAAGACTAACATTGGGATTATATGGTGTAGTGGAAGGATTAGTAGAGATGGTGGAAAGTGTATTTGTAGTTGGTATATGGGATATGGTAGGTTGTGATGGTCGTGAAGCTTGGACTATTAGTGTTGTTGGTATAGTTTGGGAGGCTTGCCCATTATGGGATATGGGGAGAGCCTGTGATGTTTGGAGTGTTTGCGCTTGAGCCACATGGACAGCTTGTGTTACTTGAGGCATGGAAATGGTCATGGTAGGAGGTGTGTGTTGAGGAACATGGAAAGGTGGAATGTTCAGATTTTGTGACATGAGAGGGAGCACATTGGTTGGTATGATCAAAGGTTCTAAAGTGTGCTCCAAGCATGGTAGATCAAATGAAGTAACAATAGGCAATGAAAGAGATGTGGTAGAAGATGGAGCTTGTGATATGGTAGGGGATGGTGTCACTATAGCAGATGGTCCCTTTGCAACAACAACAAGAGTGTTTGGATCATGCTCTCTAATAGTGGATATGTCAAAATCTCTTGGTAGTTTAGCACCCATGTGAGCAAGTTGCAAGAAGTAGTGATTAGGCTCAGATAAAATAAGTCTCTCAACTTGATCCCACACATGGGTGTCCTGAAATTCTGATAAGTCCTTGGGATTGTTCTTCAAAAGTCTCCAAAGCTATTGGAGGTTGTACTTGTTGTGAAGATGACTCTCCAATGGTATACCCATGAGGCATAAACATATGAGGAGACATACCAGTCGTGAATTGAGTTGCGTCCTTAAGAGGTGTTGATCTAAGTTGTTGCATCTCATCTTGCAATTTGGCTTCCATTTCAACTCTATATTGATTCCTAGTTTGAGGCATGATGTTGATGTTGAAAACTTTTAGCTTGTCAAAGTTTTGAGACCCAAAAGATGATGGTTTGCTGATTGGTTGCTTGCTTGCTTTATTGGTTTGCTAGTTTTGCTTTGGTTGATGTGTTGTTTTGCTTGGTTGCTGATTTGTTGTTGGTTGACTTTCCCTAGAGAATAGCTCACACATTCAAGGGAAAATCTATTTGTTGAAGGTTGCTATGTTGTTGATGTTTGCTGAAGCTAAAGCTAATGTTTTGCTAATGGATCAAAATGATTGATTTGATGTTTGGTTTGCTGGTTTGGGATCTCAAAAAGATGAAAAACTCATGAAATGTGATTGATTGGTAAGCTCAAAATAGGAGACAAAGTCCAGGTACCTGCTAATGATCAGAGACGGGTCTGAAAGCTAATGCTGAAGCTGAGCAAGCTAGATTTGTGGCTGATTCAGCTGAGTCACTAAGATTTGCTGGTATTAGACCACAGGCAACAAGTGTTAGCTCATATGTGACTCAGAGAATGCTAAAGGTGACTGGTAATGGCTCAAATGCAGACTGGTTTAGGTTCTGAAGCAAATTACAGTGTTGACCAGAGGTGATCAGATTGTTCACAGGTGATAACTATTGGCTTAAAAGCAATTTACTGCTGATTGGAAGTGATTCAGGTTAGGCTAAAGGCAACAGACTATTGTTTAAAGGCAACCTGATTCAAATAAGAGGCGACTGACTATTGTTTAGATGTGAGCTGATTCAGATGAAAGGTGACTGACTATTGTTTAGATGCGACTCTGTTTATGCAAAAGGTGATTAACTGTTGTTCAAAGGTGATTCAGTTTAGGCAAAAAGTGATTTTGTTGTCTGTATGCGAGTAGTTTAGGCTTAAAAGTGACTGCGTCTGTCAGGAAAGATGTCTGATTTGTGATTTTTGACAAGAAAATAGTAATTGCAGTCACTCACACTCACAACAATCACAAACTTGTACAACCTAGGCTAGGAAAGGACTATATTTGTTGAATCCCCTGACCGTGCTTATTCAAAGCAGATAGCTTCAGGATCTTGGTAGCACTGGCTCCCCTCCATGGCACACACTTCTCACACATACCAAGATCCAGGTTTCTTGTAAGGCATGTCCCTTACCAAACCTTAGGATTGTTCTTGCTATCTCTTCTAAGAACCATGTGAATCGAGGTGGCTTCAAAGGTCCCACCTTTTGCATCAACAAATAGAGGGTTTTTGGCTACTACACAAAGTTGCTAATAAGGGCATCCGTTCAGGTGGCTATACATGAGGCAGCGCTAGTCTCCGTTGTGGAGTCTCTCAGCCTTCAAGGGTTGCACCTTGGAGGGTTTTGGGGGAGGTTGGCTATTGGTATAACGCAACAACACCCGTTGTTTGTGGCTTTCAACACAAACACTTTTCTTATATAGTGGTTTGGAAGGACTTGGCTTTAGCTCGTTACCGCTTGGGTCGTATCCCTTCCCACACCAGGAAGGCAAGCCCTCTAAAGATAATAACAAGTTCTCATACACCCAAGATCCATTTGATAGGCAAAGGGAGAGGATACTTTTGTTATTAAATTTGGGTTATAATCAATCACATGCAAGCAATCAAAAAAGATAAATCAAGCACGGAGAAAGCAATGATTCATTTTAAGCACCAAGCCCAAATGTTCCTAATTTAGTGAAAAAAACCACAAGTCTTGGACCGATCGAAGCTGCAACAGATATGTTAGTAGTTTGATAACCTCTTTTTCTTGGACAAATTGATAAGATGCTACACAAATACCCAATTAGTACCCAAGAAAACAAACTACAAATTATACAGACTGAAAGTGCATAGTTTACTAGAGGTGATTCACTATCTATCAGAAGTGATCTCTATTTTTGTCACAGGCGAAATCTTACAGATCACAAGCGATGCAGAGAGCGCTAGATGCGAATTGTTTAGGCTCAGAAGCGATGCAAAAAAGCATGAAGTGGTTGGTTTCAACTTATAAGCGACTTGAATCTGCAAAAAGAAACAATATGCAACAAAAACCCTAGTTCTGCAATAAACGACGCGTTAGCTAAAAATGATCACTGTCGGATCAAAGGTGATTCAATTAAATGCAAAAGTGATCACTGTCAAGATAAAAACAATGCAAAACAAACAAAAGGTGATCACTGTTAGCATAAAAGAAATCTAGAAAATGCTATAGGCAGCTAATTTCAATGCAGAAGCAACGCGGATATGTAGACAGCGACAGTTTTTTGCTCAAAAGCGACTAGAACTTGATGTAAGCACTCAGAAAATCTGATCTTCATAAAAACAACTTCAAACAACAAAGTTAATCAAGGACGTGAGTCCCACCAGGCATGCCAAAATGTGATAGGTAAAAAATTAGGTTAATAAGATCAAGCATAGCCATGAAAACCTAACCCTACCATCATCAAAGAATCTAATCCAAATGAAACCAAAAGTAATGCAATTCAAGCACAATATCACCTAGATTGTGTGATTCCTTGTCTATGATGTGGATTGCTTCTTCAACAATGAACAATTATGAAGATAAACGCTGCCATGATACATAAATTATAATAAGCTCAATGGATGCTATGGATGCTCAAGTGCTCAATATGCTTAGGATGATAATGTAGATGCTATAATAATGCTGGATAGATGTAGTATGGAATGAGAGGGTGTTTATATAGAACTCAACCAAAATTAATCAACGGTGGAGATTCGGTGGCTATGTGAATGGCTAAGATTGAATGCTAGAAATAGGTGAGTGTGAAGATGACAAGTGGCGGGAAGATAGGGCTCATGTGTGCTTGTGTACATAAAAAGTACTACATGTGAAAGATATTAAATAAAAGGATGTAGTATGACTTATATGTCTAAATGAAAGAGGCACACATGTCAGCTCATGAAATAAATGATAAGATAAATTAATTAAATAAATACAATTTATTTAATTAATTGGAAAGTGGGTTTATGAAAGGAATTTTTAATTAAATAAATAAAATATATTTAATTAAAAATAGATAGAATGAAGATAATTAAATAATTAAAGATTGTTTAATTATAGCTTAGAGGAAATAGCTAATGAATTAATTAAATAAATATAAATTTATTTAATTAATAGAAGAAATATATGTGTTAGGGATATTGCTCAAGTGTGTTAGACAAATGCAGATGATGTGATAATGTGATGTTTGAATGTTAATGATAATGAGTCAATTTTGGGTGTCTACATAAATCACCGCTCAGACATTTGTGAATTCAAAATCTCTCTCATGCAAAAGCAATGGAATTTTTCGTTCCAACAAAAAAATTTCGCCTAACCTCCCAATGTGAAAGCGGTAAAATTCACCGCTTTGACACAAGTTTAATCTTCCCCTGCAAAGGCGGTAAAATTCACTGCTTTTGTACCTTGTGTTGTTCTGCACCCTACATGCAAGAGCGGCAATATTTTCTGCCCTGACATTAGCATTTTCCCCTAACATGTAAGGGCGGAAAAAATCGCTGCCAATGCATCACTCTTCAGAATTTTTCTAACTCAGGAGAATTTTCCAAAAAGCTATCCTGAGCCCGCTTTCATCCATTTTTTTGACCCGCTTGCTCTTTAGCCCATTCAAGCTCATTCCTCTGGTCATGATTAACAACATGTAGTTTTCCAAAATTACCAGTATTTCCCCTAACTGTAAGATCATGACTTTTTGTTACAATTTCTCCTCCAAGCTGTCGAGCTCGTCATGTCATCTGAAGGAGTCTATATTTCAAATGACTAACCCATCTCCTAAGAAGGCCAAAGTAATGAAGCACAAGATAGAATGGTTCTAATAATAGGAGCATGCACATGACAGTAAAGAAGGATGTTGAAAGCCATTACTCATGGAGACAGGTGATTCAATCCATAGTCATGACAATGAGAATGAT
Organism: Cunninghamia lanceolata; assembly: GCA_027924645.1. Taxonomy (NCBI): domain Eukaryota; kingdom Viridiplantae; phylum Streptophyta; class Pinopsida; order Cupressales; family Cupressaceae; genus Cunninghamia; species Cunninghamia lanceolata. The sequence continues at coordinate 1,124,020 of BSBN01001059.1, read as the reverse complement.
GTGTTGGAGACACTTGTAATCAAAGAGGAGCAGTTGTGTTTAGAGATGAGCAGGATGGAGTGGACAGTTGAAGAAACAATCATGGATGGACAGTGCAATAGACAATGGAGAGTGAATAGCAGTGACAATGGAAGTGGCACACAAAGATGTTAAGTCATCAAACTTCGCAAGTTACTCTTGAATTGGGTTTGTGGACCGATCATCATGAAGATGTGTACAGATTACAAGGAATGGGAGTTGATGAAAGCCATCATGCCTTAGAATATTTTTGTAGTTTCATATGTACTTTTCATTTAGTTTTAGACACTTTTACATGTACTTTTCTCATATGTAATTACATGTAAAAACATAGGAAGCCCCAAGTCAATAAGGACTCCTATTTTTGAATAAGTCAAAGTAGTTAGGTTTTTCCTAAATTTTCTCAAGGCCTCTCCCTATAAATAAAGAGGGCCTCTACTGTAATTTTTATCTTTAATCTTATGCAACAAAGTGCTGCCTAAATTGAGACTTTGTGTTCAAATTGTATGATCAATTCTAGTCAATAAAGAAGGCAAGTTTCGATATCAAACTTTGTGTTCAATCGAACTTGTATGAGTGAAAATGTACATATGGCATTTTTTGCTGATTTCTCTTGTTGATTGATTGGAAAAAGTGGTGTTTGGTTATTATGATTGGAGGATGTTCAAGATGAGTTATATAAACTTTGTGTTATATTATTTCCTTGAATCTATGTGTGTTGGAAGTGTTTATTGAAGGATTATAAAGACTTTGAGCTTGTAATTATTCACTTTGCATATGAATCGTGTTGAGGACTTGTAGACTTTGTGCTATAATTTTCAATCAAATTTGAATAGATTAGTGGTATTGTTAGTTGACAGACTTTGTGCTCCAACTGCTGATACGATTACCTTTAAAATCTTTCTGGGACTAATTTGAAGACTTTGTGCTTGGGATTATTCACTTGGTTTTTGAATCTATTTGTGAAGTGAGTTGAAAGACTTTGTGCTTCAACTTACAAGAATATTGGTGATTACTGTTTAGGTTAATATTAGAAGTGTACAAGCATTATTGAATATTACTGTAAAACATTGTAAACATCTTTTCTGAAAGAAGAGAAAAGGATGAATGTAACACACCCCCTACATGGTTAGAGCTAGTGTAAATAAGTAGTTTAGTTTTGTTTCAATAAACAGTAAGAAGGGAACCTCCTATTGCTGAGAGGAGAGATTTATCTCATCACAATATGGTTGATATAACCATTTTTCTGTCAGTGAGTTGACAACAAAATATTCACCCAACAGTTTTTGGTGACTCTACTGGGGATCAAACACGCATTCAAGAGCCTCTCGCCTTTGGTTGAAGCATACCGGTGTCATCTTTTGTATCAATACTGGACAGGATGATATCTTCAGAGTATGATGGGTAATCATTAATGAATTCAAATTCATCATCTTCAACACCTGCTTCTCTTGTAGCGTGGACTTTTCCTTTTCCTTTTTTCTTGTGTCTATCCGGGCACTTGTTTGCAAAATGTTCACCTTTGCAAATGTAGCAGGTAGGTTTCCATTTTTTGGAACCTTTACTTTTCTTATCCCTTTTTCTGAAAATATCCTTTCTTCTTGGGATACTTACTAAATTTTTTCTTTTTCTTCTTGTAGGGTTTTTCTGACTTGTCGCAATCATAACAAGAAGATTTGCCTTTATCTGGAAACTGATTTGACGGCATTATCTGGTAGCATACAGAAGAGGATAGTAGAGGTTGTACCTTTTTTATCTCCTTTTTGCTTTTCCTTCTTCACAGATTTCTTCATTAATCTAAGTAAGGAATTGAACTAATTGAGGAAAGGTTAGTTCTTTCATCTCAATATTTTCTGTTACCAGATTCTCAAGAACTTTCTTGTGATAGAATTCTCCTATCACATTTCAAAAACTTTTCAGAAAAGTTGTGAACATAAAATCATAATTTTGTTCATGGCCTGACTGATAGAAATTTTGATATTGAACCTCACAATATTTTTTGAAATATTTGAGATCTTTGCATTTACCTTTTATGAACTTGTTGTAGGCCAACTTTTCTCTGGTATCTATTCTTCCTACAAATAGACGTGTCAACTAAGCACAGACTTGATCTAACAATTAGGCTTTCTCTGAAAGCATCATCCAATCTATCCCAGACACTTCGTGCAACACCTATCATTGCATTGAGAGCCTGCTTGATCACTTGGGATTCATCAGCATTAGCATTAGTGGATAAATAATTTGTTATCCAAGCTCGCATAACATCTATTCCTCTTGTATTTTCTATATCTTCAAAATTATCAAAATTCACAAGGGGAGGTGTATCAGCTTTCAGAGTTTGGATATTTTTGAATGGATCAATGGGGTTAGATCCATTGGGATTTGAACCATTACCACGAGCCATTTGAAACTTTCCTTTTTCTCGCTCTTCAAAATTTACCAGGTAATGGTTTCAAGATAGTGGAAACTGATGCAAGTGAAGGTGCTTGGGCTGGTGTTCTTAGAGAGCAAAAAACCTCATCTTACAATCGCAATGACAAAGGTGAGATTGTTAGATATATCTCTGTTAGTTTCAAGAACAGTGAAATAGACTACCATAGTACACATAAAGAAATCCTTGCTATTGTCAATACTTTTCAAGCATTTCAAATGTTTATTGCTGACAAGCGATTTCTCCTTAAAGTGATCTTGAGGATGTCTATTGTCAACAAGACAGTCATTTAACGGCTTGTAATTGACCACTAGCCATTTTTTAGATAATTCTTTACCATTCTCATCAACTTTTGGAACATACATAGCATGACATGAGAATGGAGACTCAGAAGTCTGAATTAAACCAAGCTTTTCTAATTTTGCAACTTATGTTCTGCAAACTATGGATTTAGTTGAACTCATCAAAAAATAATTTGCTTTTGCTTTGGGAATGAGTTCATTACCTTGAGGATCTCTTTTTAGAGCGAGATCGCATGTCAAATTCCTTTGTTGCTTCTTCAAGTCTTTTGTAAGAACTGTGGCAGCAAAGACATTCTTTATCTCTGTTAGAGACTCTTAGCTTGCATCCATTTGTTTGGCCAGCCAAACTGTATTAACTGGTTTCTTTTTCTTTTCCTTTTCTAGCTTGGATGTATAAGCCAGATCTTGATAAAGCTGTGGAAGCTGAAATCTATTCTAAATTATAATAAAGTCAGAATCAATGGTGAAAGGCTCCCATTGTTGAATAGCTTTACTTCCAATTACACCATCATATCCATCTACCTCATATTGCACAAATGTTAGTGTATCCATGAATCCATCAAATCCAATTTGAATAGGAGCTTCACAGATTGCAGAGCTATTTCCCTTTTCAAAATTACCAAAAGTAATACTTGTGGTTCCTGATATTGCTCTAACCATAATGGCTCATTAGTGTTAATCTATTTATCTGTATTGCTCCTTATATTGCTCCTCGTACTACTCATACAAACCAGAGTTCTGTTGTGAGTCCTCTCCATGTAAGTCTCGTCTTTGCTTGTTGCGTTTAGGGAAAATCTGAGGTAGTAATCTTGTATTTCAAGCACAGGAGTGAGCGTAGGTTTGAGCACAGAAATGGATAGACCAAGCACTTCTAGATCAAGTATGGATAACATCAACCACACAGCAGATCGCAACACAGAAGTTAAGTTTACCAATTTCTTTCCTGATAATGAAAGTTCTTTTTGTACTCCTGAATCTAGTAGTAATATATTAGATGAGAATTTCTCTAGTTAGTTTGATGATAAGGAATTTTGTGTGCCTAAGATAAAATCCTCTGAGATTTATAGAGATGTGCCAAACAGTCTAGTAGATATGTTCAACAAAAACAAAGGTCTAAAAAAATGGTTTGGATATAAATCTTCTCAAAGCTGTCATGTAGCTACTCTACAGCATGTAGTTACAGGTGGAAACAAAGGCAAGCTGAGATTGTTCTCAGATGTCCAAGTTCAGAAATTCCAAAAGGAAGCCTTAGCAAACCCTTATAATCCCCAATTTATGCATTTGTCCTATGTAAGGATAGGTATTACCGGACACTACCGAAAGGGATTACCCATCATCATTTTAATGATGTTGAAAGATGCTAGGTTCCTAAAGTTGTCTCATTCCTTGTTAGGTGCTGCTTGTGACTCCATGGCTAAAGGGTCACTATATATTGATTGTTTATTAGATTTCCTTGTTAGTTTAAAAGATGGTAATCTTTGAGATGTTCTCGAATATAATTTCAAAACCATGAACCTTTATATGAAGAATCAATCTGTGGATCATTCCCTAACCTTTCTCATTCACTATAGGTTATACAACAAGGTTCTTCCCTTGATAATTAACCCTAGAAAGGCACAAGGTCTAGAAGGTCTGTCAACCATCTGGAAATCTACTAATGATAGCACGCGGTTTACCACACCAAAGATAGTTCATCATAAGGAAATTAAGTAGCCAGAAGAATGGGCATTAGATCTTTGGGAACAAGATGATCAACTTGAAGAGGGAAAATAGTCACAATTGAGAGGTATCTCAATTGAAGAATTAGATGATCAGGCCGTAATTAGATTCTCATCTGGGAACAAGCCTGCTTTACGCAGCAGCCCTTCCATGAGAACAGAAAGAGTGTTTAACTACAACCAACTTTGTCCATCTATGTCACAGTGACCGCGCACTCATGGCGCAAGACTCCAACCTGCTAAGGATTTTGAAGAATTGTTTAAAATTCCTTCAGTTTCTAAACCCAGCAGTTCCTCAGCCAAATCTACTAGCTCTTCTTGCTCCCATAAACTATATTTTGAACTGGATAATGGGATGTATAAATGTGAAGACTATTCATTTGTTTTTAATCCTCCTAGAGCAGCGCATTTCTGAATGTTTTCAGCCAAGCAAGCTATAATGCATGAACATGATATCAAAGAAGTCTATGAGAAAGTCATAGCCACTCCTGCAGGTCCATGCCCTGTACCTGGTGCTATTCCTCCCTTTAGGGATTTCATGCTTTTTGACACTACCGGTACCTTCAAATCTTATTTCTGGCCTCTCCACATATTTCCTATAGCTAAAAGTCTCCAAGGTTCTAGTCAAAGCAAAATGCTGAACTGGACTAATATGTGTCTTAGGAAATCCATGCTACTTGCTGAGGATAAGAAGATCTGGCATCAAATCGAAGCAGTCAAGGCTAAAAAAGGCCGTCTCATCTCTCAAGAGAATTTCCATTCTCTAATCTCCACTCTAGAATGCTTGGAAAAGCATCTCACTGATCAGTGGATGGCCTCTATCAATAAGACCTCCAAGAACTCAAAGCCCAGTATAATGAGTTCAAAAGCCAATCGAAAACATGGTGGGTCTCCCAGCACCGGTCTTTAGAACAACAGAGAGAACTTCTGCAAAAGGTTAGAAGTGAAGTAAAATTAGATTGTGATGTGCTTGCCACTCAACTCAATATGGCAAATATTCATGCAAAACATAATGGACAAAAAATATAATAAGTCTACTAGGAAGTCCATTCTGTAGCATAGTCACAACTGTTAATAGGAGATTCCATAACTCAGGAATCTGCTAACATCTAGTCTGAGCTACATCAAGAGTCTATGACTATTCAGTCAGTAGTACAAATAGTTAGGCAGCAACAGATTGTGAAAACAATGAATTTCCCTTCCAGTGCTAAAGGATATTTACTGGCTCAGTATGAAGGACCAAAGTTGTCCACTAAAGTTAGGAAGCCTGTAATTGAAAAGGTTTTTGATCCCTCAACCGGGACTCTCAGAGAAACCACTCTTGAAGAGCAAGTAAAAGCAAAGTTTCAAATGGCTCGTGGTAATGATTCCAATCCCAATGGATCTAACCCCATTGATCCATTCAAAAACATCCAAACTCTGAAAGTTGATACACCTCCCCTTGTGAATTTTGATAATTTTGAAGATATAGAAAATACAAGAGGAATAGATGCTATGCGAGCCTAGATAACAAATTATTTATCCACTAATGTTAATGCTAATGAATCCCAAGTGATAAAGCAGGCTCTCAATGCAATGACAGGTGCTGCACAAAGTGTCTAGGATAGATTAGATGATACTTTCAGAGAAAGCCTAATTGGCAGAGGTACAGATCAAGTCTATGCTCAGTTGACACATCTTTTCATAGGAAGAACAGATACTAGAGAAAAGTTGGCCTACAACAAGTTCATAAAAGGTAAATGCAAAGATCTCAAATATTTAAAAAAATATTGTGAGGTTCAATATCAGAATTTCTATTAGTCAGGCTGTGAACAAAATTATGATTTTATGTTCACAACTTTTCTGAAAAGTTTTGGAAATGTGATAGGAGAATTATATCACAAGAAAGTTCTTGAGAATCTGGTAACATAAAATATTGAGATGAAAGAACTAACCTTTCCTCAGTTAGTTCAATTCCTTACTCAGATTAATGAAGAAATCTATGAAGAAGAAAAAGCAAAAAAGGAGATAAAAAAGGTACAACCTCTACTATCCTCTTCTATATGCTACCAGATAATGTCGTCAAATCAGTTTTTAGATAAAGGCAAATCTTCTTATTATGATTGCGACAAGTCAAAAAAACCCTATAAGAAGAAAAGGAAAAAATTCAGTAAGTATCCCAAGAAGAAAGGATATTTCAGAAAAAGGGATAAGAAAAGTAAAGGTTCCAAAAAATGGAAACCTACCTGCTACATTTGTAAAGGTGAACATTTTGCAAACAAATGCCCGAACAGACACAAGAAAAAAGGAAAAGGAAAAGTCCGTGCTGCAAGAGAAGCAGGTGTCGAAGATGATGAATTTGAATTCATCAATCATTACCCATCAAACTCCAAAGATATCATCCTGTCCAGTACTGATACAGAAACAGAATTAGAGTCTGAAGAATATGCATCAGCCCCAGAGCAAGCTCAAGTAAATTTGATGACAAAGGAAGTTCAATCATCTGATGATGATTCGAAAGTTTCCTTCTACTGCAGAATGCTGCGAAGGGACACCCGTGCAGATCTGGACAAGACAATTGAAGAAATTGTCCAGCTAGAATCTAGACTCCATAGTATGGATATAGGTCAAGAAACATGGTGAAAGCTGACCAGCAAGCTAGAGCAACTTAATGCCAAAAAGCACTATTTGATGTGAAAGGCGAATCGGCCTCCTAAACTTCCTGTGCGAAGGACACCCATCCTTCAATATGGTTTATCAGTTTCAACAGCTGAGATTCCAGAACAACATGGCTACAAGCCATTACAAAGAAGAGAACCATGGCCACCTAGTCCTCCAGCTCAATAGCATATCAGTGAAGCCCCTGCACCTGGCAGCATGGCCAGAAGACTATGGCAAAGACATCGTAAGGCCTTTTTAGAAAAGGTAATAACTCAAGCCTGAGATGAAATCTTAGAGATAGACGATGAAGAAAACTTCTATCTTACTGAACAAATGGCCAAGTCTCCTGAACTGGATAAGTTTGTCAACCAGTTCAATTCAGCTAGACTGGTGCAGTTACCATTACAAACTTCTTTAAGAGAGGAACAACTATACTGTGAAGAAAAGCCCCTTAGCCCTCTCATTCATCAAGCTATCGAAGGAGCACTAGAAGTGACTTTTGAAGAAGGTTCTAGCAGTCGCTAGATGAAATCTTACAAACGCACCAAGCAGACTACCTCATGTCCAGGAGTGATCCTGACAATTCACTTCCCAGGTATCATGCCTTATCCATTAGCATTCCTAATTGATACCAGAGCAGATCTAAACATTGCTAGGTATAATGCTTTTCCCAAAGATGCCTAGATAGAAGGAACCACAAGTATTACTTTTGGTAATTCTGAAAAGGCAAATAGCTCTGCAATCTGTGAAGCTCCTATTCAAATTGGATTTGATGGATTCATGGATACACTAACATTTGTGCAATATGAGGCAGATGGATATGATGGTGTAATTGGAAGTAAAGCTATTCAACAATGGGAGCCTTTCACCATTGATTCTAACTTCATTATAATTCAAAATAGATTTCAGCTTCCACGGCTTTATCAAGATCCGGCTTATACATCCAAGCTAGAAAAGCAAAAGAAAAAGAAACCAGTTAATACAGTTTGGCTAGCCAAACAAATGGATGCAAGCCAAGAGTCTCTAACAGAGATAAAGAATGCCTTTGCTGCCACAGTTCTTACAAAAGACTTGAAGAAGCAACAAAGGAATTTGACATGCGATCTCCCTCTAAAAAGAGATCCTCAAGGTAATGAACTCATTCCCAAAGCAAAAGCAAATTATTTTTTGATGAGTTCAACTGAATCCATAGTTTGCAGAATAGAAGTTGCAGAATTAGAAAAGCTTGGTTTAATTTAGACTTCTGAGTCTCCATTCTCATGTCATACTATGTATGTTCCAAAAGTTGATGAAAATGGTAAAGAATTATCTGAAAAACGGCTAGTGGTCAATTACAAGTCGTTAAATGACTGTCTTGTTGACAATAGACATCCTCTACCAAGTAAGGATCATATCTGGCAGACTATTCAAGGTAGTCATGTTTATTCAAAATTTGATCTGACAAAAGGGTTTTGGCAGATTGGTCTCAAAAGTGTTGACTTCTACAAAATAGCATTTTCAGTACCATAAGGCCTCTATGAATGGACGGTACTTCCATTCGGTATAAAAACCGCTCCCTCCATTTTTCAACAAAAAATAGATATTATCTTTCGGCCTTATGCCAAATTTATACAACCCTATATTGATGATATTCTTGTCTTCAGCCAGGATATGCCCCAACACCTAAATCACCTCCGGCAATTCCTTACTATTTGCCAACATCATGGGCTTGCTATCAATCCCACAAAGTCCTACTTTGCCCAAAATCATATTATTTTTATCGGCATCAAGCTTTTTCCGGGGGGAGAATGGAGGCACAACCACACATCCTGAATAAAATTTCCAATCTTGCGGTCACCAATGTCAAAGAATTACAACGCTTTTTAGGCCTTGTTAATTATATTACAGGATTTTATTATAAGCTTGTTGAAGATAGAATTGAGCTCAACAAACTTCTGGCAAAGACACCACCACCATGGATGGCCAAGCATGATGCTTTGATTTCAAGAATCAAACATAAATGTTCTCAACTACTGCCATTAAAATTACCAGGTAACAGTTTCAAGATAATGGAAACTGATGCAAGTGAAGGTGCCTGGGCTGGTGTTCTTAGAGAGTAGAAAACCTCATCTTACAATCCCAAGGACAAAGGTGAGATTGTTAGATATATCTCTGGTAGTTTCAAGAACAGTGAAATAGACTACCATAGTACGCATAAAGAAATCCTTGTTGTTGTCAATACTTTTCAAGCATTTCAAATGTTTATTGCTGACAAGTGATTTCTCCTTAAAAGTGATCTTCAAAATCTATGAGGATTCTTCAGAAAAGAATAAAAAAATAAAGTTGTCAGAGGAAGACTCCTTAGGTGGGCACAGTTATTAAGTACTTATGAATTTGACTTCACTCACCTTCCTGGAGTTGAAAATATTTTTGTAGATTTCATTTCTAGAGAAGGACACATTTCAAAACCTACTCTTCCTAAAGTAGGTCAGCCAATCTCCGGTGTTGTTCATATAATCCGGATAAGAGAATATAGATGGTATGAAGAAAGCTGCCGAGAATGGAGTACAAATCCTTTCCAGAGAAGAGATCTCCATAATTTCCAAATGGCCAATGACTTTATTTATGATCATTTTAAGATGTTAGTAGCCAAGCAACAACTAACATATCCAGGACTATGGACTAACAGGCCATTCTTTCAATTCTCAGTAGAAGCAGAACCTATTGATCTTGATGTGGGTCATATTCTCCAGAATTGGTGAGGAGACTTTGTTCTCCCTGTCATGTTTCTCAATCCTCTAGTAGAGCGACCAGATCAATGGTTAAACGCAGAACATGCAAAGAAGTTAATCAGGGACCTATTCCAAGGACCATACCCTCCTGCAAATGACATGTAATTCAATGGGATTTCATCCTATACTGGTTGCATTTTTAAACTTATGTTCAACTCTTCTGAAGAGAATCCAATCAGTAGACATCTTTGCCAAATTTATGGACCTGTTGGATCTTCATCTATCTTTGAACATTGGACAGTTGTAAATAGACTAAAATTCTTCCATTCCCAAAAGACACCCATCTGAATTCACACCAAGACCTACCGAATGGATAGGACAGATACAGGAGCAATGTCCCAAGGAATGTATGGACCATACAAGATGAAAACCATGAGTATCATCTGGAAGGAAAATGACCAGCTCATCAGACACACACAGGATGTATACCACACTCTTCCAATCAGACCTATGCTAATTGTGAGTATGATCCTACTGACGATCCATAGATTCCAGCCTCGGCAGGTAATCTCACTGATAACCAGGCTCTTGATTGTACTCATCCAACTGGCGAATCATGTGAAGGATGCATAATGTATGCCAGACGCATCCCAAGTGATTCTAACCCAAGCACTAGCTAGTGGACCAGGCTTGTTGGCCACTAAAGATATCTATCTCTTCATGTCAAACGATAGACGTGGGCCCTTCCATGGTAAAAGGGGAAAAGCTTACGCGCCTCACAGTAAGCACGAGTTAACCTTCTCGTGATAAAAAATAAGACATGTAAAAAATTCCTTTCCAATCTTGTCTGTCTCCTCCTTTCTCCATTCACGAGTTATTGGGATCCACCAGAAGATTCTTATCTTCATTTGGGTAACTCTTCAAAAAAGGAGTTTTTACATGTCCACTTTCTATGGATGGATTTCAAATTGGATTCAAGAGATAAGGTTAAAAGATTTGCCCACACTACCTATAAAAGGAAAGAGGGATGCCTTCATTTCTCAATGAATTCTAGGCGAGTGAAGTCTTAGAGAGTAATAGTCTAAGTCTCGAGTCTGTTAGGAGTTTGTTAAGAAGAGTATGCTCTTCACTTTGCAGTGATAAGCTGATCTGAGTGAATCAGAAAATCTGATGCAAACAAGTTTGAAGTATTGTAAAAGCTTTTAAGCTCCTCTTTTGCATATATGTTTGTATCATTGCCAATGCACATTGAATATGATAAATGTATTGTTCCTGAGTGTTAGACATAATAATATTCATAAGATTTATTTGAATGTCTGATACATGTTTCTTCCACATATCATTTGTCATTTGCAGCTATTGTTCAAAAGTTTTATCAAGGAGTATGGCTGTCCCAAGTCCATGGGGAAATGCCTTTGGGCCATTGAATTTGACTTAGCCTCTACATGAATTACCTCGAGGTTCACATAAGAACTTTCCCAAGTTCTACGAGGATGGCAAACAACATCCGTATGAGCACATTCCAACATTCTACATTACATGTGGTGTTCTCGGGGTTGAGTATGAAGATGTTTCTGTGAGACTGTTTGTAGAAACACTCCAAGGTGTTGCAGTTGATTGGTTCTATCACCTTGCACCTAGAATTATCACTGGATGGAATACACTTCGAACCCAGTTCAAAGCCAAATTCAAGCCAACAAAAGATGCTTATGCCTTGTTGGCCCAACTTACTCAAATGAAAAATGAACCGCATGATCCCATGCATGAGTTCGTGGCAAAGTTCAATAAGCTAAAGAACAGGATCCCAACTATTTCTCAACCCATAGCTAAGAACCTAAAATGCTTCTTCATCAATTCATAATTGCCAGAAGTAAGTTTTCTTTTACGAAGAGCAGCACCAGCTGATCTTGCAATTGCTCATAGTTTGGCAGTTGAAGTGGAAGATGATTTGATCTTGGCGGGAAAGTTGAAGAAGGATTTTGTTAGGCCTAGTGAGCATCCCCCTTTGGCTTTACCTTTTACCAGCACCATGGATCCTATGGTGCAAAAGTTGGTTGATGAGTTGTTATCTCTGAAAAAAAGTTGTCACAGAGTTTTACCATTCCCCTCTACAAGGACATACCAAGGGGAATTTCTCATGATGCTCTGAAATACCAAGGTAATGCTTCAATGGATCAGAATCAAAAACATGTTTCCTCCACCACAAGGAACACTTGCTTTGGAAGCACCACCTATGAATGCATCAATCTTCTATTATGAATCAGGGCAAGATGATCTTCTTCAATCAGAAAATGATCAAGGAGAAGATGATGCTGATCTTTTCATGGAAGGTGAAGAGAAATTAGATGGCGACTCTACCATTGGGTTCCTGAACTTCAAAGTTGAAGTAGAAGAAAAAGAAGATACTTTTGATGAATCTTATGTTATTCTTACATGGTCATGGAATCAATCTAATCATTAATATGTGGCTGGTGACAACCAAGTAGTACATCAAATCTTCATCCTTCATCCCTTATTCCTAAGACTAGTACCTCTAATGTAAAACCTCAACATGAGAGTTTTTCATCTTCTGTAGCAAGTACATATCAGCTTGTTGATATTGTAGATCATGCTGAGGAGACAAAGATTCAAGTGTCGGAGGTAAGAATGCATGTTAAGGGTATTATACAGAAGGTTCATCCTGAAAGGGAGGCTAAGCACATAGTGATGAAATCTAAGGATCTGAAGGCTTAGATTCTCTTTGAGTTTTCTGATATGGGTACTTACTTCTTGATCTCTAATGAAGATCCTAAGTTATTGGATAGTGTTTCAAATGGAGGTCTGGAAATAGATGAATCATTCTTTTCAAGCAAAGGGATTTTGCAGCTAAAAGGAAATAAAAATTCCAAAGGATTGGTTTCTCCAGAGAAACTTTTTGATAAGCATGATTGCTTTGTCAAACGGCGACGACAGTTGGGACTGAATTCATCAGCAAGAGTGGGACAATTCAATCTGGATGCAGAAGAAGATCCCAGAATGTCAAGCAATGGAAAATGTTACTCTTTCAATAGTAAAAGAAAAAGAAGTGGAATATCTTTTCTTCTGCCTCATAGCAGACAATATCTAAAGCTTTTCTCAAAGTAAAGCGACAGATAAGTTCATGTATTTTTGTACAGTTTTTGTGTCTTTTTCATTTTAGTCTTTTTGTGTTTTTGTGTCTTTTGTTGTCACCTAACTCTATAGCCCAATGAAATGGATGAAGGCACTTAGAGACTAGATTCTTCTCCCTTTGATCATTTCAAAGAACGATCGAAGGAAGCTCCCTAGTTAGAGCTAGCTGTTGTCCTCAAAATCAGCTGCACTCATTTTGTAGGATGACCCCTATGAAACTAGTCCATTTGGTAGCCTACGACTCTAAGTACACAAATCGAGGCAAATCATTTCATCCTCATGCATAGTCTTCTAGGTCCTAAGAATCTATTCGAATATCTTCTTGAATTAGTTTCTCAGAATTCACACGATTTTTCAAACTTGAGTTTTGCAATTTTAAAGGAGTTAGAGAATTTTTGTTTTCATGCAGGGATGGCAAATTTTACCGCCAGTGCATGTTTTAGCCTGGAGTCATGCTTGGGCGGTGATTTCCACTACCCAAACATTTTGTTTTTATCTTAAGTGCAAGGGCGGCAAAAATTTCCACCCGTGCAATTTTAGTTCATGTCGAGTGCAATTAATGCACTTTGTGCGAAGTTTTATTTCGGCGTTTATATATGTTTAAATTGCTTTGAGTTATCATTTTAACTTTTACCAGTCTCTCCTACTTGTGTGAGCTCAATTGAAACCCTAGTGACATCCTTAGCATTTTTTGAGTGCGTGATTTTCAAATCTGAGGCTTGGCATGAAGATCAACTTTTGGTCGTTATTATCAAGTAAGTTTTTTCTTTGTGTTTTTGTTTTAATCTTTCTTTTTAAAATCATTTTTACCTTTAATAGCATGTTATTAGGCATTTTGTTTTTCTCATTTCTGTGTTTTTTGATGTTTTGTTTAGGGTTTCATTTTAATCTTTTCTTCAGTCTTCATTCATTTATTTTATGGTGTTTGTGTTTAGACATCAATGGCGATTTTTGTCGTTTACATGAGAACCCAAGAAGACTGGTTTTAAGCAGTGATTATAACTTCTAAATTCTTTCCCTTTAAATGTAAGGGTGGTGATTTTTTCCGCCCATACATGTCCATATTTCCTAAGTGCATTAGCGTTAGAGATTGCCGACCTTACCTTTCTTTTGTGTGATCTACCCTAAGTGTAAGGGTGGTAAAAATCGCCAACCCTACACGAGTTTGTAACAAGTTTGAAATTTTATGTAAAGGCGGTAGAAATCACCACTTGGACATTTGTGAATTCAAAATATATCTCATGCAAAAGTGGCGGAATTTTCCATTCCAACAAAAAACTTTCGCCTAACCTCCCAATGTGAAAGCGGTAAAATTTGCCACTTTAACACAACAAGTTTAACCTTCCCCTGTAAAGGCAGTAAAATTCATCGATTTTGCACCTTGTGTTGATTTGTACCCTACATACAAGAGTGGCAATATTTGTCGCCCTGACACTAGCATTTTCCCCTAACATGCAAGGGTGGAAAAAATCACTGCCCGTGCATCACTCTTTAGAATTTTTCTAACTCTAGAGAATTTTCCAAAAAGCTATCTTGAGCCCGCTTTCATCCATTTTTTTCGACCCGCTTGCTCTTTAGCCCATTCAATCTCATTCCTCTAGTCATGATTAACAACATGTAGTTTCCCAAAATTACCAGTATTTCCCCTAACTGTAAGATCATGACTTTTTGTTACAGTTTCTCCTACAAGCTGCCGAGCTCATCATGTCATCCGAAGGAGTCTATCTTTCAAATGACTGACCCATCTCCTAAGAAGGCCAAAGTAATGAAGCACAAGATAGCAGGGGTCTGATAATAGGAGCATACACATGACAGTAAAGAAGGGTGTTGAAATCCATTACTCATGGAGATAGGTGATTCAATCCATAGTCATGACAATGAGAATGATGTGTTGGAGCCACTTGTAGTCAAGGAGGAGCAGTTGTGTTTAGAGATGAGCAGGATGGAGTGGACAGTTGAAGGAGAAATCATGTATGGACAGTACAATAGACAATGGAGAGCGAATAACAGTGACAACGGAAGTGGCACACAAAGATGCTAAGTCATCAAACCTGGCAAGTTACTCTTGAATTGGGTTCGTGGACCGATCATCATGAAGATGTGTGTAGTTTACAAGGAATGGGAGTTGATGAAAGCCATCATGCCTTAGAATATTTTTGTAGTTTCATATGTAATTTTCATTTAGTTTTAGACACTTTTACATGTACTTTTCTCATATGTAATTACATGTAAAAACATTGGAAGTCCCAAGTCAATAAGGACTCCTATTTTTGAATAAGTCAAAGTAGTTAGGTTTTTCCTAAATTTTCTCAAGGCCTCTCCCTATAATAAAGAGGGCCCCTATTGTAATTTTTATCATTAATCTTATGCAATGAAGTGCTACCTAAATTGAGACTCAACTTTGAGACTTTGTGTTCAAATTGTATGATCAATTCTAGTCAATAAAGAAGGCAAGTTTCGATATCAAACTTTGTGTTGAATCGAACTTGTATGAGTGAAAATGTACCTATGACATTTTTTTCTAATTTATGTTGTTGATTGATTGGAGAAAGTGGTGTTTGGTTGTGATGATTGGAGGATGTTCAAGATAAGTTATATAAACTTTGTGTTATATTATTTCCTTGAATCTATGTGTGTTGGAAGTGTTTATTGGTGAAGGATTATAAAGACTTTGAGTTTGTAATTGTTCACTTTGCATATGAATCGTGTTGAGGACTTGTAGACTTTGTGCTATGATTTTCGATCACATTTGAGTAGATTAGTGGTATTGTTAGTTGACAGACTTTGTGCTCCAACTGGTGATACGATTACCTTTAAAATCTTTCTAGGAATAATTTGAAGACTTTGTGCTTGAGATTATTCACTTGGTTCTTGAATCTTTTTGTGAAGTGAGTTGAAATACTTTGTGCTTCAAGTTACAAGAATATTGGTGATTAATGCTTAGGTTAATATTAGAAGTGTAGAAGCATTATTGAATATTACCATGAAACATTGTAAACATCTTTTCTAAAAGAAGAGAAAAGGATGAATGTAACACACCCCTACATGGTTAGAGCTAGTGTAAATAAGTAGTTTAGTTTTGTTTCAATAAACAGTAAGAAGGGAACCTCCCCTTGCTGCGAGGAGAGATTTATCTCATCACATTGTGGTTGATATAACCATTTTTCCATCAGTGAGTTGATGACAAAATATTCACCCAACACATAACTAAGGCAAAGTATATGGTGATAACACATGCTTACAAAGACTAATAATTGTATTGGTTTTAAGATTCATATAATATTAAATTGTGAAAGTCACGGTGCAATTTGTTTGGCTAAGAATCTTGTTTACCATGCTAGAACTAAACATGTAGATGTACAATATTATTATGTTAGGGAGATAGTTGAGACAGTGAAGGTTAAAATGGAAGAAAATTGACACTTAGGTAAATACTATTGATTCTTTGACAAAGCTTGTAATACAACAAAGTTTTTGTGATGTAGGGCTGCAATGGGTTTATCTATTTCCCACGCATGAAGTATCTTCTCAAGATGATCCTATAAACTCTCATGTGGTAAATATCAAGTGGGAGAATGTTGAAATTTAGTGTGTTAATCCCCTATAGAGATATCATGTTAAGATTCTTAGTGAGAGAAGATGGTGAACTTGTTCTAGTTCATGTTAAGTGTTTGATTGTAGACTGCTAAACAAATATAGAGTTAGTTGTAGTTAGTTGTAGTTAGTTGTAGTTAGTTGTAGTGAGTTTCAAATTTTATATTTTAGCATGGAGACTTGTCTAAGTCCAATGTTGCTATGGTTGCAAATGCAAGTCATTTGGAGGAGAACTCACTACTACATAATTGCCTAAGTATTTAGTGGAGTGTGTATGATAGTGCAAGTGCACATGTGATATTATTGGAGTTCATGCAATGATGGATAGGATCATGGTGATGTTCTAGTGGATGCTTAGATGTATTGTAGGGAGGTAGGAGAAATTAGGTGTTTGTCTTTGCTACCACAAGCCATAGGCGGTGTTTGGTTGTAGTGTAGGAAGACATGTATGTAGTTCCAACAAAGATGGTCAAAAACCTTTGACCAAGTGTGAGTTGTGGAAGCTTATTATATGTGGTGAATATCTATGTGGAGAATTCATGTTTGATATAATGTATGGTAAGCTGACATCATGGTACAATCATGTTTTGGCTGTGTGATTGATGATATTCCGTGTGATAATTAGACATTTAAGACAATTGGTTTTCCATGAGAATCTCTTGGTGGATATATCTACTTGCTTGTACAAATGCAATGAGGTTCAATTGGTCGAATGTTGATTCCTTGAAGGTGTGGTAAACCTAGTTAGAGGTTGTATGTTGTAGTCTATAGGTTGAGATACTCTATAAGGGAGACTTATTATATTGGATGTATTTTCATGTAAATACAATTGTTGTTATATTTTTTGTTTGTGGTTTGTTTCTCATAAGGGTTTTCTATGTAAATCTATGCCTCATGTGTATTTGTGATTTGCATACAGTTTCATGTGTTTCCTTTATTGTGCTAATTGAATTGGTATAACAAACATAACTAGATTTGATTACATAATCTTAATGTGTTCAAATACCCTAGTCTATTGGTTTATTGTAATAGGGATTAAATTCCCAATATTCCACTCATGCCCATACATTCTTTCTCCACGTCAATATTAAAACTTTCGTATCTTGAGTCAATCGTGTAGCATGTGGGATCAATCTCACACCACATAGAATAGACCTAAAATTCAAAATTAAAATTAATATATTTGTCAATTCCCACCTATCCTACTAGTCTTTATGAGTCGACTTGGTACACGTTTGTGGAATTTATAACTATCAAGCATTCATTAAAAATTCACTTCAATTATTGGTTTTTAGTTTTTGTTTCGAAGTGAACTTGTAATTGGGAGGACAATACACTAGTTGAGGTACTCAATGTATTACTGGAAAACACCACCCCCACCTCAAAAGTGTAGTACTTATTATAATATTGTCAAAGGCATGAAAGCACAATCTTCTCTTCTTTACATGTTCTTTAGCAAATAGCTTTGCTTGTGCTTTTATGGCTCTCACCAGGTGCCTGCTTGCACTTTGCATAACAAGTAATAAACTTCATATAGATACTCTAAGTATTGTACTAATAACTATTATTGAGTTTAATCTCAAGGACATCTAATGATTGAGTTCAAGAATCAAAATTCTAAAAATGTCTAGCTTAACCACATTACTAGCACATAACCTAACTAGATACTAATTTTCAAACATACTACAATGACAAAGACTAGTCGGTACAACCGACACTTATTTAAATTTTAAAATTATGAAGAATGAATAATTTTAATTCTTTTCATTTTTGTAATAAGTTATTTGAGATACACTTTCATCTTAAACTTCACAATTACAAAGAATCAGAGGTGTTACAAACCTCTCTATCCCTATACCAAAGTTCAACATTTCTATGATGATTTTTCAAATAATAATAGGATTTCTATGGTACAAGAAAAAATTCAATACTAAAGTTTTAAATATATATTTTTTGATTTTGACTACAATTGTATTACATAGATAATAATATAATCATGTCTTAAAATTTTAATTATTTATCAATACTTTTTTTTAATTATTTTAAACAAAGATATTTTAGGCACACTGATTGGATAGTTACAACAAATCTAATATTTTTTCTTTTGCTCATAAACCTAGCTAAGGCACCCAAGAGCCAACAAATAGAGCATTGTCCGCTCATATTCTAGTAGGAGGGAGCTCATCAAGTCCATCTCAAAATAAAATTTATCCTTCCTGATTATCACAAAAACAAAAAATCTAGACTCAACCATGCGAACAGGAGCTATCAATCTCATGCGACAGGAGCCTAGATAATGCAATCCACACAAAGGTTTGGATATCTAATCATTCCATATATTAAACATTGCCAAAGATAAAAGTTCTTGACATACAAAGCCACTTCGATAACATCACTGAATTGCCCAAAATGATCCTTTTGGATCATCCAAAACACAAATCCTCAAATATATATCTAATAGATGAGGGGGCAAATTAGAATTGCCCAACCCCCGTTGTAGTCTTGGTGTAACACCATAACAAACACCAAAGTAGCATTAACATCCTAACCCAAACACTAAAGCTAACACCAAAGGCCACAAAAAGGAAAATGGGAGGCAAGGCAAATTACACGTCATGTACCCTCACCCAAACAACCCTTACACTTTTTACAAATAGAACCTTTTGGGGGAGGATGAATCTCTACCAAATCCTCCTCCTCTTCCTTACAACAATGATACCCTTCTGTTGTGGCACCAAAGACCAGTTGAGCCTTCATTACTCTTGTTATCACTTCCACATCCATATGTATATTGTGTTGCTTGCCATAGACTCATGGAAATGTTGTAGGTAGCAGTTAAAAAACATTTTAGGCTAGTTTTTATATTTGTATTATCATCATGCAAGATATATGTACCTATCACCATGGAGAGCATGGCGACACAACTGAGAGATTGTATCGCATTGAAGACATTCTGATGTCCCAAGGACTGGCTTGGGTCTAAAAGTAGGTTTGTCATGGCTTCTTTGTCACCAATGCATGGGGCTCCATCCATCTACTTTGTGAGTTCCCAAATCCAAATTACACATTCTTTAAGATCTAGGTTGGAGATTTTTCTCTCGATGTACTCTGTGAAATCCTCCAATATCTTGTCGCCTCCTACCCTTGATCTTCATAGTTTGCTACACTCTAATTTCACCACAGTTTCTCCTGCCATGCCCCTCTTACCTTTGTCCTAACTAGAAGAGGAGGCCATATTTGTGAAAACATCACAGCTAAGGGATAAAAAGGATTTAATACTAAAGTTTTTAAAAAAATCAATTTTTAACTACAATTATATTACATAGATAATAATATAATCATATAAGTCTTAAAAATTTAATTATTTATCAATAATCTTTTTAATTTATTTTAAACAAAGATATTTTAAGCACAATTATTGGATAATTATAACAAATCTAATCTTTTTCTTTTGCTCATAAACCTAAGGCACCCAAGAGCCAAAAAATAGAGCATTGTTGCTTGCATTCTAGTAGTAGGGAGCTCATCAAATCCATCTCAAAAGAAAATTTATCCTTCCCGATTATCATGAGATAGGAGCCTAGCTAATGCAATCTACACAAAGGTTTCAATATCTAACCATCACATATATTAAACATTGTCAAAGATAAAAAGTCTTGACATACAAAGACACTTTGATAACATCACTGAATTGCCCAAAATTGATCATTTGGATCACCCAAAACACAGATCTTCAAATATATATTTAATAGATGGAGGGGGGCAAATTAGAACTACCCTACCCCCATCATAGTCTTAGTGTAACACCATAACAAACACCAAAGTAGCATTACATCCTAGCCCAAACACCAAAGCTGACACCGAAGGCCACAAAAAGGAAAATGGGAGGTAGGGCAAATTACACACACCATGTAGCCTTCCCCAAACAACCCTTGCACTTTTTAGAAATGGAACCTTTTGGGGAAGGAAGAATCTCTACCAAATCCTCCTCCTCTTCCTTACAACAATGATACCCTTCTATCATGGCACCAAAGACCAGGTTGAACCTACATTATTCTTGCTACCACTTCCACATCCATATGTATCTTGTGTTGTTTTACCATAGACTCGTGGAAATGTTGTAGGTAGAAGTAAAAAAAAGATTTCAGACTAGTTTTTATATATGTATTATTATCATGCAAGAGATGTGTACATGTCGCCAAGGAGAGCATGGCGGCACAACTGAGAGATTGTGCCACATCGAAGACATTCCGATGTCCTAAGGACTAGCTTGGGTCTAAAAGCAAGTTTGTCATGGCTTCTTTGTCACCAATGCATGGAGCTCCATCCATCTACTTTGTGAGTTCCCAAATCCAAATTACCCATTCTTTGAGATCTAGGTTGGAGCTTTCTCTCTCATTGTACTTTGTGAAATCCTCCAACATCTTGTCACCTCCTACCCTCGATCTTCTTAGTTTGCTACACTGATTTCACCACATTTTCTCCTACCATGTCCCTCTTACCTTTGGCCTGACTACAAGAGGGGGCCATATTTGTGAAAACATCACACCTAAGGGATCAAAAGGATATATGCAAAGCCAAAGTTAGCATCAATCGAGGAAAATCATTATTTCCATTCAGTAAAGCCATATCAACAACCACATCCAAGAATGAAATCATTGTGTTTCATGCCAATAAATTCGGCGTACTATCGGATAAAGCAATTATCATAAAATTTGTCCATATCAAATCCTCCCAAATCTTAAAAATTGTCGCTACCTTCCTAACACAAATACTTTCCCTTGATCAAGATATAACAAATCTAATCTTATTGAATATTTGACAATATGTATTTATATAATATTATAATATTTACAAACTTCATCTTTAATGGACAACATATCAACTTTTATAAAAAGAATATAATAATATGTATTATTTAAAATTTAAAGATGAATATCAAATTACTTTAAAATTTATTTAATTTAATTATTATGTCGAAGGCGTTCCTTTGGCAACCAAAGCCTTGACATGGAGAATCCACGACTTTCATGGAGCAACAGGGGTGCAAGACGATTGAATCATCATTGGCCGTTGATCTTGCCGAATTTTTTGTTCACCATTTTTCATTTTCTCCGTTTTGCATTTTCACTGTTCACAGGCACGATCTCCTAGCATGCCCTCATTACTGTTTATGGATTAATTAAGGATAGGAGAAGGGCCCCGAGGAGGATCTTAAAACTAGCAAACTGAAAACATCGTAAGTTAAATTGCAGGGTATAGGAATATGACGAGGGAGCTATTAATGTATCAAAACACTGAATTTATATATTAAAAGGAAGATTACCATCTGAAGACGAAGGCGCCCAAATCAATACTTCCAACCCAATACAATTTGATAGAATTCTTTTAGACAAAACACAGTCACCGTGGCAAGTAATTCAAAATGGAACATCGCTAGAATGAGAGTTCTCTTAATTTCTGTTAAATTAGGCATGCAGCCTTCAGTGATACATTTGCTTTCGCTAACTTTCAAACTAGCAGTTAGATAACAACACGGTCATATGCAGTCTTAGTAGAGGTAAAAGTGCATTACTCATTTTTTTCACATTCATTTTTGAATATATATATTTTTTCCGTTCTTAGTGTAATATTTCAGAGTTCAAAAGTATTTATATGCAAAAGCATTAATTCCTAAGGTTTATGGATTGTCAAGACCCACACCATCTTAAGGAGAGTTGGAGGTGCCTTCCACAATTAACCAAAATGATTGGCATGAGTTGTGAGTAATCCAAGTCCCAAAATGAGTTGTGAGTCATCCAGGGCCCAAAATGGGCATACGTAATGTTAGAACTTGACCACAACAAAAAGTGGAAGATTAGTTGGGTTGCTCTTACTTTTGTACATAATAGTAAGAATTTTGCCCAATGCACCATTCATAAAACATGCACTACAATCCATAAATTTGAAGTGAGCATAACTTATTGGGCAACACACAAGAGCACTTTGGCATCTAATCATTTATCCACAAGATTTGAACACAATCAACCCCTTGTTTTCTCTGTATTACGCCATACAATAGGCACCCCCAATGAATGATTTAAGCATGTGATAAGTAGGAGGTATTTTTTGCAGCTTGTCAAATTATGATATTTTATTTCAGGGTTTAACTGCATAGTTTTTGAGTCAAACACATGACCCATATTTCATGAGTAGTGGTTCACATGAACCCATCTCTCATGTTAATGAATATTGGAGTCAAACACATGACCCATATTTCATGAGTAGTGGTTCACATGAGAGATGGGTTCATGTGAATCACTACTCATGAAATATGGGTCATGTGTTTGACTCAAAAACTATGCAGTTTAAACCCTGAAATAAAATATCATGATTTAAGCATGTGTTTATTATGTACAAACAAATGTGTTGAGGACTAAAACACAACTTGCTCCTCATTGGTAAGGAAAGGATTAGAGTGTGGCATAGGAGTTTCCAGACCTAAATCATTGGCTCTGCATTATTGATATTGGAAAGAAGGCTATAGAAAGCGAGCTAAGATGGCTCATCACCATGGTCATGGAAGATTGTGTTTAATGTAACAATTGTGTGAAATTTACACATACATAGGAATGTCTTTTACACAGAGAAGCATAGGATATCCTCATATCTATCATTGCATATATAGCTAGGCAATGCATGCTATAATGATTATGTTATCCACATCCAATGAAATGCATCAATCATGTGGTGGCAAGGATACCCCTTATCAAATGGCATTATCTTTGATCATGATAATGCCTTGGCATATTTTGCACCAGAATCCTTCTCTTTGCAATGTCCCCCAAAATCAACCCCTCATGATATATTTTTTGAAAGGGATAACTTGTGGACAAGGCACATGCGAAGATTCTCATCTCAAGTTCATCTCTAATGAACTCCAAGAATAACTCACACACATCTATAGAAAACATATTTATCAATCATGTTTCCTTGGAGTCCTTGTGTTTATCAACGAACCTTGTTATAATTGACCTTGATTTGTGGGGACTTAACATGCCATTGAGCCACAAGTTTAGTTTGCTAACCTACTATATATCTAGAGACCAACATTTATCAAGTATTCTTTGATCAAATAAGACTTATGCAATTGTCAATTGTTACTCGATTGATCTATGTCAATGCATAAACTAGGTGCTGTTTGGCATATGTTAGCATCATACATAAGTCAAGTGTAGCATGGCTTGATTTACAGTTTCTATGCATAAGTCAGGTACCACTTGAACCTCATGGGATTAGTCCATTATGCCAAGTAATAAGTTTGATCAACATTTGACTCTAGATGTTACTTAAGATGTGCCATGTCTTCTTGTACCCTATTTTGTCTTTTAAGATTTAAGGGCAAAACATACAATCTCCTTGCAAGGTTGTTTCCCCCTTATTGATTTGATAGTTTGCCTAACATGTATTTCCATTTTGGAAGTAAATTTGTCAAATATTTCAACCTAAAACTATTTAAGTCCTAAATCCCTTCTCTTAGGAATGCTCACCCTCAGTGTGTTTGCTGACACTAGGGTTTTGAAGTTACTCTTTTCCTTTAGGGTTAGGACCCTTTTAGGTTTTTATTGATGTAGTGATCCAACATCAAGTAATCATCAATATTGTTTATCATGTCAAACATAAATTCTTTATGCATTGCAATATTATACCATAGTTTAAGTATTTTGACAAAATTCATCCACATTAGCATAGGGAATGTTTTTAATAACCTTACATGTATTATATATGCTTAAGTACAACTCATGTTGATTAAATATAACACTTGTCATTGATTCCACGTAACTCTTTTTAAACACACAAATTTAATAACCAATGATATGTACTTTATACATTAAACACAACAAATACAATTACATGTCACTGTCCACAATTAGTTTAGTTCACCACATGCAACTCATATACAGAAAACTGAGTTCACAATCCAAATCACCTTATTGCTTGACAAAGATTATTACATTATTTCTACTTAAGGAAGAAGTTCATTGTAGGTCACTAGCCAAAGATAACATCATAAACTAAGGGAAACCATATCACTAACAAATATTTCTACCAACAAACAAGCATAATAACCAATTATTTCATATCTTGCCATTGTGAACATCTTTATAAGGTGGAGATCTAAACTCTAATGACTACACAACAATTTTATAAATAAATTTCCCCTTAATACTTACCATAATAATAGGGACCATGGGTGAGAAATTCATGACAAACTTTTATGGAGTGCAATGATAGTTCTAATTTTCAAAGGTGTTGGCCATGACTTCTAATTTTCAAATCCACATGAATTATCCCACAACAAAAATAGAAAGCATTCACCATCAACAAAATTGTACTCTCTCTCTCTCTCTCTCTCTCTCTCTCTCTCTCTCTCTCTCTCTCTCTCTCTCTCTCTCTCTCCTCTCTCTCTCTCTCTCCTCTCTCTCTCTCTCTCTCTCTCTCTCTCTCTCTCTCTCTCTCTCTCTCTCTCTCTCTCTCTCCTCTCTCTCTCTCTCTCTCTCTCTCTCTCTCTCTATATATATATATATATATATATATGATTTGAAACAACCCATACCAAGATCGACTTTTTACATAGTAAAAGTAGGTACCATAACTTGATCTTTAATACCAGAAAAACTGAACCCTTAAATAATTTAGATATGCAAATTTGTGCTATATCAATTCTTCTTACCAAGAGTACACTTGTTGTTAGGCATCCATAGCTTCAAGACCCCCATATGATCACCAATCTAATTATAAAATTGTTGCACAATAGCCTCATCCTGCTTTTGCATTCTCCACATAATCACAAATGCAAACAAGTAGATCTTCTCATCCCGATTTTGTGAAAACTTGGTCCTGAACTTCTTCATGTGTCTATGATGATGGTTGCCAAGATTTTTGTGGTTATTGCGAGTATCAAGGTCATCAGACTGTGCAAGCCCAAGGCATAGAAAGTTGCCACACTAAAGGTAAAAACATAAATTTACACGTCATATTTAATGAACCTTCCACCATCATACCCAAAATGGTAGACAACTAAATTATTATATTTGAAAAATATTATTATATTATAAAATTCTATATTCAGATTATATATATTATTAAATTATATTTACATAATATATAATATGATTATATTTATTATTATATATGATATTTTATATAATGTAAATTATTAAATTTATTTCTAACATAATAATATTATAAAATCACATATTTATATTAAATATATTATTTGTTAAAATTTATTTATACTTGTTGTTTAATTATATATTTATTTTATCAATAGAATCTATAGTTAAGTTCTTCCCACCTAGAATTCATTACTAGAATACCATACAGTCTACAATTGGCATGCTAATTGAGGAAACAAATTTGCTACATACAATCAAAATAATAATAATGTCCGTAATTTTCAATACTTGTTTGCACTTAAATAGATTGGTAATTCATACATGGCATGACCAATACAATTGGAAACAATGTTGCTTATCAAAGTTTGAGTCTGATTGTATCATTGTTCGCATTAAGGATATAATTGGAAAACTTAGCATCTAAAGATAGTGCGGGATTTTTCTAGCAAGGAGTCTTCTTCTTGGTCAAGACCCTTGAATTGATTTAACAGTGAACAAAATCAGAGACATGCTAAACAATCTTGCAATATGTATATATATTTGTATTTAATGTAGCGTTTTCCATTGGAATGCTTGACTATAGCCCCAAGTCTATCATTGTTTTAGGAAATGTCTTTTCAATTGTCATGGGTTAAATCTAAAAATAATTATTCATAGGAAGGTCATGAATGTAGCCATGTTTCTACTTGAAATTGAAAAGTACTTTAAATCCACAAATTTTAGTTCAACATCATACATAAATAAAGATAAGGTTTGTCCATGCACCCTTTAGCATACTATACACATATTCAAAGTAAAAGTATGGTAGACCTTGGTCAAACTCTTTAAGCTTCCATTGTTGACCCATAAGGTGATCTAGAACTCCAAATCTAACTAATCCTCTAACATGGTGCAATAAACAAAATTATATCTTTATTTTCTACAGACAAACCTTTGGAAGACATACTTTCTTTGAGATTTATCTTCTGAAATGGTTTCTTATGATGGGTTTCATTGTAAACCTTTTCTAAATCTAAGTGCTTTTTTTTATAAAATTGATTTTCTGCACATCCTCTAGGCTTTCATTCCATCCTTGCCAAAGGAAACCATGGTTAGGATGACTAATCAAACTAATAACCATACGATTGTAATTGGCAACATCCAAGCCTGCAATTAGTCCCATGCTAATCATGCAAACAAATTTTGCTCCATGTAACCCTCAATTAGTTTTATAATTTTACACCTTTTCATCATTTGGAGGTCAAATGGATTAAAATTAAATTTAGACATGTATAATTTTAGATTGACAATTCTAATAGTTTAAAAATATTAATTTTCAAGGGAAAGACATTTTTATTTGTTTGAATTTGTAGATGATATGGGAATGATCTCGAGACCTCAAAATGGTTAAAGATTATATGTCATGGGAGCCCGTTGTGTTCAATCTCGCTCTGGGAAAACTTTTTGTAAAGGGAACGTGACATTGAATGCACATCATGAAGTATTTTACTTCGAACTTCACGCAAATTTATGCAACTCTCTTTAAAGTCTTTTTACTCAATATTGTTGCTCCCTTCATGCATAGATACATTCACAAGACAATCTGATTTATTTTGTCATATTTTATACTAAGTGAATAGGCGGTGAAAGAAGCGGGTTACTGTGCATGATACACTACTTATAGACGAGAAACATATATATATATATATATATATATATATATATATATATATATATATATATATATATATATATATATATATATATATATAGGGGAAAGACATTTTTATTGTTTGAATTTGTAGATGATATGGGAATGATCTCGAGACCTCAAAAATGGTTAAAGATTATATGTCATGGGAGCCCGTTGTGTTCAATCTCGCTCTGGGAAAACTTTTTGTAAAGGGAACGTGACATTGAATGCACATCATGAAGTATTTTACTTCGAACTTCACGCAAATTTATGCAACTCTCTTTAAAAGTCTTTTTTACTCAATATTGTTGCTCCCTTCATGCATAGATTACATCGCAAGACAATCTGATTTATTTTGTCATATTTTATACTAAGTGAATAGGCGGTGAAAGAAGCGGGTACACTACTTATAGACGAGAAACATATATATATATATATATATATATATATTATATATATATATATATATATATATATATCCCCTTCTCTAGATTCCTCTCTCTCTCTCTCTATTTTTCTCTTTCTCTATTTCCCACTCTCTTTCTTTCGCGCTTTAGATTTTCAGTCGATAAACACAAGAAAGGAATGGATCTAACAACACCCATCATTTATATTGTTTTGCATTCATTAGATTTTTGGCATGAAATGGCTGATCAAAACTAGTCTCTCTTTCCCTTTATATCTCTTAATCTCTCTATCTCTATTCCTCTCTATCAATCTCCCTCTCTATATATATCTATGTCTCTTATATTTCTCTCTCATGGAGTAGAATAAAACATGTATACATGGTGGGAAATAAACTTGGTTGTGATAAACATTGAAACCTGTTTTGTTCTATCTCTCTTTCTCTATTCCTCTCTCTCTCTCTCTCCATTTTTGTAAAAGTACCATTTCATGAGGCTACAGTGGAGCTACATGATCTGGACCAACCCATACCAAACTCCACTTTTTACATTGTAAAAGTACCCTACCCTAATCTTTAATGTAGGGTTTTCCATTGAAATGCTTGACTATAGCCGCAAGTCTATCACTGTTTTAGGAAATGTCTCTTCAATTGTCATGGGTGGTAAAGGTTAAATGTGAAGATAATTATTCATAGGAAGGTATGCATGTAGCCATGTTTTCTAATTGAAATTGAAAAGTACTTTGAATACACAAATATTAGTTCAACATCATAAATAAATAAAGATATGGTTTGTCCATGCACCCCTTTGGCATACTATACACATATTCAAAGTAAAAGTATGGTGGACCTTGTAAAACTCTTTAAGCCTAGCAACATTTGTTATAATTATATATATAATGTTGTTAATAGGTTTATATAACTAGTGTTTTCATTTACTTTCCTTATGTTTACATGATAATTTTAGCTTCTATGTTAATACCTCAAATTTGAATAGGTAATTGCCATGAAAATTTGTTTGATACATAGGTTGACCATCAAATTTAGGCTTCAAGTGAGAACTAGGGGGCCTAGATTAATTTATACTAGCAACTAGAAATGTTGTGCTAGTAGGTATAAATTTCAAGTAAACCTATTAGGATCTATAAGAATGGGCAAGTTGTATTAAAATTTGTATGGTATTTTATAGCTTATATATGCCATTGTTACAGGGCTCAAGCTTCTTAGCTAAGATTCTATATAAAATTATTACTAGGGATTTATGCTTAAGGTAGTAAAATCATTAGGGATTTCACAACATTTGGAGTGGGTCAATTTGACGGAAGAAATACACTGATAAACTAAGAAAACATTCTACATTTTTACTTCAAGATCATGTGTTATATTTAAGATTTTAGTAGACAATACAAACTATTCAGTTGCTCTACATTGAATAGTTGGTACACAAAAATTTTGTTTTCTATTTCAATTAAAAGATTGTAAAAACCTCAATTATGTATTGTTGGTTTTATTCTAATGGATTTGTCGTGTATAAGCCTTGTAGGTGATCAAATTGTTGTAATGTTATTTGATAGTCTCCCTACAAACCTTTGAGTTTTTTTCCCCTAAAATATCCTCTCATAATACAAGGGACACCACAAAGCAACTTGGATAACAGAGAGGAGTTCGAATTGTGTGAGGTCAAACACCTGCCATAGGTTCTCTATTAATTTGTTTTAGATCCAAGTCTCAAATGCATATTATTATTAGTTTGTCAACCAAACTTATTATGAAAATTACCCATTTCAAACTCTTATCAGAAATTTATCTATTACTTTCAAGTTTCTTTTATACAAAATGCCATATATGGTATTGAATTCCAAACAATTAGATCAGGTCATATACCTGAGTTTGCATTTAGTGACAATTCTGTTTGATTGGGTAGAGTGGATTAGAGCTATTTTTCTTTGTTAGGGTTTAGTGTTTGCTATTCGAGTAGCTGAATATAGATGGATTTTTTATAGGATTTAGTGCTACATATCTATATAGTGGGATAAAGGTGGTTTTTTAAGGATCTACTGTAATATGTTTTAATCTTAAATTGGATACTTTGTGATCAACTCAAGTACTTCTAGGATATAGATGGTTTTGTCTCTATTTTGTGATAGGATTTGGGGTTGGATTCTTTGTTGTAGATTTAGTGATAGTTGGGTAGTAGATGCATTTTCTAAGTAGCTCAATTATTACCAATGTTGTGTAGAGACATGTAGTAATGCGTATGCTATTTATTTTTTAGTATATTGATTTCGATGCAAGTGATACAGAAAATGATATTTTGATTTGGTTGCAAGTGATGAAAGAAAGAGTAGGAACATCATAACTCCATGTGAGAGTGTTGACTTATTCTTTGAGAATCTCTCTGACGCACCAATAGTCTTTTTAGAGTGTCATTTTGAAAACTATGTAAAACAATCATTGTCGGCGTAGCCATTGCACACCAAGGTGCGATTGCTAGTAATAAATTATGTGAAATGTACTTCCATCCTAAATCTCACAAGTATAAAGGATCAAGGGTATTGCAAGGCTAGAGCATGGTTTTTTTCCTATCTTCGTAGCAAAGTTGAACAAACATCATTTATAATGTTTTTAAATTAAAATAAAATTTAATGGTTTAAATTTTTTAAAACTGCTTTAAAAATCATGGAAAAGAAAATTAATAAAACATTAAAAAAATTAAATAATATATAACTAGAAGACGAGATCATTTAATCGTCGTCAATTAGCTGTCGATTGCGGAACCCAAAAGACTGCCTCCACGCAGGATCGAACTGCGGACCTTCAGTTTACAAGACTGACGCTCTACCACTGAGCTATAAAGGCTACACGTTAGTGGAGCTATAAAGGCTACATCTTAGTGATATGCCATCAGACCTTTTTGTTACGTAAGCACTTATCCATTTGTGGAGCCATTCAACAAATACACAAAACAAACGAAACTAACTTGGACAATTTATGCTAGACACACCAGTAAATAGTATAAAGACTTGAACAATTAATGTGAAAAATAATTACACTAATATCCATACATAGGGGAGAGGACCCAGTAGTTGCGCACCCTAACTTCACGCCTCTCAAAATCATACGTGGCAATTTCGAATCACTTCAAAATTTTTACAGTAGCTTACTTGGCAATGCCCCTACTTATAACTAAAGTTTCAGGGCCACATCATCAAATATGATGCCACATCAGCATGCTTTTTGTTGAGGTGTCAAATGGTGCCCCAAAAAAAAGTGTGGACCAATAGGTGTGAATTAAGACCCCCTTTGATGGTGCGCTGATTTGGCATCACATGATTGGTTGCTTTTTAAATCTAAAGGGCACATTTCATTCAATTATTAGTACTTATAATAACACTAACAACCTTAAACTCACAACTACTAGTACTAAACTTTAAAAGTATTGGGCCTTAACTTAAAAAATATTGGGCCTTAAATGCACATTTACTGTCTCAGCGATTGGAACTATCCCACCTATTGGGTCCTTTCCCCTAGGTAATGCAAATGAGAACAACATTTATTGAGGGAGAGTCATATAAGGGTTGATGGAGGCCATTAGTTGAGGCACAAGTGAAGGAAGACTGAATGCATCAACAAACAAGTTAAATAGAGGTTCACATGACAAGTGTAATCAATGGTTTTGCACCAATATGTTTTTTTTTTTTTTTTTAATAATTGTTAGTTTTGTGTGTGGTAGGAGTTTATTGTTTTCGCAAGAGTATATTAGTTTATATTGATATATGTGTAGGGCAAAAAAATATTTTCATGTTTAATGTTTGATGATTTAACGGATTTGGATTTTTTTTCCCTATTTATCTAGGATTAATTTGGTGGGTGTTTTTGACATTTTCAATTCGTTATAATGATAGGAAAAAATGTAAGGATAAATTTATGTTTTACCAATGTTTGTGAGTGCAAGTTTGTCATTGGTAGCCATGGTAGCTAAAGTAGTTTCTCTACATGTTAGAAACAAGTGTCAAGTTTTGTGGGTTGGTGGAGGGTTACGTCATCACTTCCTAGTGTTAGTTGTTGCTTCTAAGTATTTTTGCATTTATTAGAGGTCTTTTTCCTTGTTCACATTTCTGTAGACACCTAAATTTGACCACATCCCAAGACCACCAAATTTCCCCCTTCATCTAACATTAATTAAATAAATTAGTTATTTAATTAACCCATCAGATCATATTTCTAGCATTAATTAAATAAATTTTATCATTTATTTAATTAATCAATCAGTCCATCTCTCTCCTATAGTCCAACCTTAGTTAAATACATTTAAATATTTATTTAACTAGGCTCATCATTCCCATCTCAAAAATTAAATAAATATACCTATTTATTTAATTATTACTTTATCCATCAATCATTGGTTGACTAAGTCTAATCATTAACCTTCCTAATCATTTGCACATTCTAAAGCATGATTAATCAAGGTAAATCTTGCACAAGTTCCTAAACTGTACATGGCTCAAAGGCATGTCCTTGATTTGTACACGATTGGTACCTAGGCACAGGCAAAGATTTGCACATCACTCCAAAAATCTACTTTTTGGATCTTCACCATCCACTTTCTCAAAGACAATCCTCCACCATTGATTTTGTTTAAATCTTAGACCTCCACTTGTGTACCTACCACAAGGTGACACTTAGAGGTCCCCCATGCCTTCAATCCTCTCAAGAATTATCATCCATTGATATCTCCAATCAATACTAGCCCTTCATCCTTCTATCCAAAAATCTATAAATTGAACCCATCACAAACCATTTTCAACAACACTCTTGAATGCAATGTTATGCTATCAATTTGAGCACTTAACATATCTTCCCTCAACCACAACTAATCTTTAAGCACAACCACCATTGTTGGTGCAACAAAGGAGCTTGTGGGTGAGAACTTTGGTTTATGTGTTTGTCCTTTTGTTATGAAAGTTTCTTTATGCTTAATCTAGAGGTTGCATGTGTTTGTAAATTGAATAGGTTATTCATAGTATAGGTTGTTTGTATAGATTTACTTACACTTGCACATAATTTCAACTTGTAGTGTCTCTATTTTTCGTTACAAGTTAGTGGATGGTATGTTTTTCCTCTACATACAATCAGTTGCCCTCTACCAAAACACTAACAACAACACACCCCCTCTCAGTCCCACCTAGAAATACCATGCTTAATCTCAATCCTTCACTACCAAAATATATGGATTCCAAGCTCAAAAATCAAATGGAGAATACATGGGTCAAGATCCATGAAAAGCCTCCTATGGAGGATGGCATTTGCAAGGCAGAATACCCTTGGAAAATATGTGATAACTCTATATCCTTAACCACAGCCTCAATCATTCAATCCTTTAGCTCTGGTAAGGTTAAATTACTATTGTTTTGAACAAAATTACTTTCTAAGATTTCTAGGGAGATTCCAGGTATGCTTGTTGTCATTGCTAATGTTCACCATGCTCCTTTGGTACCAAGTAAGTCTATTATTTCTTCCTAGAACCCTCTTTTTATTCCTAACAACTCTCAAACTCTTGAAGTTTAGGAGACTCTTATTACCTTTCAAAAGCTTAAACATGTGCTTCAAACACCTATCATGGACTCTGATAAACAAGAAAATCTATCTATTTTTCATCCAAAGGATAACTTGAAATCAGAATTGTTCAAAGAAACCAAGAAAAAAGATCCTTCAACCTAGGCTTTGGGTATTAAACAAAGTCAAAATAAAAAACAAGGGAGGCAAGAGGAACTCAAAGCATATTGTAAGATTGACCATGATAAGTCCAAACATTTGGGAGAACATCTGATGGATTCAAGTCTTATCAATCAATTGGATTCATACCTTCCTCACCCATCTCAATCATAATTATTTCTTGGAATATGAGAGGGCTTGGTAGTAGACCTAGATAGAATGTTATTAGAAGATAGCTTAAAGATTTTAACCCTTTTATGTTGTTAATTTAAGAAACTGAGTTGCCCAAAGAATCCATTGAAAAAATTTCTTGTAGCATTGGTAGATATTGGGAAAGTATTGCTATTTGTGCCCATGGTCTATCTAGTGGTCTTCTATGTGCTTGGAATTTTATATATTTTTCTCCAAAAAATACTTAAGTTGCAATGGTGGTCTCTCTTTATAGGGGGATCTCATAACCAACAATCTCAATTCCCTAGTCCCTAAAGTTAATGCTCCCCAAGATATCCAAGGTAAGGTTAAACTCTGGGATAATTTACAGGTTCACATAGTAGCTTCTCCTTAGAATTATCTGTGGATTATTGGAGGTGACTTCAATGTTGTGTTATTCCTTAATAAAAAAGGGTGGACTTCCTACCCTTCCTCAATCTAGTCTTCTTCTACTTCAAAATATTAATCAACTTTAGTTAATGGATATCCCTCCCAAAAAACGGTTCTTACACTTGGAACAATCAAAGAATTGGGGATGCCTTCATTGCAAACATTTGGCTAGATTTTTTTTAGTATATCTTGGCCTTCTTAGTTCCTTCAACTTGCTTCTTCCATTCTATAGAATGTGGGTTTAGATCGTTGACCCATAGCTCTACACTAGGAAGGAACTTTTAAGCCTCAAAATGCCCCTTTTAAATTTTAGTTCATGTGGTTAAAATAAGATGACCTAGAAGAAAATATTAAACTTTGGTGGTAGAAAGGTAAACCTCACCGTAGAATCCATTCAAGATATCCAATTAGAGGTTGTTTCTCACTTTTGTGAGTTATTCAAAGCCCCTGTTGATTTATTTATTGATAATAGACAGTCATTTTGAACTATATTCCTGACCCATCTCCCCTCAAGATAAATCCTTCTTCAATGGCCCCAATTTCCATGGATGAGCTAGAGACGGTGGCTTTTATGATAAAAAAAGAGAAAACCCTAGATCCGAATGGATTTCCTATTGAGTTATTTCAAGCTTTCTAGGATATTGTCAAAGATGACATTTTGGTGGCTTCTAAGGAACTGCACACTTCTAAAAAAATGTTAAAATCTCTAAATAACTTTTTTCTAGCTATGATTCCTAAGAAAGATCATGTTTTAAATTTTTTGATGTCTAACCCATAGCTCTCTATAATACTATATATAAGATTTTTTGTGAAACTATTGTTGAGTGGATGAAATGACTCCTTCCTTCAATTATTTCTCTAGAACAGGGGGGTTTGTACAAGGATGCCAAATCCTCAATGGTATTTTTATTATCCAGGAAGTTATTCACTAGATGCATGTTAACAATAAAATTTTTATGTTCATAAAACTTGATCTTTCTAAGGCTTATGATAGGCTCTACTAGAAATTTCTACAAGGTATCTTATGTGCCTTTAGGCTTGATGATAACTAGTTTCAATGGGTCATATCTTGTTGCAACTCTTCTTCTTTTTATGTGATTATTAATGGTTCTCCCCTTTCCCAATTTAATTTTAAAAGAGGCCTACATCAAGGAGATCCTCTCTATGTATCTCTTTCTCATTCTAGTAGAAGGACATGGTAAGTTTTTAAAGCACCTAAAGTGTTCCAACTCTATTTCTATATTTTACATCATGTAAGGTATGGATCCACTTACCCATCTTCAGATTGTGGATCTTGTTGGATCTAGGGCATACAACTGAGAGGGGGGGGAGGTGAATCAGTTGTATAAAAACTTTCTCTACTTTAAATACTTGATTCTTCTTTGTTAGTTAATAGTATATCAATTAATCATCCATGAAAGCATAATGCACAAACACAAGAGCAGATAAACATCAACACATTGAACACCAAGATTTTGACGTGGAAAACCCGGTTAAGGGAAAAACCACAAGGTGATTAACCCAAGGATTATTCTCTGTTAGAAGAATAAGAAAAAGAATGGCACTTGCCAATTAGGGCTCACTGCTCGAGCACACTACTCACAAAGAGGCCCACTGCCTACAAGGAGACACACTGTCTACAAAGTGATAAGAATCACAATCTTGAACTGGAGAATGACATCTCTACTATGTCCGGATCAGTTCCATTTAAGCCTAAAACCCCTGCTCTACCTTTCGCACTTCTCTTCACTATACCACACTCATTCACACACTCCACACTTCGAAATGAACTCGCAAACCTTTATTTATACAGGACATCGACTTAGGAACAATCATCTAAGTCGGCAATCAACCATAAGAATATCCGCAAGATGAATAACACATTTGGTCGGCCGTCACAAGATCATTCGTAGGATGAACAACTCATCCGGTCGGCTAGTCGGAACAAGAACTTCATCCGGAAGAATATCTTCAATTTCGGGCTCTACCATCAATGCGGACCAACAACACAACCTCATCATGATCCAAGAACCTTCACAAGCCTACCTGAATGACCAGGTACATCCGCACTTTCTCTACTTACTGGAATCTCTTCTCTTTCTCATCCAGTACTTCAAGAACACAGTCTGTCGCCACTGTCACAATGCAAAAGGCACTTCCGGACCTCAAAATCATACACAACTCGAGATGACACATCACAAGGACATCCCAAACACTCCTTCCAATCCGCAGATTAGGATTATACAATTCCAGACCTCACCGGACCTTTCTGTGATCCTCTGTCACCTCTGAACACTTGCCGGAACCGGTTCCACACCGACAGCCACAACTCCTTCAGATCTTCATGCGGACCTCTGAAATCTTAACTGAAGCATCTCAAGACTCATATCTACAAACCCTTTAATCCGCATCCTCTGGTTCGCATCGTATACAATACATTTGCCTTCTTCTCATCACTGTTCTTCACTATTCCTGACTGAGGCTAATTTTCTCAATATCCTCAGCACACTGCTCATCGAATCCTTCTTGTCAATGCAATATGAGTATGTTGACATCAATGACAACACTAGTTCACCTCATACTTGCAATAGATCTGACACTTGTTTGATGAGAAATACCACTCTTAAGGAAGCAATTGTTCTTAGGAAAGATCTTAACATATATATCAATGTGTCTAGGCAAATCTTAGATGAACAAAAGTCTCAGATTTTCTTCTTCCATATGGACCTTCATCTTTAGGAATAGATTACTAATATTCTTCATTTCCAAGTGGCTTCCCCTCATTTCAGATATTTGGGTATCCCTATTTTCCCTACTTGCCTTGGGAAAAAAGACTGGCATATTATGTTGGATATTGTTCAGTGTCGTATTAGTCGTTGGACACATAGACACCTCTCTTTGGCTAGTCATGTAGTCCTTATCAAATATGAAATTCAAGCTCTCCCAATTTATAGATTTATGGATCTTGTGACTCCAAAAGACATCCTTCATGATTTAGATTGTAGAATGAGAAAATTTCTTTAGGAAGGAAATTTAGAGAAAAATAAATGGCATTTGGTTCACTAGGATAAAATTTCTCAACCTAAAGAGAGAGGTAGATTAGGTTTGAGATATTCCCTCTTTTTAATAATAAGGATTTTATTGCCAAATTGTATTGGAGATAGTGTGTGGAAGAACAAGCCTTATGGTGGAGATTTATTAAGCTCAAGTACCTACATTTGGAGAATCATTCTTTCATTCCATCAATGTTGACCCTTGGGAGAGATTCTCAGATATGGAAAATAATGAAGTTGGGTAATAATCTAATTAAAGTTGGCCTCTTCTAAATTGTTGGGAAGTGTGACCTTGATTTATTCTAGGATGATGCATGGGACCAACATAGTCCTTTTTGTGTGGAATTCCCTAATCTCGTTGAACTAGAATATAAATGTGTTGAGTTTGGTTGGATATATGTTTCTAATTTTTAGTATGAAGTCATGCAGGATGGTGTGAGGATTTGGAAATGGAAACCTATAGATCTTTGGCTAGGTCAAAAATTCACTCTTCTCATTGACTGATTAGCTCATATTTTATCTCTCGAAAGGTCTCTTTAGATAGACATTCTGTTATCCTTGGATGGAGTTTGCCAAATTCTAGGATTTACATGGTACAAAGTGGTTATAAAAATCTTTCAATAAAAAACCTTGAAGTCAAGAATTCTAAGATTTGTAAAAGGGTATGGCATCCTAAATTTGGTTATATTTTTTTTCTTTCATGTGGCTAGCAGGTTTAGATCAATTTCTTCACCATGATATTATCTATAAATGTGGGGTTGCTAGTCTTAATAGGTGTATCCTCAGCCTTCAAGATGAAGAGAATGGAAAACATCTTCTTGTAGCCTACCCCTTTGCCACTTTCCTTCATCATTTATGGTGTGATCTATTTTAAATTTTATGGAATAGTTATGATTATATCTAGGAATCTCTTGTGAATCAATCATGACCCTCTTTGAAGCTAAAAACCCTTAATCTATTACATGATATTGGTCCTAGTTTGATCTACTAGAATATATAGCAAGAATGCAATTTGAGGATTTTCATATGTACAACTAAGCATATCAGGTAGTTTTGAGGTAGAATTATGGCCAATCTGAAAGAATCCTGTCGAGTTTGGATTCAGGATTATCAAGCAAGTTCTTTGTGGGAATTTAGAGTTATGATAAGACTTGGTATCCATATAGTTTCTGCCTCATATACCTCTTCCAATAATAACCCTCAAGAAGATCAACATACTAAATGGGAGCATCCTCCTCTGAGATTGGTTAAGATTAATGTTGATAGCGTCAAAAGACAATCCTAGAAATGTTGGCATGGGAGGTGTTTATTGTGACCATAATGGTAGGGTTTTAGTTTGCTAGTAGTCTTGGTGTTGGATCCAATAATTCTATTGAGGCTATGGCCATTTGCCAAGTTCTTTAGAAGTAAAGCTGAAGCATTTTACTAATATTATTCTAGACTCTGACTTTAAAATCTTGATTGATCACTTCAAAAGGTAATCTTCCTCTCACTTCTAGAAATGGTACTTAAATGAATGTAAGAAAGACATTAACATCCTTAATCGTGGTTTTGATGTTGTTAAGTCAAACCATACTAGAAGAGAAGGAAATTAGGTTGTTGATTTCTTGGCTAAATCAGCTTCCAACTAGAATGACATCAAGGTTTATACTAGAAATAATTAGGATTTCCTTGCTATTATGGACTAAAAAGTGGACACATGCATTTTTACCTCCTAGTTTAGCTCCTAGGTCCCCGTATTTACATTATGCATAAAAAATATTAATCCTGATGCAAAATCCCCCGAAACCCACGTCAATTGGGAACTAGGGGCCCATTTTATGCCTTACCCTAGACTAAAAAGGCACCTAGGGACTTGGGTGCCTGCTCCCAAGTCCTCCCTGATTGGTTGGGGCAAATTTCAAAGCATCTCGGCATAGGAACTTTAAGTGGGTCTCTCCTTGTCGGCTCCTTTGATTTAATTTATGAATGTTAGTGGGAAAGCATATATAAGTGTGTTTTTGAATTCATTTTGAGTTAAGATGGATATAGGAAACTTATGATCTTTGAGCAAAGAACATTCAAAGCATTCAATGTGTTATTGTTGTAGATTTGTGTTTATATTGTTTCTGATTTGGAATCATCATCCATCTACTTATGAGTTGAAGGATCTTCATTCTCCTAAGGGCTTCACCTCTGAGGTGATATAATTATCATTTGAATCATTTAACCATTGGTTTATCTTTAGCCTCTGCCCTGCTAGGGCATGCATTATCTCTAACAATGTTGTTGGGAAGCTTGAATGCTATCCCAGGTTTTGACTGAGGCAAATCCCCAAACACCACAACCCCCAAACCCCTTTTCTTCTTGTGTGCAAATTACAGGTGCGAAGTTTGAAGAAGTGAAGGTACAGGAAGGTTGTGTAAGGGAAAGGGTTTCAGGATCTGAAAGTAGTTTGTGAATATTCCACTGTAGAAGACTTGGGCACCTACCCCAAAGTCCTCATGTTCAAACGGACATTGAATCCGACATCAGGATACTCTCTATGACATTTCTCCAGTTCTAAGTTTTTGTAGATTCTGAATTTCTAGACTTGGGTGCTTGCCCCATTGTCCTCTGACTTTCCAGATTTCGGGGTACAAGTTCAGATATCTCTTTGACCCCTCTAGTGAAATTAGTTTCTAAATATCTTCTCTGCATCTCCTATTATTATCAGATCTTTACAAATCTAGGGTTTGATAAAAGGCCTGATTAAATCTTATATTTCCATAGAAGACAAGAGCACAAGATCTATAGCTGAATCCACCTATCTTTGGTTGTGATCTTAGCTTGGTCTTGTCCTTGAATGTTATTGTGGAAGAGGATTTGATATTAATGTGCATGCTTATCTCCTTCATCCCCTTTTTCATTACATAACATTTTGGTGAACCCGTAGAATTGAGCATTTGCATCTTGTTGAGTGTTGAATTTAGATCTTGCATTCATTCATTTCATACTTATCATTCTTCATTAAAAAATCTTGCATAAATTTGAAAAAAGTGAAAAAAAATAGGCATTCTAGGATTGTATAAAGGCATAGTTTTGCATTATTTTAATTACATATCATTGAAACATTTTATTTTCTGATATTTACATCAGATCTGATCCATATTACAACAATTAACCATTTTATGATATCACATTTTGCATTTGAAGATCTCATTTGCTAGGGTTTTGTTGAAAACTTACATTTCTTTTCCTATAACCTAGTCATTTGCAAAGATAGGGTTTGTAGTCAAAATCTTATTTCAGATTTTGTTGCTATCATAAACATTCATTCAAATCTAATTTTGCAGTGTAGTGTTGCAACATTCGACATCCTTCCTTTCAAAACTTCAACGTTTGTAATTAAACATTGTGTATTTCAACAAGCATAACTACCTTAATCTTATTGATCATACTATTGGTTAGTGCATTGAGTGTTATAGGACTTTTCATGAAGTGTATAACCCGCTTCCCTAAAACAAACACCTTGGTAAGAAGAAGTTGTAGACTAATGGGTTCTAATGCAGTTAATAGCAACGGTGTGCAAACATTGAAAAACCCATTGCACAACTACTTTACGAAAGGTGAGTCAACACCTTTGCAAGATATCATAAAACACTCAGAAGAAGTAACAATTCCTGATCTTGGAGATATGGGTGACACAATTACATGTGTGCCTAACAAAAACCTCAAGAAATTGGACAAACAACTAGCTGATTTTCAACAAATTGTAGAAGGTGCACATCTAGCACAAGAGATATTACCTATTGTTGATAGTATAAGGGGATTGTTACAAGAAGGACAAGAAGGTGTTGACATGCTCCGTGGATTAGCCCACATAGTAACATTATGTTAGTGATTAGCTGCGTAAATAACACAAATCATGTGTCACCACCGAAGCGCATAAGTTCACAAGTATCGGTACCCATACTGAATATTGGAATATCCACTTTTACACCATCAATTCTCACCACTAATGCACAAGCTTTTAGTAATACTACCACTACCATGGGAACATCTACTGGAAATAATTACAAAGTTGTTGCATTTAATTATCAAAACTTGGCACCTCCTGTATCCATACCTATGAATAATTACTCTCAACCACCAATCACTTCCACTTATTACCAACCACCTAACAATTTCATGACTACAACATCAAATACTCTTGTTTTAAATCTGCAAGCCACATCATCCAATGATGCTCTCCTCAACCAACTTTTGTAGAGTATGTCATCCTTACAACAAAAAGTGAAAAAATTGACTAATGCTTCCTCTCAACCTACTTTACCAACATATCATGCTCGCAGTCCTTTATCTTATTCAATTCTAAGAGCTCAAATGCCTAACAAATTTGAGACTCCTCGCTTTGAAAATTACAGTGGTAAAGGTGATCATAATACTCATGTGGTGGCATTCACAGTGATGTGTAGTGATTTCTTCTTTGACAAGGACTTGTTAGCAAAACTCTATCCTTAATCTCTCAAAGATACAGCTTTGGAATGGCTTTACTCTCTACCTCCTAATTCAATACAATCCTTCTCACAGCTAGTTGATCAGTTCTTAAAACATTTCTAAGCCAACATTGGACCTACTATCTCAATGTAAACAAGGTATGAAAGAGAAATTAACATAATTCATCAGTGGATAGCAAGCTCTCATTGCACAAATACATTATCTGATTAAAGATGAGGATGTTCAAAAAGTATTCATTACGAATCTACAACCAAACATACGTGATAAAATACTTTTGATGAAGTATAGTTATTTCCAACATCTATGCATAGCTCTCTAAGATTACCAACTTTCAGCTATTTAGTATGAGAATCATACCTCATCAGTTCCTGTTGGTCAATCCGTAGTTGGAACATCTCAAAATTCATTCAAGAAGCATAACAGGAATTTCATCGAGATCAATGGGAAACATTTGAACAATTTTCAATTACAAGTGTCCATGATCACAAAGCCTACTTGGACACCATTTCAATTTAGATAGCACCAGAGACAATTCACTCCATTCAATAATGACCCAGACAGTGAACAACAATCTTTGAAGCTTCCTCCTACTCATCCATTTGACAGTAGTAAGCTACAAGGACCTTCATTTGATGCTAATGCTTATTGTCACTATCACCACTGACCGGGACATGATATCGAAAGATGCATGTGTCTTAAACATGAAATTCAAGACCTCATTGATTCTAATGTGATACAGGTTATTGGTGTGAATGACAATGGAAATAAGTCGATAGCCTCTCTAAATCAAAACTTGTAAATCTTCACTGGTCCTTTTCCTAAGCATAGCAACAACAACATGGTGGAACAAAATACAATAGAGATTGAAGATGACTATCTCAACTATGAAGAAATAGTTGGTATGATAGAAACTTAGCTAAGAAAACAAGTGAAGATTTACCTCGCCCACGAGGAAAAGGTATCTACACTGAGGTTCCTCCTCCGTTATCCCTCTATGGATCAGGAGATAACCAAAATGCACAAGATATGCAATTGGAATAGCCTACATGTAATCACTTGAAGCAAGAGAAAGTGATGATGATGAGAACTATCCCATTTCATCATGAAAGGCTCATTCATCAAGAAACATAGAATAAGAAAGCAAAGGAAAGGAAAAGAGCAAGGTGTGAATCATCCATGGAAAGAGGTAATGATTCCCCTCCCTGTAAGCATAAGAAGATTTCAAACATTCAAGGTCTTGAGAAACAAGCACTGCATGGCCATTCTAGAAGTAAACATCAAATAGGTATGAGTCCCTCACACATTTTACCACACTTGATGGAGCACCTCTCTAAGATGCTCACAAGTTTGGCTTCCTCTTAGAGAGATTTATATATGTATGTGTTGTGTTGTGTTCCCCCATATTGTGTTAAATTTTGTTTAGGTCTCCTTGAATGACCCTTGATACTCTTGTAAGGTCAAGGATATAAGGAGACCACCTCTGTTGTAACACTTCTTCTATTTGTGTCTCTATTCTTCTACTCTCCTCTCTTTCTTATTGTAATTATTGTGTGTGGTGCCTTGGGGGCATAGCATTGTGGAGAATGCCTTGGGGACATTTTCCCACGTTATGAACCTAAGTCACCTTTGTCTCCTATCTCATTTTTAGTGTTTACATTCTTCAGTAGCTCTACTAGTCAGCGGATGATGAAAACAAATAAATACTGATAAGGACTGTGTGTCCCCGTAGCAAGAAAGCAAAAATGGACCCAGTCCATATATGAAGATGGGGTTGATCTATTACTGACGCTTGACTAGTAGAATCACCTTGTGTTATGATCATGTGTCGTGTTGTGAAGATTCTTGTAACAAACCTTTGTAATACTCTAAATATGCTTCTATGCACTTTTGATTGTTTTGTATCT
Source organism: Cunninghamia lanceolata (assembly GCA_027924645.1). NCBI lineage: Eukaryota > Viridiplantae > Streptophyta > Pinopsida > Cupressales > Cupressaceae > Cunninghamia > Cunninghamia lanceolata. Next base: position 1,080,472 of record BSBN01001059.1, on the reverse strand, counting down.
CACCTTGTAGCTACACTCGGTTCTGAGATACCTGAAGTATAACCTCACGGCTATACTCGGTTCCAAACCTGCAAGTGTAGCTTTGGTCTATTATGTGATATGTGAATTGATTTGGTTGTTATCTTAGAATAGATTTTCTAACCAAAACTTATATATTGTTGATTATGTTAGAAAATGATATAGATGTGTTTGTGGGAACATTCGACAATTGCAAGCACATGTCACCTTTGGGGGCATGCGCTTTGCAATAGCTCTTGTTCCCTTGCGTGTTTTTGCTTTACCTCAAATGTGATTGAGACCGACAAGCAGGATCAACCACTTTAATGTGGGGGCATATATTGTGGTTGATTATTTTAGATATTATTGATAAAGCGTGTTTGTGTACATGCTTCCTTTTCACCATAAGACATCTCTGTGATGCAAGTGGGGTTGTGTACTTTATTTTGTGTATACCTCCTTTTCACTGTAAGGCATCTCCGTGATACAGGTAGGGTTGTATACCTCGAGCACATACTTCCTTTTCACTGTAAGGTGTCTATGGATGTGGGTGGGGTTGCATTTTAAAATCCCTTTTATGGAAGGCGAGATTGTGTCTTCCCTCAAGTGGTTGCACATCCTTTTACAAATTCCTCATCATGAGGCAGGGTTGGATCTTGAGTTATTCACCCTTAAGTGTGTCTTTGGCAGTTGTGGTAGTGTAGCTCAACTATTAGGTGTGTTTGGCATGTCTTAGATAGTGGAATGTAGCGATGATCTCCTCCCTATCGCTTTTGTTTGTTGTGTATAAGATGTATGGTGTGTCGACGACATACTATATGGTGCTCGTGTATTTCGTGTGTCTTCCATGTGTTTTATGTATCTTCCTTGCGTGTCTTGCATATTTTTTTGTGGTCCAAAGGCACGTAGGGATGAGATCCCTCCACGCCATGTGTTTTACGTCTTTTTGTGTGGTCTAAAGGTGTGTAGCATTGATCTCCCTCCATGTTGTGCGTTTTGTGTTAGGATTATATATATATACATACACACACATATATAATTGTTTGAATCATGTCTTCTCTGTGTATTGCGTGATTACATTCATGTCTTCTCCGTGTATTTTGTGCTTCACTATCTTCTTTGCATAGTACGTGTGAGGCCGATTATTTTGCCTTCCTTATTTTGATCGTTATGCATTTCAGTTGACATTATCAGACTTTTAGTGCCTATGGTTTCATTATGCTAACTTGATTCATCTCCTGATTTATGATAGGACATTGATTAGACATATGTGATTCGATTTGATCAGATTTGGTGCTATTTTGTGATTCGACATATGAGATATATATGTGATGATGTTTTGTGATGAGATTTTAGTTATTTATGTGATGTGGACTATTTGACATGAGATTGAAAAATGCAGTTTAATTTGGAATTATGTATTGATGATTATTGTTGTATTCGATTGCGTGAATTTAATTCCAGTTGCTTCGGCTATGATTTTTCATGATATGATTGACACTTGATCGAGATGTGCAGGTTTTACATTCCCTAGCCACAGGAAATTGGAGGTAGAATTCACACTATGTTATCCCCTGTGAAACTGATCCATTCCCAAGAGGGATAAGGATCACGTTTGAATTTGAATGTTGATTTAAGTGCTTGATTTAATTTTATTATTTTGGCCTTAGTACCCTTTGTTTAAGATTAATTAATAATTAGTGTTGTATAAACTTTACTTGATTTACACCACCTGGTATTTATTTTATTTTGTTGAGGCCATTTAAAAGTGGATTTTTAACGCCCTTTATGAACCCTAGTGTCCCAAAAGTTACCCTAGGTGGTTACCCATGAGTCTAGGGTCAACTTGGACTATCTAACCCTAGAATTAACTCACTTTTGGTCACTCTAAACTATGGTTTAGTCAAAGTGACGAAAATGTGAAATAAGGGAAGGTGGGAGATGAGTCATGCCTTGGGAAAGACTCATCTCCCTTCCCAAAGTTTGGGAGCCCTTTCCCAAGGAAGACTTGGGAGGTTTCCAAGACTCCCAAGTGTGTGGGAGCTTCCTCCAAGACTCTCACACACGTGTGAGAGCATCTTGGAGGGAGATGGCTCTTTGAGAGAATAAGAGGATGACATATGGCATCCCTTATCCTCTTGAAGGTGTGAGTGGGAATGCCACCTCGCCACTTGTCCTCTCACACATGTGTGAGAGCACAAGTGGATAAGGTGAGGATTGAGATGGAATGGGAGGATGACACTTCTCATCCTCACACTTCCTCTCCCTTGCAAGTGACATTGGAGGAGGAAGGAGAAGGTGACAAGTGTTACCTTCTCATTCCTCAAGGCCAAATTAAGGGCCTATATTATCTCCTCTTGTAGAGGAGTGTGGGGTTCTTGCAATTTGAAGTTTTTTTTCTATTTTGGAGGAGTTTGGGGAGAGTTAGAGGAATTTTCTTAAAGATTGGAAGGTTTGGGAAGGCTTGGAGCTCTTCACCAAATGTGCTTCCATTATAGGGCTTTGAAGGTAAGCCTCTTAAACTTGTTTTCTCACCCTTGCTTATTTAATGTATTATGTTATAGTTTTTGGTTGTCTTGTTGTTTGCATTATGTTTTGTGTGGGATGGGAGTATGGTGAGAGCACCTCCAATGGAGGTAATGCTCAACTTGTTTGGGTAGGGGAAAGGAACCTCCTTGAGGTCACTCCCATGTGATATTTTGCCTTGAGGGCTTCTCATTGTTGTGGAGAATATTTTAAAATGGCAAGAGTGCCATGGAGTTTATTTGTGATATTGGGAGTTGAGGTTTCTTGGATATTTTGGCTTGAGGCCATGAGATTGGTATTTCTATTGTTTGGGTGGCCTTTGAAGTAGAGGGGTTCATTCCCTACCCTCATTAAACTCATTATCATGAGTTAAGTTTTGTGATAAACTTATGGGCTATTTTCGTGTTGATGTGTTTGATTTTGTTGTGGAATGATATACCTGTGTGAATCCCTACCTCCCTAGCTCGGGGGTGACCCACTTGCGGGTCTACAGTAGGGAGGAGAGATTTTTGAAGTGGCTGGTTTTGTTCTTCTCTTTGCTAAGTTATTTGCAGGTTTGAGTGAAGAAGTGGAGTTGTTGTGGAGCTCATTATGGGTGGCTTAGTTGTATTTTTCTTGGCTATTGAAGTTATGGCCATTGTAGCCTTATTGTATTTTATTTTGTGAAAGTTGCTATGATAATTGCCATGGAGTTCGCTATGACAAATAAAGAAATGTAAACATTCTGTTATTTTATTTAATGTTGTTTACTTCCTATTTTGTGAGTTAAAAATTGAGAAATGTATGAGAAATGTTATTTATATTTCTGTCATTAATCTTTCAAAAAGAAAATATACAAGAGTTGAATGTTGCTGTCTATATTTTATTGTAAATGAAAGAAAGAGAAAACTTGAATTTGTTATCTGTTTTGTGTTTGAAAGTTTCCATTGCAATAGTTGTTGTTGGAAGAAAACAAAAGTTAGATTGGAATGTATGTTCTATCTTATTGCTGATTCAAGAGAAGGATAATGCATTTTGTGTATTCTTACTGCAAAAATAAAATAAAATATATATATCTATGTATTCTTATGCAAAAGGAAGAGCTATGCTACTGTGATAACTGTGCTTTAAAACTGAAAGTTTACATGCTATTATTTATGACTTTTTTGTTATAGTTATTGGGAGTATATTTGAATAAACATATATACATATGGAAATATGTATATATGTATATAAAAGGATAAATAGTTAAGTTGTTCCTCATTTTATAATCCATGGCTGGTTATAAATTTCTTTCCTTGTGTTTTTTTTTTTCTGAAACAAATTAAACTACAGAATTTTGTTTATAATTGCTGTATATAATGAAATTATATATATATAAATATATATACACTCACATATACATATATATACATATACCTGAGTGCATATATATAAATATATATTTTACCACCACATAAGAGAAGCTGTATTAAAAAAAAAAGATTAAATAACATTAGGATTAACCTGGGATATATATATATATATATATATATATATATATATACTGAAATTTTCATTTAATAAAGAAAATTTACATAGTAAACAAAAAATACAGGGGGTGATTTTGGGCAGAGGAGTTTCACTTTAGGAAATGGGAAACAAAATATAAAAAAAAAATTGAAGGTTTGGAAGTGGGACTGTGGGCGGTAATGCCCACAGCCCCACCTTCCCACACCCCTTTCCTTCATCTGTGGATGCCCTGCGACCAACCCCCCCATCTGCACTATCTCCACCATTGGTTCGAGGCCCCTTCGGTGCACACCCCTAACCCCTTGCCACCACCGTCTCCACGACGTTCCTCTCCACTGCGCTTCACACCCCCCTCTGCATGGCCAGTTGTGACTCACTCCACCGCTCCACATTTCCTCTCCCCTCTGCCAAACGGCTTCCACACGGTCCGCCGCTCCTTACCACACAACGACCGCCATCAGTTTCCCCACTGTGGCCGCTCCACCGCCGTCGGCCTTCCATGCACCTTAAACCCTGCTAACAACAAAAAAAAAGAGGATAATAAGCACATACTGAATAAAATTGTGATATACACACTTAACTCAGATTTTTTTGTTTAAAAAAAAAAGGTTGGAACTCTTGTTTATCAGAATGCTTAACTCCATGGGAGGTAGCCTCCATTTCTGATATAAAACCCTAACCTGCAAATGCATGAGACAAGAGCAAAACAAAGAAAGAAGAAATGTAGTTAGGGAAAAATTAGTAGAAGAGAAAACCTAAACAAAATGAGAGAAGAAAACATGGGATTAGGGCAACCAAGCTTAGAGAGATAATAAAATACTTTTAGGTTTTGTTTTTTTATTTTAGTTGGAGATTTTTTGTGAGGTTGTATTTTATTCCTTAGTTATAAACCTCCATTCTTTTCCTTATTTTTAATTTTAACTTTTGGGTTCATTTAAATTGTTTTCTAAAATTAGAATGGATTGATTTTTGCAATTTGACCTTTGTCTTGTGAATTGAATTAGTTCTTGGGAGGGATTATTTTATTTTTAATTGGAAAGAAATTTCTCCTTGAGTTTATTTTACCTTAGTGGGATTTTTCCTTCGATCTTGTTGATTTTCGATTTTATTCTTATTATTTTATGGGGAGAGTTATTTAAACTCTCCTCCTCCCTCTTTTAAATTTTTGAGTTAGTTATTAAATATGATTGTCGAAATTGTATTTAATAACGGACTCGATTTTCTCCTTGGAAATTATTTGGCATCTCGTCATCAATTTTTTTTTACTATTTTATTTCATTTTGTCGAAATTTTATTCCTTTACGCCAGTTCGATTCATTCAACCTTGGCAGAATATTTATTTTGATATTTTATTATTTTGTGTTAAATCATTTGAAAATTGTTATTAAGTTTTACTTAATTTTACTCTTAAATTTTATTTAATTCATTTTGGGGATTTATTTTAAATTTTATTTTGCGTTTATTGAAAACGCGTTATGCTGCCGAAATTTTGCTAGATTCCTAGGGTTTATTTTATGCGTTATTCATTTACTTTTGTTAATTTTTAATTCATCATCCCACTTTAATCACGCGCCATCTTACCATTGTTTTACTTAATCACTTTTTGATCTGAGTTAGATTAGGGTTCGTTGTTGGCAGAATCTTCTTCACCTAGGAAACTTAGGGTTCAGATTAAAATCAGTCTAACCCTAGAAGCGTCACACTACGTGTCGCATACCCCCTAGATGGCCTTCACCATAGCGTTTATGTTGACTTGTTTACACCTTAGGTGTATTGCCACTGAGCACGTAGATGTGTGCAAGGGGGTTCTTAGGGATAGGTAGAAAAGTTTTTTGTAGTTCGTGTCATGACCACATGGCAAATGCGAACATGACACGTGTGTTGTGTGTTGTGACCGCATGGGAAATGCAGGCATGAAAGTACGTGCTTCCTTATTGTATTCATTGTGTCTTGCATGACTGTCAAGTGTTTTCTTATGTTTGCCTAGGCTTAGTGGCTAGAAATAGTCCTTCAAACTAATTAGGGTGTGTCTTCATTCTTGTGTTTGATGTGTTTGATATGCTCTGATGGTACTTTAATGCATGTATTGATCGTAAGATCATACACACATTAAAGTGGGGGCTAAATGTTAAGGAGTAAAAAGTGGACACATGTTTTTTTACCTCCTAATTTAGCTCATAGGTCCCCATGATTGCATTACACATACAAAATATTCATCTTGATAAAAATCCCCCGAAACCCATGTCAATTGGGAACTAGGGGCCCATTTTATGCCTTACCCTAGACCAAAAAGGCACCTAGGCACTTGGGTGCCCATGCCCAAGTCCTCCCTGATTGGTCAGGGCAAATTTAAAAGTATGTCGGCATAGGACCTTTAAGTGGGTATCTCCTTGTCGACTCTTTTGATTTAATTTACAAATGTTAGTGGGAAAGCATATATAAGTGTGTTTTTGAATTCATTTTGAGTTAAGATGAATATAGAACACTTATGATCTTGGAGCAAAGAGTATTCAAAGCATTCATTGTGTTATTGTTGCATATTTGTTTTTGTATTGTTGCAAATTTGGAATCATCATCCATCTCCTTATGAGTTGGAGGATCTTCATTCTCCTAAGGGTTTCACCTCTGAGGTGATATCATTGCAATTTGAATCATTTCATCATTGGTTTATCTTTAGCCTTTGCCCTGCTAGGGGATGCATTCTCTCTAACAACACTATTGGGAAGCCTAAATGCTATCCTGAGATTTGACTAAGGCAAATCCCTAAACACCACAACCCTAAAACCCCTTTTCTTCTTAAGTCAAGGTTACAGGTACGAAGTTTGAAGAAGTGAACGCACACGAAGGTTGTGTAAGGGAAAGGGTTTTTGGATCCAAAAGTAGTTTGAAAATATTCCATTATGAAAGACTTGGGTGCACACCCTGAAGTCCTCCTGTTCAAACAGGCATTGAATTTGACATTAGGTTACTCTCTGTGACATTTCTCTAGTTCTGAGTTTCTATAGATTCAGGCTTTCTGGACTAGGGTGCCCACCCCATAGTCCTCTGACTTTCCAACTTCTGGGGTACAAGTTCTGATATCTATCTGATCCCTCTAGTGAAATTAGTTTCTGAAATATCTGCTCTGCATCTCCTATTATGATCAGAACTTTACAAATCTAGGGTTTTGTGCATTGGTTGACCTAGGGTTTGTTAAAAAGCCTGATTAAATCTTATCTTTCCATAGTAAACAAGAGCACAAAATCTATAGCTGAGTCCACCTCTCTTTGGTTGTGATCGTAGCTCAGTCTTGTCCTTGAATGCTATTGTGGAAGAGGGTTTGATCTTGATGTGTATGCTTGTCTTCTTCATCCCCTTTTTCATTACATAACATTTTGGTGAACCCGTAGAATTGAGAATTTACATCTTTATGATTGTTGAATTCAGATCTTTCATTCATTCATATGATATGTATCATTCTTCATTGAAAAATCTTGCATAAATTTGAAAAAAGTGAAAAAAAAGGCATTCTAGGCTTGTATAAAGGCATAGTTTTGCATTATTTTCATTACATATCATTTAAGCATTTGATTTTCTGATATTTACATTATATCTAATCCATATTACATCAATTAACCATTTTATGATATCACATCTTGCATTTGAAGATCTCATTTGCTAGGGTTTTGTTGAAAACTTGCATTTTTGTTCCTATAACCTACTCATTTGCAAAGCTAAGGTTTGTATTCAAAATCGTATTTCAGATTTTATTGCTATCATAAACATTCATTCAAATATGATTTTTCATTGTAGTGTTGCAACATTCGACATCCTTGCTTTCAAAACTTCAATGTTTGTAATTACACATTGTGTATTTCAACAAGCATAACTACCTTAATCTTATTGATCATACTATTGGTTAGTGCATTGAGTGTTATAGGAATTTGCATGAGTTGTATAACCTGCTACCCTAAAACAAACAACTTGGTAAGAAGAAGTTGTAGACTAATGGGTTCTAATGTTATTAATAGAAACAATGTGCAAACATCAGACAACCCATTACACAACTACTTTATGAAAGGTGAGTCAACACCTTTTCAAGATATCATAAACAACAACTCAGAAGAAGTAACAATTCCTGATCTTGAAGATATGGGTGACACAATTACACGTGTGCCTAACAAAAACCTCAAGAAATTGGACAAACAACTAGCTGATTTTCAACAAATTGTAGAAGGTGCACATCTAGCTCACGAGATATTACCTATTGTTGATGGTATAAGAGGATTGTTACAAGAAGGAAAAGAAGGTGTTGACATGCTTTTTGTATTATCCCACATAGTGGATCATAACATTATGTCAACGGCTAGTCACGTGAATAATACAGATCATGTGTCACCACCGAATTACATAATCTCACAAGTATTGATACCCATACCGAATACTGGAATATCCACTTTTGCACCATCAATTCTCACCACTAATGCACACACTTGTAGTAATTCTGCCACTACCATGGGAACATCTACTAAAAATAATTACAAAGTTGTTGCATTCAATTATCAAAACCTAGCACCTCTTGTATCCATACCTATGAATAATTACTCTCAACCACCAATCAATTCCACTTATTACCAACCACCTAACAATTTCACGACTGTAGCATCAAATACTCTTGTTTCAAATCCGCAAGCCACATCATCCAATGATGCTCTCCTCAACAAACTTTTGCAAAGTATGTCATTCTTGTAACAAAAAGTGACAAACATGACTAATGCTTCCTCTCAACCTACTTTACCAACATATCATGCTTGCAGTCCTTTATCTTATTCAATTCTAAGAGCACAAATGCCTGACAAATTTGAGACTCCTCACTTTGAAAAGTATAGTGGTAAAGGTGATCCTAATACTCATGTGGCGGCATTCACAACAATGTGTAGTGATTTCTTCTTTGACGAGAACTTGTTAGCAAAACTCTATCCTCAACCTCTCAAAGATACGGCTTTGGAATGGTTTTGCTCTCTACCTACTAATTCAATAGAATCCTTCTCACAGCTAGTTGATTAGTTCTTACAACATTTCCAAGCCAACATTGGACCTACTATCTCATTGATTGATTTGGTTCATTGTAAACAAGGTATGAAATAGAAATTAACAAAATTCATCATGCGTTATCAAGCTCTCATTGCGTAAATACAATATTTGATTAAAAATGAGGATGTTCAAAAAGTATTCATTACAAATCTACAACTGAACATATGTGATAAAATGCTTTCGATGAAGTACAATTCTTTCCAACATCTATGCACAACTCTCTGAGATTACCAACTTTAGGCTAGTCAGTATGAGAATCAAGAACCACAGCTGGAACATCTCAAAATTCATTCAAGAACCATAACAAGAATTTCATCAAGATCAATGGGCAACATTCAAACAATTTTCAATCACAAGTGTCTACAATCACAAAACCTACTCGGACACCATTTCAATTCAGATAGTAACAGAGACAATTCACTCCATTATCAAATTCTCTCCATTCGATAATGACCCAGGCATTGAACAACAATCTTTTGAAGCTTCCCCTTGCTCATCCATTTGAGAGTAGTAAGATGCACTATCACTTCTCGTTGGGACATGATACTGAAAGATGCATGCGTCATAAACATGAAATTCAAGAGCTCATCGATTCTAACATGATACAGGTTACTTGTGTGAATGATAATGGAAATAAGTCGGTAGCCCCTCCGAATCAAAACTTGCAAATCTTCACTAATCCTTTTCCTAAGCATAACGACAACAACATGGTGGAACAAAATACAATAGAGATTGAAGATGACTATCTCAACTATGATGAAATAGTTCGTATGATAGAATTAGATAAGATGACAAGTGAAGATTTACCTCACACATGAGGAAAAGGTATCTATGCTGAGGTTCCTCCTTCATTATCCCTCTATGGATCAGGAGAACTAAAATGCACAAGATACGCAATTGGAACAACCTACATGTAATCACTTGAAGTAAGAGAAAGTGGTGATGATGAGAACTATCCCAGTTCATCATGAAAGGCTCATTCATCAAGAAACACAAAATAAGAAAGAAAAGGAAAGGAAAAGAGCAAGGCGTGAATCATCTGTGGAAAGAGGTAATGATTCCCCTCCCTGCAAGCATAAGAAGATTTCAAACATTCAAGGTCTTGAGAAACAAGCACCACATGGCCGTTTTAGAAGTAAACATCAAACAGGTACGAGTCCCTCACACATTTTAATACACTTGATGGAGCACCTCTCTAAGATGCTTGCAAGTTTGGCTTCCTCTTAGAGAGATTTATATATGTATGTGATGTGTTGTGTTCCCCCGTATTGTGTTAAATTTTGTTTAGGTCTCCTTGAATGACCCTTGATACTCTTGTAAGTTCAAGGATACAAGGAGACTACCTTTGTTGTAACACTTATTCTATTTGTGTCTGTATTGTTCTACTCTCCTTTCTCTCTTATTGTAATTGGTGTGTGTTGCCTTGGGGGCATAGCATTGTGGAGAATGTCTTGGGGGCTTTTTCCCATGTTGTGAACCTAAGTCACCTTTGTCTCCTATTTGATTTTTAGTGTTTACATTCTTTAGTGGCTCTACTAGTCAACAGATGATGAAAACAAATAAATACTGATAAGGACCATGTGTCCCCACAGCAAGAAAGCAAAAATGAACCCAATCCATATATGAAGACAGGGTTGATCTATTATTGATGCTTGACTAGTAAAATCACTTTGTGTTGTGATCATTTGTCGTCTTGTGAAGATTCTTGTAACAAACCTTTGCGATACTCTAAATATGCTTCTATGCACTTTTGATTGTTTTGCATCTCACCTTGTAGCTACACTCTGTGCTGAGATACCTAAAGTATAACCTCACTGCTATACTTGGTTCTGAACCTGCAAGTGTAGCCTTGGTCTATTATCTGATATGTGAACTTATTTGGTTGTTATCTTAGAATAGATTTTCTAACTGTAAAGGGTGGAATTTGGATGTTTTGTTTTTGGTAGTTTTGTGTGTATATCCTCCTTTCACCCTTACATTCAAGGACCTAGGGTCGAGTTGCAATGTACAATCATACCCTAGGTCACTATTGAGATGTAGGGAAACTTGGATTTTTATGATTTGATTGACAATTTCCTTCTCTTATGCTCGATTGTACCTTAAAACTTGAATTATGTAAATACGACAATAAAAGGATGAATTACGGAAAATGCTTCTGCAGAAAGATGTAAAATAACAAATAACTATGCACTTGTTTTCGAGGTTCTAAAGTGGAATAGTCGATGACTAAAGAGCAGGCACCCAAGTCCAAGGCCCTACTTTTTGTCGAGATTTGGAAACAAGGCCTGCAACCTGTATCTGCTATATTAGAGATTTTCCTGTTGCCAAACTTTAATGACTAATGAGTGGGCACCCTAGTCCAGGTAGCTATTTCTTTCACTGATCTACAATTCTAACACTCTGTTGTACCCTCCTGCAACTTCACTTTGTCTACAACTCCAACCTGTAACCTATAATCATGAAAACTTTGGGAGGGGGTTGTGGTGTTTAGAGGCTTGCCTCAGTCAAGCCCCAGAGAGACATTCAAGCCTTCCGAACATTGTTGTTAGATAGAGAGTGTGTGCCTTCGGAGGCAAAGGCAAAAACCAAATGATAAATGCTCAATAATCACAATAGATGTCACCTTGTAGTGAAGATCTCATGGGAGGAAGAAGCTCTTCATTCCATGAGGAGATGGATGCTCAAATCTACAAACACAAACACATAGACAACACAAATCTGCTCTTGCAACACAATGAAAGCCTTGAATCACCTTTAGGATGCATAAAGTTCATAATAGCCATCTAGTAATGCTCTAGTTTACAAATGAATGCCCAAACATGTTTATATATGCAACTACAAACACTCCCGCCAAGATTTCGTAAATTCAAATTTATCGTGTCGGCCTAGGGACCAAATAACGGTCATAAACTGACACTAGAAATTTGGACCTGAACCAAAATAGGGCACGACTAGGGCACGAGCATCTAAGTCCTCGCCCCCTATTTTAGGTAGGGTTAGGTTCAATGGGTCCTCGTAGGCCCCATTTGTCATGATACTCAGGGTTCATTTCATCAGGATGTTAAGTTATGATGCAAGATGTCCTAAATGCACACTAGAGACCCGGGAGCTAAACCTTTTGAGGGAAAAGCCCCCAAGGGGAGATTTTTTGAAATTACATTTAACCCCCACTTTAATGTATGTATAAATGTGAGGCCAATACATGCATTAAAGTACGGTCAACAAACATAGCAAACACACCAAGCATGCAGGAGACACGCCAAGCACATTGAAGACAATGACAGGCACACAAATCATGGAGAAAATAGTTACAGTCACACAAAACATAGAGAATAAAGTAAATGCATAGAAGACACATTAATGCATAGAAGACAGAGATGATTTCTTTTATTTTCTTTTTCTCATATATATGAAATGCAGATGCAAGTACAAGAAAGCAAACAAACCTCCCATAATATAGGATGCACTCATCATGTAGGTCTTTAAACTATATATGGGGCAACACACACACAAGTTATGTAAAACCTCCCAAATATAGGATGCACTCATCGTGCAGGGCTTTAGACTGCATATGGGGCAATAAACACGCCAAACCAAGCAAGCACGCCAAAAACACACACTTTAAAGACACAGAGAAAACATGGTAGACAAGTGATGGAGTGTTCCTATTTCTAGGTCCAACACCATCTCAGGTACATTACAGACACACACCGATGATTGGGCTTCACCACAACAATCATCGAAGACATGCTTAACGGTTGAGTTAGTCACAGAACCACTCCCTGCCTCTACAGAGGACTTTTGAAAATGATAGGATGATGCAATCTGCTCTGAGAAATACACCATCCCCACCTCCATAGAGGGCTTAAGAAAAAGGATATGCTTGATATCCTGCCTCCATAGAGGGCTTACATGATTGATTGATTGCAAACAAACTCAGGATGTAGGATGCACTCATCGCACAAGTCTTTAAACTGCACCTGAGGACAAACACATTGCTAGCATCTACAACAGATATCTTACCTTATATATGCCCCCACCTTAAGGTGGTTGATATCATGTATCAATATCAAGCACGTTAAGGTAGGAAGAAAACACACAAGGGAACACAAACTTTCGCAAAGCCCATGCCCCCTGGAGGTGACATGTACTTTACGATCGCCAAATGTTTCCACAAACACATCCCTGCAAGAAACATGTTAGTGTCTACATAAAAACAACATCAATGCATATGAAATCTGAGGCATGCAAGATTCAAGATAGACAAAGTGCATGGAGCAGTAGTGTTGTTATGTTTTGTAAATGAGATAGAACACCATCAAAATCACTATGCAGAAAGCATGAGTGCTTCCACTAGCCAAGCATTGGATAAGATATACAACCCCATCATCATATTAGGAACTAAGTCCAATTTTTGATTTCTCATGAAAGGGACTCTAGGTCCGCATCAATATAAATGTTTTTCGTCACTCACCTAGTAGATAGAAACACTAGAGGAAGGGAAACAATAAATAAGAGAGGAGAAACAAGTGTCTTAGGGACAATCACATAGGAGGGTGCCCCTAGGTCACCAACCACAACGCTATGTCCACAAGACACAACACACAACAATGAAATGAGAGAGAGAGAGAGAAAATATAGAAGAATGATGATACAAATAGAAGAAGGTCACAAAAGAGGTGGTCTCCTGGTATCCTAGACATTACGAGAGAATCAAGGGTCATCCCAGGAGGCCTAAACAACACATAACACATCAAGAGGGAAGCACATCACGAGAGAGATAAAGGGTTAGAGATACTTACCTGGTAGGGTCATCATGCTAAGTCTCATCATCAAGTAAATCATCGTCATCCTCCCACTCCTGAATTTTAGAGGAAAGTGGGACATAAGGTACCATAGCCCAATTCTCATCATTGTTAGGGTCATCTTTGTTTTGTTCAATGTTTGGATCAATGTTTTCTTGTTGAGAGGAAAGTTTTATGGCGTAAGCTTGTCTTCATCTTCTTCTTTCTCTTCCTTTTCTATTTCTTTTTGTCTTACCACTTATCTCTTGTAAGATAAGGCTTTGTTCTTTCATGGGTTTTTTCATTCTCGAAGAAGAAGCACTAGGGTCAAATCTCATTTGCCTAGGTGGCATATTTTGTTATTGACTATTACCTCCTGATCCTTGTAAGGATGACGAGGGAGGAACCTCAACATAGGGACCTTGTCCTTTTAGTCTATGGTTCTCTTCAAATGCGGTTTGCTTGTCTTTTGTCATTCCTTGCATAGAGGGTCCAGCCATCAGATGTTATAGTTTTGCTTTGTAATTTCTATAACCCAAGAAGTTAAAGTTTGTTTGTGGTTCAGGTTTCTCTCTAGATTTGTCCCAAAAGTAATCCAGTGTAAAGTGTTATTGTGTAATTAAAGGTTTGTATGTATTTTGATGAATAGCATGCACTTGTCCGTTCAAAGGAAATTTTACACATTTATAAATTGTTGAAGGGATAACTTTCATAGCCTTTAACCATGGATGCCCAAGTTTAATTTGGAATATGTCAGAACCAGGGACAACATCAAACCATTGTTCTACATGTTTATCAAATACAGTTACTAACAATGATATCTTACCCAAAGGATTTACAAAGGTTCCCTTATGTGTTTTAATCATTTTATTCGAAGGGTCATAAGATCGTTGCATTCAATTATGTTCAAAGAGGAGCTCTTCCATGGAAACATTAGTCGTGCAATTAGGATCAATGAGAGTTCCATCCATAGGGTTTCCCATTATTTTCACAGTGATGTAGAGAGGTCCGTCAGTATCTCCGATTGTTCTATCATGAGGTGTAAACACAATTTCAGGTTCGGGGACCTTTCTGTTCATGTAAGGCCTAGGAGGGAACCTATTGTTGTTGTTGCGATTAGAGGCCATGTGTATATTTTCAAATCAATGCCAAATCAGATTTTGAAAGCTTGTAAAAGACAAGTGCAAAGTTATATGCAACAATGACCTAAATGCTTGATTTTTTTATACTTTTTCAATGCAAATAAGTGAAAGCAAAGGTGTTGTAAGGATTTTGATCAAGGGTAGAAAATTATATGTTTGATATCAGTCCAATACAGCAATAATATCCTTCAAAACACACTCTTGATGCAAATCTAAGATGATGACAAGTCAAAATATAGTGAAAATGCACTAAAATATGTGATTTTTCACCAAATCTCAATGCAAAAGAGAATGACAAAGGGTGTTGTGAGAAAAATTATGATGGAAATCTAATTATATCAGTAATAACAGCATCTTAATGCCAAAATATCCGTCACAACACGCTTTTAGTGCCACTCAAGGTCAACCCCTAGTGAAAATATAACAAAAATAGGTAATTTTTCGTGGTTTTTCAATTCCAAGACCTAGAAAAAGGGTCTTGTAAAGAGTTTTAGGAGGTGAATAAAATAATAATGATGCTATCAGTCACCTCAATCCATAAAATTTGTCAAATCACACTTGGAATGCAAACTAGGCCAAACCCTAGGGCAAAAACAACAAAAATGTGTAGTTTTTCACCAAATTTACAATACAAGAGCCCAATAAAAAGGTTTTGTGAAGATTTTTAGGAGGTTAGAAAATATTTACCCTGATAACAACCAATTAGTGCAAAACTATCCTTCACAACACGCCTATGGTGCAAATTTAGAGAGTCGATAAGGCCAAACTAGTGAAAATCAATGTTTTTGAAGCCCTAGGTTTTAGATCTTGACACAAAATGCTATATGAATGTTTTGAAATCTAATTTATGTTTAAAATGAAATACACTTAGATCTAAAAATGATTTCCAAACCCTAACATGCAAAATGCAAGTGCAAATCTAATGAAAAATCAATGAAAATGCTAGTTTTTTGTTGACTTTTTCTATGCAAAAATGCAAATTTTTAAAATCTAAATACAAATTTGTTCTAAAATGCAAGACTATAGACAAATACAAATTTGAATGAGTCTCTAAAATCAGTATAAAAATTTGAAACAAGATTTTACCTACAAACCCTAGATTTTGGAATTACTAGGTTATATGCAAAATTCACAATTTTCAACAAAACCCCAACACGAAAATGCAATGCAAACTAATAAATTTTTGTAATTTTCTATAATTTAAATCATATCTAATGCATAAATCATAAATTTGATGAAAATCAAATTAATTGATGCAACATGCAAAACCCTAGCATGCAATTTTTTCCAATTTTTCCAAATTTTTAATTTTTTTGTAAATTTGCCAATGCAATAAGATGAATGACTATATGAATGAATGAAATCACTATAAATCTGAAGAAAAACACTCAACAAGGTGCAAATAATTCTAATAACATGGGTTCACCAAAATGTAAAGGGTGGAATTTGGATGTTTTGTTTTTGGTAGTTTTGTGTGTATATCCTCCTTTCACCCTTACATTCAAGGACCTAGGGTCGAGTTGCAATGTACTATCATACCCTAGGTCACTATTGAGATGTAGGGAAACTTGGAATTTAATGATTTGATTGATAATTTCCTTCTCTTATGCTCAATTGTACCTTAAAAACCTAATTATGCAAATACGACAGTACACAGATGAATTACGGAAAATGCTTCTGCAGAAAGATGTAAAATAACAAATAACTGTGCACCTATTTTTGGAGTTCCAAAGAGAAATAGTCAGGGACTAAAGAACGGGAACCCAAGTCCAAGGCCCTACTTTTTGTCGAGATCTGGAAACAAGGTCTGCAACTTGCATCTGTTGTATTAGAGATTTTCCCGTTGTAGAACTTTGAGAACTAATGAGTAGGTGCCCTAGTCCAGGTAGTTGTTTCTTTAACTGATCTGCAATTCTGACACTCTGTTGTACCCTCTTGTAACTTCACTTTGTCTACAAATCTAACCTGTAACCTACAATCATGAAAACTTTGGGAGGGGGTTGTGGTGTTTAGAGGCTTTCCTCAGTCAAGCCCCGCATAAACATTCAAGCCTTCCGAACATCGTTGTCAGATAGAGAGTGCGTGCCTTGGGAGGTAGAGGCAAAAACTAAATGATAAATGCTCAATAATCACAATAGATGTCACCTTGTAGTGAAGATCTCATGGGAGGAAGAAGCTCTTCATCCCATGAGGAGATGGATGCTCAAATCTGCAAACACAAACACAAACACAAACACAGACAACACAAATCTGCTCTTGCAACACAATGAAAGCCTTGAATCACCTTTAGGTTGCATAAAGTTCACATTAGCCATCTAGTAATGATCTAGTTTACAAATGAATGCCTAAACATGTTTATATATGCAACTACAAACACTCTTGCCAAGATTTCATAAATTTAAACTTACTGTATTGGCCTAGGGACCAAATAATAGTCATAAACTGACACTAGAAATTTGGGCTTGACCCAAAATAGGGTAGGACTAGGGCATGGGCACCTAAGTCCTCCCCCTATTTTGGGTAGGGTTACGTTCAAGGGGCTCCCCTAGGCCCCATTTGTCATGATACCTAGGGTTCATTCCATCAGGATGTTGAATTATGATGCAAGATGTCCTAAATGCACACTAGAGACCCGGGAGCTAAACCTTTTGAGGGAAAATCCCCCAAGGGGACATTTTCTGTTAGCAAATGATATAGATGTGTTTGTGGGAACATTCAGTGATTGCAAGCACATGTCACCTTATGGGGCATGGGCTTTGCGATATCTCTTGTTCCCTTGCATGTTTTCACTTTACCTTAAATGTGATTGATATTGACAAGCGGGATCAACCACTTTAAGGTGGGGGCATATATTGTGGTTGAGTATTTTAGATATTATTGATAAAGCATGTTTGTATATGCTTCCTTTTCACCGTAAGGTGTCTCCATGATGCGGGTGGGGTTGTGTACTTTGTTTTGTGTATACCTCCTTTTCATTGTAAGGCATCTCCATGATGCAGGTGGGGTTGTATACTTTGAGCGCATGCTTCCTTTTCACTATAAGGCATCTGTAGATATGGGTGGGGTTGCATTTTAAAAGCCCTTCTGCGGAAGGCGGGATTGTGTCTTCCCTTGAGTGGTTGCACATCCTTTTACAAAGTCCTCATTGTGAGGCAGGGTTGGATCTTCAATTATTCACCCCTAAGCATATTTTTTGTGGTTGTGGTAGCATAGCTCAACCGTTACGTGTGTTTGGCATGTCTTAGATAGTGGAATTTAGCGATGAGCTCCTCCCTATCGCCCATGTTTGTTGTGTATAAGACGTATGGTGTGTCGACATACTATAGGGCGCTCGTGTATTTCGTGTGTCTTCCATGTGTTTTATGTGTCTTCCTTGTGTGTCTTGCATGTTTTTGCGTGGTCTAAAGGCATGTATCAATGAGCTCCCTCCACACCATGTGTTTTGCATGTTTTTGTGTGGTCTAAAGGCATGTAGTGATGAGCTCCCTCCACACTGTGTGTTTTATTGTTTGAATCATGTCTTCTTTGTGTATTGCATGACTCTATTCATGTCTTCTCCATGTATTATGTGCTTCACTATCTTCTCTATGTATTGCATGCTTCCTTACTGTATTCATTGTGTATTTCATGGCTATCAAGTGTTTTCTTATGTTTTCCTAGGCTTGGGGGCTAGAAATAGTCCTTCAAACTTAGGGTGTGTCTTCATTCTTGTGTTTGATGTGTTTGATATGCTTCGACCATACTTCATGTATTTATCATAAGATCATACACACATTAAATTGGAGGCTAAATGTTATGGAGAAAAAGTGGACACATGCCTTTTTACCTCCTAGTTTAGCTCCTTGGTCCCCATGATTACATTATGCATACAAAATATTCATCTCGATGCAAAATCTCCTGAAACCCATGTCAATTAGGAACTAGGGGCCCATTTTATGCCTTACCCAGACTAAAAAGACACCTAGGGACTTGGGCACCCGTACCCAAGTCCTCCCTAATTAGTCGGGGCAAATTTCAAAGCATGCTGGCATAGGACCTTTAAGTGGGTCTCTCCTTGTTAGCTCTTTTGATTTAATTTATGAATGTTAGCGGGAAAGCATATATAAGTGTGTTTTTGAATTCATTTTGAGTTAAGATGGATATAGCAAACTTATGATCTTGGAGCAAGGAGCATTCAAAGCATTCATTGTGTTATTGTTGCAAATTTGTGTTTGTATTGTTGCAGATTTGGAATCATAATCCATATCCTTATGAGTTGAAGGATCTTCATTCTCATAAGGGCTTCACCTCTGAGGTGATATCATTGTCATTTGAATCATTTCCTCTCTAACAACGGTGTTGAGAAGCTTGAATGCTATCCCAGGATTTGACTGAGGCAAATCCCTAAACACCACAACCCTAAAACCCTTTTCTTCTTGTGTGCAGGTTATAGGTGCAAAGTCTGAAGAAGTGAAGGTACAAGAAGGTTGTGGAAGGCAAAGGGTTTCAGGATCCAAAAGCAGTTTGCAAATATTCCACTGTAGAAGACTTGGGTACCCACCCCAAAGTCCTATTCAAATAGGCACTGAATCTGACATCAGGATACTCTCTGCAACATTTCTCCAATTCTGATTTTCTATAGATTCAGGATTTTTTTACTTGGGCACCCGCCCCATAGTCCTCCAAATTTCTAGCTTCTGGGGTATGGGTTTTGATATCTCTCTGATCCCTCTAGTGAAATTAGTTTCTGAATATCTACTCTGCATCTCCTGTTATGATAAGATCTTTACAAATCTAGGGTTTTGTGCATTGGTTGACCTAGGGTTTGATAAAAGGCCTGATTAAATCTTATCTTTCCATAGCAAACAAGAGCACAAGATCTATAGCCGAGTCTGATGAAGTAGATTGTCATTGATGTCAAAAATGTGTTGGTATTTACAGAAGTTGTTCATATACTTCAGGTTGATATGTTGCTTCATGGCTAAGTCAGGAAATGCTAACTTGTTTGATCAGTTTGTGTACATTCTTGATATTCACAAGACTGCATAATCAGAATCATCAATCAGGATAAGTATGATACAATGCATATGTTTTATGATACAAGGTTGCTGATAAAGTTCATCTTGCCATGCTTGATCAAAGTGAGGCATTAATGTTTATTAATGGTTTAATCAATGGTTATCAAAATGCCTAAAATATTAAAATCCTAACTATAAGCTCTAAGTGTATACAAAGAGATTAAATGTCAAAGTATGCACTTTATGTTATAAAGTAATGTTGACCTGCAAGAGTAGGTTATACTACTTAGAGCAACCTACTAGAGGGTTTTAATTCATGAGACCTACCGGCCCCTTCATATTCTATTTACCATTTGAATTTGGTTGAATATCCTTATTTAATTTATGAAGAGCTTGATTTAAAAAAAAAAGCATGGAATATCATTTATATTAGAAAGTCTTATTTAAAGGGGAGCATGAAAAGGTTTCCAATGACTTTTTATAAAGCTTTAAATTAAAACATTTAAAAAAAGAAAAAGCATTAAATATGCTTTAAGAGGGGAATGTGAATAAGCCATTTTATGGCTTTATTTAAAATATTTTTATGAGCTTTTAAAAAAAAATTTGTGCTATTTTCTAGGGGGCACATTTCAAGGAGAGCTTTAAGGAGATTTTGGGAGACTTTAAAGGAGAGTTTCTTTTTATGAAGAAAATCTATTTTTTCATGTTGTGGCTGAAGTAAAAGATAAAGGGGAAAGTTTTTATTAGAATATGAAAGGAATTTCATGTGGTGGATTTAAGAGGTTTATTTTTAGAATGTTTTTTTTTAAAGACATTCTATTATATTGGAAATATTTTTGGAAGACATTTTTGTGAGAAGATTATATTTTTGAGAAGATGATAAGATTGATTTTTTTTTATTGAAGATTTTTGGCAAATGGGATTTTGAAAAGTCGTTTGTTGCAGATTGAAGAATATTTTGAAGAAGACAAAGAAATTTTTTTGCAGAGAAGATGAAGGGTTTGAAGAAGATGATTTTTTTTTTGAAATAAAAAAAATGAAGAATAGTGAAGAGTGAAATTTTTCAAGTGCATTATGATTTTTTTTTAAAGATATTTTTGAGATGAATTTTGCAGAGAAAAGAATTTCAAAAATAATGATCATAGATGATCTTGCAGAAGAAAATATATTTGCATATGTTTTTATTCTTACAGGTTGAAGAATATCTTATGATAGAAATGGAAATGTATTTTCTTCAAAGGAATATGAAGAGACATTTTGAAGATGATCAAAGAGATTTTATTTTTTTTACAAGGGAAGATTGAAAATATTATTGTTGAAGATATTCAAAGAAAAAGATGAAGATTCGTAGAAGATGAAATTGAACAGGGAGAACATATTTTTGAAAAGAAGAAAATGAAAAGTAAAATAAAAAAAAGTAGAGAAGAGTTAAATGTGAAAGGTTATTTTTTCATATTTAATGGCATTACAGGTGCATTAAAGTAGCGTGGTGATGTGGATCAATATGGAGTGTTGAAGATATTTTACAGATGAATCATGTTATTGTATGTGAGATTATGTTTGTACAGGAATGGATCAAACACAGTATGAGGACATCATGCAATAAACTTACATATTGAACCATGAAGATAAAATGCAGGTGAATATGCATAGGTGAATCAAATTTGCAGAGATAAGAGTGTTGTAAAGATGTGTAAAAGGAATTGTTTTGTATGGTCTTGACTTGAAAATCAAATAGGAGGTATAAGGGTGTATGATGAAACACAGGTTGCATAATGGTGCAAATCAGATTGAATAGCAATCAATTCTTGCACACAGAATTTTATGATTGAAAATTGTCTATGCCAGTGAGGCACAGTATGCCAGTGAGGCGGCTTGTAGGTCAGTGAGACCTTAATATTTGTCAGTGAGACACATATTGTAGCCAGTGAGGCTTCTTTGTAGCCGGTGAGGCATGTTTGATCAGTTAAGCCAGTGAGGCAGTTTAGAGTGGTTTTTCTACCCCTGGAGGGTTTTCCACTCATGCAATTCTTGTTTCATAATCTTCTCTATGTGTTTATGATTTACTTATGAAGTTTTGTTCTCTTTCTGTATTCAAAGTCATGTGCATATGTATTTGACAAATCAATGCTATCTTTCTCTCCTTGTGCTCTGAAAGTTAAAGTGTGTAAAAAGATTTGAAAATTCACACAACACTGATTCACCCCCCCTCTCAGTGTTGATTGTACTCCTGTAGAGTCTACCTCTTTTTGGTTGTGATCTTAGCTCAGTCTTGTTCTTGAATGTTATTGTGGAAGAAGGTTTGATCTTGATGTGTATGCTTGTCTCCTTCATCCCATTTTTCATTACATAACACCTCCCTAGGACTTGAGCAAAGACTTTAGTGTTCTTTTGAATGATGAAGTTACAATGCCTCTCTAGATTATGGATTCTTGTTGGTGTGTTGGCTCTTGTGGTGTTCTTCTTGTTTATTCCCCTATGGTTAACATTAATTTTAATATTTGTTGTTTTAAGTGGTTTTCTTGTTGGTCTAACTTTTTAACATAAAGGCAAATATTACCTTTGACACTCAAAGCATGTACAATCTTTAAGTGAACAAGTTCTTATGCCCCATCTATGGGGTTAGGAGGGTTCCTCCTTTATTTTTGATTGTCTATTTTCAGACCATCTAGATTTTCTTGATTTTTTTGAATTGGTGTGCAATGAGTATTTTTAAGACTGGCAAACGTACTTTGTAATTTATTGTTGTTATAGTAAAAAAATTGTATTTATGTTAAAAAACTATAAAGGTTATGTGTTGATAGCATGCTTAGATAAGACTTGTTTAGGGGGAGATGAATTTTGGGTTTTTTGCTCCATAGAGATTAATTTGTATTCTTCTTTGTGGTTTTAGAGATTAGTGTGTGTTTTCAATAACTACACATTTCCTTAGTTTTTATTATGTTAATATTCTACAACTATTGTGTGCTGAAGTCTAAGGGATTTAGGGTGTAATAGTAGTTCTAAGTCACTGGTAAAATGATGATCTAGTTTAAAATTGCCTGACTATAATAAGGAGGCCTAGAACTTGTTCAAACCTATGTTGTAACAATTATTGAGTATTATGAGTACATCAATTCATGACCCATGTTTACTATTTTTAACAATGTGGTCCATAGTGTTAAAAGATAGTGAATAACCTAGCCAAAATTTGCCTAGAAAAATAGAGAGCTTTAGTATACTTCCTAGTAAATTAAAAATATGTGCACTAAATGGAGCAATGAATCATAAAAATCTTTGTTCTAGTTTTCTCCAATTGAGTCGATTATATAGGATTTGAAACCTAACTGTTGTACATTTCCACTAGCTTAGGGCTCACTCCTAGAATTAGTAATGCCAAGGTCACTACCCATTGGGTTATAAATCTAGGGCAAGAAGATTTTTGTGCATTTTTTGTTTGGCAAGTGTTTTTTATGTTAAATCTACATGGGGTATTCTTAGACCATATTGTTAAGATTTGAAGACATGTGTCATGCTCAAATATACACAAGAATTGTTATGTCACAACACCAACACATGTATAGGAGATATGGGTTATCTTATTATGGTGATGAAAACCTTAGTTTTTCTTTACTTTAGTTGAACTAATTCAATGAGTTTAAAATCTTGACCAATTGTTGGATATTTTCATTATCTTAGTTTTCCCTCCTGTTGTGTGGTCTCACAACATGCCCCATTTTGCCTTAGCAAAATAGGGACCCAACTTTTGTCTGACTCTGCTTGTGTGCTTCTCCCCTTTGGGCAATATGGTAAAATTTCATGTCTTGATCCCCTCAAAATTCAAGGTCTAAATTTTCCTATGAAATGCTCACCAATGGATAGAGGAAGAAATTTAAAGCAACTTTGCCTTTTGAACCATGTCAAAATTTGAGAAAATGAGAGAGTTATACGTGATCAAAGATTGGGTCAAAGTCTAGTCAACTGGGTCAAAAATCTTTTTCACCCATCAAAAAATCCATGTGGACCAATTAAAATCCACCTGTACCACGCCCCCCCCGCAACCACGTCGCTTTTCAAAAGTAAATCCACAGTCAACGTGGCGGCTTTCCACACCTCTGGGCTTTTAAAATTCACGTTTATAAAGAGTTTGGCGGAATGGAAGGAAAGGCCCAAAGTGTGCCATGTGGCATCTAGTATATCACCGCTACAATTTGTTGTCATGTTTGACCCATATACCTTGCTTCTGCACTTCCACAGTCAACATATTTTGGTATAGGTCAACTTCCACGTATTGATGGAATTATCCCAAATCATGCCAGGTGGCACTTAATAACCCCTCTTAATTGATAAAAGGCTAAAAACATGCCATGTGTCACTTTTCTATGCTTCTGCGGGTCTTTCTAGGGTCTACCACATATGTTGGGTAGAATGGCAAAATTCTAAAAAATGTGTCACGTCTACACATTAGAACTCATCATAGTATACCTAAGTACAAAGTTAACTTCTTGTTAACTTTTCTACGCTTCCACAGGTAACTTTACCCCTCTATACTATGTTTGGTGAAATGACGGAACATGTCACCTTTCAGCAGTTCTACAGGAATGCTTTTCCCTTTATAATTTGCTTTCACAGAATGGCGGAAAACATCCATTTGACTGTCAAATTTGTAGCAGTAAGTTGCAAAACATCATCCGGATATTTTTGCATGCATATTTCTATATGGACATTTCATGATTTCGAATATACATACCTTTTGTTAGATATCCATGTCCATACTGACATCATGCTCCATATCCAGAGCGAATGACCTCGCGCCACGTGTCCAACCCACAGACTTTTCAAAGTGAATATTCTACATGGGGATATTTCGTAGTGGATATTTCGTATATCCCATTTTTTAAGGCTATTTGAGCTTGATGCTTATTTTCTTTAATTTGTGGTGTTTGACCTTAATGACTTCTGTTGATGTCATCTGAATATTGTTGTATGGACATTTTTTAACTGGATATTAGCACGTCGAATATCCATATCCGGGCTTTCTCTTGCTAAAATGCACTGGACAACTGAGAGGGGGGGTGAATTAGTTGTCCTCAAAACTTTGACCACTTATGAACATTAACACATCAAACACTTGTTCACTGTTATTTAGATTTGATCATGAAAGCATGAAATAAGAAAATTAACATAACAACATCATCAACACATGAGACACCAAGTTTTTACTTGGAAAACCCTAAAAGGGAAAAACCACGGTGGGTGTTAGCCCATAGAAATATATAAGTTATAACAATACTAAAAAATAGAGGCTCACTACCTTAGTGCTCACTGCCCAATATGCTCACTACAAATGTTTAGGCTCACTGCCAAGATCAGCTCACTGCCAAGATCGGCTCATTGCCAAGGGTGGTGAACTAATTTAATAGCATCTACTCAATGCCTGGGTTCAGTTCCATTGAAGCATAGTATATCTCCTCTGCTCTGCTCTTTTACACCTTCGCACTTATCTTTTCATTTTCAAACACCGATACCTTTTTGTAGCCACATTACATGTTTTTATACAATTTATCAACCTTGGAATGTACATCAAGGTCGGCATTACATTCATTAACTATTAGAACAATCCCAAGGTTGGCATTACAAACATACATAGAAATTGGTCTGGATCTAAACCAAACTAGCTAAGGGAAAGATGTATGTGGATCATGTTATGCCTTAGCTAGGACTCAAATGCAATCTTCCACGCCATGACACACTTTCACAATCTTTGATGCATCTCCGCAAGTAGTGAAAACAACCAAGTCGACCAAGACTGGTGTTAACACTAAATCTTCTAAGAACAGTCTTCATCTACAATCTAAATTTCTCTTTGTGGACCAATCCAAAGGTAGGAACACGATCAGGAGACATCCACAACCACATTGTAATCACCAAGAACATCCACACAACCTTAAACCAATTTGTTAGGAGGATTCTTCAAACCAAAGCACTTAAACAATACTGGCAGCCACTGTCATAAAGAAAAGATTGCTTGTGGACCACCAAATCACAAACCATTGGAGTTGAAGGCACTTATTATCATTACCAACTTGATTCCAGAACTGTAGACTGAAATACTTAATTGTAGAGGAATGCAAAGCAGAACACATTCTCCCTATCACCACCAAATATACAGAAAAAGTAGTTTTCACTCTGGTGAACATAACTAACTCAAATATTTATACTGGAGGCTCAAACTTGAGATATAGTATCTTCAGACATGTCTCTAAATAACTTCCAATCCACAGATAAAGATATTCATTCTATAGGAAATGTAGAGCAATCTATTGGATTGTTCATCTGCAGATAAAGATATTCTGTAACACATTGTTTCCACTAGAGAAGCAAATTTTCTCAATATCCTCAATATTAGTATCTCTAATACTTACATAGGCAAATGCAAAGCATCTAACTCATTACAGGCAATCATCAAAACAAGAGCACAGTTGACACCAATGACAACACTGATATGTTGACATCAATGACAACACCGGTTAGGCACATACTTGCAACAATCTCCTCCTTTGTCATTGATGGCAACATATGATGTGAAAAACTTAATGACCATCAAGACAAGATACTCCCCCTTTCTTTTTACACATCTGTACTCTTTCTCCCCCTAGTTTTTTCACATGATTTTTCTCCCCCTTTGACATCAATGGTAAAGGGCACATACTTGCACTCAGCTGCTCTAATCAAATTGCTCTTTCATGAATACTATAACACTTTCTGCTCTTTATCAAGAACACATATCAGGAACACTTGCTACTCACCCTAAGTGGTAGCTCTCAAAACACCAATCTAGATCAAAAAATGAGGCTTTGGACACTACTAGACTGATGCATTCTTATGCATCTTAGTTAAGAGCGAGAGGGGTAATAACCCCTAACTTTTCTCTGAGATACTCAAAGGTATCTTTAGGCAGAGGCTTAGTGAAAATATCTGCAATCTGGTCCTTTGTGGACACATATTCCATCTTTACTTCATTCTCTATCACCTTCTCTCTCAAAAAGTGATACCTTATTGATATGTTCTTTGTTCTTGAGTGCATCACTAGATTCTTTGAAATGTTTATGGCACTAATATTGTCACAAAAGATTACAATTGGATCTTCATACACAACTCTTATGTCCTTTAAGGTCTACTTCATGCATAACACTTGAGTGCAACAACATGTTGCAATATACTCTGCTTTTGTAGTAGACAAGGAGATTG
This sequence comes from Cunninghamia lanceolata, assembly GCA_027924645.1. NCBI lineage: Eukaryota > Viridiplantae > Streptophyta > Pinopsida > Cupressales > Cupressaceae > Cunninghamia > Cunninghamia lanceolata. Next base: position 1,053,232 of record BSBN01001059.1, on the reverse strand, counting down.
AGTCTTGCTTTTTGCTCAACCATGAAACCAATCTATTTCCCAGGAGGAAGGCACCTCCACTTTTACTCTTTCTCTCATCAACATCTCTAACCCAATCTTCATCTGTGTATGCACTGAGAGTGAAGTCATTGTCCTTTAGATACCATAAGCCATGATATGATGTGCCTTTCAAATATCTCAGAATTCTCTTGACTGCCGTCACATGTGATTCTCTAGGATCTTCTTGAAATATTTCCACAAGACATACTGCATGCATTATATCAAGTTTGGATTGAGTTAGATAAAGTAATCCTCTAATCATGGATCTGTACCTTTTTTGATTAGTATTAGGTGATTCATCATTTTTGCTCAACTTGCAAATAGTCACCATGGGAGTACATACTGGTTTAGAGTCCATCCAAACTTCTTCAATAACTCTTTCACATACTTAGATTGGGATATGAAGATTCCTTTAACTGATTGAGTAACTTACAGACCTAAAAAGAAATTCATCTCACCAAACATAGACATTTCAAACTCCTTTTGCATTTCACCAGCAAATTTCATGCACATACCTTCATTGCCTCCAAAGATAATGTCATCAACAAAGACTTCAACAATCAAAATTTGATCACCATTAATCTTGAAATAGAGATTACTATCAACAGTACCTTTATTGAACCCTAATTATAATAAGTACTTATCCAACCTTGCATACAAAACTTTCTTAACATGCACACCCTATCACCTTGGTCTGATAACTGAAATCCTTCCAGTTGCTCAATGTAAACTTCCTCTTCCAACTCACCATTTAGAAATGCCAACTTCACATCCATCTGATACACCTTGAAATCTTTGTGAGATGCAAATGCCAAAAATATTCTGATTGCTTCAATCCGAGCCACTGGAGCAAAAGTTTCTTCAAAATCTATTCCTTCAATTTGAGAATATCCTTTGTACACAAGCCTTGGTTTGTTCCTTTCAACTTCTCCATTTTCATTCAACTTGTTCCTGAAAACCCATTTGGTTCCATTAACATTTTTATTAGCAGATCTAGGAACTAATTCCCAAGTTTCATTCTTCTCTATCTACATTAGTTCTTCCTTCATGGATTTTACCCAACTTTCATCATTACAGGCTTTATTAACAGTTTTTGGTTCAACTTTAAAAAGAAAACAGTAATTCACTTGTTCTTCTGTATCTTTTTTCCTTGTCAGTACTCCTTTACTTTTGTCTCCAATAATTTGATCTCTGAATGATTGATCCTTACATACCTAGGAGTCTTTGCTGTAGTTTTTGTAGCCATCTCTTCTTCATCTTGACTATCTTCTTGTTCCTCTTTCTTCTCATTTACTGTGACAGTAGGTTCATCTGACTCGTAGCCATTCAAATATGATGTTCTTCCTTTGTCTTCATCCACCTTCACATTTGCACTCTCAACAGTCTTTTTCAGCCTTTTGTTGTAGCACCGGTAGGCCTTACTCTTGGTAGAGTATCCAAGAAAGATTCCTTCATCACACCTTGCATCAAAATTTCCTAGATCTTCTTCTCTTCTGATATAACATTTGCTTCCAAAAACTTTGAAATATTTTATTGTAGGAATTTTTTCATACCATAATTCATAAGGAGTTTTAGTACCATTACGTTTCACTTGAACTCTGTTTTGAATGTAGACATTAGTATGTATAGATTCTTTCTAAAAAACTTCTGCCAGATTTGCTTCCTTCATCATTGTCCTAGAAGCCTCTTGAACTGTCCTATTTTTCCTTTCCACAACTCTATTCTACTAAGGAGTCCTAGGTGCAGACAACTATCTCTTTATCCCTTGCTCTTCACAGAAAATGTTGAATTCATTTGATGTGAACTCACATCCTCTATCAGACCTCAAGCATTTGATTTTTAGTTCTATTTCATTCTCAACCATTACCTTGAAAGATTTGAACTTCTCTAGGGCTTCTGATTTGTCTCTTAGAAAAGTAACCCAAGTCATTCTAGAATAATCATCACTAAACAACATGAAGTACCTGTCACCTTGTAGACTTCTCACCTTGTAGGACCACAAAGATCTGTATGCACTAGACCCAGCAAGCCGATAGAAAATTGCTCTTTGCTCTTGAAACTGGTTCTTGTCTGCTTCCCCAACTAACATTCCTTACAAATGGTATTGGTGGGTTTCACAAGCTTTGGTAAATCTTTCACAGCCTGTCCTGAACTTATTTTTACCAAATTTTATATGACACGTCCTTCTATGCCACAACCAACTTTCATCTGTTTGGGCCAATAAATAGTAATCATTAGTTCCTTTTAACTGGTAAATATTACCTCTGGTCTTCTTACCAGTATCAATCACTATTCTGGAGTTTTCCTTGATCTTGCACCTATTAACTTTGAATCTCAGATCATATCCTTTGTCACACATTTGACCAACACTCAAAAGATTATGCTTTAAACCCTTTACATATAAGACATTATCAGTGTTGTGCTTTCCATCAAAGGAAATAGATCCTTTCTCACAAATCTTACCAGCTACATTATCTCCAAACCTAACCAGTCCTCAATCATACTTTTCCAAACTCACAAACTTACTTTTGTCACCGGTCATGTTATGTGAACATCCACTATCAATAATCCATTCATCCTTATCTTTCTCCCCCTAATAGCCAAAGCACTTTCCTCCACTAGTTTTTCCTCCTTCACACAGCTAGTAGGATTACTAGTCTCAGTTTCTTCTTTAATAGCAATAAATAAGCACTCATTTGCACTAGTATTAGCATCATCAGATTCATCATCTGTTATACCTTCATCATCAATGTCTCTAACATAGTAGCATTTCTTTGGAACTCTAGGTTTGCTCTCAAATCTTTTTCTATTCCTTTCAATTCTTTCAAGACATCTAGAAGCATAGTGACCAACCTTACCACATGAAAAACATTTGAAAGGTAATTTGACTTTATACTTATCGGTGCCTCTTTGTAGTCTGTGAACAAAGTTGGCTTCGATTTCATCAAGCTCATCATTAGATTCCACTATGTACTTCTCAGCTCTGGAAGTCTTTTATGAAGTGTTGGCTTTGAAAGCAGTTTCAACCTTCGACAAAGCATCATCAAATTCTCTCATTTCAAAAGTTGTAAGCTTTCCAAGTAACTAGTCCTTAGAGACATCCTTCACGGTCATTATTTCTTCAATTGTAGCTACCTTGTGACTATAGGACATAGGTAATGACCTAAGAATTTTCATTACAACTTCCTTCTCATCAATAGTTCCTCCCATTCCTTTAATTGCATTGATAATTTCATCAACTCTTTGCATGTAGGCTGTTATGTTCTCATCTTCACTCATCTTCAAACTCTCATATTTTTCTTTCAAACCCTACAATTTGGCACTTTTTATAGATGTATCTCCTTCATACAGATTTTTTAGCTTCTCCCAAACTTCATGAGCAGTTTCCAAATCCATGACCTTTATCAATTCAATGTTAGATAGGGCACTTAGCAAAGCATCTATGGCTTTTGTGTTCAACTCATATTCTTTGATTTCATCTTCAGTTGTCAAACCATTCTAAGGCATAGTATACTTTTTCTCTGTCGCTTTCCATACTCTATATCCAAGGCAAAGGAGATGATTTTTCATTTGCACCTTCTAGAGAGCATAATTTGTTCCATCAAACTACAGAGCTTCCTTCTTGTAAGACATCCTGGATCTTCCTCAAGCTGTTAGGCTTACTCCCAAGGAACCTTGCTCTGATACCAATTGTTGAAATGCACTGGACAATTGAGAGGGTGGTGAATTAGTTGTCCTCAAAACTTTGACCACTTATGAACATTAACACATCAAACACTTGTTCACTGTTATTTAGATTTGATCATGAAAGCATGAAATAAGAAACTTAACATAACAGCATCATCAACACATGAGACACCAGGTTTTTACATGGAAAACCCTAAAAGGGAAAAACCGCGATGGTTGTTAGCCCACAGAATTATATAAGTTATAACAATACTGAAAAATAGAGGCTCACTGCCCAATATGCTCACTACAAATGTTTAGGCTCACTGCCAAGATCAGCTCACTACCAAGGGGTGGCTCACTGCCAAGGGTACTGAACTGATTTAATAGCATCTACTCCATGCCTGGGTTCAGTTCCATTGAAGCATAATATATCTCCTTTGTTTTGCTCTTTTACACCTTCACATTTATCTTTTCATTTTCACACACCGATACATTTTTGTAGCCACATTACATGTTTTTATACAACTCATCAACCTTGGAATGTACATCAAGGTCGGCATTACATTCATCAATGATTGGAACAATCTCCAAGGTCAATATTACAAACATACATAGAAATTGGTCTGGACCTAAACAAAACTAGCTAAGGGAAAGATGTATATAGATCATGTTATGCCTTAGCTGGGACTCAAATGCAATCTTCCACACCATGGCACACTTTGACAATCTTCGATGCATCTCCACAAGTAGTGAAAACAACCAAGTCGGCCAAGACTGGTGTTTTAACACTAAATCTTCTAAGAACAGTCTTCATCTACAATCCAAATTTCTCTTTGCAGACCAATCCAAAGGTAGGAACATGATCATGAGACATCCACAAGCACATTGTAATCACCAAGAACATCCACACAACCTTAAACCAATTTGTCATGAGGATTCTTCAAACTGAAACACGTAAACAATACTATCAACCATTGTCATAAAGAAAAGATTGTTTGAGGACTACCAAATCATGAACCATTGGAGTTGAAGGCACTTATTATCATTATCAACTTGATTCAAGAACCACAAACTGAAATACTTAAGTGTTGAGGAATGTGGAGCATAATACATTCTCCCTGTCACCACCAAATATATAGAAAAAGTAGTTTTTAGTTTGGTGAACATAACTAACTCAAATATTCATACCAGAGGCTCAAACTTGAGATATAGTATCTTTAAACAAGTTTCTAAATAACTTTCAATCCACAGATAAAGATATTCATTCTACAAGAAATGTGGAGCAATCTATTGGACTGTTCATATGTAGATAAAGATATTCTGCAACACATTGTTTCCACCGAAGAAGCAAATTTTCTCAATATCCTCAATATCAATATCTCCAATACTTACATAGGCAAATGCAAAGCATCTAACTCATTACAGGAAAGCATCAAAACATAAGCACAGTTGACACTAATGACAACACTTGTTATACACATACTTGCAACATCTCTTGCATTTAACGTTATGCATGGATGCTTATCGAATGGCAAATGACTTAAACTAACATTGCAGGGAGCCCAAAGGGATCCAAAGCAACTTGCAATATGATTTTACGTAGGTAAAGGTTAAAGTTCAAAGATTAATACAAATTATTAAACTATGAATGTTGCGATTTGTAGGTCAATATGCAGAAAACACGCAAAAGATGAAGAATGTTGAAATGTTGATAATGGAGGATTTAGGAAAGGCCAAGGAGAGATGAAATTTCAAAGATGCTGAGGCGAAGATACCATCAGATATGTTGTTTTCCAGATGGATTAAGGATGTTGAGTCAAAGATGCTAGGAATATTCCTTTTGCCAATTGTATTCCACAAAATGATTGCCAACTAGCAATCATGTGCCACAAATCTTGACCATTGGATCATTGTAACTAATCTAGACCTTTCTCTATAAAAGGACCATGACTCTCTTTTGAAAGGGAGATTGAATTGTTGAAGCTAAGGGAGACTGAATTATTAAAATTTTGAGCGCTAAGTTTGTAATTTTTACAACTTTGTGAATTTTATCTCAAGGTTCTCTCTCAAGATCGATGTAAATGTATATATTCTTTGCATGTACTTAATGAAAATGGAACCACAGATTACTTCCTAATCATATATATTGCATAATCTTCTATTGATTTCTGATGTGTGATTGTGAATTGTTGCGTCCTCTTGGAGTGCATTCAACTAATTACACATTGTCATTAATTATCCTTTGAAGATTCGTACTGACCATGCATAGCTGTGGAAAATCCTAGTGAAGTATGGTTTAGTTTGCTTCTTTTCATTACAGTATCAGAATATGTATGTGGATCATTGGCCAAGATTTAGTAAATTTTAGGATTTCAGTTTCTAAACCTTTCGGTTTTAGTTTCAATTTCATGGATAATCATAAATAATTGCAAATAATGATGAATCATAAGAAAATATAGTAAATATATGCCAAATAATGACTTACCCTAAGCATATATAGTAAAGAAGTGTGAATACTAGTGCATTTCATGCAAATTGTCATAAGTATCAGTGAATTACATGTTTTAAACACATTCTTTAAGCAAATTTGAGGTGTAGAAGTAAAGATTAGTTTAGATAGAGATAATATTAGAAGAACTAATAAAAATTGGAAATATCTTTATAATTAGTCCAAATCAGGGATTGATTCAAGAGAACTACTTAGAGTTAGGATCAAATTCATACTAATTCGCACAAATCCTAGATAAATACTATAAGATTTAAAATAATTGTAAAGAATATATGCAGATTAGGTACCATATACAGGATATTCAAGAGTATTGACAGATTTTGTGGAAATTATGAAACAAAGCATGTAAGGCCTCAACATGATTAACAACAAACACATCAACCCTAGGTGATGATCAAATAGTCAAGACCTGACTCACGAAGACTTGGGATTATGAATTCTTTTAGAATTCATCATATCTTTCAAGATAAATAAAGGTTTGTTGTGAGATTTAATTTCTATTTTTTTTACTAACAAATGCATCAATAGATTTTGACGCTAGAAGGAGGGCCTGTGACTGAAAGCTTTGTATTTGTGTAAAGATCCTATCAATATTTCATCATTTAAGCTAAGTGACTGCAAATATCCCTTGTTTGAGAAGGATTGCCTGCATCTTTGCAAGGATCCAATCCAAAGCTTCAAAGATCGACATGAATTCCTGAGATTTTGAGTTATATCATATGAAGAAAATGTTGGCAAAAAAGTCAGTGTCCCCCTTCAAGATTCGTGACATGGCTTAACCACCTTCTATTGGTCTTTATCTAGGATGGTAGTGGTTTCCTGATAGGTGTGCCATTTGAGAGAAATGACCAGCTCAACTCCCTACAAGTGGTATCAGAGCCGGGTCATGGGTTCGAATCCCCTTGGGTAACACTGAGGGGGGATTGTTGGCAAAAAAGTTAGCGTCCCCCTTCGGGATTCGTGACATGGCTTAATTGCCTCCCGTTGGTCTTTATCTGGGATGGTAGTGGTTTCTTGACAGGTGCGCCATTTGGGAGAAATGGCCAACTCAACTCCCTATAGAAAATTTTCAAGTTAATATTCCTTTCTTTTAGGAAACTTTAAATGAGCAACTTTATCCTCAGAATTTATCTAACTTTGGTTTATCCAGAAAATGCAAGATACATGATTCTACGGAGCATGGTGAAATTAATTGTTTAACTTTCCTTACAAGGTTGGATTTGGCTTTAAAATAATTAATTCCTTTTTTAGAAGTGTACAGGACTGAAGTTTTTTAGGCAAATGAAAGAATTTTGGAGCAACAAGAAGATACAACACAAGAAGTCATGAGGTGTCTAGAAAATGCAATGTTTGGACCAACTCTGGAAAACAAGGATCGTGAAATACAACTACAACTACCTTTTTTAAACTATGTCATGGGAAAAATGAGAGTTCTCAACTTCTCTGTCAAAATTCAAATATGGATAAAGAAGATTGCAGGTATGAATCTTTTGAAGATTGTAGAAAAGAAATCACACCTTATTTTCAGTCATTAGATAACAAGCAAAAAGGGTTTAATGAGAAGGAAAAGAAATATGAAAATAATTTTGATATATTTAATAAGTGTATTGGATCCTTGAAATCAGAAAATGCTTGTCAAGTAAATGTATCTAGATCTGATTTCAATAGTGAATTTGTTGCAAAAAAATTTCAATTATCTAATGAAAATAATCATGTAAAGAAGTGCAAACAAGTGTTGAAGGAATTTAAATGTGTAGCCACTGAAGAAGACTTTATAACATCAACCAAAGGTGATGAAGGGGGTAAATCATAAAACACACAACAACATAAATTGCACATAGAAAAGAGAACTTTCTTTTATTGATTTGGACAACTTATTACATTACAGAAGCTCAAATACAATCAGAGGAATCAACCCTCCACAGGCTACAACACATTACAACTTCCTATCACAAGACTTTGGAATCATCTACCTTCTGTAACCCTAAATCTACTAGTGTTTCTATTTTCCCACCTATTCTTGACTCTACACTTTCCCCCTTAACTTTACTATTGCCTAGGGTTCCCAAAAATGGTTATTAATAGCCTTTTTGGCGGCCAACAACCTAATTTTGAAATTTGCATCTCCCTCCAAAAATAGGTCAACTTCCAGGAGTCATAACTTTTGATCTGAGTGTCTGATTCATGAATTGTTTTATGTGTCAGAAAGCTCATGGAGTGCTCTACGTGCTAAGAACCTAATTTGGTAGTTCTAGCTCTCGGGCCTGTATGGGGCCATTTAGTGCCTCAAACCTAAGTTTGAATAATTTTCAGGCATTTTTCAGGAAATGAAAATTTTAATATCTTTCAGCTCACAAATGATCTTTGCGTGATTCCTTCACCAAATGTCTTTTTTTTGGTTACGAAGCTTCCTATAAATTTTCACTTCAATCCGTGCCCAAATGTAAACTTTTCTAAAAAAGTAGGTTGCTATTTTTAGCAGTTTGAAAAAACTGAAAGTTCTACATCATTATTCAAGCGATCATGGAACCAAAACCACAAATTTTGAAAAGAAATGGAAAGAACATTGACAATTTTGAAACACATCTTTTTTTGGGTGATGCAAGATTACCCTTACACCACTGGATGCTCCTGCATCAGACACCTAGGGTAATTTGAGAAGTGAGCCTGTCACGTCTCACGTGTTTGTGTGAGGAAAACCCAAACGATCAACCTCTGCCTTAGACAACCATGAAGAATCTTCAATAGGCCTTCCTTTCCATTTCACTAGATATTCTTCATATTGGCTGTTCCGAGTACTTCTTCCCACATGGCTATCCAAGACCTCTTCTATCTCATCTGTCGAAGTAGATGCCAAAATACTCGACTGTTCTTCTGTTGATCTATCCTCTGTGCCACCTTCATGATATTCTATTAAATCAGCAATGTTGAACATAGGAGAAATATTGATCCCACTCGACAGCTATACCTCATATGCATTTCCTGAATCATGCTTCTTCAGGATTCTACATGGTCCAAATTTCTTCATTTTCAACTTATTGTATGTTCCAATTGGGAACCTTTCTTTTCTCAAGTGAACCATGACTTCATCTCCTACCTGGAACTCCTTATATCTCCTCTTCTGATCTGCCTTAGCCTTGTACTAAATATTCATCTTATTAATGTGCTTTCTCACATCTTCATGCAAATTCTTCAGATGTTCTGCAAAGTCTTCAGCTTCAGCACTTGTCTTTTCTCCTTTGTCCAGCTTCCTTAACTCAGAAGCATTTCTTGGGCTATTGCCATATACAATCTCGAATGGTGATTTACCATTACTCCTATTGATAGAAGTTGTAAGCAAATTCTGCCTATGGTAAAATCAAATCCCATCTCTTGGGCTTATCTCCTACTAAGCATCGTAGCAAGTTACCCAAACTCCTATTCACCACTTCGGTCTGCCCATCAGTTTGTGGATGGTGTACATAACTAAACTTCAAATCTGTCTTCAACTTCCAGAAATAACCAACAAACTTGGTATCTCAATCTGAAACTATGCTCTTTGGTAGACCGTGTAATCTCACCACCTCCCTGAAAAATAACTCTGCAATATGAACAACATCATTAGTCTTCTTGCAAGGAATAAAATGTGCCATCTTCAAGAATCTATCCACCACCACAAAAATGGAATCATGTCCTCTCTATGTCCTTGGTAAACCAAGAACAAAATCCATACTGATATCATCCCATGGATTCTCGAGTATAGGTAATGGCTGATATAGCCCTATATTCTGACTTGCTCCTTTTGCCATCTGACACACTCTGCAACTCTCTACAAATTTCCTCACATCCTGCTGCAACTGTGGCTAATAATAATTCACACCAACAATAGCAATGGTCTTATCTCAACCAAAGTGTCCAGCTAATCCCCCACTATGCTTCTCCTTAATCAGGTTCTCTCTCATTGAACTCCTCAGAATGCACAACTAACTTCCCTTAAACAACATGCCATCTTGGATTATGAAATCCAACTATTTTGTCCTATCCAAAGTAATAGGTTCCAAACAAGCTTTCCAAGCCTCTACAAAATATGGATCTTTAGGGTACAAACTTTTGAGCTCATTGAACCCAACAACCTCTATCTTCATTTCTGTCAACAAATTTTGCCTTTTGCTCAAGGCATCTACAACTCTGTTGGACTTCCCACTCCTGTGCTTCAAAACAAAAGTATAACTCTGCAAAAACTCAACCTATTTTAAGTGCCTTTGATTCAACTTTCCTTGACTATTAAGATACTATAAAGCCTGATGATCAGTATATAAAACAAATTCTTTTGGCAACAAATAATGTCTCCATTTCTTCAAAGCCTAAACTATAGCATAAAATTCCTGATCATAAACAAAATACTTTTTCTTGGCATCATTAAGATTCTCACTAAAATAGGCATGGGCTTACCTTCTTGACTCAAAATAGCTCCTATAGCACTACCACTAGCATCACAATCTACCTGAAATACCTTATTGAAATATGGAAGTGCCAAAACAGGTTGCTCTGTGACTTTCCACTTTAATGTATCAAAGCTTTTGTCTACTCCTTTAGTCCATCTAAACTCTTTTCTATCCCCTCTCATTGTCTCAGTTAGGGGTGCACAAATGCTACTATAATTCATGATAAACTTTCTATAAAAACTTGTCAAACCATGAAAAGATCTTACCTCTGTAGCACTCCTCGGTGTAGGCCATTCAATGATATCCCTTACTTTTTTTGGGTCCATCTTAAGACCTTCCTCTGAGACAAGAAATCCTAGGTATACCAACTCCTTCTTTGCAAAACTACATTTCTTCAAATTAATCAACAACTTCTCCTCCCTCAACTTCTCTAGAACTCTTCTGATATGCATCAGATGGTCATCCCAAGTCTTACTAAAAATCAAAATATCATCCAAATAGACAATAACAAAACTTCCCAAATATTCTTTTAGTACCTCATTCATGAGCTGCATGAATGTGCTCAGTGTGTTGGTTAGCCCAAATGGCATGACTAACCACTCATACAAACCCTCCTTTGTCTTGAAGGCTATCTTCCATTCATCTCCTTCTCTTATTCAAATCTGGTGATACCCACTCTTCAGGTCAATCTTTGTGAAGTACTTGGCTCCACTCAAACAGTCCATTATGTCATCCATTCTGGGCAATGGAAATTTGTACTTGATTGTAATCTTATTGATGGATCAAGAGTCTATATACATTCTTCACTCTCCATATTTCTTTGGTGCTAGTACTGCAGGTACCGCACATGGACTTAGGCTCTCTCTTATCAATCCCTTCCTCAACAACTCATGAACTTGTCTGTTCAACTCTTCACTCTCTGCTAGAGTCATTCTATGGGCTACCTTATTTAGCATACTAGCTCTTGGTATCAAATCCATTTGATGACTTATCTTCCTCACTGGTGGTAAACCTTCTGGTACATTATCAGAGACAATATCTTGAAATTCTTCTAACATTTCTGAGACTTCTACTGGTACATCTTCACATTTCTCTTGACTAATCTTAGGAATCAATGCAAAGCAATGACGCTCATGCTTCATAGCCTCCAAAAAATTTCTACCATCTACCAAGCAAATTCTGGCAGTACTACATATCTTTTCTTCCACCTCCTTCAAGGGATTCAACTTATGACGAACTCCATCCTTTGTTAGGGAATATGTGTTTACATAACCATCATGGACAACACTCCTATCATACTACCATGACCTCCCTAATAACATATGACATGCATCCATCGGTATGATGTCACACAGCACCTCATCATGGTAGTCACCAATCTTGAACTTCACTAAACACTGCTCATTGACCAAAGCTCTACGGTCCTTCTACAACCATGCAATATTATATGGATGCGGATGCTTTCTTCTTGTCAACTTCAACTTGTCCACCATCTCCTCTAAAACAAGATTATTAGTGCTCCCGCTATAAATAATAATATCACAACACTTACCTTCACATTTGCACCTTATGTAGAATAAACTCTTCCTCTAATTGGGTTCTTTCTCCTCATTCAACAAAGTTCTTCTGATAACTAGGGTTTCTCCCCTTTCAATATCTTCAAAGCGCTTAGATTGTGCATCTTCATCTACATGTGCAACTCGTGAATTACCTTCAGGTCTTCTATTCATCCTTCCTTGATGTTACGGACATCGTATGCTCGATGCCCTTCTTCTCCACATTGGAAACAAGTGCCTCTAAAACCTCCTCTTCCAGGTCCTTGTCTAGGTCTGCCTCTTCCTCTTCCTCTTCCTCTTTGCTCACCATTGTTCTGATCACGAGGGCGGTAGGCATTATCCCCTCTCTAATTTTGACTGGTGCTAGCTTCTTCACTTTTCTTTTGATCTTCATTATAGCCTCCATAGGGTCTTCCACTAGTCCTTCCACCTTGACCTCTTCCCCTTTGCTTGCTATCGAATCTTTTATTCATCTTCTCTTCCACCTTCAGGGAAAACTGATACGCATCTTTTATGGTGGTCATTCTGACCAGGCTCAATTCCTCTTGAATACTTGGCCTCAACCCATTAATATAATGGGCTACCTTCTCCTTTTTGGCCTCTGCATGGCTTTTCCTAATAGTAATCTTATAAAACACTTCTATATACTCCTTAACAGACTTGTTACCTTGCTTCAATCCTTGCAGCTTCTTCAGCAACTCCATCTCATAGTCCACAAGAATGAACTGCTTCTTCAGTTTCTCCACCATCTGATCCCATCTGGTGATCTTTCCTTTTCCTCTTCTATTCCTCTCTAATTGGATCACCTTCCACCAAATACTGGCGTGGCCCTTCAACTTTGTTTTTGCAAACTTGACTCGATCTGGGTCCTCCACATCTTCATACTTGAAATATTCCTCCATGTCATTGATCCAATCAATAAGCTGTTCTGGATTCAAATCTCTAGAATATGTAGAAACTTCGATCGTGGGCCTCTTTCTAATCTTCAAAATGGCCCTCAACAACCTAACTTTTGCAGGATCTCCTGTAGCTTCTTTTTCTTCCTCAGATAGCTCTTCTTCAGCTTCATCTTCATTTTCTTCTCTTGTTCTCGGCTTAAACCCTCTTTGTAGCTCCTCTTGCAATGCATCAATTTGCCTTTGTAGGGCTCTAAAACCCTCTTACATCAAAGCATTCCTCCCAATACAATTTCTTCATGGAGGCATCTTGATCTCCGCAACAAACCCAGAACCTCAGGTCCTGGTGCAAACTACCTCACAGTCGGTAACCTGTCTACACACTCAGAAACCCTTGCTTTGATACCACTTGATGAAGGGGGTAAATCATAAAACACACAACAACAGAAATTGCACATAGAAATAGAACTTTCTTTTATTGATTTGGACAACTTATTACATTACAGAAGCTCAAATACAATCAAAGGAATTAAGCCTCCATAGGCTGCAACACATTACAACTTCCTATCACAAGACTCTGGAATCATCTGCCTTCTATAACACCAAATCTGCTAGGGTTTCTATTTTCCCACCTATTCTTGACTCTACACTTTCCCCCTTAACTCTACTACTGCCCAGGGTTCCCAAAAATGGTTATTAATAGCCTTTTTGGCAGCCAACAACCTAATTTTGAAATTTGCATCTCCCTCCAAAAATAGGTCAACTTCCAGGAGCCATAACTTTTGATCTGGGTGTCAGATTGATGAACCATTTTATGCATCAGAAATCTTGCGGAGTGCTCTACACGCTAAGAACTTTCTCTGCTAGTTCCAACCATTTTCGAGCTCGTACGAGGCCTTTTAGTGCCTCAAATTTGAGTTTGAATAATTTTCAGGCATTTTTTTGGAAATAGAAACTTTAATATCTTTTAGCTCGCAAATGATCTTTGCGTGATTCCTTTGCCAAAGGTCTTATTTTTTTGTTACGAAGCTTCCTATAAATTTTCACTTCAATCCGGGCCCAAATGCAAATTTTCCTAAAATAGCAGGTTGCTATTTTTAGCAGTTTAGAAAAACTAAAAGTTCTACATCATTATTCAAGCGATTATGGAGCCAGAACTACAAATTTTGAAAAAAAATGGAAAGAACATTGACAATTTTGAAACACATCTTTTTTTGGGTGATGCAAGATTGCCCTTACACCACTGGATGCTCCTGCATCAAAAGGAGTCATAGAAAATAGTATAAATACTGACTTATTATTTGATTCCTTTAAATTGAATGATCAATTCCAAGATTGTTGCAGGACAATGGAACTAAACACTTTACTAGATGGTAGGGGTGAGTTATGTGAAGAACAATCTATGAAAAAAGAAGATACATAAGGTTTTTTTGTTGCAATGCATGATCAGATATCAATCTAGTGCCATTTTGAAAATGAAATAGGGAAGTGTTCATATCTATCAAATGTTGTTTCACCTTTACAGTTAAATGATTTAGAAATGATAGATTTATGTATATCAGGTTCTAGTGATTATGATACTCACCTAAATATTGATGTGCAAAAAATTGAGGAAGATATTGAGGTATTTCCTGAGCTTAAAGATCAAATAAGCATTACAGAATGAAGAAATGGAGTTGGATAAAGATGAGGGAATAACCCATTGAGAGTCACATGTCCTTAAAGTTGAAGTGGGACAAGACATTGAGTCAATTAATGAAAATGCAAAATCATTAAATGGAGGACTAGCTGGCAGTGATCAGGCGTGTCCAATGGAACAAGAACTGAATCAGGTTGTATTTTTCCTTTCCCCAATGAATGATGTTGTTTATTATTTTGATTATGGAATTTAGGGGATAGAACATGTAAATGGATCAACCACGAACATAATGAACTTCCTCAGTTGCTGACCATTAAGGGTTATTCTGTTAAGTATGAGAAATTTAGAATAGAAGAGTATTTTTCATAATACAAAGATGAATTTGCTAGGATCGAGACCATAACTAATGCCCTGATACTCTTACATATTCTAAAAAGGCATGTAAATATAAGTGTTTGTTGATGTTACCCTAGGTTTCATTTACCTTGTAGTTGCTTGTACAGTGGTTTGCTTGTTTTGTGTGTGTTTTTGCTTGTTTTCTTTTGTTTGGTGGAGTCCTTGCTTTGGTTGGGCATGATATGAAGCACCTCTCCACTTCAGAAAACAATAGAAATTTTTGGAATTTAGGAAATAATCCTAAATCCTTGCATAGATTGTGATTTCTATAGGCCTGAGTGTGCTGTTTTATTCTGTGAAACCATAGTCACCAATTAAAACAAAGGTTATCCAAGGAATCATCAAACAAATACACTTAAAGTTCCTAGGACTAGTTGAAAATGTTAGTGTTTGCATTAAGTAAAAAATCTAAAGGTTTTCCTTTGCTACCACTATAATTCTCAGCCTAGCAACAGGTTCCATTACTATGCAAACAATGAGCTAAAATGATATATCTTACACAAAAGAGTAAAATTTTGAAAATCAAAAGAGAGAATTTATTCTCTAAAGGTCATCTAAATAACCCTACCAGGGATATGGACGCCTAGCTGGCAGTGGGGCTCTATTTAGGGGAATTATAGGTGATAACCTTGTCAGGGCTATGGACGCTTGATTGGCAGCAAGGCTCTATCCAAGATTGGCTTAAAAGGTTAAATAAAACTATGTAGCTTAATGCTAATTACTATCTTTTCAACCTCTCTAGTAGGAAGGAAATGAATCAATGCACACACTTGCATTCCTTCCCTTAATCCAGTTTCATGGGTGAATATGATCTCATCTGATCTAGTCTTCATATCTAGATGCAGTGGAAGTTGGAAATTATATGCCTAGATTTGTCTTTCTTTCTTAAATTGTCTAGAATTTGGTGGTTTTCTTTGGTGGCTAGCTGTTGTGTGGTCTCACAACATGCCCCATTTTGCCTTAGCAAAATAGGGACCCAACTTTTGCCTGGCTCTATGGTAAAATGTCATGTCTTGATCCCCTCAAAACTCAAGGTCTAAATTTTCCTGTGAAATGGTCACCAATGGATAGAGGATGAAATTTAGAGCAATTTTGCCTTTTGAACCATGTCAAAATTTGAGAAAATGAGAGAGTTATACGCAGTCAAAGATCAAGTCAAAGTTCTGGTCAACTGGGTCGAAAATCTTTGTCACCCATCTAAAAATCCACTTGGACCAATTAAAAATCCACCTATACGCCCCGGCAACCACATCATTTTTGAAAATTAAATCTGCAGTCAACGTGGCAGCTTTCCGCACTTTTAAAATTTGCATGTATAAAGAGTTTGGCAGAATGGCGAAAAAGGCCCAAAGTGTGCCATGTGGCATCTAGTATATCACTGCTACAGTTTGTTGTCATGTTTGACCCATATACCTTGATTTCGCTCTTCCACGGTCAACATATTTTGGCGTAGGTCAACTTCCAAGGACTGGCAGAATTGTCCCAAATCGAGCAAGGTGGCACTTAATAACCCCTCTTAACTGATAAAAGGCTAAAACATGTCATGTGTCACTTTTCCACGCTTCCACGGGCCTTTCTAGGGTCCACCACATATGTTGGGCGGAACGATGGTATGCTCAAAAATGTGCCACGTCTACACATTGGAACTCGTCATAGTATACCTAAGTACAAAGTTAACCACTTGTTAACTTTTCTGCACTTCCATGGGTAACTTTACCCCTCTATAATATGTTTGGCAGAATGGCAGAACATGTCACCTTTCTGTGGTTCCACAGGAATGCTTTGCCCTTTATAATTTGCTTCCACAGAATGGCGGAAAACGTCCATTTGACCATCAAATTTGTAGCGGTAAGTTGTAAAACATCATCCGCATATTTTCGCATGCATATTTCTATATGGACATTTCACATTTCCAAATATCCATACCTTTTGCTAGATATCCATGTCCATACTGACGTCAACCTCTATATCTAGAGTGAATGACCTCACACCATGTGTCCAACCTGTGGACTTTTTAAAGCAAATATTCTACATGGGGATATCTCGCAGCTCAAATATTTCATATATCCCATTTTTGAATGTTATTTGAGCCTGATGCTTATTTTCTTTTGTCCATGGTGTTTGACCATGATGACTTCTGTTGATGTCATCCAGATATTATTGTATGGACATTTTTTAACCATATATTAGCATGCCAAATAGCCATATCTAGGCTTTCTCTTGCATTTAGTGTTATGCATGGATGCTTATCAAATGGAAAATGATTTAAACTAACATTACAGGGAGCCCGAAGCGATCCAAAGCGACTTGTAGTATGATTTTACGCAGGTAAAGGCTAAAGTTCAAATATTAATACAAATGATTAAACTATGAATGTTGCGATTTGCAGGTCAATATGCAGAACACATGCAAAAGATGAAGAATGTTGGAATTCTGATAATGGAGGATTCAATAGAGGCCGAGGAGAGATGAAATTTCAAAGATGTTGAGGCAAAGGTACCAGCGAATATGTTGTTTTCTAGCTAGAAGGATGCTAAGTCAAAGATGCTGGGAATATTCCTTTTGCCAGCTGTATTCCACAGAATGATTGCCAACTGGAAATCACGTGCCACAAATCTTGACTGTTGTTTGTTCTTGGATGGATCCTAACCATTGGATCATTTTAACTTCTCTGGACCTTACTCTATAAAAGGACCATGACCTCTCTTTGGAAAGGGAGATTGAATTGTTGAAGCTAAGGGAGACTGAATTGTTAAAATTTTGAGTGCTAAGTTTGTAATTTTTACAACTTTGTGAATTCTCTCTCAAGGTTCTCTCTCAAGATCGACGTAAATGTATATATTCCTTGCATACTTAATGAAAATGGAGCCACATATTACTTCCTAATCCTATATCTTGTGTAATCTTCTATTGATTTCTGATGTGTGATTGTGAATTGTTGCATCCTCTTGGAGTGCATTCAACTAATTACACATTGTCATCAATTATCCTTTGAAGATTTGTACTGACCATGCATAGCTATGGAACATCCCAGTGAAGTATGGTTTAGTTTGCTTCTTTTCATTACAGTATCATAATATGTATGTGGATCATTGGCGAAAATTCAGTAAATTTTAGGATTTCAATTTCTAAACCTTTTAGTTTTAGTTTCAATTTCATGGATAATCATAACTAATTGCAAATAATGATGAATCATAAGCAAATACAATAAATATATCTTAAATAATGACTTATCCTAAGCATATACAGTAAAGAAGTGTGAATATTGGTGCATTTCATGCAAATTGTCATAAATATCAGTGAATTGCATGTTTTAAACACATTCTTTAAGTAAATTTAAGGTGCAGAAGTAAAGATTAGTTCAGACATAGATAATATTAGAAGAACTAATCAAAACTAGAAATATCTTTATAATTAGTCCAAATCAGGGATGGATTCAAGAGAACTACTCAGAGTTAGGATCAAATTCATATTAATTTGTACAAATCCTAGCTAAATACTATAAGATTTAACATAATTCTCAAGAATATATGCAGATCAAGTATCATATACAAGATATTTGTGAGTATTGACATATTTTGTGGAAATTATGAAACAAAACACGTAAGGCCCCAACATGATTAACAACAAGACACATCAACCCTGGGTGATGATTAGATAGTCAAGACCTGACTCATGGAGACTTGGGATTATGAATTCTTCAGAATTCATCATATCTTTCAAGATAAATAAAGGTTTGTTGTTAACTTTTATTTTTGTTTTTGTGACTAATAAACACATCAACACCTCCAAGACTTAATGCTACCAAGGTCACTTTCTACTATTTTTAAATAAAGCCAAGAATTTTTTTTATTTTTTTCTTTCTTGGCATGTCTTGGATGAGGCTAGCATTGTCTTAAATAATATTGGATGACATTATTAATATATTTAAACATGGATCATGCTTTAAGATACCCAATAGTCATTATAATGGATCCTCAACATGTGTCCCTTGTAGCTATTAGTTGCCTTATTGTGGGAAAAAGAACTTTTGTTAACTACAACTGAACTAATTCTATGAGTTTTGAAATCTAACTAATTGATGAGCATCAACACTGGATTAGTGTTCACTCCTTGACTAAATTTTGGTAGCACCATTTCCTTTTGGGTTATAAATTAAGGGAAATTTAAAACATGTACATTATTTTCGGGGTAAGTCTTGGAGCTCTAGGTTGATACTATTTGGGGGGTATGTCTTGGAGGATGTTAATGTCATTTGGAATAAGCTTGGACCATATAATTATGTTTTTAACACATAAAATTCTTGAATATACCCAATAATTGTCACACAACTTTACAATACATCTACTAGAGTAACGTGTTTCTTTATTGTGGGGATATGATTCAAGTTTTGGTCACACTTTGACGAATGTTACCATTATCATTACACCATAGCTTCTTGGATAGTGCACATATAATATTAGTATTGTTGACTTGCTTACCAATGGATTGAACATGTTGTTAACTCAAGGTAATCTATTGAAAATGTTAATTCTCCAAAAAGTATGAAAATCTATTTTTTAATAATACAACATTGGATTACCTATAAAGATATAATGTGGAAGCTTAAATCAGCAAATAAAAATCAGCAAACCATGATAATGGAACACACAACACTGATTGTATGTGGAGAAAACCTTTCGGGAATAAATCCCACCATCAAAGAGAGGCTAAAGTATGTATTAATATTTAATAAACGAAGTAAATATGCAACAAACTTCTCTCCTCAATCTGATAGCATTTTAGAAGTACTTGTTAAATTGTAAAGAACCATAATACCACTATTCAAGATTCCAATAGATAGAACAATTAGAAACAAGAAATGGTTTACAAAACAAGGGGGCAATACCATGGGCCCAAAACTAGGTGCCCATCACCTCCATACAAAAATCCAATGCCCCACTCCACTTGGTCAACCTCCTAGAATAGAATGTAACTCCTCTTACACCACTTACGCATCATAAATTTTGTCATAGCAGTAAAAACCCATCATTAAGCCCACTTTCCCAATTCTAGGCACTCAACATGGATAAATTAATGTCTTGTCATAGCCCATAATGAGAAATATGCTCCATAACTCCCATTTGAATTCTTTTGTAAATCTTGTTGTTAATATCATTACAAATACACGTAGGAGAATAAAATATTAAAAAAAAAATTCTCCCCATACACACAGGGACATCCACTTTCACCCTCTCCATGTTCCTTGGAGTATATACATTAATTATCATCTACAATCAAGACCTTAGGTTTGCAAGGTGAATGGAACCTATAATCCTAATATTCTCCCACTTGACATTTATATTGCAATGACATAAATTAGAAACATAAAATAAATCAAGTGTACAATATCCAAGGCCCATGGCCTTCCTACACTAAGACAACTTCTTTGTGCTCACTAGCTTTCTAATGGGATCTACAACATTTTCCTAAGTGTCAACTTTCTACAACATGAACTTACCATTCCCTACTATCTCACCAAAAAAATAATACTAAACATCAACATTCTTAGTACAAGCATGGTACTTGGGGTTCTTGGCCAAATAGATAGCACTCTGACTATCACGATCAATTCTAACCATCCTACAATCAAAACCATTACCCAAACACAATCTCTATAACCATAATGCCTCCTTAGAGGCATGTGTAGTAGCCATATACTCTAATTTGGTGGTGGATAAATCAGTTGTAGGCTACCTCTTATGTATCCAACTCACTACATAGCCAAACAAATAAAACACATAGCCACTAGTGGACCTTAGACTATCCAATTCACCTACCTAATATGTATCCACAAAACCCTATATGTCCAATGTCTTACCCACATGACTAGTATTGTGATAACACATACAATAAAAAAAGTTCCCTCACAAATATCTAAACACCCTCTTAACATAAGTCAAATTCTCCTTACCAAGGTTAAACATAAACCTTCTCAAAACTCCCATTGCTTGGGCAATATTTGGTCTAGTGCAAACCATTGCATATATTAGGCTACCAACAAGACTAGCATAAATCATGTTAGACATATCCTTAAGATTGTCATCTAATTTGGGAAACATATCTAAATAAATCTTAGTCCCACAGGAAAAGGAATACTCATAGGTTTGCAATCCTGCATACTAAACCATTACAAAATTATATCAACATACTTACTCTAACTTAACCAAAGCTTTATGTGTACCCGATCCTTGTCGATCTTCATACCAATAATGATTTTGTAGCCCCCAAATCCTTAATATCAAATGTGCCAAAAAGTTAAGTTTTGAGCTCCCTAATCATCACATTGATGTTACCAATAAACAACATTTAATGCACATACAAGATAATGATTAAAACATGGTCATCAATAATTTAACATAAACACGGTGTTCTTCCTCAATCCTAACAAAACCCATTTTCAGTGCAAATGCATCAAACTTCTAGTACCACATGTCAGGTGACTACTTCAAACCATACAATGACTATTTCAACCTATAAACCCTTCACAACAAACCCATCAAGCTATCACATATAAATCTTCTCTTCCAGATCCCTATGTAGGAAAGTAGTTTTAACATCCATTCATTCTATTTTAAAATCACATGTTGAAGCAACAAATAACAAGAATCTAATAGAAGATAACTTAGCAACATGAGAGAATATTTCATTGAAATCAACTCCCTCTCTCTGGGAGTAGCCCTTGGTCACTAATCTAGCCATGTATCACTCTAACCATCCATCTACTCTAAACTTATTATTATACAACCACTTGCAACCAATGGGATTTTTTCCCTTAGGCAAACTAACAAGATCCCAATTGTCACATTTGTCCAAGGCCATCATCTCCTCCTGCATGGCTTGCATCTAAGACTCATTATCCTTCAAAGAGAGAGCATCCCTAAAATATCTTGGTTCATCATTAATACATAACAAAATACACAACAAAAATCTAGTAGGATATACCTATCAACTAGGTTTCATTGTCTCGTGGATATTCTCAAGGTAGGATTAAGGGGATCTGCCTATTCTTCTGAATTCTCAACTTGTTCATCCTACTAAGAACTCT
Organism: Cunninghamia lanceolata; assembly: GCA_027924645.1. Classification (NCBI taxonomy): domain Eukaryota; kingdom Viridiplantae; phylum Streptophyta; class Pinopsida; order Cupressales; family Cupressaceae; genus Cunninghamia; species Cunninghamia lanceolata. The sequence goes on along the minus strand of BSBN01001059.1, from coordinate 1,031,017 downwards.
CTTATGAACCCTCTTCTTCCTTTCCATCCTCTAATCAATCACTGTGTTCTTCAATTCTTACTTTTCAACCTTGGTCTCAAAATGCACTATTTTCTTTCCTTCAAGTTCATTTGGTTGTATAGGATCTAAAAATGCTCTAAACTCCCTAAAAATCACATCTCTAAACTAGATCATTTTCTAAGTTACTCAATTCCAAAGCTTATAACCTTTTACATTCTCACCATAACCAATTAAAAATGCATATTTATGCTTTTGGATCTAGTTTAGATCACTTTTCCTTAGGCACATGAATATAAACCTCGCAGCCAAATACCCTTAAATGTGAAATAGAAGGTTTCTTACTGATCTAAACTTCATAAGGATTTTTATCAACAAGATCCAAAGAGGGAGATTTGTTAACCAAAAACAAGAAATACTTATAGCCTTTTCCCATAAGCACCAATCTAGTTGTGTACCGCTTAGCATACTTCTAGCTCTTTCTAGCAAGGTTTGATTCATCCTCTCTACAACCCCATTCTACTAAGGTGTGCATGATATAGTCTTCTACCAAACAATACCTACATGCTTAAAAACTCATCAAATTCCTTAGACTAGACTCACCCCATCAACACCCTTATTTTATAAACTATTTGCTTTTCAACCAAGGATTTAAAATCCCTAAACTTAGTGAAAACTTCATATTTAGAATGCATAAAATAAATTTAGGTGCATATAGAATCCCATCATCAATTAATGTAATGAAGTAATGAGATTTTCCCTTAGATTTAACATCCACTAGACTAAACACATCTGAATGAATAATCTCTAACAATCTCTTAGCTTTGTAACTACCTAAAGGAAAAGATTCTCTATTCTATTTTCCAAACACACAATGTTCACAGAAATCAAAATGCTCATCAAAGTAACAAAAAATGTCAACCAACTTTTTATTAATCAAGGTCCTATGCCTTTTTCATCAATGTGACCCAAAATTTGGTGCCACAACATATATGTATTTTTGATACCAATTACATTGGTAGAGTTACAAAAAGTAGAGGCATTTAGTCTAAACAAAGTACCAACTTAGGATTCTATAAGGATTCATCACCTTCATTGAAGGATTTTTGTGGAGGAGTCAAAGGTCTTCTTATTTATGCACTCCTTCATATTCCCTTGTTTACCATAGTTCCAACACTTTACCCTACTCTTTTCTAGGGTCTTAGATTGGCATCGAGAATTGCATCTCTCTGTAGACTTTTTTAATCCCTTTTTGACCTTCCTTTATCCTTGGTCCTTCCCTAAACAAGAAATGCATCCTTTTGGCTCTCTTCCATGGTTTTCTTCCTCATTTCCTCTACAAGTAAAATATCAAGAAGGGCATCCCACTTTAGATCTATCATATAAGCACTCAAAGCAAAAATTAGATTTTCCCCCCATTTAGATGAAGAGCAAAGTAATAATATACTCTCATCATCCTCATGTATTTTGATATCAATGGGTCCTAACTGACTCAAAATCAAATTAAATGAATTCAAATGTTCTACAACAGAGTCCACATCCTTCATTTTCAAATAATATAATTTCCTCTTCAAATAAAGTTTATCTTCTAGTTACTTTTTATTTGTGATGGATTTCCACTTATCTCTCTCTTCAAGGATATTCTCCATCTTTAGCTTCCATAACTCATAATCAATTCCATTAAATTTCTCCATCCCTGAACAAGAGGTAGAGGCCATGGTCTCCAATCACAAATTTGTAAAACCACGCAAACAAAGAACTTCTAGTATAGTCAAAAAGTCTTCAACACTTAAAGAAAGGCCTCCCCTTCTCAACAGAACCAAGGATTCGATACCAAATATCATTAATTCAAGGTAAACTAATACAAAATTTAATTCTCCAAATAGTACACATATATGATGCTTACTAATGAAACATTGGATTACCCATAAAGACATAATGTGGAAGCTTAAATCAACAAATAAAAATTAGCAAACCATCAATAATAAAACACACAACACTAGATGTACATGGAGAAATCCTTTTAGGAAAAAAATCCCATCAAAGAGAGGCTCGAGTATGTATTAATCTTTAGTAAACAAAGTACATATACAACACACTTCTCTTCTCAATTTGATAGCTATCTCTGGAAATAACTATGAACCCACAAAGAACCATAATACTAGTATCCCATGGATCCAATATATAGAATAATAAAAAACAAGAAATAATTAATGGTTTACAAATAAAGGGATCAATACCATGGGCCCAAAACTAGGTACCCATCACCTCCATGAAAAAATTAAATGCCCCACTCCACTTGGTCAACCTCCTAGAATAGAATGTAACTCCTCTTACACCACTTACGCATCATAAATCTTGACATAGAAATCAAAATCCATCATTGAGCCCACTATCCCAATTTTAGGCACTCCACATGGGCAAATAAATGCCTTGTCATATCCCATGATGAGAAAGATGTTCCACAACTCCTATTTGACTTATTTTGTAACTCTTTTTGTTAATGCCATTAAAAATAAATGTAGGAGAATAAAATATTAATAAATAATTGTCCCCACACACATAGGGACATCCACTTTCACCCTCTCCATGTTCCTTAGAGTACTACATTATTTATTGTCTACAATCAAGAGCTTAAGATTGTAAGGTGAATGACACCTATAATCCTAACAAGACATAATATGTTAGGGCTATGCCCCCATGGAAAATTTATAGAGGGGTAATGAACACTGACTTGTAGTGGGGGCAACCTATTCAAAAAAATTGGTAACAATGCATTGAAGTAACAACCACTGGATTTACTTATAATTAACATATCAATTGAACCTCATTATAGTTTCAACAAATGATCACAAACAAGATTTTACACCTAATTACAGTCCACATTGTTTTCTTACATATTCTTTGGTTTTCTCAATTTACATGCAAATGTGAAGTGGCCAAAAGTCAAATTGATTTGTTTTGGTCACTTTCTAGTACTAAATCCCTTTAAAGTAAGATTTATCAAATTTTTACTATCTAGTTCCTTGTTTCTATTTTCATGAAGCATCCATGTATATTGTTAAAATGACAATAATAAATCTCCTTGGAAACAAAAGATCATTACGATGACATAATTTCAAGAGCAAACAAAAGACAAGAATGATAGAATTCTGGTATCTATATTCAAGATGTATAAAGGAAAATAAAGATCAATAATATATAGCCTCTTAGTTTCCAAATCTGATGGAGATAAGGATAAGACAAAATACCCAAAAATAAGGGAATGACATGCACTCATTATCATATCCTACCTAAGTGATAAAATGGAAATCTCCTAAGTAAACTTAATATAATAGCTACAATATAAATATTACACCAACATATATGGTGACCCATTCAAGGAAAATGGTCATTATTGAATCTAAAAATAGAAAGGGTTTTAGTAACTTAGAATAGCTAATGCATGATGGAAGTTTTGATTGTTGTTGATAATATCTTTGGTTATGATGCTAATAATGAAGATGTTTATGAAGCTCATCCAAAACAAATGGTAATGGCAGTTGTTTGTGGTTTCAATGGTTTGATTCCCTTACTTATTCAAAGCAAGTAATTTTTTTTCTTTGTTTTAAATTATTTATTTCATGATGATCTAATGAAATGTACACTAGATACACATGTTTGAATCCCAAAAAGGATGTTTTGAGGCTCAAGTGATGTAATGTGATTATCTCATGAAGTGTTAAATATACAAAATCCATATTAATAAGATGGGGATAGTTAGTTTTTTGAAATCAAATATAAGTCCAGAATTAAAAGAGCTTATTGGATTTTGATTGAACAATGTGCATTAACTATGTTGGTTTTTCTTCTGAATTAGCATCAGGGTTTGCCAGTTCCTATGCACATGCAGATTCAGCCAACTAATACAGGAGGTTGCGTGAGCTCCTCCCCTTCACTTCTGGTTCTGCCGCACCAAGAGGGGTGTCCCTATAACTCAAGATTTAACCTTGACTAGCTCAACAACACAATGATGTAGCTTGACAGCAACAGGTAGAATACTCTCATGTATGGACCAAGATCTGCATGATAGATCACAAGGTTGGCAACATTCTTGGACATAATGTCTGGTTAGGTATGAGAGCATGCAGGGGTTTTCCTACTCCTACTCCTACAACTAACAGGTGGAAGTGATGAAATGGGCGGACATACATCCGGGATGCAAGACAAGGGGTTTTGGCTCATAACTACTGATCCAGGAGCAGACTAGTGCCTATCCATTGGGCAAGGAGTCAACTAGACGTATACAACAGATGGTTTGCAACTTTCACTCAAGTTTCAGGGGGTTGGACTGATGCTTGCCTTACAAACATCACCCAAGAATGGGTATCTAACTGCCTCTACTTACAGATATCCCTGTTGACATGCAACCAGATTCAAAAGAAAGAGAATAACATGCAGCCAATGGAGACAAGCAGATAGACACATGCAATAAGCATTTTTCATATAACTTTAACACTGAAACTGAAAATATGTGCAAAATACATTCATGTTGCAACTCATAAACTCCAAAATGGGATAAAACAACCAAGATCATGCCCTGTTCTTCATTATTTACACAAAAATGCCTCAGGCCTTCAACAACCTTCAAATGAGCAACACAACCTGCTATATACAGCAAGGAAGGTTCCCAACATTAATTACATAGTTGACCAAAAATCCCGCCAGATACACAGTATCAGAAAAATGGCGCTCAACGCATTGAATGCGGCAGGTAGGGGAGGAGACAGGAAGGGATCTCGAGCCTTGCGCCGCCACCTGTGGATTTACAACTCTAATTGGGTACCAGATCCGTCCACACCATCGCCCATACCTCTGCAACAACCGCCATTGATGGCTCAACCACCCGCGGCCTACTTGGAAACTGTCGCTGCGATCAAAATGGAGCTTCCCGCCAAAATGCACTTCACCACAGTTTCAAAATAATACAAGGAGATTAATCCCACATGCACGGTGTGGAGAGCCCCCTACCACTTTATACACGCGGCCACATGCATAATAAGCGTCGAGCGCTTTTGCCACGCTCGACCCACGATCCTTCGCACAAAGCTTATCACCAAGACCCAAGCCATCGGCACACCCCACAATTCTCCCGCCAACCTCATTTGTCTCACCGACAGCCACACTACACTCCACTCCATCGGCCAGAGACAGACCATCGGCCTAGCAAGAAACCCCTCTGCCGATAGAACAACTCCTGCCGATAACACATCAGCTCGCCACCTCCGTCGGTGTGACATACACCGTCGGAACAACCAAAATCTCCCCAGTCGATGAAGAGTGTTACGCCGATGCCTGCATATGCAAACATCCTCCAGATGTTCAAAAATCATCCTGACGTCAGCAAACATCCTGCCGAGCTCATCCGGATAATTCGCACCACCTGATAAAAGATATCACCCAAATAACAAACCTCATCGTCATATCCGCAAATGTCCTGATGATGTCATCATCACATCTGTATACCGTGTACCTCCTCATCTCCGGATGACGTCACCATCATGTCGGCATCAGGATGATATTCGGAAGATAACCAGATATTTAGAAATATCATCCTGATGCACAAATATCATGCTGCACTATAGCTCCACTATAAGATCAGGGTGATATATGGATATGACGGATATTTGAAATGATCACCCCCCACTGGACAATGCGTGAAGCCAACAAGCGGATATCTCCCTGACGTGCTGGAACAAACATAAGGTGATAAAATAACATCAGGGTGATCTTAACAAAGATCACCCGATATTCAAATATGATGACCGCTCAGGAGATCGGGTCATACTTAGAAACTTCGCAACACCAATATCGGGGTGATCTTAACGAAGATCACCCAATATTAAAATATCACCCCGGGTGAAAAATCAGGCTGGCAGAATATGATGATGACCCTCGCAAGCAACATCAGGGTGACAACCAGAAATATGATGATGATGACCTCCTCCAAAGAAAATATGATGCTGATGCTGAAACATGTTGAGGAGGTCCAAGGACTTAGAACCTTTTTTAGATTTTTTGGGAAGGTGCCTGCATGTTTATATGCTTGAAAACTGACTGCTCATGCAGGTACCAACAAACTATACTAGTTATAGTGTAATGTCCATATACTGATAAGAAGAAATCCTAAAAGGTTAGTTTATTTGACACTAATTATAAGTATAGTACTTGCATATGGGCACACAAACAATGGAAAGACATCTACAATGTGTGGAACAACAATAAACCCTATAACAATATTATTAGCTTTCATTGATTTGTTTGAACATATCAAAATGGTTGGGTTGTCTATCCTTTTTACAAGGAATTACTAATTTTTCATTTCATGTAAAAAAACTATAGGGATATTTAGGTTGCAAAGACATGAATCTAATTGTGCATTTTAATTGAAATCAATGATTCCATGCAAGTTATTGATAAGGAGTTTTGTTGGGAACATGTGTCTCAACCTTGCATTCCTAATGTTAATTTTAATATTTTTGTATGCACACTATTTTGTCTTTTGTGTATTTTGTCTTTTTTTGGGAGAGTTGGCATCCCACTTGGAGGTGACATGTATTTTGTCTTTAGTGGATTTTTTCCTCACATGAGCAGGTAGGAGTCCCACATTGAGGTGGTATAATTTTTCCATGTGTCAACATCTTGCGATGTGTGTAAGGTCATCATGACAGGAGTTACATATGACAAATTCTTGTGAATGGGAAAATCGGATTGATCAATTGAGATAATATTAACCCAAACATCAACAGAATAATGAAAACAAGAAAGATAGAAGGAAATGAAGCAAATGAATAACAATGCAAACCTTCCCTGTTTCAAAGCTTCTGTTGTTCGTCTATTCTTTCTTGATCTTGAATGATGAAGGTTGGCCCTCAGGGAGCTTGCTTCCTTGCTTCGATTCCTCAAGATGACAAGGAGAAATGGCTAGAATGATTTCTGCATTACGATGGTATGAAGAAGAAAGTTGAGAAGAAGAAGAATTCCTAGAGAAAATTGGGCATAGATTCGATGCCAGAATGAAGCCTCTTAATTGCTTAGAGAAGGGTCTCATTTATAGAGTTTCTGAAAAGAGAATGGAGGGTGAGGATCAACTGATGAGATCAATGGCTAGGAATAAAAGTGAATCTTTTATTCATAGTGGATGAATTAAAAATTCAGAGTGGAGGATAGTGGATGAGTTAAAAATTCAAAGTGGAGGATAGTGGATGAGTTAAAAATTCAGAGTGGAGGATAGTGGAGGACAATTCAATTGGTGGAGGATAGTGGGGAATAATTGAATTAAGAATTCAATTAGTGGAGGATAGTGGGGAACATTGAAGTAAATATTCAATTTTGGATTTTGGAGGATATTAGCTAATTAGATATTAAGAATATTTAATTATATGTGCAACATGGTGAGGTGGAAGAGATGAGGTGGAAAGATGAGGTGGATTGATGAGGTGGATTTTGTGAGGTGGATTTAGGATTTGAGACATTAGAAGAATTTAGGGATTTTAATTAAATAAAATGATTTTATTTAATTGTAGGATAATGAACCAATCAAATAAACTTTGAATATTTATTTAATTGACAGAAGAAAATAAGAATTAAGATAAATATCAGAATATTTACTTAATTCAATCTGAGCCAATTTTAGGTGTCTACATTTTGCCCCTCTTTGAAGCAATGTGTTTTATCACGTTGTTTCAAAGAATAAATAGTCTGATAATGATACATGCCCCAGTTTTCCCCTGGTACAGGTTATGATGATAGGATGCTCCCTCGGGAGATTGGACGGGGAGAAGGCGAAAGGCGTGAGATGGACAATCTCACAATGAGATAAGTTGACAGGAGATGAAATGGTTGGAAGTAGAAGAAATGGATGAATGATATGGAATGCAAGATAAAAAGATGACACACACAAGCAAGTAAGCAAGTATGCACAAATGATACAGGAACAACCAAGGTATTGCCCCTGTCGAGCGGTAAACCAACGATATAGGTCGATGATGTCTGGTTTCAGGAATGAGATATGTCATATAAGACTCCGGGTCTAGTTTCGACAATGTGACATCCTGTCTAAGACATATGATAACGATATACGACAATGTTGTCATAGCGGGGAGTGATGTATCCCTAGAGCAACATGAAGGATAGTTATGACTGATTGATATGGTTTATGACCGGACAAGGATCAAGACCACTGATTGTGATTAGATCATTTAACAAGATTGACTTGACTTGATTGGCATGGATTAAGGATAGATTTGCAATTAGATACGGTATGGATATGAAACGCAATTGGATACGGTATGGATATGAGATGTGATTAGATATGGTATGGATATGAGATGTGATTAGATACGGTATGGATATGGATATGGATATTTGTCACCTTGATATAGCAAGTATTTTGAAGCACTTTCATCCTTGGGCTTTATTATGTTGTAAGAAAATACAAGCATCTAGGTATAATTGAACCAAGATGACCTGAGTATTACTTACATGGATTTTTCAACAGACAAGGATTGCCCCTTTTCATGTCTAGACCTCGGAGTCCTCGATGATCTTTTGCCAATCATGTCATTAGACAAAAGTCGTCACATTACTAAAGTTTGATCCACAAGTAGCAGACAAAGAAAATAATCATGCCCCCATCATAGCATCTCTAGCTTTTGGCATCCTCGAGTAGAATAGAAAGGCATGATAGCATAAATCAAGACTCTTAATCTAACCAACACAAAACATTCTTGCATTTAGATGTGTCTTTTTGCCATAATTGATATGAGATTTAGCTTGAGTGTTTCGGTATGGTGCTCTGTTTTGCCTTGGATAGGTTGTTGTTTTGAGTCATGATTTTTGCTGTGTTGGGAAGCGTGCTTTGCTGCATGCGCTTGTGTAGAGAAAGGTACAAACACGGATGGGTAGCGGGATGGACGACAAGACATGGGATGGATGGGAAAGTGGAGCGGACTTAGAAAAATAGCAGGACTAGACATGGGATGAATAGGGAAAGTGGAGCCTCGAGGGCGCATTGATAATGGCCTTGCCTACGTGACAACGCAGAGGCAGCGTAGTTCAGGGCTTGGACCATGGATGGACTAGAGGATAGATGACAAGATATGAGATGGACAGGGAAGCAGAGCCTTGGGGGCACATTGATAATGGCCTTTCCTACGTGACAACGCAGAGGCAACGTAGTTCGACAAGAACCCTAATGGACCTAAGATATGGATCGGATGAGACGCGATATGGAACCGGTATGGATCAGATATGGATCAGATAAGACTAATGACAAGGAACCACCACAGATAGGTAGATGTATGGGTGAATGGAACAGGTAGGTAGAAGGAACCAAGGATGTGATCTCCAAGGATTATGTCACATAAGAATAACATGCCCCATTGTAGGTAGAATACGTAGGATTTTTCATGGCAGTGTTTATGATGATAGGAGGATGAGAGGATTTGCATGTTTTGGAGGGATAAGGTATGTCAAGAGCCTTTCAAAACATTTGTCAACATTGTGCCCCCAATCTTTATCAAGACCAAATAATAGAGGAAAGGAAGTTTGGATGGATGGATGAGACAGGATAGGCATGCAACAGATAGAGGATAGGATAGGAAATGGTATGAAAGGAAACTGGTAGGAGAAGAGTAATATGCTGATGAGACAAGGTGCCCCCAAGTGTAGGTGACATAGAAGAACAACTTACACATGATGCCTGTTTGCCAGGTTTTCATCATGGTACTTATCCAAGGTGCCTGTTTGCCTGGTTTTCACCATTGGATGAAGGGATTTTTCTTTACTGTTTTCTTTTTTCTTTTTCTTTTTTTTTTTGAATATTGAGATTGGAGAAGGTGGATATGGAAAGACATTAGCATATAGTTCCTTGAAAGGGGATAGTCCCGCTAGATAGATACTGTCGAATGGACCATGTCCAGTGCTCTCATAGATGTTGGTAGGGGATCGTATGAAAGTGATATGGCATAGGTAGATAGTGGATTATGATGCAAAATATGGAGGGAAGGCTTATGCAATAGCATGGACCATAGGCATAGGATGAGGAAGATGTTTAGGATAATGGATGTAAGATGGGGAGATGTAGTTATGTGGAGGTGTTGTGAAGTGGAAAGGAACCATGACCAACGGCTGCACACACCGTGATAAACATTGAAGCTTTTGATGAGATGGTGGTGTAGGAAGCATTGGAGATGTTTGCTTAGGAGATGGTTGATGAAGTGATTTAGGAACCCACATAGATTTAGTATTTTTAGTGCTTTTGTTTTGCTTGTGGGATTTTTGAAGGGAATGAAAGTTTTGGATGGAAGTAAGCTTTTGGATGGATATAGGTGGTTGGGATTCCTAAGATGTGGATGAGGATGCCTCATTTGACTTGCTAGCTATTTTCTTACGAACCCAAACCATTTTACTTTTGGGCTTTGCATTTGGAGGTAAGGGTTTAGATGGCTGTTTAGATGAACTTTTCTTTGATTTCGATTCTTTATGTCCTAAGGTATGAAGACCATTAGGATTTTTGGTAGGATTTTTAGCTTTATGGATAAAGGCATCAAACTTTTTGCTTTTGAATCCCATGGGGTGGGTGGAGTGGATGGAATGATTGGAAGCTGTATGCTTAAATGATGTGTGCTTTTGTTGGCCATGTTTAGGGATGTAAGGATACTTATGAATGAGAGGTATGTTAGGTGTCGGAAGCAATGGTGGCAAGGTGGATGGAGGGACATTGGGAGTTGGAAGGAGTGGAGGTAAAGTGGATGGTGGAAGGTGTATGAATACATGCTTTTGACATTTATAGGATGATGGAGGTGGAATGGTGACATATGTTTTTGGGATATGATAGGGTTTGCGATGGAAAGTGGTAGACTTAGGAGGAGTGGAGGAAGTACCAACATCTTGAGTTTGTGCACCTTGGGGTATGTATCCAAGGCTGTATGAAGGTGGAGGAATGTTGACATGGATAGGTTCCAAAATACCTTGTTCATGAAGGCCTAAGCCTTTACCTTGATAGTTCATACGCTGGAGTATACGGTGGACAGCGAGATTATGTGTAGGTGGAACACTAGACACAAGTTCGTTATTGGATGGAGAAGGTGAGATAGTGGATAATGGTTGCTGGTGTCCTAAGAAAGAACATTCATGCATGAAGGTAGTAAGACCAAGGATATATGGTGGAGGCTTTGTAGCATGGTCAATAATGGATGGTGAAGGAGAATCATTAGGATCGTGATTAGCATTGTGTTCACTAAGATCCAAGTTATTTGTTTGATCTTTTATGCTTACTTGGGGGACAAGTGTCTCATCATGACAAGTGGATGCTGTGGGATCATGGCTAGAGGAAGAGATCTCTTTGCTTTGAAGGAAAGCCATGAAATGAGGTGAATGCTGAAGTAGGTCAACAAGACTTTCATTGGATAAAGCATGTAGGTCTTGGGTGTCTTGTTCATGGATAGTTGTAGGGGTATGAATAGGATCAAGTGGCTCATGGATAGATTCATCATTATGGCTATCATCTTGATCATGGAAAAGATACATATTATGGATAGGTTGAATTTGGATAGTGTGCTCGTGAATGGTTGTTGGGGGATGGATGGGATCAAGTGGCTCATGGATAGATTCATCATTATGGATATCATCTCAATCATGGAAAAGATACATATTATGGATGGGTTGCATAAAAGTGATTTGATCTTGAGTTGGACTAGGGCTTAATGTTTCCACATGCTTAGGATTAAACCTTTGAAATACCTCTTGGGTTGCTTGAATGGAAGTGGAAGGCTCTTGGGTGGGCTCGTGGTCAACAACATGAGGGTGTGATGGACCTTGACTCTGGTGCATGGTAGAAGGCTTGTTGAGAAGCTCAAGGGGTTGCGTATGACATGAAGGGGTTGTAGGATTTGACATGGTATTGGAAGAATCTTTGGCAAGGTCAAGGACTAGACTTTGGGGACATGGTTGACTTTTTTCTAGTAGTCCTTGGATCACATCCGTCGCAGGTGTATGGGTAGATGGATGAGATAATGGATGAGCAATAATAGCGAATGATGTTGTAGGTTTAGGACTAGGATTAGGTTGGGGGCTAATTGGATTGGGTGGATTAGGATTTGGATTTGATGAAGGGATAATCTTACCACAATTTATGATGTTTTTGATCAATCTCTTAAGTTTGACACAATTGGTTGTTGTATGGCCCTTATATCTATGGTATGCACAATAATGGTTTTCATTATATCGAGGGGGTTTAAGGATTGGTTCAAAAGTGTCTATTGGTGGTAGCTCAATCAAATTTGTTTGAACTAATTGTTGTACGATTATGTCCCAAGGATCTTGTGGTGGAAGATTGGTAGAACATGGGTATGGAGTTGATGAAGGGCTTGATGGGCTAGAAGATGGACTAGGGGTAGGATCACATGGTGGTCTTATGATAGGACTTGTTGGCTCATGTGTTGGCATGGGATTGGATGGTGGAGGCCACTCTAGATTGGTATCTCCCTTGTCAAAGGTTATTAGATCTTGCCTAGGATAACTTGGACTCATTTGATTTATGTACAAGGGACCACTTGGACTTGCATGTTGTGGAGGCAATTGATAGTTGTGGTGGTTGGGTAAAATGGTAGGATATTTAGACAAATGATCTTAAGGTTGGTGTGAAGTTGAGGGCATTTGATCTTGTTGCCACGGTGGATTTGGGTTTACATGCTCTTGTTGTGAAGACACTTGGTTGCCTCGTGGATGGGCTTGGTGGTATGTTAGAGGTGAAGGTTGATTAGGAGCCAAAGTGGTATACGATTTCCAACTTGAAGTGGTGTGTGCCTTGTCATAAGTATGGGAAAAAGACATAGGAGTTTGGGGCGAGGCATAGCTAGTATTGGCACGTTCAACTTGCAAGCTTGTCAATTCTTGTTTTAAAACTTGGATTTGTTGACAAATTGCTATACAGTCTTGGGGCGAGGGATCTAAGTTGATTTGTAATCGTAGATATTGGAGTTTTTGATCAAGATATTCTAAGTGGTTTTCCATTAACACAAGACTAGAAAAGATGACTAGTTTGGAATGCGCAGTAGTAATTGTGCTGTAACAGAGTGCAAATGAGTCACAAGGCGAGATCAAATGTGCCTCGAAGAATTAGTTGAATGACTTGTCTTATGTGTTTTGTGTTTAACGTGATTTGGTAATGATCACACATGTACAATCATGAGTCACTCACACAAGCCACATAAGCAATTTTGAATGTTGAATTTGAAGAATATGATGATGCTTAAACAAGAACACGTGGAAGACACATCAACATGCCCTAATGTCTAGTTTGATGTAGGGTATGGCCAATTAGATTTGGGCAATGTTTACACGTGGTTGACTAGGAATTGAAAGTGAAATCTTGTCACACAGTCGGGAGAAGGGGGTAACCCACCCTTCACCTTCACTTCCCAAAGGTAGAAAGTTCTTCGGGGCTTAGCCAAGACTGACAAGATTCTAATTTCAATGAGGGTGTCTTTCAATTCAGCCTCGAATGAGGTCGTCCCTAGGGGTGATGAAATCCCCTAGTAGGCCTCCTAGGAAAGGGTAAACAACAGCAAATCAAGTGAGGTGTTTTTGGTCTCCAAGGTCACCTTGCAGTGCGAGGAGAGAGCATACACACGCACTCTTGATTCACACTTACAGTTGTAAATTATCCCTTAGAAATTGAAATGTGAGGAAGGCACTTCAAACACTGGTTCTTTTTAAATCCCAAAGCAAGATGTGATTGAAAGACACTGATTGATTTTATGCCCAATTTGATATGTGATGAAGACAAATGTTCATTTGAGAAGCCCAAATTGAAGTGTGTTTGCAAACAAGATTATGAAGAAATGAGAGATAGAAGGAGTGCACCTGGATTGTTTTCGATGTCCAAATTGATGTAGATGCTTCTCCAGATCTTGCTCTAGCCTCGAATGATCACCTGCAAGTCACGAAACCGAAAACAAAGCAAGTAGACTTCCAAGAAGATTGTTATGTAAAAATTGATAATCTAACAAAATATGCTAAAAAATGAATTGATACAGCAAAATGGATTGCATGGACAGAAAATTCAGGAAATTCTATGTGATTTCAAAAAAAAATTGCAAAAATTCGATCAAATTTGCACAAGTTATGATGATTTGAAGATTTTAAGCATGTTTGACTTTGACTGATTAAAAAGGTAGGAAAAGGGTACATTCACCTAAGAAAATGCTCACAACTACGTAGTTCATCTTATTAGCTTTCCATCGAGTCCTCATTCGCATGATTTCAACATCGTATGTGACAGTTGTGTGAGTTTATTTGATTGGTTCATTATCCTACAATTAAATAAAATCATTTTATTTAATTAAAATCCCTAAATTCTTCTAATGTCTCAAATCCTAAATCCACCTCACAAAATCCACCTCATCAATCCACCTCATCTCTTCCACCTCACCATGTTGCACATATAATTAAATATTCTTAATATTTAATTAGCTAATATGCTCCAAAATCCAAAATTGAATATTTAATTCAATGTTCCCCACTATCCTCCACTAATTGAATTCTTAATTCAATTATTCCCCACTATCCTCCACCAATTGAATTGTCCTCCACTATCCTCCCCTCTGAATTTTTAACTCATCCACTATCCTCCACTTTGAATTTTTAATTCATCTACTATGAATAAAAGATTCACTTTTATTCCTAGCCATTGATCTCATCAGTTGATCCTCACCCTCCATTCTCTTTTCAGAAACTCTATAAATGAGACCCTTCTCTAAGCAATTAAGAGACTTCATTCTGGCATCGAATCTATGCCGAATTTTCTCTAGGAATTCTTCTAAAAATAGCCTCCTTTGGCATATAGGATGGACAAGAGGTCAACTAGACAGTTTGACTTGACTGTTAGTAGTTTCCTTTCCCGGTCACATGTGAAGTTTTCTCCTGGCAGTTAGTTTTAATGCTGGCGGTTTTAAATAGACCCCTAGTCCTCCATGTGACTAGGGGCTAAATGCCTTAAAGAAAATGAGTACGTTTAAAAATTTGGATTTTGTTTTTTTTGTTTTGGTGTATATTGTGTTTGTTGTTTTTTTTTATTTAAAAAAAAATTATTTTTCCTTTTTGGGGTGTGTGTGTGTGCAGAGTGGTTGGGCGGCGGAGTGGAGAGGTGGTGGGGTGTTGGACGGCAGGGGCGGAGGGTGGTGCTGGGGAGGAGCGTGGGGGATTGGCGGGTGGCGGAGAGGCTGCGGGAGTGGGTGCAAGGGAGGAGCGGTGGATGGGGGAGGCAGGGTGTGGGCGGCTAGTGTTGGCGGGGTGTTGGGGGAGCTGCGCCAGAGGGGGAGGAAGGGTGAGGGGATCGGGGGGAAAGGGTGCAGGCAGGGCCTGCGGGGGGGTTTGGGGTAGAGGGGGTGGGGAGGGGAGAGGGTTAGGGCAGGGGTCGGGGGGAGGCAGGGGCTGACGCCCCTGCTGGGTTTGTGTGCAGTTTTTTTTTTTAAATAAGAAATAAACAAAACTCACAACCTAATGTAATATGATTTTTTTTTTGTTTTTTTTTAAAATAAAAACATTGAAATGAAACACATACACCCCCAAATTTTATTTTTTATTTTTAATTTTTCTACAAAAGCACTGTGAAAAGTAAAAAAAAATTCAAAAATTTTCTAAAAACACTTTGAAAAGCAAAAAAAATTTCAAAAATTTTTAAATAACAACCATAGAGAATGATATGTGACTTTTTACCTCTGAGGCCTTCAGGACTCAACAGTGAGCTTGGTTTGCGCGTAGGAGGGTGTTTGTGGAAGTTGATGCTCGAATGTGCTCTGGAAAACACCTGTATCCTGCAACAAAACTTCTAAGACAAAAACTCCCAAACAAAGTGGATTAGACCACGGTGGGCACCAAAAATGTGAATGGAAAAATTGGATTGATCAATTGAGATAATATTAACCCAAACATCAACAAAATAATGAAAACAAGAAAAATAAAAGGAAATGAAGCAAATGAATAACAATGCAAACCTTCCTTGTTTCAAAGCTTCTGTTGTTCGCCTATTCTTTCTTGATCTTGAATGATGAAGGTTGGCCCTCAGGGAGCTTGCTTCCTTGCTTCGATTCCTCAAGATGACAAGGAGAAATGGCTAGAATGATTTCTGCATTACAATGGTATGAAGAAGAAAGTTGAGAAGAAGAAGAATTCCTAGAGAAAATTGGGCATAGATTCGATGCCAGAATGAAGTCTCTTAATTGCTTAGAGAAGGGTCTCATTTATAGAGTTTCTGAAAAGAGAATGGAGGGTGAGGATCAACTGATGAGATCAATGGCTAGGAATAAAAGTGAATCTTTTATTCATAGTGGATGAATTAAAAATTCAGAGTGGAGGATAGTGGATGAGTTAAAAATTCAAAGTGAAGGATAGTGGAGGACAATTCAATTGGTGGAGGATAGTGGGGAATAATTGAATTAGAATTCAATTAGTCGAGGATAGTGGGGAACATTGAATTAAATATTCAATTTTGGATTTTGGAGGATATTAGCTAATTAAATATTAAGAATATTTAATTATATGTGCAACATGGTGAGGTGGAAGAGATGAGGTGGATTTTGTGAGGTGGATTTAGGATTTGAGACATTAGAAGAATTTAGGGATTTTAATTAAATAAAATGATTTTATTTAATTGTAGGATAATGAACCAATCAAATAAACTTTGAATATTTATTTAATTGACAAAAGAAAATAAGAATTAAGATAAATATCAGAATATTTACTTAATTCAATCTGAGCCAATTTTAGGCGTCTACAATTCTTATGACACGTAAGAGCATGTAAGGAGTTACATTGGAATCTTGACCAATATTATGATAGGTGTAGACACTTGTCATGGAACATCTTTTTGAAATGGGAATGAAGACAAATTGGGTGCCCAAGTTGGGTGGTCAAATACGACAAGTTATGACATTGTAAGAGGTGTAAGGAATTTGCTGAAAATAGCTAAGAGGACCAGTTCCAAGAAGGGAGTGTTAGAATTCAAACCCAAGTTTGGGTGTCATACATCCTTCTTATTTCACTAATGGTTTCCAATTTGTTCATCTCCAATAAATTGGTGCTTGGAGTTGTAGTTTGTATGGTGTAATTTGTAAGTACCATAATGTTGTTGAAATCACTCCAGAATTGGATATTGGTAATACTCTTATAAAGGCTTGCTCTACAAGTGTATTGTAACCTTGTTTAAGATTATTAAATAATACATTGGGTTGCTTTGGAGTGTGGGATTTTTCTCCTGAAAGGACTTTTCCCATGTACACCTTGTGTTATGGTATATTGATTATTTTATGTTCATACGTGTTTCTACTTTCTGTAATTGTAAAGATTAAAAATTTATGCAATACTCTCCTTTAATATTAGTGTTAGAAGCATTTTCACATACCTTTCTTCTTTTCAAGTTTCTACTTTGAGTGTCCTTCATGGAGATATCTAATGTAGAGATAAAGGATCTACTTTATCCTAAAAATTACAAGCTTGAGATCCATGTGGTTCATGTCTTGGATGTAAGGCCCATAGGTATATGTGCCTTATCCCCCTATTTGACTTTTATTTTGATATAGATATCTTATGTTACTAATGATGTTGCGTATTGACATTGACACAATCGACGATGTGTTTTGGATACATCTGTTATGATTTCATATGATTCCAACTTGGACACCCTAATTTTGTAGGTTTTCATTATTTTTAAGAGCAAAATAGTGTTGGAGTATAGAACCACTAAGAGGCGAGGGGGTGCATCAGTGGTTTATAAGCCCTAAAACCTTTTTTTAACTTATCAATTCACTAAAGTAGAAAACACAAGAGATCTTAAGGTTTGTTTAAGAACATATACACCAGAATAATAATGTGAATAATGAACAAGACATCAAACTATTATAGAACATAAGGACATACAAATAGACAAGAATCATGAGCCATGACAAAAAAATTGATGAGTGGAAAAACCCTTAAAAGGGATAAAAAAACCACTCTTAAACTCCTTCACTTTATTGCTTCACTAGAAGAAATAAGGTATCTCACTGATACATGATAAGCCTCACTGGCAAAAAGAAAGCCTCACTGACTGATACAATCACCTTAGAGACAAATTAAACAATCCATGGGATTACCCTGATTCTGTTTTACATAATAACCTTATTACTCCATTAACTTTCACTTAACAAAATCTTCTTCAATCTCATACTATTCAAACTAGCTTCTGAAACATATTACAATCTCTACAAGTAACAATATATTCCTCTGATTAAGAATCAACACCTGCACTTTTCTCTCTTGCACTAAAGATGATCTACATACTCTAACTAGTCTTCAAGTTTCAAATACAGTAAACACCATTATATTATTCGTAAAAATTGTTAATCTTCATACTAGCATGTAGGTATTCCCTTTACCATCTTAGATCAATGAAAAAAATTCATGAAAACATCGTGCAAAACTCATAAATAATTTCCCTAGCCCTTTGCATATGAATAGACCTTCAAAAATCATCTTTTAAGCCTTGTATATCCCTTTGCTCGTCAAATTTAGAAAGGTAGGTGTGACCGTTGGCATTCAAAAATCCATTAGAAGGCATCCACATGATCATCTTTCACACCATTGCTAACTTTTAATCTGAATCACCTGATCACATTTAGTGCTCTTATCCTTTTGGTGACTTTGTATCTTCAATGCCCCTAGGAAGTCGGGGTTGGTCACCTGACATTATGAAACCCTTGAAACATAACTTAAGTTATGTTCTGACCTGTTGAGCAAGTCAATGTTGAAACAGACATAAAGTATCGTCAGGTAACTTAGGGCTTTTTATGATTTGCATTAAGATCATTCTTAGGGTTTTTGTTATGATATGCATTATATGATATGACTTATGGTTTTTGTTAAGATCACTCTTCAACATAATATAGTAACCCTAATTTTTTTCAATGTGCAAAATCAAAGTAGAAGACACCAAAAGACATCATAATAGGATAATTAGTAAAGACATGAGAGCATCATCTTAACACCATGCACTATAAGTGAATCCTTGATGTTTTTCTATACTTAGACAATCTGACTTTTGTCTCTCATCTAGTCAGTGATCAAAGTGGTAATGGAGACTTGTAATCAACCAATGATATGCAACTCTCATCAAACCAATGAACAAGATGATAATGTCAATCACTGACTTGTTACCAACCAATGATCAATTGCCTCAACTTGTCAACAACACCACACCATGTGAATCAGTCTGTGCAACACAATCATAATCTTGATATCCTGACATTTCATGAATCAACAACACCATGAACAACATAAGACAAGGGAAACATTCTCTGCAACAACATGAAGAATATTCTTTGCAAGACTCACATAAAGAATAGGAATGCCCTTTTCATCCACTATCCTCTTTGATACCATGTTTGTGTTTTTCCATCAAGGAAAACAAACACAACAAACTCCCCCTTTGTCCATGGATGGCAAAATACAAACACTCCCCCTTTTGACACTATGGACAAATGACACAATTCTCTGACAACACAATACTTTTTATGCACTGTCATGAACTCTAGTATTGCATCTTTTAAATTCATTGTCCATCTAATTTTGTGGCCTCTGACTATCTACTGTTGCACTCTAACTATCCAAATCCACTACTGCATCCAAACTGTCCAAGACTATCCATCAACATTTGACACCATTACATCAAAACACCTTGACTAATGACTGTAACAACTATCCTTTTGAAACTATCATTTCTCAATTGATCACAAAGTATAATGAAAAGTATCAACTTCACTTGTAAATTGACCTCATCAACAACAAATACCCAAAGATATCAACACTGTCATATGCAATCAACTGAAACACAGTCCCTTATTAGACTGTCCTAATCAACACTGTCCATATTGTTGTCTACATCTTGCATCCATGTCTACTAGGGCACTTATCCCTATTGTTGTCTACTGAAAGGAAGCTAGGTGTGTAGAAATTGCTTCCTACACTAATCTAATGAGGGGAGGAGAGTGCAAATTCAATTTTATCCTTACTATTACAGAAATGTTAAACCCACTAACAGAGATAACAGAGACATTGTAGCAAACACATAAACAAGAAAGTGAAACAGAAGAAGAGAGACACAAGATATACGTGGGGAAAACCCTTATCGGGTGAAAAACCCCACACTCCAAAACCTGCACAATGTATTAACAAAACTGAAATGTTTTACAATACACTTGCAATGCAAGCTCTCAAGAGCCTTCGACACTCGTATCTAGAGAGAAACTGACAGCATAACAGTACCTGTCAAACCTGTAATACATCTCTTCAAAGCACCTATTTATATAGAATATACAAGGCAAAATTGCCTCTATCTTGGAATGGGCGTCCAACTTGGCCTCATGGCCCAAAACTCATGCCTATGGACACTTGGTCAACATTGTAAGATGCTTCTGACACTTATCCACACACCCCATTCCAAAGAGGTTGCCTATTTCCAAAATGGGCTATGACATATGCTCTTACGACCATCATAGAATCTATCATAGCAGTTACAACTTACAGTTGTAAGAGAATATGTCATACACAGGCTATAAATAGCATATTCTCTTACAACATGTCATAGTCCACCTTGGGGCACCCAAAGATGCCTTTTTCAAAGATGCTCTTTGACACATGTCTTCACCTGTCATAGAATCTCCTATTTCTGATTCTTACATGTCATAACTTCGTCATAGGAATATGTCATGACCGTTATGGTCAATATTCCCTTACACAACATCCAAGATGTCGACACATGGCAAAATATTCCTACCACAAAGTGGGATGCCTATCTCCTCATGTGAGACAAAATTACAAGTTGTCATCTTCCATGTAGGATGACACATCACTGTGCCACATCCCACAAGATGACAATATGAATTTACAATTTAATTTACAACATAGGTAATAAATAAATAAATACAATGAAAATAATACAAGGAATTACCAAGGTTGAGACACCTTAATTCCCAACATTCTCCCACTTGTCGAACACCTTGTAAGAGCCAATAGAATTAACAACATTTAACTACTATAGGCCGAGAGGCCCATAGACTTCGAACACCATCTGAACTTCTTTGTGCCCACTGGCTTCGTCAATGCATCTCCAACATTCTTCAAAGTATCTACCTTCTCCAAATTTACATTCCCATCCTCTACCATGTCTCACACAAAGTGAAACTGTACATCAATATGCTTTGTTCTGGCATGTGAAGTTGGATTCTTGGCAAGGCAAATCGCACTCTGACTATCACAACAAATCGTAATTTGTCCTACATCAATACCAATATCTGAACACAATATCTTAATCCAAATGGCTTCCTTACAAGCATGAGTTGTAGCCATATACTCAGCTTCTGTAGTGGACAAAGTAACCATAGGTTGTCACTTACTCATCCAACTAATTGCGCCACCAAACATTCTGAACACATGTGCACTTGTGGATCTCCTATTGTAAATGTCACCTGCCCAATCAGAATCCACAAATCCACAAATACAAACTGAATGTGGAGATCCTGTAGCATTGCCATGATAGCAAATGGAATACTCAGAAGTACCCCTCAAATATCTGAACACTCGCTTAACTGCATCCCAATGTACTTGTCCAGGATTAGCCATAAATCGACTAAGGACTCCCACTGCTTGGGCAATGTCTGGTCTTGTGCAGACCATAGCATACATCAAACTGCCAACAACACTAGCATAAGGTACTCTACTCATGTCCTCCACCTCACTAGGAGATTTTGGACAGTCACTAACAGATAACTTTGTCCCCAATGAAATAGGAACACACAATGGTCTACAATCTGCCATGCTGAACCTATCCAACATGGTCTTCACATACTTACTCTGGCTTAACCAAAGTTTTCTGTTAGCTCTGTCTCTTCTGATTTCCATTCCTAGAATGTACCTGGCTGCCCCTAAATCTTTCATTTCAAACTATACTGCCAACTGAGACTTAAAATCAGAAATCATATTCTTACCCTTTCCAATCAGCAACATATCATCAACATATAATGCAACAATGAGAATACGATCCCCATCAAACTTATAATACACACAGTGATCCGATTTCAATCTCACAAATCCAATTGACAACACAAAGGCATCAAACTTTAAGTACCACATCCTAGGAGACTGCTTCAAACCATACAAAGACTTTTTCAATTTGCAAACCAAATTTTCTTTACCTTTCACTATGTAATGCTCTGGTTGTGACATATAGATTTCTTCCTCCAAATCACCATGAAGGAAAGTTGTCTTCACATCCATCTGTTCTACCTCTAAGTCATAAGCAACTGCAAGAGATAACTAAAATCTAATGGATGTCAGCTTTGCAACGGGAGAGAAAATTTCACCATAATCAATTCCCTCCACTTGTGAATACCCCTTCACAACGAATCTGGCCTTGTACTTTTCAACACTACCATCTACACCAAATTTCTTCTTGAACACCCATTAGCATCCAACGAGTTTCCATCCATCAGGCAAAGGCACCAAGTCCCATGTTTTATTCTTTTCCAAAGAAGCCATCTCATCCTCCATGGCCTCCTAGGAACCTGCATCTTTCATGCCCATAGCCTCTTTCACAGTTCTAGGCTCATCAGTGTTAATAAGTAAAGCAAAAGCACAACTAGAATCAAGTAATGAATAACCAAATCTATTAGGTTGCTTTCTTGTTCATGTAGACCTCCTCAATGGCTGAGGTTGAGGTTATGCTTCTTCTTCTGAGCTTTCAGAGCTGCTAAAGCTCTCCTCATCATCAGGTCTCACAGGGTCTGTCTATTCAGTCTTCTTAGGGGTAGAGGGAAACTAAACCACATCCTCTTTCTTTTCTGTCTATTTTGGCTGTAGAACCACGAAAGATGGTGTTAGCTCTCTGAAGATAACACTTCTACTAGACAACACCTTTTCAGCCATAGGATCCCAAAGTTTGTATCCTTTCACACCGACACCATAGCCAATAAAGATACACTTAGCAACCTTGTTCTCCAATTTAGACCTTTTCTCCCTAGGCACATGTGCATATGCCTCACAACTAAAAACACGAAGATGTCTAACTGAAGGATTCTTACCAGACCACACCTCCATAGGTGTTTTACCAACAAGAGCTGATGTAGGAGATCTATTTACCAGATAGCAAACAGTGGCTATAGCTTCAGCCCAAAACTTTTGTTCGAGGCTTGCTCCACTAAGCATACTCCTAGCCTTCTCCATCAGTGTCCTATTCATCCTCTTTGCAACTCCATTCTGCTGCGGGGTATATGGAGTTGTCTTATGCCTTTCAATCCCTTGCTCTTTACAGAACTTATCAAACTCTACCAAACAAAACTCACCACCGTTGTCAGTTCTCAAACACTTAATATTTTACTAGTCTAATTTTTAGCAAAGTCTTTAAACTCGTTAAACCGACTAAAGAATTCAGTTTTGCTTCTGATAAAATAAACCCATGTCCTTCTACTGTAATCATATATGAAAGATACAAAATATACAAATTTTGAAATCGAAGGAACATTAACAAGACCAAACACATCAGAATGAATAAGATCCAATACACTAGAAGACTTGTGAGAACTAGAGTAAAACTGAACACGGTTTTACTTTCCATAAATGCAATGTTCACAAAAGTTGAACTCGAGATTAAAATCATTTAACCCCTCAATGAGGTTTTTATTTTTCAGGGTACACAGACCCTTCTCACCAATGTGGTCACATCTCAAATGCCATAACATAGTCTTTTCAGTAGGAAGCTTAGCTTCCATAGCATGTGCACTACCATCAGAACTAGTTACAACAGATTTCTTCACTGCTCGTTCAGATGGTGGGGATGAAGTGACTGTAGCTCATTTCTTTGAGTCAAAAGAACTATTGCACTATGAAGTGCATGCCTCTAGCTGAAATAGAGTACCTCTCCGAGTACCCTTCACAAGCACCATAGATCCTCTATTCATCTTGCATCCATCCTTCGAAAAGACAACCTACACACCTGCATCATTCAACATACTTACAGAAAGAAGATTCCGTGCAAGGCCTGGAATGTGCATAACTTTAGTGATCCCCTTCACTCGTCCATCAGGGAATCAGATTGAGACTCTTCCATGACCAACAATCTTTAGATGAGAGTCGTCACCCAGGTACACTCTTCCACCATTGAACTCTTCATATTTCATGAACTAGTCTCGATGTGAGGTCATGTGGAATGATGCACTAGAATCAATCAACCACACATCATCAGATGCATGGGTGGCCAGGGCTACGATGAAGGCATCACCATCATCTTGTGACTTGTCAGAATCTGAATCAGGAGCTTTCTTCTTCTTTTTCTTCTCCTCTTTGCATTCCTTTCATAAATGCCCAATTTTTCCATAGTTCCAACAGAGAGCCTTAGACTTTCCAGGAGATTTGGATCTGCCCTTCTCATCTTTCTTATCTTTCTTCTTCCCTTTTTCCTTGGGTCTTCCACGAACTGCAAGAGCCTCTTTGGCTGATTCAGATGTCTTCCTCTGCATTTCTTCAGATAACAACAAGGACACCACATCTTCCATCTTGAAGGTGGTAGTGGTGTTTCTGATAGCCATGACAAGATGATCCCATGAATCTGGCAAAGAACAAACCAGGGTCATGCAACGATCCTCCTCCTCCATTTTCACACTCACAAATGTCAACTGTGCAATGATCATGTTGAAAGCATTCATGTGATCCACAATAGATCCTCCGTCTTCCATCTTTAGAGTAAATAACTTCTTTTTCAGGAAGAGTTTGTTTACCAAGGACTTGGCCTGATAAACATCACCCAACTTCTTCCAAAGATCTTTCGTGATCTTCTCCTCATGGACATTCAACAGGATAGGGTCAGCTAAACAGAGTCCTATGAGACCCTTAGCCTTCCGATCTTTGAGATCCCAATCAGCTTGTGACATTGTTGTAGGTTTCACACCAGATACCATTTCCCATAGGTCATGATCAACAAGTAGGTCCTCCATCTTGAGTTTCCACAACTCAAAATTAGTGCCATTGAATTTCTCAACCTCTAACCTTACGTATGTGGTTGCCATCTCCTTGCTGCAACAAGATATAGAATACTCTGTACAACACTCCCACTCAACCTAAGATCATCTCGATAAACCCCTACCCAACAACTAGGACCAAAGGTGATCAAGCTCTGATACCAACTGAAAGGAAGATGGGTGTGCAGAAATCGCTTCCTACACTAATCTAATGAGGGGAGGAGAGTGCAAATTCAATTTTATCCTTACTTTACAGCAATGTTAAACCCACTAATAGAGATATTGTAGAAAACACATAAACAAGAAAGTGAGACAGAAGAAGAGAGACACAAGATATACATGGGGAAAACCCTTATCAGGGGAAAAACCCCACACTCCAAAACCTGCACAATGTATTAACAAAACTGAAATGGTTTATGCAACCTCTCAGGAGTCTTCGACACTCGTATCTAGAGACAAACTGACAGCATAATAGTACCTGTCAGACCTGTAATACATCTCCTCTTCAAAGCACTTGTTTATATAGAATATACAAGGCAAAATTGCCTCTATCTTGGAATGGGCATCCAACTTGGCCTCATGGCCCAAAACCCACACCTATGGACACTTGGTCAACATTGTAAGATGCTTCTGACACTTGTTCACACACCCCATTCCAAAGAGGTCACCTATTTCCAAAATGGGCTATGACAGATGCTCTTACGACTCTTACGACCGTCATAGAATTTGTCATAGCAGTTACAACTTACAGTTGTAAGAGAATCTATCATACATAGGCTATAAATAGCATATTCTCTTACAACATGTCATAGTCCACCTTGGGGCACCCAAAGATGCTCTTCGACACATGTCTTCACCTGTCATAGAATCTCCTATTTCCAACTCTTACATGTCATAACTTCATCATAGGAATCTGTCATGACCATTACAGTCAATATTCCCTTACACAACATCCAAGATGATGACACATGGAAAAATATTCCTACCACAAAGTGGGATGCCTATCTCCTCATGTGAGACAAAATTACAAGTTGTCATCTTCCATGTAGGATGACACATCACCGTGCCACATCCCACAAGATGACAATATGAATTTACAATTTAATTTATAACATAGGCAATAAATAAATAAATACAATGAAAATAATACAAGGAATTACCAAGGTTGAGACACCTTAATTCCCAACATCTACATCTTACATCCATGTCTACTAGGGTACTGGTTATAACATCATTTGACAATTTCTTTTTAAACTTTGATGAATGCCATACCCTGTTCCAAAGTCTGCAACAATTATCCTTGAAAGATGATGAATCAAACAAGCAACACCACATTAGACAACATGAAACAAATAAAAAATATTGATTGGACTTCACAAATGTAGGAAATATCACACATTTACTCCCCCTAAATCCAATATTATGATGAAATCATTGAAGAGAGGAGAGTGACAATACCCCAAGCCTTTGTCTCAGGGATTCAAACACTTCTTTAGGCAATGGTTTTGTAAAGATATCAACAATTTGATCAGAAGTATGAACATAATCTAGCACCACATCATTTGCAAGAACTTTTTCTCTTAGAAAATGATATCTAATAGCAATATATTTGGTCCTAGAATGCATGACTAGATTCTTGGATATATTAATAGAGCTAGTATTGTCACAAAGAATAGAGATAGGCTTAGAAACTTCTACTTTGATGTCTTGAAGTGACTGAACCATCCAAAGGACCTGAGTACAACAAGAAGATGCTGCAACATATTCAGCTTCAACAATGGATAAAGAGACACAATCTTGCTTCTTACTATGCCAAGCCACTAGTCTACCACCAAGAAAGAAGGCTGCTCCATTTGTGCTCTTTTTGTCATTATGACATCCTACCCAATTAGCATCTGTATATGCAAAAAGAGTGAAATCATTGTGTCTAGGATACCACAATCCAAAATCAAGAGTGCCTTTAAGGTATCTAAAAATCCTCTTAAATGCATTTAAGTGAGATTGTTTAGGACATGATTGAAACCTTTCCACCAAGCAAACTGCCTGCATGATATCAGGCCTAGAAGTAGTTAAATATACGAGTTTGCCTATCATGGATCTATATGAGGACTGTTCTACCTTAGGTGAATCATCATTTTTGCTTAGTTTGTACCTTGTTTCCATAGGAGTACCAACTAGTTTACATTCATCCATTTGAAACTTCTTAAGCATTTCTTTGGCATACTTGACTTGTTAGATAAAAATCCCCTTTTCAAGTTGAGAAACCTATAAACCAAGGAAGAAAGACAATTCTCCTAGCACAGACATTTCAAATTTTGATTTCATAATGTCAAGAAAAGAATGGCACATGTTATCATTATTGCTTCCAAAAGTGATGTCATCAACACAAACCACTACAACCAAGATATCCTCACCTTTGGTGATATAGTACAAGTTGTCATCCACTCCACCTTTAGTAAATCCTTGCTCTTGCAAGTACTTATCCAACCTGTAGTGCCATGCTCTTGGGGCTTGTTTCAAGCCATACAAAGCCTTTTTCAACCTGTACACATGATCTGATTTGTCTTTACATTCAAAACCCTCAGGTTGTTCCATATAAACCTCTTCTTCAAGATCACCATTTAGAAAGGATGATTTGACATCCATTTGGAACACCTTGAAATTTTTATAAACTGAAAATGCTAAGAACATTCTTATTGCTTCTAGTCTAGCCACAAGTGCAAAAGTTTCATCAAAATCAATCCCCTCAATTTAAGAGTAACCCTTACAAACCAATCTAGCTTTATTTCTAACAACTTTGCCCTTATTATCAAGTTTGTTTCTAAAAACCCATTTTACACCAATAACATTTTTACCTTCAGGTCTAGGAACAAGCTCCCATGTTTTGTTCTTCTCAATTTGATTCAATTCCTCTTCCATAGCTTTAATCCAAGATTCATCCTTGCTGGTCTCCACATAGGTTTTTGGCTCCATTTCTAATATCAAACATACATGTGCTTGATTACTTGTAGCAGCAAGTCTCCTCCTTGTTAACACACCAATATCTTTATCTCTAATGATCAGCTCTTGTGGATGATCTCTTTGTAGTGTCTTTGAAGGAGTTTTGTCTTTAGTTTCCATAGGCTTTTCTAGAGTTTCTTCTTCCACTTGAACTTCCTCCTCTTTTTCTAAATGATGATGTTCTCTTTCTTTGCCTTGAATCAACTGCATACATGGTTGCAAACTTTCATCCACCTTTACATTAGTACTTTCTATTACCTTTTTGAGTCTCTTGTTAAAACATTTGTAGGCTTTACTATGTCTAGAGTAGCCTAGAAATATGCCCTCATCACTCCTAGACTCAAAACTTCCCAAATTATCATCATCTCTCTTAATGAAGCATTTACTACCAAAAATTTTAAAGTAGCCAACATTTGTTGACATACCATACCATAATTCATAAGGAGTATGGTTAGATTTTACCCTCAATTGTACTATTTTTAGGGTGTATACTGCTATATGGACAGCTTCCTTCCAATAAGTATTGGGCAGATTTGCATCATGAAGTAATGTTCTTTCCATCTCCTTCACAGTCCTACTCTTCCTTTCAGCTACTCCATTCTATTGTGGAGTTCTAGGAGCTAAAAATTGCCTTTTGATCCCATGTTTCTCACAATATTCTTCAAACTGCTTGGATGTATACTCTCCACCCTTATCTAACCTTAGACATTTGAGCTTGAAATCTGATTCCTTCTCAACCATCTTAAAAATTTAGAATCTGTTAAAGGCTTCTGACTTGTGCTTCAAAAATGTCACCCAGGTCATTCTAGAAAAGTCATCAATAAAGAGCATAAAATATCTTTCACCACCTAATGCCTTAGTCCTTGTAGGACCACACAAACCTGAATGAACAAGTTGTAGAGGCTTAGAAGAAGAATACTCTTTAGATTTTAAACTGACCTTAGTTTGCTTACCAAATTGGCATTCTTTGCAAGAAGTATTGTTTGGCTTGGAGATGTGAGGCATATTCCTTACATTTTGATTTTTGCTAATCCTCTCAAGATTATCAAAATTTACATGACCAAGTCTCGTGTGCCATAGCCAACTTTCTTCAACTTGACCCATGAAGCAAATATGTCCATTTGCACCTCTATTTTTAGTCTCATGAAGATTATAGATGTTACCACTTGTTCTTAATCTTGTTGCAACAACTTTTCTTGTTTTCTTCTTAATTTCACAACCATGAGCATTAAAAATAGCATTGAATCCATTGTCACAAATTTGACTAACACTCAATAGATTGTGTTTTAATCCTTCAACATAATATACATCATGTAATGGAGTCCCATCATCTAAAAGTATAGTACCTTTTCCTTTGATAAAAATGCAAACATTGTTACCAAACATGATTGAACCTTCTATGTAGTCTTCAAGCTTGATGAACTTGCTTTTATCTCCTGTCATATGGTTAGAACAACCACTATCTATAACCCACTATTCTTTATTCTTGGCATGAAAAGTAGTTTGAACAATCATAGCCTCAATATTCTTATTCATCATCTTAGGTCTCCAAACAAGTTTTATCTTATCAACACTAGAAGTAGACATTTTGGAAAGAACATTCATCCTAGTTTACTGCACTTTCAAATTAGGCCTACAAAACTTGGCTATGTGCCCAAAGTTATTGCAATTGAAACACTTCAACCTTTTAAGAACACAAAAGGATTCCTTCTCAAAAAGTTTGTTCTTGTTCTAAAGTCAAATATGCACTCATTTGCCATGCATCCATATTGATTACAATGGAAGCAATAACCAAGAAAATACAGATTATACCTAAAAGAATTACTCCTTTTGAAGTTTGCTGGTTTCATGAGACTTTTGTTGTTGATATCAACATGTTGAAGACTTTTGGTGTATGAGCATTGTCCTTCTTCAAACCCAACACCAGATTTGTCTTTGAAGCCCTTTTGTTTTTCTAAGAGATCTTCAAGCTTATCACTGTTGTTACACATGCCAAGTCTTCTTCTCAAAGTTACAATTTCAGCTTCTAGAGCATGACACTCCTTATCTTTGGCATCTAACTCCTTCCTTGTAACTTCAACAATTCTTTTACTTTCTTCAAGATTCAATTTTAGGTCAGCAATTTGTTTTTCATAGTCAGTGACTTTGCTGATCAGAATTTCATTGTCCTTATGAAATTGATTTCCTTGAGCAATTGCCTCCTTTTTTATCTTCTTAATCTCACCAAGAGCACACTTCAATTCACCTTCAAGATCAACCTTTGCTTCATCATTTTTTAGATTGATCTTCACATTTATTATTTTGATTTTCATTTATGACTGCCATGAACAAGGTCTCTACTCCTTCCTCAAGTGACTCCTTTGAACCACTATCTGTTATATCAAAATCTTTTGTGAACAAACTCTTCTTCTTTTTGAAATTATTTTCCTTTTTAGGATTGAACTGTTTCTTCTTGAATTTTATCTTATTTTTTTATTAATCACTATCTAAATCTTTATATGGACATTTAGCAGTATAGTGTCCTATTCTTCCACATCCAAAACATTTGAAATGAAGTTTACCTTTATAATTTCCTGTTGACCCCTTTTTCAATCTGCTAACAAAAGAAGATTCTTGATCATCATCCAACCTTCTGGATCAGATTTTATTTCCTTTTCCTTTTGACTAATTTAAATGCAACTTCTTTACTTGAAGGAGTATCAATACAAACCCTCATCTCAAAAATAGTAAAAGTACCATGAAGTTCATCAAAGGTCACTTTGCTCAAATCTCTCTCTTCTACTGCAGACACCTTGGATTCATATTTAGGATTTAGAGTCCTTAAAACCTTGGTTACAACTGTCTTTTCTTCTAAGGTATCACCTAAACATCAAATAGCATGAACAACCTCTTGAACCCTAAGAAGGTAATCAACCACCTTCTCATCATCATTCATTTTGAGACTTTCAAACTTAGCTCTGTAAGATTGTAACTTAGCCTCATTGATTTTTTCATCTCCCTAATAGATATTAGACAACTTGTTCCAAATAGCCTTAGTTGACTTACAATCCATAATTTTAACAAGTATCTCATTAGACAAACCACAACAAGTTGCATTGTTGGCCTTAGCATTATTGTCATAGGCCTTCTTCTCATCAGCAGTTGAGGGAGGACTTGTTTCTTTATACTCATTTTCTATAGTAGCCCAAACATCATACCCTAAGGAAGACAAATATGATTCCATTCTAAATTTCTAGAAAGCATAATTAGACCCATCAAATAAAGGTGCTTTGTATGTAGAAAATCCTTCTTGACTACCCATGACTAGTACTCCACTTATAGGACCTACCCAAGCTTGTTAGGCTTCTATAGGGAACCTGGCTCTAATACCACTTGTTGGAGTACAGAACCACTGAGAGGGGGGTGAATCAGTGGTTTATAACCCCTAAAACCTTTTTTAACTTATCAATTCACTGAAGTAGAAAACACATGAGATCTTAAGGTTTGTTTAAGCACATATACACCAGAATAATGATGTGAATAATGAACAAGACATCAAACTATCATAGAACATAAGGACATACAAATAGACAAGATCATGAGCCATGACACAAAATTTGATGAGTGGAAAAACCCTTAAAAGGGATAAAAAAACCACTCTTAAACTCCTTCACTTTATTGCTTCACTAGCAAAAATAAGGTATCTCACTGATACATGATAAGCCTCATGAATGCCTCATTGACTGATACAATCACCTTAGAGACAAATTAAACAATTCAGGGGATTACCCTAATTCTCTTTTACATAATAACCTTATTACTCCTTTAGATTTCACTTAACAAAATCTTCTTCAATCTCAGACTATTCAAACTAGCTTCTGAAACATATTATAATATCTGCAAGTAACGATATATTCCTCTGATCAAGAATCAACACCTACACTTTTCTCTCTTGCACTGAAGATGATCTACATACTCTAACTAGTCTTCAAGTTTCAAATATAGCAAACACCATAATATTCTTCATAAAAATTGTTAATCTTCGTATTGGCATGTAGGTATTCTCTTTACCATCTCAAATCAATTAACAAAATTCATGAAAACTTCGTACAAATCTCATAAATAATCTCCCTGGCCCTCTGCATATGAATAGACCTTCAAAAATCAGCTTTTAAGCCTTTTATAACCCTCTGCCCATCAAATTTAGAAAGGTAGGTGTGATTGTTGTTATATGGAGCCTAATCAGACTCAGAGGTTAAATTTACCCCACTTTTATTGGTGCAATTTCCCCCCAAATTATTTAATGGGGTCAAGGGGTAGTGCCCGCCCCTTGCAGGGGTTTAGGGGCAACACCCCCAAGACAGGGTCAAGGTGCAGTGCCCCTTGT
This sequence comes from Cunninghamia lanceolata, assembly GCA_027924645.1. Taxonomy (NCBI): domain Eukaryota; kingdom Viridiplantae; phylum Streptophyta; class Pinopsida; order Cupressales; family Cupressaceae; genus Cunninghamia; species Cunninghamia lanceolata. The sequence continues at coordinate 998,566 of BSBN01001059.1, read as the reverse complement.
GGGGTCTAGGGGCAACGCCCCTGGCATGCTCCTTGTCACGATACAGGGCGGAGTCGAGTGGCAGCGCCCTTGAAAGCTCCAACAAATTTTTATTATTTTATTAAGGCGTCGGGAGTTATTTTTTCTATTGGCCGACATAAAAAATCCTATTTTTGTAGCCGACATGAGACTTGATAAAAGCAGTTAAGGGTTAGGGTTTCCGTTGATGTATTGTAGCATTTTGCAATAGTATTGAGTTGCAAGGATTGCTGGTTGTAATCAGTTTGATTTACTAAATAATAATATTAGACTCTCTATTGGTGGATGTAGCCCAGGCTTGGGTGAACCACATTAAAACTTGTCTCTCGATGTTATTATTTATGTGTATTTCCATTCCTCTGTTTAATCTTTATTTGCATTTAATTGATATCTTCTACCGACTAACCCTAACAAGTGGTATCAGAGTGGGTTGTGTTTGATTATTATCTGCAGGAAGGTCTCACGGTTGAGTAGGAGTCTCATGGTTGAGTGGGAGCAATGGCGGACGAGGGTAAATTGAAAGTAGATAAATTCAATGGACAGAACTATCAGTTATGGAAGATGTAAATGGAGGATTATCTCTATCAGAAGGATTTATGGAAGCCATTGGAAGGAATAGCCAAGAAACTGGCAACAATGACTGATGAGGATATGAATCTTCTAGACAGAAAGGCACTGGGAACCATTTGATTGAGCCTGGCACCATCTATGGCATTTAATATAACAGAAGTGACGATAACAAGTGAACTGATGAAAGCTTTGGCTAAATTGTGTATGAAAAACCCTCAGCCTCAAATAAGGTATTTCTCATGAAGTGTTTGTTTAATCTGAAAATGATTAAAGGTAGATATGTGACAGATCATTTAAATGAGTTTAATATGATTAAACTAGTTAGTTAACTTCTGTAAAAGTGAAATTTGATGAAGAGGTGAGGGCTCTCTTGATATTATGTTCTTTGCCAAAAAGCTAGAATAGCTTGGTAATGGATGTAAGTAACTCTATCTCTGGTTCAAACACTTTGAAATTTGATGATGTTGTTGGTGTTATCCTTAGCGAGGAAATGTGACAGAAAAGCTCAGGAGGGTCCACATCAGGTAGTGTTTTGAATGCAGAAAGCAAAGGCAGATCAAAAGAGAGAGGAAAAGGTTCTGGAGGTCATGAGAAGTCAGGAGGAAAATCAAAGGACAAGAGGTCCCAATCTAGAGGATAGAAGGATTGTTGGTACTATGGGAAACTAGGTCATTTGAAGAAAGATTGCTAGTCTCAAAAGAATAAAGGAGACAAACAAGAAGGCAATAAGGAGGCAAATGTGGTAAGTAATAAATCTGAAGATGATGCTTTGATTCTTTCCCTAGATATTGTTGATGATTCATGGGTTTTAGATTCAGGGGCCTCATTTCATGCTATGCCCCATAGAAGTTATTTTCTTGATTATATCCAAGGGGATTTTGGGCTAGTTTATTTGGGAGATAATGAACCCTGTCAGATTCTTGGAAAGGGAAGAATCAAGATTAAGTTGCAGAATGGGAATCATTGGCTACTACAAGAGGTAAGGCACGTTCCAAGGTTGAGTAGGAATTTAATTTTATTAGGGAAACTAGCTGATGAAGGTTGCATTGCTACATTTACTGATAAAAATTGGAAGGTTTCAAGAGGTGCCTTAATAGTAGATTAAGGTGTGAAAGTAGGCACCTTATATCTTTGTACAAGTCATACTATTCCTTCTACTTTAGCTGTTGCAGAGAAAAAATAAATAGGTTCAGGAATAGTTGCTACAGGTTCACAGGAAGAGACTGAAATAGTTACTGCAGGTTCTGAGACAACACTGTGGCATAACAGACTTGGGCATATAAGTGAAAAAGGTATGAAGGTACTTCATTCTAAGAAAGTTTTACTAGGTCTAAAATGTATTAATATGGTTTTCTATGAAAGTTGTGTGTATGGCAAACAAAAGAGAGTTAGATTTATTAAGGATGGGAAGCAAAAAAAAGATGAAAAGTTGGAGCTTGTGCATACAGATGTATGGGGACCAACTCAGGTATCTTCTCTTGGTGGCTCACAGTATTATGTTACATTCATAGATGATGCAACTAGGAAGGTTTGGATTTATTTCCTTAGGCAGAAATCTAATGCATTTGAAACATTTAAGAAATGGAGAAGCTTGGTTGAGAATGAGATGGGTAAAGGATTAAAATGTCTCAAATCTAATAATGGTGGTGAGTATTGCAGCAAAGAATTTGAGGATTATTGTTCCTTTAATGGAATTCATAGGCAGAAAACAATTCCAGGGACTCCACAAGAGAATGTAGTGGTTGAGCACATGAATAGGACAATAATGGAGTGTGCAAGGACCATGAGATTACATGCTAGTATGCATTTAAATATGTGGGCAGAGGCTGTCAACACCACTGTATATTTAATTAATAGAGGTCCTTCAGTTCTTTTGGGCTATGGTATTCCAGAGGAAGCATGGACAGGTAAGAAGGTGAGTTATTATTTTCTCAAAACCTTCAGATGTGAAGCATTTGCACATGTAGATTCTAAAAATAGAACCAAGTTGGATGCAAAATCAAAAAAATGTATTTTCATTGGATATGGCATTGATGAATTTGGTTATAGACTTTGGGATTTTAAAAATTAGAAAATTGTGAGAAGCAGGGATGTTGTATTTAATGAGAAGGTGTTGTACAAAGATCAGTTGTAATAGCACGAGAAGAAAGAAAAGGATTATGTGGTGCTAGATGATATTCTAGTTAGTGATGTTCCAGTGGTTCCTCATGCTCTGCAATAGTAACCAGAAATACCACAAACTGGATAGTGAATGTTAGATGGTCAACAAGGCTAAGTAGACCTCCTAAAAGGTTTTCTCCCTCTTTGTATTCTATTTTGCTAATAGATGCTGGTGAACCGGAAGGGTATGATGTAGCTATAGGTGGATACAAAGGTTCAATGGGAGCTTGCAATGAAAGAAGAAATGGACTCCTTGTTGAAAAATTAGACTTGGAAATTATGTAAGTTGTCTGTAGGTAAAAAGGCTTTACCAAACAAATGGGTTTATAGGCTGAAAGAGGAAGATGGAGGCAAGAAAAGATTTAAAGCTAGGTTAGTTATAAAAGGATTTGCATAGAAAAAGGGCATTGATTTTGATGAGATTTTTTCTCTGGTTGTCAAGATGACTTCTATTCGTACTATTTTGAGTATTGTGGCTACTGAAGATTTGCATTTGGAACAACTAGATGTGAAAACTGCCTTTCTCCATGGCAATTTGGAGGAGGAGATCTATATGGAATAACCATAGGGATTTGAGGTCAAAGGTAAGGAGAAACTGATGTGCAAATTAAAGAAGAGTTTATATGGTTTGAAACAAGCACCTCGGCAATGGTATTTGAAATTTGATAGTTTTATGGCTGAGCAAGGCTACAACCAGTGTAATTCTGACCATTGTGTTTATTTTAAGAGGTTGGATAATGACAACTACATTATTTTATGTTTATATGTTGATGACATGCTTGTAGCAGGGTCTAACATGGATCACATAAGAGAGTTAAAACAACACTTAGAACAATCATTTGCTATGAAGGATCTAGCGGCAGCAAAACAAATCCTTGGTATGAAAATTTGTAGAGATACGAAGAACAAAAAATTGACTCTATCTCAGGCTGATTATGTTGAAAAGTTGTTGCAAAGATTCCATATGGAGAATGTAAAAGCTGTCAGCACACCTTTGCCTAGTCATTTTAAATTGACTAAAGAGGTGTCCAAAGACATAAGAGGAGGAAGAAAAAATGTCCAAGGTACCATATGCTTCAGCTATAGGAAGTTTAATGTACGCCATGGTATGCACGAGACCAGATATTGCAAATGCTATAGGAGTTGTAAGTAGGTATATGAGTCATCTCGAATTGGAGCATTGGAATGTGGTAAAATGGATTCTTAGATATTTGAGAGGTACATCCAATAAACACTTATGTTTTGGGGGCTCTAATATTGATTTAGTAAGTTATGTAGACTCATATTTGGCAGGGGATATTGATACCAGGCAGAGTACTATAGGTTATGTCTTTACTGTAGGTGGGACATCAATGAGTTGGATCTCACAGTTGCAAAAGGTGTTTGCTTTATCCATCATAGAGGTAGAGTATGTAGCTGCAACAGAGGCAAGCAAGGAGATGATATGGCTACAATCTTTCATGGAAGAATTGGGAAAACAATAGGCTAATAGTTATTTGTTTATGGACAGTGAGAGTGCCATACATCTTGCAAATAATTTTGCCTTGCATTCAAAGACCAAACACATACAGTTCAAGTATCACTTCATCCCGTCAGTGTTAGATGATGGACAGTTAAGGCTGGAAAAGATACATACAAATGAAAATCCAAAAGATATGTTTATGAAGGCAGTGACAGGGGAGAAGTTGAGCTCCTCTTCGGCTTTAGTTGGTCTTCAAGACTGAAAAACAATAAAATCAGAACAACAAAGTCTAGGGTGCTTATTTCTAGTGGGAGCTATAGGGTCAGTGGTGTTATGATCAGTCTCCAAGTGGGAGATGATATGGTGTGGAGTCTAATCAGTCTCCAAGTGGGAGATTGTTGTTACATGGAGCCTAATTAGATTCAGAGGTTAAATTTACCCCACTTTTATCAGCCCAATTTCCCCCCAAATTATTTAATGGGGTCAAGGGGTAGCGCCCCTTGCAGGGGTTTGGGGACAGTGCCCCCAAGATGGGGTCAAGGGTAGTGCCCCTGGCGGGCCCCCTGTCACGATACAGGGTAGATTTGAGGGGCAGTGCCCTCGAGAGGGGCTTGGGGGCAGCACCCCCGAAACCTCTAACAATTTTTTATTATTTTATTAAGGCGTTGAGAGTTATTTTTTCTATTGGTCGACATAAAAAAAAACTCTATTTTTGTAACTGACATAAGGCTTGATAAAAGCAGCTAAGGGTTAGGGTTTCCGTTGTATTGTAGTATTTTGCAATGGTATTGAGTTGCAAGGATTGCTGGTTGTAATCAGTTTGATTTACTGAATAATAATATTGGACTCTATGTTGGTGGTGTAGCCTGGGTTTGGGTGAACCATGTTAAAACTTGTCTCTCGCTGTTATTATTTTTGTGTATTTCCATTCCTCTATTTAATCTTTATTTGCATTTAATTGATATCCTCTACCAGCTAACCCTAACAATGACTGTTGGCATTCAAAAATCCATTAAAAGGCATCCACACGATCATGTTTCACGCCATTGCTAAATTTTAATCTGAATCGCCTGATCACATTTGGTGCTCTTATCCTTTTGGTGACTTTGTATCTCCAGTGCCCCTAGGAAGTTAGGGCTGGTCACTTGATGTTATGAAACCCTTGAAACATAACTTAAGTTATGTTCTGACCAGTCGAGCAAGTCAATGTTAAAACAGACATAAAGTATCAACAGGTAACTTAGGGCTTTTTATGATGTGCATTAAGATCATTCTTAGGGTTTTTTTTTATGATATGCATTATATGATATGACTTAGGGTTTTTGTTAAGATCACTCTTCAACATAATACAGTAACCCTAATTTTTGTCAATGTGCATAATCAAAGTAGAAGACACCAGAAGACATCATAATAGGATAATTAGTAAATACATGAGAGCATCATCTTGACACCATGCACTATAAGTTAATCCTTGATGTTTTTCTATACTTAGACAATCTGACTTTTGTCTCTCATCCAGTCCGTGATCAAAGTGGTAATGGAGACTTGTAATCAACCACTAATATGCAACTCTCATCAAACCAATGAACAAGATGATAATGTCAATCAGTGACTTGTTACCAACCAATGATCTATTGCCTCAACTTGTCAACAACACCACACCATGTGAATTAGTCTCTGCAACACAATCACAACTTTGATACCCTGACATTTCATGAATCAACAACACCATGAACAACATAAGATAAGGGAAACATTCTCTACAACAACATGAAGAATATTCTCTGCAAGACTCACATCAAGAATATCAATGCCCTTTTCATCCACCATCCTCTTTGATACCATGTTTGTGTTTTGCCATCAAGGACAACAAATTCAACAAATAGCACTACTAGGACTATACAAAAAAATCTTAAAATATTATGTAATCTGAAAAGGGTAGTCTACTCATATTTAGGCTCAAAAAGGTATTCTTTGTTTTAGAAAAATTATATATTAGATTTGAAGAAATTTCTCAATTCATTAATGGTGTTTTTGGGAATTTGCATGGTTCTTGACTTCGTTAAAATGTCAAAATTGAAATTTAGAACATGTGAAACATTTTTATTTTGTGTGACAAGATGTCTCCTTGTGGAAATATAATTATCTATCTTTTGTATTTGAGTGTCATAGTTCTTGACCTCATTTTTGATGTCACAATGTTTTGGTCATTTTTGACATTTTTCTATTAGGATGAGCTCTAGAGTAAGAAGTAGAGTGGACCCTTTTTTCCATTCATATTGGTATGAAAACCATGTGAAGATATTGAAAATGGGATATGGGGATCAAACAAACATAGACATAATGAAGAGATAATCCACTTCTAGCATCAAACATCCTTGACAAGATTCGTGAATGATAGTGAGGGACATTAATTGAAATCCATTAATTATTGTTTGAATATCATTGAGGATCTCCCATTTGATATAGGTGTACACTTCTAAAACTCCATGTATAATTAATACCATCATGATGACACTCTATGTCCTACGTCTAATAGCCTTTCCTATTGATTGCCAAGTCGTTGATACCTAATGTATGCATGATTCTCTTCGCATGATTATGAGCCACTATCACTATTCTAATTGCATGTTATTGGTGGTTATCACCATTCTTTTTGCATGATTATGGTTGACTATCATCATTCCCATTGCATGTTATCGGTGGTTATCACCATTATCTCCACATGATTACTGGCAACTATCACCATTCTCTTCACATGATTATGGGAAACTATCACCATTCTCATTGCATGTTGTTAGTGGTTATCATCATTCTCTTCACATGAATATTGTTGATTATCATCATTATCATTGCATTGTATTGGTGGTCATCATCATTATCTTTATGTGTTAATATTGGTTAAAGCCATTTCCATTATGTGTCATTGTTTGATATATCAAGTTTGCAATGTGTATGCTTATTAGATGTATTATGTAAGTATTAGTCTAGTATCACACCCATATTACTTTTTGTGAGTTTGTATGATTGCCTAATCATCTGCCTCCTGGTATAAAGGGGTGGGCCTCAAGGTCCCACATGGTTGGGTGGTGTTGATCACTATTGGGTCTAGTTGGAACAATCATGCTAATTTGGAGAGCATGCAGAGTTTTTTGTCATTGTGATGTACACCTTCATTAATGTATTGTTGAGAAATGTATAATGGAGAAATTTTTTAATTATACGGTTCATGTTGTATTAGAGCCATGAACTACCTTTGTAAACTCATGTAATAAATCCACATTTGGGATGGTAGTACCATATTGTTTTCTTTCATTTATCATCATTCAAATTGACGTGGTATCATGAATTCAAATAGAATCCTATGATGTACTAAGTCCTAATTATCAAATGTGTAGATATAGTTTGCTTTCAAGTTGAAGTTAACTCATGATATATGTCATATAATTGATAATTCTATAATTGATATTTAAATCATTAATAAATACATTATGCATTTGAATCTATGGATAGGAGTTAAGATCACTCATGTATGTTCATGTTGCATGGGAGGAAAAATGGTAATTAATTATTAATAGCGATTGTTGGGATTAAAATGAATTATGTATCTTGTGGTTTTCAAATATGGTAAATTGAACCTTAAGAACATAGAAATGTTTGGTTTAAACCATTTTTAAACAGCACTCAAGCTAAGTAAGTTATGCCCAGTTTAGTGTCAGGTGTCTTTAGGCTCGTCTATGCTTAGCCCTTCTCTTGTATTGGGTCTTGTGACTCTTGTTTAGGTTTATGAAGGTTTGGACTTAACCTTAGATGTTAATTTGGGTGTTAAAAATATTTAAGACCTTCCAATCACTTTCAAAATTAATTTTAGATCCTCCTGGAACCCTATAGTGCATTTCTAGGCCTATTTTAGTTTCCTTAAACCCCATGCATCATGTCTACCTAGCCCCTTCTATTTGCATGTTGTAAGATTACAAGCCTTCTCTAGATATCCACAACTCTTAGGACCAATTGTAAGTACTCTTTAAATCCCCATGGGCTTCTCTAACTACAATGTGGCCTAAGATCTCCACCACCCTTAATAAGTAAGATTTTTCATTATCCTTACAATCTTGCAAAGTTCCTCCAAAACCCTGAAACCCTACCAATGCTTTAACTAATTAGATATTCTTAACTATAAATATGTTAAAGAACTTTGAAGTCTCACCTAAGGTGTTTTGATGCTAATTTATTTTATTTTTCTTATGATAGGTAAAGATCAAAGATTATATCTTCCCCTACCAAAATTATCAAAGAAGACTCTCATTCCTTCTCACTTGTAGATCTTCACTTTGTCTCCTAAGAAGACTCTCATTCCTTCTCCAACTAGGTCACCTACTCCACCACCACAAAATCTCCCTCTTATCATTCCTCTCAATAGGAACAAGTAATATTAGATGCTACAACACAAGGGGAATCTACCTCTCAAGATACTCATGTGTGGTTTGATCAAATTCTAAAAAACAAAAAAATAGTTACCAAACCTATTATAGAGGAATTTTCTCAACTTGTTGCTATGGTAATCAAGTGTCCTAGAAATAAATCCATAAAATTAGATCTTCCATTACCAAAAATATCCAAGGGATTAGACATGTAGAGATTGTGACTCCATTGTGTGACAAACCAAAGGAAGAACTCCAAGCTTTTGAATGTCAGGTGACAAAGGTTTCTTTAGGGAAACAAACCATGGAAGATATTCAAGAAGTGGCCAAGTCATCCATTGACCTCATGATAAAAAAATATTAATAAGCACATAGCCACAAAGGAGGGATTGAAATAAAATGTTACATATTTAATTTCATATGTTTAGTACCTAGTGGGACCAACAGAATCCTCTTCTTATATACATACTATTTCATTTATTAAATTTGTAGATAAAGATATACCTTCAGTAGGTGAACTAAGTAATATAATTAGGGCCACTAGGGTACAAAATGATGAATATCAAGAACTTGGATCTAAGATCATGGAAGGTATTTCTAACTTGTATTATAAGATCCTAATTGAAACCATTTCTATCAAAGAGTTGGAGGAAACGTGGGATGAAAAGTTGGGAATTTCGGAGGAAAACTATCCCCAGGTTACTAACATGGCCAAGGAGGAATTCCATGCTCTTGTTCAACAAAGAATTTTTTATTTTAGGGAGCCTCATTTAGATAAGAAATAGAAGGTAGTGTATTAGTAGAAGATAAAAACTTTGAAGCGTGGAAAAAATAGATTTAATGCAGCCTATACCTTATCCCAAGGTACTATTGATGATATGCATAAATTCACCAAGGATATTTCATTTAAATTCTATGATGATTAGGATAATATCATTCTAATTTATGTGGTGAAAAAGTAGTTTCACAATGTTGTGAAAGGAGAATCTTTCAATGTGTTTGGATTCAATGTAACATCAATCAATAAACTTGTGAAAATAAGGACTATATGTGAAGATTTTGGGAAGAAATCAGCTAAACATGAAAAAGTACCTCCAAAAATTTTAGACATTTTCATCAACATAGATGTTAGATTTGTATATTTAGATAGCCTAGATCAGGACCTCACAATGGTAATATTGGATAAGTTCTCATTGTATTTACAAAGGGACCATGGGATAGAGAAAGTTGCTAAGGAGGGAGATGAAGACTCACATAAGGAGAAATGATGTGCATTTGCATGTCAAATTTTATCTTGGATGTAATAAAAGTTATAACTTGGAATTTTCATGTTCTTTATACATTTTCTCCTATATGTTTTCTAGAGGGAAACAATTTCATATTCCCTACTAAAGAAATCTATATATATGTAAATACATGGCATTTGTAAAGGTTGAAAGCCAAACATTTGCTTTATACAATACACCTCAACTTCTTTTAGTGTTTTTTTCTTTTGTTGTTGGGTTTCAATCGCTAAGTTTATTATATTGTACTTTTGCATTTAATTCATAAATATTTGACAAATTTGAATGGTGTTTCATATCATTGATTATTTGTTGAGAGTAAATTATTTTGCATGGTGAACTTGAACACCTTGGTGTACTTGCACCATGAATTATTTATCTTACACCTCTAGTTGTGGGAGTCATGTCCTCAATCTACACCTAAAATAAGGTAGCAGTTTTTCTTTCCATATATGTGTTATCACTGGGAATTGCACCCGTATGCAAGACTAGAAAAGTTCTACAATTTTGTGTAACATGGGACTAATTTTAGCTTGTGGGTGCCCTATAATGAAATTAGACCTCCAGATTGTGGGCTAGTTCCCTTAAAATATTCTATTGGATTATATGATTTTTCTGTTTTGGAAAAGGGGAAGAAGGAAACTATATGGAAATGAAACTTGTAAAATTTGGTGATGTACCTAAAATGGGTAAAAATATACAATCTGGTTCACAATACAACTCAGAAATCTGACTCACACAATCCAATCTTGGCACAAATATCACAAAATTGATTCTAAGGAAGGCTTGAAAATGGGTTTTCTATGAAGGAAAAAGGGATTTTCTCACAACATAAAAGGATAACTTTCATGAACACAACCTAAGACTTGTAATAATAATATGCTTAATACTCCAAGCAAAAGTGAGACAATAATTTTAAAGGTTTAATGGTTAAACACAATAAAACTTCATCAAATCACTTCATACAATTTGCATTAAATGGAAATGTAACTACTTGATTCCAAAGGATAAAGGAAATACTGCAAAAGAGACAAAAATAGAACCTGTAATCTGCTGATCTCTCAATAAAACTATAAAAAATTGAGCTACAAAACCTTCTTCTCTCCAAGTGTATAAGAGAAAAAAGTCAAGAACTAGCAAAAACAAACTTTTGCTTTACAACATATAGGTTTGCTCTCTCAAGAGGCATGCAAAAATATGAACTTGTAGCTAACTGCCTCTAAAAATAATCTCTCACAAGCAACCTCAAAAATCCTCTAAAATAGGGTCTCAAACTGCCACAAATTGAGAAAAAATAACTCCAATTTGGGCCTTGTTGAGACATGGACCAGCTAGGACTCGAACCTAGGACCTTCCATACGTTGTTGGAGTGCTCTACCACTGAGCTACTAGCCCCTCTTGGACCAGTCCATTGTCGGTCCAGGTGTGGCTTATTTCTAACACCAACACTCCCCCTTAAGCCACACCTCTCGTGTGCTTGGGGCTCCTAGCCTGGACCCAGCTCTGATACCATGTGGAGACATGGACCAGCTAGGACTCAAACCTAGAACCTTCCATACGCTGCTGGAGTGCTCTACCACTGAGCTACTGGCCCCTCTTGGACTAGTCCATCGTCGGTCCGGGTGTGGCTTATTTCTAACACCAACAGGCCTCTCCATATGCTTGACCAAAAAATTGACCAAGAACCCTAAAAATACTCCTCAAATCATGCAAGAACCTCCTAGGTGGCCTAGCTAACTCAACTAATCAATTTGCATGATTTTACATGATTTTGCATTAGCAAAATTGATTGTGAGTAAATAATAAAATAATTAGAATAATTACTCTATTATCAGTTACAACTTGTACTATTTCTGATTTTACAATTTGTGAAAAATAATAAAGTAATTTGAAGAATATTACTTTATTATTTACTTACATTTGATTTATTTGTAAAAATCATGCATGATGAAAAGAAAAATAAATCTCCTTATCTCTCCAATTTCATTTGCCTAATTTGCATGATTTGAGCCAAAATTAGGACTTAGGAGAAAATAAAAATCCCTTATATCTCCTTGTGAGAAAAAACACCTAGTTGCATTACATATGCATTAAAGGAAAAAAATATACCCTTATCACCCCACATGCAACAAGGAGAAAATAAAAATCCCTCTGCCTTATCACTCCAAATACAATGCAAAGTAATGCAAATAATGCATTTTGTCATTATATGTACTGTCCATCTTTTGCCACCTTGCATTTCTTTACCTATACCCACTTTGCATGTAGTTGACTATCTCCTTGTCATGTTCCTTATCCATCATACCTTGCATTCATATACCTTGCCTTCTGCATGAATACCACCATGCCAAAACTTTACTCTGTTATCTCTTCATGCAAGTATTGACTTGTCTTGTCTTCATATGATTTTACCTTTTGTTGACTGTTGACCAATAGTCAACTACAAAGGGACAAAGGTATTAAAAAGTTTATAAGGCATTTAGACTTTCTTTCTTATGATGATGACTATTGACCTTATAAAAACAAAAGCAAAGAACATATGAATGTCAGCCCCTTGAATCATGATCACTAGGGAATCTTCCTCCTTCAAGTCTTGACCATAGCTTCATTTGGATAAAATAATGATTTATTTTTGTTTAGTCAAAACAAAAGATAAAGAAGGCCATAATACCATGAGAATCTAACAAAACAAAAGAAAACCCTAACTATTTACTTCATTCTTCATTTGTTCTCTTCGAATTGGCTCTGCAACCCTCTCATGCCGCCGTTAGGGTTTGATGCAAAATCTTTCCTCTCTGGCATATCACTCCATCTGGCTGGTTCTGAGTCTTCTACATGGTATCTTGAGGTGCAAAGATGAAGGTAAACACTTGCTTTGAATGTGTATTGGTATTTTCATTGGTTTATGTCGTTGTTCTCACCTTTAATGGTCGTGACCTCCTCTTTGCTGAGTGTTACATTGTAACTTCTGACACTCCTTTATTGTTTCTCTGTGTCTTGATCTTGCAACAATGACTTATGCAAAAAACCCCTCAAAAAAGAAGGTCAGGGCCATGATATCTTCTCCCTCTACAAACACTAAAGGTGAGCTTCCTTCCTAGTTCTATTTTTTCTGTATACTCTTTGACATCGCATCCTAAAAAAGACAAGGGTTTCTTTGTAAAAAAGTGAAATGGGTATCTTTTTTCCTCGTAGAAAATGATATATCTGTTGTAGCTGTTTAAAAACATCTTTGTCCACTTCCTTTTCTCTGATGAGGACTAAGACATCTTTGTTATTTTTTAAAAAGTGGGGGTTTTCATGCTTCCTGTGGCTGCTTTATTTGTTATTCTTGTCTTTGCTCTCACAGTGAATGGAAACAATGGAAAAACTACGGCTCTTGCTACTCTTGCATTATGAAAATCTTGTGCTTTCTAAAGGATGTTCATGTTGTTGCTATTGCTTTGAAAAATAGTGAGAAAACTTTGTTTTCTCTGCTTTATCTGAAGGAAAACAATCTCTACTTCATTTTGCAATCTTTTGACTATTGCTTTTTATGAGACTATGTATACTGTGAAGCCTATATGAATGCATTTAGTGAGGGTTTGAAGGCATATAGTAAGGATTTTGACAAAAACAAAATCATCTTCATGATGTACTATTGTCCTCCTCATTTCATTAGTGTGCTTTTCCCTCAAAGGGCCTATATGAGAACTCATTGTCTAATGCTCTTGATGGCACAATCATTTATGACTGTACTCAGATGACTTAGTGCAGTCATGAATGATTATGTCGTGTCTCACAATGTCCCTCTTATCCTTGACAGGGCTTCTTCAGTTTGTATGCAGCCAGTGCATATGTAACTGTAATAGGTACAGATCTGATGGCCTTTCCACCAAATCCATCAACTACTCTTCATGTTATAATCTACACATTATGAGTAGGAATGCCTAGGCACTTTGTAATGGTCTTTTGTGAAAAACCAGGGTTCTAGGATGCATTGTAAACACTACCATGCACTCATCTTCATCTGGTATAGCTAATACAGTCTGGTTCTTTAGATAGAAATAATACTGAGATCCAGTTCTGAACTCTGTAGATGTAATCCTAATATCTATATTTAGACATTCCTTTTGCAAGATCTCCAAAGAAACAAGAATACCATAGACTATTGCAAAGTGTAAATTAGGATTTAAATTATATTTGGCTATTACTACTCCTGTCATTCATTCATTGTACTCTACTGAATTGTGACAGTCATTTTCATATGTCTGGCATGATGTTCCTGATGTCTTGAAGACTACCTTCGTGAAATGCTTTATTGGTTTATTGTTGATCATTGACTTTCCCTTGTGATGCATGGCTCTTTGTTCTTGTATTGGTCATTTTACATATTCCCCAAGCTTGACAAATGGAAAGAAAACATGGGACTGATTCATTATCCAAAATCAACTCGGGATTCAATGCATTCTGAAACTCCAATAGATGTTTACTTGCATCAGCAAGCCTAATTCTGTATCCTTATCTTACTGTCCCTAGGTCACAGTCTCTACAACTCCTTTTTAGGTCTTGATGGAGAAGTCATACTTAGGCATTTGTAACAGCTCCATGATGCAGACCCTTTGATCTCACTTATCAACTGCAGCAAACTCTTTTAATTTTTTTATGTAGGCCTAAAATCACCATTGATGTCTAACCCTTATATCTTTACTTTGTATGATTTTATGCATTTGGTAAAATTAAAAGGAGTTAATGGAATACCATCCATATCTGTACCTATTTTTATGTTGTTCTCCTTTCTTTTAACTCTGTCAAATGTTGCTTTTTCTTTCAAAGTTGACTCCTATGCTGACTACTTGTTGCTCACATGCTGTTGCTCTCATCAGTGATTATCAGTCCTACTGCTCTTCATCGGGATGTAACTTGGTATTACTTAGGTGTTCATCACTATTTTCTATGCCGTTTAGACTGCATTTTATTGCATGTTGTTTGAGTTCTATATTGACTTGATGTTGTTGCTTCATGGAATGGTTGTCATTCTAATAGGACTGTTTCCTCCTAATTTGCATGCTCATATCATCTGTTAATCTCTTCACATTGATGTAGATCTCAAAACACAAGAATGGTGATTGTTTTCACTTCTAAGGTGATTGTATACTCCTCAAGCACATGTTCATACTATTTTGGCAGTATCTAGAGACCCATGCATACATTATCAATTCTCTTACCACTCTTTGACAGTGGCTACAAAAGGCCTATTGGGACTGCTCTTTCACATCATTGATGGTGCTATAGTGTATATAGATTGACCCTTTTCGATGCAACTATTTAGACTTTCTCTTTATCATGACTGTGATAACAACTTCTTCAATGCATGTTTACTGTCCTTCATGCATCTCATGATGTCAGTACCTTTTTACTCCCAGTGCTCTTTCCATGGTTATTTGTTGATCTGCTCTTCACCTTTGACTTGCAATATTCAGGAAAACCTTAAAGGCACTATCTCATTTTATTATTCCAACTCTGATATTACAGTGTATGCTCTTAATACTATTTGTGGGACATTAGACTTTTTGCATTTCTGAATTGATAGCCTATCATTAGACTGTTTCCTTGATTCTATTATGCATGACTCCTACAAGGTTTGCTCCACTGTAACCTATGTTGTAATGAATTTAGTCCCTTTTGTAGCAAAAGACTGTTGATTGTGCCAAGATGAAATGCTTATCTTGAAATACCACCTTCTCTATTTGTCACTTCTTCTCTCATTATGAGACATGGCAGCAACAAGAATGTGAACTGTCCCTTCATGGTTGACTGCCCCTTGTCTTTTATCAAAGGTGCATTTATTTTTTATGAGGACTGTTATGTCCTACTTTGTACATACATCAATGACTGATATATTTCTGCTTATCTGCTTCATGGAATGACTAAAATGCCTTTGATATTCATGACTATCCTCTAGTTGTTCATAATTCTACTGCAACGACTGTAACTCCATGATGGCACAAGTCTTTTGACTTGAATGATAACTGTCCTTGACTGAAGTTGATTGCAATATGACAAAAGGTTGCTCATAAGCATGCTAGGCTCAACCCTTGTGGGAGCCACATTTTATCCACATGCTTTAAATGTCTTCAAATCAGCAACATTACTTGTCCTATATCTGCACAGTGAACAATCAAGTTAGCATAAAATATATACCTAGTGGCATTGATTGATCTTCTTTGATATTCTGGCTTGTAGTACATGTCTGATCTGATCTTTCATATGAACTGCATGATGTGATAAGTTGATATATCTGACTGATAAAAGCATATGATAACCTTAAACATCCAGAGCGCTAATAGGGTTGTCCCCAAATTTTTTGTAGGTTCAACTGATGATAGGAGCTAAAGATGGAGACTGAAGACCAACATCAACAAGATGACCTTCTTTCTCAAGCAATGATGGATGTTTATTTTTATCATGTGTTCATTTCATTTCTTTTGTCATTCAGATGTATAGCTTGCATGTCTACAATTGCTCAATCTAGTTACTCCCACGGCTTGTGTGGGACATATTTGAACACTTCCTTTAAACATGATCAGCTAATTTCTCTTATGCACTCGATAAATGTGTACTTCTTTTTCAATCAATGCATAGAATAAAGTAACAGATATTGAATGTATGTTCAAAACATGACATGAAATAATAGTTTAAACAAATATCTTTCTTTCTTCCTTTCAAATCTGATTAACTGAATAATTAATCTATCTTATAACTTCTGAAAGATAACACCATGTTAAAACAACTATATTTCTTGAATGATTGATACCTTGACCACCTGATTCTCTTGTCATGATGATTCATCAATCTTGATTAGACTGATGGATTATCCTGTCAACTGAATTCTATCTCTGCTTTGTCAAGACATCAACTGTTCATTAAATGAATAACTTCAAAGTTTTCTTTTATTCCTTCTGAACAATTGCACTTAGGTCTAACTAAATTTAGTGTGAACAAAAATTTAGTAACAATATGATTGCACCTTATTTTGTGTTGGTTGTGATTCTTTTGGCCAAGCAAATAATGGTTTCATATCATATTTATCTACTCACAAATGATGCTCTGAACACAAGATTTATAGGTTTAGGCTTTCTTCTACACTTTCTCTCTCTCACCCTTCTTTAAAAAAATAGCCCATAGTTAGAATAGGATTAGTTTGGAACAATTTTGGTTTTAATTTTAGAATTTTATGTTAAGTGTTTGAATGAAAATGATGAATCTTTCTTTAATTAGTTTTACAATATGAAAATCTATGTTTAAATCAACAAATTATGAATTGGATTTTCTTAAAGTATTCATTATTCTAAACATGTGTAAGATGGTTTAAGATGGTTTTGTCAGGAAATTAGCAAAGGTGTGTAAATTAACAAGTTATTTTGGTGATTACAATCTAAAATTTACATACTCTATCTGTCTTTGAGTTTAAAATGGATTTTTTTGCAATCACATACACTTTTGAACAACATATGGGTGATTTTGTAGCCAAACAACTTGGGACCTTTTAGGTGTTAGATGATTAAGCTTCTAGAAAAATTGTGTTGCTTTTTTTGCATCGACGTTTCAGATCACACTCTGTGATCTATCATTCTCATTTTTTTCTTGATGATGGATCACGGAGTGTGATCCAAAATGTTGATGCAAAAAAAGTAGCATAGTTTTTCTAGAAGCTTATGCATCTGATTATCATGGACTATGGAAATATCATGTCTACTACGTTTTAGGTGTCCTTTAGTATTCCAATAGAACCCCTTGAATGTAACAACAAAACCACTCACCTACTAAGTTATTTAAGCATCTTTTGAACCCACAAATTCATATAGAAGACTCTTGAGGTTAACACCTTTCAAGTAGGGCAATGATTTTTGTTTCAATGTGTTGGTGTGTCGAAACATGCATCAACATAATTGGTGCTAGAAGGAGTGCCTAACACTAGAACCCAAAAGAATTCAAATAGGGTCTAAATCGATCAAATCATATTTTAAATTGGAAGAACTCCTTGAAAATAAGAAAACTAGGTCTGATAAAGGATGATCAAAATCTACACTTAATCCATCTACAAGTAGTCCTCTAAGATTAATTGTCCTACCATTTAATAAATATAATATTTATTGTGATCATCCACCCCCAAAATCTGATTATCAATTTTCAAAGTCCTCAAACATAAAGCATTGTAAAGACACCCACATCTCAAATTGTTACTCAAGTAATAGTCAGATGGTCTTTAACAAGAATAACACAAACCATCAATACTCCACCTACAAGACAAATGGTAGCTCATGCATGGTTAAGAGGTAATTGTCGTGTAGCATTATTTGGATATATTCATGAGTTACCAAAGAATACTAAAAAAATTGTTTAGGATATGTATGGGGAATTCAAACAACGAAAGAGAATATTGAAGCCTTTAAATATTATGTTATTAGGGATCAAATTGAGCATGAGGATGTTTCTTGTCACTTGTTTCCATATACACTAGATGAAGTCTCTTATGAATAATATATTGGGTTACCTAATGGCTCCATTCATAATTGGAATCAACTGGAAACTAAATTTTTTGAACCAATTGATCTAGTGGCTATATACCACCAATTTGCCATGGCTAGAAAGGAACCCAATGAGCTCATGAGTCAATGCAATATTGGGTTCCACAATTTGTACATGAGATTAAAGACCCTTTAAATTTTGTAGAGGAAATAGTCATCCAAACATATTTGAGAGCATCAGATCTATTAACATTTATATTCATTAGACAAAATATGCCTAATCCACATCCTCCACAAAATCCCCCATGTTGTCTCAAGTGTATTCTCTAGCCATTAATATTGAACAAATGATGCCACAAAACTATGGCTTAGGATCATTGCCATCCTTGGGACAAAGAACTATGCCCAATCAAATTCCATTGATCAATCAATCTCTTATACAAGGAAATCCATTATTGAATCTTATCCAAAAAACTTTGTACAATCCAAATCAAGTTATGACTATGACACCCATGAGCTAAATTTTCCCTCAAATTAACAATCAACAAATCATACCAGCACTTTATAATAATGTAGTCTCAAGGACACCTACAATGTTCCCTTTCATTTTACTCACCAATAGATCAATCATACTCTTTTCAATAATTCCATGGTTGGTAACAATTCAAACAATCTTACAATCCTAACATGTCAATAAAATGGTCTAGTTTTTATAAATAATCATATGATAGACAATCGCTTGTATAACGCTACTTTTCTATCTATTAACCAACAAATTGGATCTACCTACTTGAACAATCAAATAGCTAATATGCTAACAATGACACAACCTTGCTAGAACAACTTGTCATTATGCAAGGTCATCTATCCCTCTCAACAAAATGGCTCCAAATACCACTATAGGATGGTAAGAGCAAAGTTAGAATACCAGTACAAGTTTAGAACTCAAAATTTTAATCAAGAAATTGGCTAATGAAATGATCAATTGGCAAAGGAAAACAACACAAATCTATCTACCAAACAATTGTAACCAAGGGGAAAAATTAATTTACAAAGACCTAGTAGACCTTGGAATACTTGACCAAACATTGGAGATGTTCCTACCCCTACAGGAAATGCAAATAGACCAAGTAGAATCCAAGGGAATGAGGTTAACCTTGCTGAGGTAGCACTTCCTAATTGGTGTAGAATTCATTTAACTACTGATCATGGGGAAGATAACTATCTTGAATTTTATTTGACACCCAATATTGTTCAAAAGGAAATAAAAAACATGGAATTTGTGCCTACTGAATAAAATCACTTAAACACCAATCAAAATATAGGGATTGCTTCAAACTTTCAGTTGTATGAGTTCTCACATGAGGAGGATAATGAAACAGAAGACCCACTAGAAGAAGGTCGAGCTACTCAACTTCTCCAAAAAATGAATTCATACTTAAGGAGAAATTTAAAATAACCTTTGACCACATCCATTCCTCCAAACAATTATAATACTTCACTTGAGCCAAATGAAAACAATAACATGACCCCACCTAGAACAATTCAACATTTGCATCAAGATGAAAAGATATTTGAGAAAAGAAAATGTATCTATAACTTGATAGAAGACCTAAAGAGAATATAAATTTATATTTTGTGTCATTCGACTTAGTGGTCAATATGATTTATTAATCAAAGACTTATCTCTAGTAAAGTAGGTAATGTAGATGTTTCATTGTTTAAAGAGAAAGTAGAAATCCCACCTTTTTATTGACAATTATAATTTTTTACATAATCTTACATAATTGTCTTGTTGATTTAGGTGCCTCTGGTAATGTCATTCCATATTATATCTTCCAAAATCCTAGGATGACACCAATCAAGTCAAGAAATAAGGTGTTTCAACTGGACAAGACCAAGGTTAATATGGCTAGTGAACTGAACCATATGCATATGCAATTAGGATTGGCCCCAAGGGTTCAACAATACATAGACATACAAACTTGTGGTTCATATTCTTGAAGTGTATGGGATGCTATTGAGTAGGGATTGATCAAAACCCCTTAAAGGGTATATGGCCATAGATGTCTCACATATGTATCTCCCATGGCATAGAGTCTCTAATAAAAAAAAATGGACAAGGAGCCAAGATTAAAGCATATCATCACTAAATATAACCATGCTAATGAAGTTGTGTATGTAGAAAATGAACTAGGAGTTTTTTTCTCTTGAAGTCAAATAAAAGGCCAGTTAGATAAATTAAATTTTGTAGATAAAAAGAAAATTCGTCAAGGAATACATGTGGACATTAAGGTTTGATGGGTCTAAATCCAAACAAGGATGTGGTGTTGGAGTAGAATTGGTTGATCCTAACAAGAAGTAATAGTTAGCTACATATAGGTTGCAATTTATATTACTCACAACATAGCTAAGTATGAGGCTTTAATTCATGGTTTTCATCTTGATATATAGAAAGGAGTTAAAAATCTATAGGTATTTAGTGATTTAGAGTTGATTGTAAAGCAAATATAAATTCAATACAGGTGTGATGATAATTAGTTATCTTATTATCACAGCCATGTGTGGTGTTGCAAGTATGTGCTTAATCGACGTTGTCATTGATGTCAACATGTCTGTGTTGTCATTGGTGTCAACTATGCTCTTACTTTATTGAGGATATTGAGAAAATTAGCCCCTCAAGTAATAACAATGTGTTGCAGTTGAAACAGTGCATTACATGTAGAAGAACAGTCCAGAAGAATACTTCGCATTTCCTATAGAATAAATATGTTTACCTGGAGATTGGAAGTTATTTAGAAGCCTGTCTGAAGATGTTATATTCCAAGTTTGAGCCTCCAGTATGAAGAATTGAGTGAGATATGTTCACCAGAGTGAAAACAGCTTTTTATGTGTGTTTAGTGGTGACAAGGATAAAGTGTTTTGCTCCGCATTCCTCCGCATTGAAGTATTTTGGTTTGCAGTTCTGGAAGTAAGTCTGTGATGTTGTTAAATGCCTTCAAGTGTAATGGTTCATGATTTGGTGGTCTGTAAGCTATCTTTTACTCATGACAGTGGTTGGCAGTGTTGTTCATGTGCTCCAATTTGAAGAATCTTGTTGATAGAGTTGTTAGATATCGTGTGATTGTTCCTAGTGATTATAATGTGCTTGTGGATGTCTCCCGATCATGCTCCTACATTTAGATTGGTTCGCAAGGTGTAATTCAGATTGTGCATGAAGCGTGTACTTGAGAATACTTGTGTTAACATCAATCTTGGTCGACCTGGTCATCGAAGATTGTGTTTGAGTCTCAGCTAAGGCATGGTATGATCTGCATACATTATTACATCTTTTCCTTAGCTAAATTTGTACTAGGTCTAGACCTATTTTATGTATGTTTGTAATGCCAACCTTGGAGTTTGTACCAACGGTTGATGATTGTAATGCTGACCTTGATGATCATTCCAAGGTTGATGTAGTGTATAAATACTTGTAATTGAGTCATGAAAATGTATCCAAGTGCAAAAATGCGAAGATAAAGTGAAGTAAGGTAGCAGAGCAAAGCAGAGGTGTTTGTGCTTCAATGGAACAAAACCTTGGAATGAAGTAGATGTTGTTATCTCAGTTCAACCCTTTGGTAGTGAGCCTGCTTTTGGCAATGAGCCACCCTTTGGCAGTGAGTCATCCATAGGCAGTGAGCCTTTCTTTGCAGTGAGCAATTTGGACAGTGAGCCCTGTAGGTAGTGAGCCTCTATTTTTTGGTATTGATATAACTTATATATTTCTGTGGGCTAACACCCACTGTGGTTTTTCCCTTTTAGGGTTTTCCACATGAAAATCTGGTGTCTCTTGTGTTGTTTATGCTTTGTGTTGAGCTTCTCATTTAATGCTTTCATGGTTATATCTGAATATAAGTAATTGACAAGTTGATGATCATATTTGGTTAAAAGTTTTAGGACAACTGATTCACCCCCCCTCTCAGCTGTCTAGTGCAGTTCAACATGTGGAACCTTATTGAAGACTTCCATGCTTTCAACATTAAGGCTATCTATGTAAGCACCCAAAATTATATGGGTCAATATAATAAGTCTAATGATGATTTGGTTGTCCATCTCATGACCCATATGGCATATTTTATTCCCCTGACAACTTTTCTGTCTTAATGGAATTATTTTATGTTTATTTAGAACCTTCCCCCATGTGATTTCCATTCTTGCTAGCCACATACTCATCTTGCATGTTGTCTTCTCCTTCTGAAACTAAGATTCTACGCCTTCAACTATAGGGACACCTAAGAGACCTTAGGTTCACCCCTCACAACTTTTTGGTCTTGATGGAACTCCTTTTTGTGTCTGTAGAACCTTCCCCCATGTGTTTTCCATTCCTCCTAGCCACATACTTAGCTTACATGTTGTCTTCCCTTCTGAAACTAAGCCTCCACACCTTCAACTACAAGGACACCTAAGAGACCTTAGGGTCACATGGGAGACCCAAATTAAATTGTATGGTCACCCAGGAGACCTACCCTAGTAAAAAGAGTGATCCACCTTCTAAAAGGTGTGACCCTATTATGTTTGGTTGGCGCATCAACATTCCAATTTTGGTAGTTTCTCTTCCAATTTTTCCTCTAATTATTAGTGTTGGAAAAAGGGAGAGAGAACAAGGTAAAGTTGCAGCTATGTAGCTTTTAAATGTTTTGAAATCTGAAATTAATACCATGTGTAAATCTGAAAATTACTTTCAATTTAGATGTAATAGTATTTCTCCAATTTAATCAGTGTAGTAGAAGAAGAAAGCATGATAGAAGAAGACATAGTATTTATGTGGAGAAACCCTTGTGGGAAAAAACTCCACACCCAAAGATGTTTATGCTTGTATTAAATATCTTCAAGAAAGATTACATTCAATACTAAAACTTCTTTGAATCCAGATGCACACCTCAAATCTTCTTCAATCTTCTAAAACCTGTTATGCAGTAATTCATGTAATGCTTTTTCCTACAACTTCAAAGCTTCTATATAGAAAGCTTCAAAACTTGCTCTCTGGAAAATACATTGTGATTTTTTTTAATTACAACTTCAATGCTTCTTAATTCAAAAGCTTGAAACTCAAATTACAATAAATTGTAATTGATACCATAAGACAAGTCCTCATGCAAAACCCAAGCGCTCCAAATAGACAAGACTAAAGTCCAATTGTACCAAGCACCCTATTAACTGCCAGTCCTGATTATGGGCACCCAAGTTGTCCCACTTAAACTTAGTCAACAGAAATAACATTTCCAAATAAAAGCAACAACTGAAAGTCTCTAGATTGGATGCCCAAGTTGTCCCAATCTATTTTAGTCAACTAAAGTGCATCACCACACATCAATCTAATGCAAATAACCTGCATGATTGATGTCCCCAATATTATTCTGAGTTAACTTGTTTTGTACATGCAAGTGACATGCAAACACTTGTAGCACAATGTAAGAGATACCCATTAATTAAATATGGTAGATGGACTGTTCTATAAGTTTTCTGAGTTCGAGTGTTCTACAAGCAACCTCATAAAAATGACATGCAACAACATGCAACTCCATATAACTGACATGCAACAGCATGCAATTCCATATAGCTGACATGCAACAACATGCAAGTCCATATAACTAGCATGCAACAACATGCAAGTCCATATAGCTGACATACAAGAACATGCAAGCACATGCAATTGACATGCAATAACATGCAAGCACATGCAAGCTTTTATAATCTCATGCAACCATATGCAAAAACATACAAGTCCATGCAAGCTTTTATGAACTCATGCAACCACATGCAAAAAACATGTAAGTCCATGCGAAGCTTTTATGAACTCATGTAAGAAATATACCAATATGATGCATCTCTAACATTTCTGATAACTCCCACATCATATCCATGCAAAGTGTATCAACAATATCCACTCATGTACATAAAAAAGCAAACTCCCGGTCTAAATATAAGACACCTCCAAAGTGGGCGCCCAAGTTGACTCCCACTCACTAGGAGTTGTCAACAAGTCTTCATGGACCCCACTTCAAAAGTGGATGCCCAAGTTTGACCCTACCATTTAGGAGTTAATTACAATAAGCCAAGTCATATAATTAAATATTAATTTATCTCTCAAAGTCCTTATGTGTTGGGAAACACATTCTAAGAACTTTGGAGAGACATGAAATTGGTTAGGATTGCGAAGTTAATGGCAACTTATCCCAACATTCTCCCACTTGACATTATACATTGCAATTACTCTTAGAAGGTAATCAAATTATTTAATCATATGGAAAAACATCCCTAGCCATCAATGTACCATTGATTCTTCAACATGCAATTGTGCTCCAACAAGATACATGCAAAAGCAACCATGATAACCATCATCTCAAGCAAGAACCCCTCACATCATAACCATGATAAGCTAGAAGGAACATGCCAAAGTGAAAAATATCAACTATCACTAAAACTTGCACCAATCTCAACGTGAACACAAGCATCAAATCACATGATAACATAAGACTCTGAGTGTCTACCACACTCATACCAAATGGAAAAGCAACCACAACAAGTTGCTAGCTCATCCAAAAATATCCATACCTCAAAACCAAGGTAAACAAACCATCATAGGTAGAACTCCATGCCATCAACATACCAACCCAAAATTGCAATCAAGTCCCTATAAAATAATCCTTCTAATCGTCCATCCTCCCATCTCAATGCAACATACCAATGTACAAATGACCAAAGATAAGGCCAACAAACAAAATCTGCAATAACACTAAACGGATCTGTGGAAGATGACAATCCACATCCAAGTCTTCAATGCAACCAATGAGTAAAGACAACCCACTAAACTACACAAGTCATAGATCCCAATAGTAAAACATGCAAAATCATCTTCACATCAATAACCTGCAAACTGAGACAACAAAGAAGATATCATGATAATAAAGAGCATATATATCCAAGAACTCCCACTGCATGGGTAACATGAAATCTGAAAATAAGATCAAGGCATCAACAAATCCTCCTATAGCACTTCTCTTAGAGGACGTGGATAACTCCTCTACCATACAGTGTCAAAACATATAATGTGGTACAGTCACGGTTAGGAGGATCCACAAAGAGAACTATCCAGGTCGTGCAGCTAGAGTAAACACAACAGAAACAACTCAAAGATTTAAAGTAAATTTAGATTCAATCATTTAGTATATCATAAAATTCAAAAACAAATCAGCCGGCAACATGTGGGCTTACAATTAGGGCTCACAGGCTTGATTTCACAATTGTAGAATATGCACAAGATATAGCTTTGAATCTCCTTCACAAAGAAATTCAAACTATCAAACTTTCAATTTATGCTAACTACTTTCCTAGACATCTATTACATCAATATATATTATCTTTAGAACATAAGATTCCTCCGCATCAGCCAAGGAAGATCACAAACTCTGATGAAGAGTTGTAACGTGTGTACATGGATAGGTTGGACCTAATTGAATAGGGATCCTATGCAAATGAATGGAATGGTGTGTGGATCTCAGGGAAGGTCGGCCATGAACCAAACAATATTGAATGATGTGTAATTTTGTTTCATGAATCATGAAATGCTCCACAAGCCTTCTCCTAGAGTTGATTATCTAAGACCGCCAGGATGCTATGTTCTAAGAAAACAATCAATCTTCTGCTAGCAATATCTCACTAGTAGTTGATCCAGATGATCTAAATTTTGGATATGATGTGCATGAATGTGTCTAGATGCTAAGTCCAGCTCTGCAAGATGTGAAATGCAAATGCGATAGAATGCGGTCCAAATTACAGAAACTACTATTGACTGAACTAAACTAGAAAATGAAAAGAAACAAATTGAAATGCAAATGTTTTTGGTTGATGCAAGATTGCTCTTGAACTAGGGATGCTCCTGCATTAGACATCTGGGGTTATTGAAAAAAGTGACACCCTCACTTTGTTGGGGCTAGAGGAAGATCAAGATGGTCCACCTTAGCTTGAGAGATCCAAGATGAGTCTTCTTCTGGTCTACCTTTCCACTTCACAAGATATTCTTAGTACTATCTTCCATTCATTTGTGGAGGAGTTATATTCATTTAGGTCTAACCTATCCGTGTACACACGTTACACCTCTTCATTGGAGTTTGTAACCTTCCTTGGCCAACGCGGAGGAATCTTTTGTACCGAAGATGATATATATTGATGTAATAATGCCTAGGAAAGTAGTTATGATCATTAGAATAAGTTGATAGTTTGAATTTGTACGAAGCATCTTCAAAGCTATATCTTGTGCATATTTTGATATTCTATAATCAGGCTTGTGAGCCCTAATTGTAAGCTCGTGTGTTGCCGGCCAATCTATATTTGAATTCTATGATATACTGAATGGTTGAATCTGCATTTGCTTCATATCTTTGAGTTATTTCCATTGTGTTTACTCTAGATACACAGCTTGGATAGTTCTCTTTGAGGACCCTCCTAACCATGATTGCACCAAGTGGTATCAAAGCAAAAGTTTGAATCTTTGGGAGCAAATTGAGTGAAGTTGGTGAAGGAATTTCATAATATCTTGTTGTGGATAGATCGTCGAATCCAAGGCAGGTTACTTATGTCACAACTGATCATCGATTGTGAGGTAGTTGTCACCTTGTAGCCCGATCGCTAAATTGAGGTATTTTACACTTGATCCTAGGAAGATGTCGCCAAGGAGAATCCCTGCTATTGGAACAATGGCTAGTAGGATGGATGAGTTGATGGAGATGATGAAAACAATGTGAATTAGATTGGATGTTGTTGAAGAAGATAGAAGAAAACAACTAAGCCCTAGAATTGATATTGTGAGTAATGATGAAGAATTTCAATCTGTAAATCAAACTAAAGAAACCCTAGGAGGTGAAGAAGAAGAATAATCAGATCAAGTCAAGATGTTGTGATCTATTTCAAAGATTGGGAAAAGACCTAGAGTTGATGTACCTAATTATACTGGCAATTTGAACCCTGAAGAGTTGATTGATTGAATAAATGACATGGAAGAATACTTTGAATATGAAGAAATTGAAGATCCGGAGAAGGCAAAATTTGCAAAAACAAAGTTGAAAGGAGATGCTGTTATATAGTGGAAAGAAGTTCAGTTGGATAGAAACAAAAGAGGAAAATAAAAGATTACAAAATGGGATAGGATGGTGACAAAATTGAAGAATCGGTTTATACCTGCTGACTATGAGTTGGAACTGTTGAAAAGATTGCAAAACTTGAAAGAAAAGGAGAAATCTGTGAAGGAGTATACTAAAGAATTTCATAAGATGATCATAAGGATAGGACATAGTGAAGCAAGAAAGGAGAAAGTGTCTAGATACATCAATGGACTGAGATTGAACATTCAAGAAAAAATGGGTTTGGTAAGGATGACAACACTGGAAGAAGCATATCAGTTTTCCCTAAAAGTTGAAGAGAAGTTGAATAAGATGCATGATCAGAAACAGAGAGGTAGAGGAGGTAAATTTCAAAGAGGAAGAACATTTTCTAGAGGAGAGAAATCATATGTGAAGAAGAACAGACCAAAGAACATATTCAGGAAGGAGAACAAAGATAACAATGCATACCGGAGAGATGATAGAACTTTCTACCATAGAGGTAACCCTAGTCCATACCAGAGTAAAGGATGTAGAAGAGAAGAAAGAGGACCTGATAGGAGAGTATTTAGAGGAACCTATTTTAAGTGTGGAGGTGAAGGACATAGAGCATTTGAATGTAATCAGGGCAGTACAAGCAAGAGGATAGAGAATGGTGGAAGAGCAGCCTATGTGGAAGAAGAACATGTTGGATCACCTAGTTTAGTTGGAAAACCTGAGAAAGGAGAATCACTTGTGATGAGGAGAGCAATATTTCAAGTAGAGACAAATGAGGAACCACTACAAAGGAAAAGTTTGTTCAGAACCAGATGCAAATTAGGAGGTAAATGTTGTAAAGTTGTTATTGATAATGGTAGTTCTGATAACCTAGTTTCAAAAGAGATGGTGACTAAGCTAAAGTTGGAAAGATTGAAACACCCTAAGCCCTATCAGATAGCATGGATTCAAGATGATCATAAGGTATTTGTGAGTGAGCAATGTTTGGTAAAATTTCATATTGGATCTTATCATGATGAAGTCTTGTGTGATATTATGCCTATGGATGTATATCATATTTTGTTGGGTAGACCTTGGCAATATGATAGAAAATCTATACATGATGGGAGAAAGAATACATACACTATAACATCAAATGGAAAGAGAATTACTTGATTCCTTTGGAAGATGATCCTAAGAGTGAAGTATGTGGGAATGCTAGAATTTGTTTGGTAGATGGAAGAAAATTTCTGGATGGTTTGAGACATGAAAACATGTGTTATACTTTGATCCCTAAGAAGCCTGAAGCATTGAAGGAGACTGAAGAATCACAACCAGAGGAGATAACTAAGTTTCTAAAAGAGTATGAAGACATCATATCAGACAATGTACCTGAAGGATTGCCACCAATCAGGAGTATCAGTCATCACATGGATCTTATACTTGGAGCTAGTTTGCCTAACAAAGCAGTACATAGGATGACACCAGTAAAGAATGAAGAATTGAATAGACAGATATAAGAGTTGTTGAGGAAAGGTTTGATCAAAGAAAGTTTGAGTCCTTGTGCAGTACTTGTAGTGTTAGCACCTAAGAAAGATGGAGAATGGAGAATGTGTATAGACTCTAGAGAAATAAACAAGATCACAGTTAAGTATAGATTTCATTTACCTAGTATGGATGATATCATGAATTGTTTGAGTGGAGAAAAATATTTTACAAAGATAGATTTGAAGAGTGGATACCATTAGATCAGAATCAGAGAAGGAGATGAATGGAATACTGCTTTTAAGAAAAATGAGGAGTTGTATGAGTGGTTAGTGATGCCTTTTGGATTGACAAATGCACCAAGTTTTGAAGAAATTCTTGGGTAATTTTGTTATTGTATATTTGGATGATATTCTAATTTTTGGTATTACAAAAGAAGAATATCTGTTGCACCTAAGAGAAGTATTGCATAGACTAAGAGAAGAGAAATTGCTGATAAACATCAAGAAGTGTAGTTTCATGAAGGAAGAGTTAGTATACATGGGATTTGTGATTTCTGCGGAAGGATTGAAGATGGACCCTAAGAAAGTGAGAGCAATAGTTGAATGGCCTACACCAGAGAGCATTGGAGAAGTTAGATCATTTCATGGATTGGCTAGTTTTTATCAGAAGTTCATTAGAAATTTCAGTTCAGTTTGTAACCCTATGACAGAGACAATGAGAGGTGATAGAAAAGACTTCAAGTGGACATCAGGAGTAGATAAGAGTTTTGAATTGTTGAAGCAAAAGGTGACAGAGCAACCTATTTTGGCATTACTAGATTTCAATAATGTATTTCAAGTAGATTGTGATGCAAGTGGAAATGCAATTAGAGCAGTGTTAAGCCAAGAAGGTAGACTTGTAGCATATTTTAGTGAGAAATTGAATAATACAAGGAGGAGATATTCAGTTTACGATCAAGAGTTCTATACCATAATTCAAGCCTTGAAGAAGTGGAGACATTACTTGTTGCCTGAGGAGTTTGTGTTGTATATAGATCATCAAGTTTTGCAATATTTGAATAGTCAAGGAAAGTTGAATCAGAGACATATGAGATGGGTAGAGTTCATGCAGAGTTATACATTTGTGTTGAAGCATAGGAGTGGAAAATCAAACAAAGTTGCAGATGCATTGGGTAGGAGAATAAAGTTTTTGATAGAGATGAGAGTTGAAGTGTTGAGATTTGATGAGTTGAAGAACATGTATGAAGAAGATCTTGATTTTACAGATCCTTGGAAAGCATGTAAGGAACCTGTTGTGATAGAGAGGAGTAAGTGGTTGGACTATTTCATTCAAGAAGATATGTTGTTCAAAGGAAATCAGTTATACATACCCAAGAGTTCAATGAGAGACAATTTGATCAAGGAGAAGCATAGTGGTGGATTGGTAGGACATTTTGGCATTGATAAAACAGTGGCTTTGGTAAGTGAAAACCACTTTTGGCCTTAGATACATAAGGATGTTAGGAAATTTGTGTAAAGTTGTAGAGTTTATCAAGTTGCAAAAGGGAGTAATCAGAATACTGGATTGCATAAACCTTTGACAGTACCAGAGAGACCTTGAGAAGACATAAGTATGGATTTTGTAATGGGATTACTGAAGACACAGAGAGGACATGATTAAATATTTGTAGTAGTGGATAGATTTTCAAAGATGGTACATTTCATACCTTGTAAGAAGACAACTGATGCAGTACATGTATCTAACCTATTTTTCAAGGAGATTGTGAGATTGCATGGATTACCTAAGAGCATAATTTTAGATAGAGACACAAGATTTCTTGGTTACTTTTGGAAGACACTTTGGAAGAAGATGAAGACAGATTTGAAGTTTGATTCAGCATTTCATCCACAGACTGATGGACAAATAGAGGTAGTGAATAGGAGGTTGGGAAACTTGTTGAGATGTTTGGTTGGAGAGAAGGCAAAAAGTTGGGATTTGATTCTTTCACAAGCAGAGTTTGCATACAACAATTCAGTGAATAGGAGTACCGGAAGAACACCTTTTAAGCTTGTTACCAAAGTAAACCCTAGAGGAGTAATAGAGTTAAGAGATATCAGTTTGGAAGATAAGAGAAGTGCAGAAGTAGAAGAATTTGTGGGACATATGGAGATAGTGCATAATCAAGTTAAGAAACATTTGGAGGAGATGAATAGTAAGTATAAAGAACAAGAAGATGAGAAGAGAAGACACAAGGAATTTGCAGTTGGAGATGAAGTGATGGTATACTTGAGAAAAGAAAGATTTCCAGTTGGGACATATAACAAGTTGAAGATGAAGAAGTTTGGACCTTGTAGGATACTCAGAAAGTTTGATTTAGGAAATGCATATGAAGTGGAGCTACCGGAGACATTGGGTATATCACCTATTTTCAACATTGCAGACTTATATCAGTATCATGAAGTAGAGTTCAGTGACAGCATTAAAGAAGACTTGAAGAAGCAATTACCATAACAAGCATCAAAGCAGATTGAAGACATTTTGGATAGAAGAGTTGGACTTAGCACCATAAGAAGACAATACAAAGAATACCTAGAAAAGCAGACCAGAAGAAGACTCATCTTGGATTTCTCAGGCTGAGGTGGACTGTCTTGGTTTTCCTCTAGCCCTGGCAAAGTGAGGGACTCACTTTTTCAATAACCCCAGATGTCTGATGCAGGAGCATCCCTGGTTCAAGAGCAATCTTGCATCAACCAAAAAAAATGTTTGCATTTTAGTTTGTTTGCATTACAGTTTGTTTCTTTTCATTTTCCAGTTCAACACAATCAATTCAGTCAGTAGTAGTTTCTGTATTTTGGTCTGCAGTCTACCACAATTGCATTTCAGACCTTGCCAAACTAGAATTAGCATCTAGATTCATTCATGCACATCATATCCAAAATTCACAGCATTTGGATAAATTACCAAAAAGTTATCGCTATCAGAAGATCAATTGTTTTCTTAGAATAGAACATCCTAATAGTCTCAGATAATTGGCTAAAGGAGAAGACTTACAGAGCATTTCATGATTTGCAAAGTTCAAAGGCACATGATTCAATGTTTAATGGTTCATAGCCAACCTTCCCCCAAGATCCACACATCATTCCATTCATTTGCAAAGGATTTATACTCATTTAGGTATGACCTATCCGTGTACACATGTTACACCTCTTCATTGGAGTTTGTAACCTTCCTTGGCTAATGTGGAGGAATCTTTTTACCGAAGATGATATATATTGATGTAATAGATGCCTAGGAAAGTAGTTATGATCATTAGAATAATTTGATAGTTTTAATTTGTGTGAAGGAGCTTCAAAGCTATATCTTGTGCATTTTCTAATATTCTATAATCAGGCTCGTGAGCCCTAATTATAATCTTGCATGTTGCTGGCCAATCTGTATTTGAATTCTATGATATATTGATTTATCTAATATGCATTTGCTTCATATATTTGAGTTGTTTTTGTTGTGTTTACTCTAGCTACACGACCTGGATAGTTCACTTTGAGGACCCTCCTAACCATGATTACACCAACAATACTTGTCTTAGGTGCCACAAATGTTCTTTTATCTTACTAAAAATTAGAATGTCTTCCAGGTATACAATAACAAACTTACCCAAGAATTTCTTTAAGACTTCATTCATCAATCTTATGAAAGTAATCGGTGCATTTGTTTGTCCAAAAAACATCACTAACCACTCATACAATCCTTCATTTATCTTAAAAGTAATCTTCCATTCATCTCCCTCTCTGATTCTGATCTGATGGTATCCATTTTTTAGGTCTATCTTTGTGAAATAATTTGTTCCACTCAAACAATCCATGATATCATCCATCCTAAGTAAAGGAAATCCATACTTAATTATGATCTTGTTTATTGATCTAGAGTCTGTACACATTCTCCATTATCCATCTTTCTTCGGTGCTAACATTGTAGGTACTGCACAAGGACTCAAACTTTCTCTAATCAAACCTTTCCTCAACAACTCATGTATCTACCTATTCAATTCTTCATTCTCTGTCGGTGTCATTCTGTGTGCTACTTTGTTAGGAAAACTAGCTCCAGGTATAAGATCCATGTGATGACTGATACTCATGATAGGTGGCAATCCTTCAGGTACATTATCTGATATGATGTCTTCATACTTTGTCAACAACTTAGTTATCTCCTCCGATTGTGATACTTCAGTCTCCTTCAATGTTTCAAGTTTCTTATGAATCAAAGCATAACACATATTCTCATGTCTCAAACCATCCAAAAATTTCCTTCCATCTACCAAATAGATTCTAGCATTCCCACATACTTCACTCTTAGGATCATCTTCCAAAGGAATCAAGGTAATTCTCTTTCCATTTGATGTTACAGTGTATGTATTATTTCTCCCACCATGTATATCTTTTCTATCATACTGCCATGGTCTACCCAACAAAATATGACATACATCCATAGGCATAATATCACACAATACTTCATCATGATAAGATCCAATATGAAATTTTACCAAACATTGTTCACTCACCAGTACCTTATGATCATCTTGAATCCATGCTATTTGATAGGGCTTAGGGTGTTTTAGTCTATCCAACTTCATCTTAGTCACCATCTCCTCTGAAACTAGGTTATATGAACTACCACTATCAATTACAACTTTACAACATTTACCTCCTGATTTGCATCTAGTTTTGAACAAAGTTTTCCTCTGCGGTGGTTCCTCATTTGTTTCTGCTTGAAATAGTGCTCTCCTCATGACAAGTGATTCTCCTTTCTCAGGTTTACCACTGAACTAGGTGATCCAATGGGTTCTTCTTCTACATAGGTTGCTCTTTCACTGTTCTCTGTCCTCTTGCTTGTACTCCCTTGATTACATTCAAATGCTCTATGTCCTTCACCTCCACATTTAAAACAAGTTCCTCTAAATGTTCTCCTATCAGGTCCTCTTCCTTCTCTTTTGTATCCTTCACTCCAGTATGGACTAGGGTTTCCTCTGTGGTAGAAAGTTCTGTCATCTCTCTGGTATGCATTGTTGTCTCTATCCTTCTTCTTGAAAGTGTTCTCTTGTCTGTTCTGCTCCACATATGATCCCTCTCCTCCAGAAAGTATTCTACCTCTCTAAAATTTACCTTCTCTACCTCTCTGTCTTTGGTCATGCCTCTTATTCAACTTCTCTTCAACTTTCAGGGCAAATTTATATCCTTCTAATGTTGTCATCCTCACCAAACTCAGTTCTTCTTGAATGTTCAATCTCAGTCCATTTATGTATCTAGCCACTTTCTCCTTGCTTGCTTCACTATGTCATGTCCTTATGATCATCTTATGAAATTCTTCAGTATACTCCTTCACATATTTCTCCTTTTGTCTCAGGTTTTGCAATCTCTTCAACAGTTCCAACTCATAGTCAGTAGGTATAAATTGATTTTTTGATTTTGATACCATTCTATCCCACTTTGTAATCTTTTCTTTTCCTCTTCTATTTCTATCCAACTGAGCCTCTTTCCACCATATAGCAGCATGTCCTTTCAACTTTGTCTTTGCAAATTTCACCTTCTCTGGATCTTCAATTTCCTCATGCTCAAAGTATTCTTCCATGTCATTTATCCAATCAATTAGTTCTTTAGGGTTTAGATTGCCAGTATAATTCAGTACATCAACTCTAGGTCTTTTTCCAATCTTTGAAATAGCTTGCAACATCTTGACTTGATCTGATTCTTCTTCATCTTCTAGGGTTTTACTAGTTTGATCAGCGGATTGAAATTCCTCATCATCATCGCTCTCCACATTAGGTCTAGGTGTATGTCCTCTTTGCTTATCTTCTTCAATAGCATCCAAGCAAACTCACATGGTTTTTATCATTTCCATCATCTCATCCATTCTTCCAGCCATTGTACCAACAACAAGGATTCTCCTTAGCAGCATTCTTCCTTAGATCAAGTGTAACTACCACAAATTTGGTGATCGGGCTACAAGGTCACAACTACCTCACAATCGATGATCAGTTGCAACACAAGTAACCTGCCTCAGATTTGGTGATCTATTCACAGCAAGATCTTAGAGAATTCCTTCACCAACTTCACTCACTTTGCTCCCAAAGATTTGAACTTTCACTCTGATACCACTTGGTGCAGTCACGGTTAGGAGGGTCCACAAAGCGAATTATCCAAGTCGTGCAACTAGAGTAAATACAACGGAAACAACTCAAAGATTTAAAGCAAATGCAGATTTAGTCATTCAGTATATCATATAATTCAAATACAAATCAACTGCCACCATGCAGGCTAACAATTAGGGCTCACAGGCCTATTTTCACAATTGTAGAATATGCACAAAATATAGCTTTGAAGCTCCTTTGCAAAGAAATTCAAACTATTAAACTTTCAATTTATGCTAACTTCTTTCCTAGGCATCTATTACATCAATATATATCATCTCTAAAACATAATATTCCTTTGCGTTAGCCAAGGAAGATCACAAACTCCGATGAAGAGTTGTAACGTGTGTATACAGATAGGTCAGACCTAATTGAATAGGGATCCTCCAAAAATGAATGGAATAGTGTGTGGATCTTAGGGAAGGTTGGCCACAAACCAAATAATATTAAATGGTGGGTAATTTAGCTCCACAAATCATGAAATGCTCCGCAAGCCTTCTCCTTTAGTTGATTATCTGAGACCACCAGAATGCTTTGTTTTGAGAAAATAGTCAGTCTTCTGCTAGTGATATCTCACCGATACTTGATCCAAATGATCTAAATTTTGTATATGATGTGCATGAATGTGTCTAGATGCTAAGTCCAGGTCTGCAAGATGTGAAATGCAAATGTGGTAGAATGCAGACCAAATTACAGAAACTACTATTGACTGAACTAAACTAGAAAATGAAAAGAAACAAACTGAAATGCAAATGTTTTTGGTTGATGCAAGATTGTTCTTGAACCAGGGATGCTCCTGCATCATAATGATATGCATAAAACATCTCTCATTACCAATCTCTAAATAACTCTCCCAAGTCCTTTTAACCAATGAAGAAAGAGATCAAGGAGCTACCAAATTATTGTTAACAATAACACTTGACTCCAATACAAACCTCAACTCCATAAACATGAGAACTTTTAAGAAGAAGACAATATACCAAGAAAGAGAGAAACTGCCAAATCATACCATGTCTTTATACCACACTAACCTGTGCCAAACTGTGTAAAGTAAGATCTCTTTCAACACTCCCAAACTGAAAGGGTATCAACATCTAACATCCAAATTATGGTGAAAACATGGCAGCAATAGATGTTAACCTCTCACTGAAAGTAGATCAAACTAGCCAAACATTTCCACAACAAAGGGAATAATCCCAAAAACCAAAAACCATTTATGTACCTCTCCAAAACAAATCCTCAAAACTAGTTCCATAGCTCAAGATCAAATAATAATGAGAACAATAGAAATCCATAAACCCATGCATCTACTTCTCAACAATCATTTTCAAGACTAGTGTAAAAGAGACGACAAGATACATATAAAGAATGCATCAAATAATCAGGTGGGCAACACCTATTAGATCATTTACCTACCGAGTAGACCAAGAGTGGGATACAAGATTGTCCTTGCATATAACACCAAGCAATAAAAGATTATAATAAAGACAACCTTCTCATAAGGTCTATAATGGACTCACATCCATTTCTAAGTGTAGGCTTCTCGATCCTTTTGTTGACAGCTCATAATGAGAAATTTTTCCAACACATATCTCTAAGTTCAAGAGATATCTAGCCTCACCCAAGTCTCTCTAGTATCCATGAGTATTCACTAATCAAACCATGCTAACTTCAAATGCAAACTATAAAATCATGAAACTCCAAGCAAATAACTAATACTTTAAAACCAAAGAGAACTAACCAAACCATTGTCAAATTTCCAACTATAGAATCATGAACATATCATGACATCATGATCTAACATCTTCTCAACAAGAAGATCATATGCTCCAATAAACATATCTTGCTCCCAAGAGCACCTGTATCATGCCAAAAACTCTAACTCATGATCAAGAGTGCATCATGACATAATACTGTACATCCTCTAAACCAAGGATCATATATCAAAAACTAATAAGTTATAAACTGAACACCTCACCAAAAACTCCAAGAGTCCTCCATGGAAAACCAAGATGTCAAAACCTCTTCAAATATCATGAAGATCTAGCATCCTCTCTCAATAGAACCAAAAGTGTCAATGAACCCTTACTGCAAACTAAAGGCATAATCCAAGAGCTTCTTATGACACCAACAACCATTGCAAAAGATCATCCATCTTCTAATCAAAGATTATGCATGGCTCACAACATTGCAACAACAACAGTTTAGAACCAATATCTTGAAAC
Organism: Cunninghamia lanceolata; assembly: GCA_027924645.1. Lineage (NCBI taxonomy): Eukaryota > Viridiplantae > Streptophyta > Pinopsida > Cupressales > Cupressaceae > Cunninghamia > Cunninghamia lanceolata. The sequence continues at coordinate 961,153 of BSBN01001059.1, read as the reverse complement.
AAAGAAGATAGAACACATTATGTAATGGCACAAAACTCTTACTGAAAGTCATACCAAGTTATGCATGATATCATGATCAACATCATTACCAAAACTCCATTGAAAGTGAAAAAATCTTCTCATGCAACATAACTTTACTGCTATAGATTCCAATGACTAACTAAATCAAGTACTCCATACTACCCTTTTATCTCACTACAAAAAATATAATTGTAATCAAGTTGACCAAGAAGATGCCTACAAAATAGAATCCACATCAACTAATTCACAAGATCTGTACACATGCAACATCTCATAGGAGAAAAAACATGATCAGTGCTTCAACCTCTAATAACTGGAAAAATAGATTCAACCCCACATCAATAACATGTAGAACAAATGTAACTAGGTATAACATGTAGATTTCCAATACTCAAACACCAGAATGAACTCTAGATTTGATTTGACAAACAAATCCACATAGGAGAAACCATAGATCATAGGCACCCAACGAGCAGCCTTGTAAATCTGAAATTGTTTCCATCTAGAAAGTGTCTGAACACAATTTTCCACAGATCTACAAACTACAGATTTTGGTTAACATGTAAAACCTGTAAAACCATATCTCTATAAATCTTGAAACCACTTAAACATCCAAACATTCACACCAATGAACACCATCAAATATCTCATCTGGAAATAATGGAATACCACATATCTACAAAGCCATAATCTTTTGAAACAAGAAAACTATGAAAAACCTACATATTCAAAATAGCATGAATATGAGAAAGGAGTAACCAGGTTGTTCAGGAGTGTCTATATCATAGAAATACCAACTCCACAACCTACATACAACCAGTAATAAATCATCTAATACTTCATATAACCATGGATTGAAACCATGAACCCAACATAAGCACTCCAAACTGTAGTCCAAAAAGTGAGTGTTTTTCCATGTGATCAAGGTAGCACAAGCAACCATCCAACATAAACATCCTTTCACTACACATGACCGCAAGGTAAAGGAATATAACCACCAAACAAGAGAATACACACATATTGTCAAAATGGAGCTCCAAATCACTATCACAGGATCAACTCCATAAAGATCCATAACCTTGAGCCTCAAGTACCCAACAAAGATTCTTTTGACAATATCTATCTGAGAGTAAAATACCATGGCTTCCAAACTCATAGATCTACAAAATAATTTCAACACATAGAATTTCCCCTGCAACCAAAATTCCTTCAATACTTCAGAAAAAAGAATCCCTCTCTCACTACAACCGTTAGCTCTGATACCACATGTTAGAAAAAGGGAGAGAGAACAAGGTAAAGTTGTAGCTATGTAGCTTTTAAATGTTTTCAAATTTGAAATTAATAGAATTTGTAAATCTGAAAAGTACTTTCAATTTAGATGTAATAGTTTTTCTCCAATTTAATCAGTGTAGTAGAAGAAGAAAGCATGATAGAAGAAGACACAGTATTTATGTGGAGAAACCCTTGCGGGAAAAAACTCCACACCCAAAGATGTTTATGCTTGTATTAAATATCTTCAAGAAAGATTACATTCAATACTGAAACTTCTTTGAATCCTTACGCACACCTCAAAGCTTCTTCAATTTCTAAATCTTGTTATGTTGTAATTCTTGTAATGCTTTTTCCTACAACTTCAAAGCTTCTATATAAAAAGCTTCAAAACTTGCTCTTTAGAAAATACATTGTGCTTTTTTTAATTACAACTTCAAAGCTTCTTATTTCAAAAGATTGAAACTCAAATTACAATAAATTGTAATTGATAACATAAGACAAGTCCTCATGCAATACCCAAGCACTCCAAATAGAGAAGACTAAGTCAAACTGTACCAATCACCCTGTTAACTGCTAGCCCTGATTATGGGTGCCCAATTTGTCTTGCTTAAACTTAGTCAACAGAAATAACATTTCCAAATAAAAGCAACAACTGAAAGTCTCTAGATTGGACGCCCAAGTTGTTTCAATTTATTTCAGTCAACTAAAGTGCATCCCCACACATCAATCTAATGCAAACAACTTGCATGATTAATGTCCCCAATATTATTTTGAATTAAATTGTTTTGTACATGCAAGTGACATGCAAACACCTATAGCACAATGCAAGAGATACCCATTAACTTAATCTGGTAGATGAAGTGCTTTGCAAGTTTTCTGATTTGGAGTGTTCTGCAAGCAACCTCATAAAAATGACATGCAACAACATGCAACTCCATATAACTGACATGCAACAACATGCAAGTCCATATAACTGACATGCAACAACATGCAAGTCCCTATAACTGGCATGCAACAACATGCAAGTCCATATAATTGACATGCAAGAACATGAAAGCACATGCAAGTTCATAGAAGAAACATGCAACAACATGCAAGCACATGCAAGCTTTTATGAGCTCATGCAACCATATGCAAAAATATGCAAGCTTATGCAAGCTTTTATGAACTCATGCAACCACATGCAAAAAACATGCAAGCCCATGCAAAGCTTTTATGAACTCATGTAAGCAATATTCCAATATCATGCATCTCTAACACTTCTGATAACTCCCATAACATATCCATGCAAAGTGTATCAATAATATTCATTTATGTACATAAAATAGTAAACTCCCAGTCTAAATATAAGACACCTCCAAAGTGGGTGCCGAAGTTAACTCCCACTCACTAGGAGTTGTCAAACACTCAAAATAGACTTCAAGGAGTTGTCAACAAGTCTTCATGGATATACTTCAACAATAAGCTATTACCATTCTTGTCAGCTAGTTTTCTCTTGCTCTGCAACTATGGCCGTTTCACACTTCCTTTTGAATTTGAATTTGTTTTCTCCATGGCTGCAGGGGACCTGGGGGGTCCTGATGTAGGGGCATCAAGGGTCTCATAAGCATAATTTTTTTTGTCATTTTGGATTTTAGGTTGTTTGAGTGTTTTGGAGTCTAATAAGGTCATTTATGACCATGTGGGATCATGTTGATACATTTTGGAGTGTTATAGGTCCATTGGTAAAAGTTTGTAGAAGTTGTTAATGTGGCAAAATAAGTGTCAATGTTAGTGGTCATGTAACTTTGGAAAGGTGTAAATAATCAAGAATTAGTTACAAACATATCAAGAAACTAGTGCAAGTGGTTGATAATGTTTAAATTCACCCTCCAAACTTGAATGAGGCATGAGAGACATTGTATTTTGAAGTTTGATGAATAAAAACCCTATTTTTCTGTGCATTCCAATGTTGTAGGCCTGTTCTTTCTATTTGTACTGATTGTATGGCCTATATGCTGGTCTAAAACTGATTGTATTGTGTTGGAATATGAATCTACTTTAATTTTCCCTTGGTTGCATCAATTTTCATCAAGTATTGAGTGAGTTATTGCATTTTCTCTAAAAACTGGTCAAAACCCTACCTAGGGTAGCCAATGAGTAAATAAATAGCATAAATTGGCCTTCCAGCTGTGGAAACATCACCACAATGGGTGGAAAGGTCTATGGTAATGTAATGTATCATATTCCAAACTTGAAGGGTCTCATGATGAAGTTTGCACGTACTTTTGGAAGAGTTTAGGTCTGATATTCTGCATGTATCAGATTGTGAAGACATTGAATGACAGTTTGGAGATCACCAATGCAATTTTTTATCTTTTTGTGATTGGAGAAGGTGTTGGGAGTGTGTGGAAGGGTCTTATAGACCTGATCAAGGGGTTGTTAATCTTTGACAACAATTATTTGATAAAATGTTTTGACTGTCCTAAAGTGGACTGTGTATGACAATGAAATTAGGCCTAATTGGAAGAGGGACAGACAATTTTTACCCTAGTCCATACAAAGAAACCCCAACCCATTTTTAGATATGTGTAATAAGAGCCAAAAGGGTATCTCAAATAGGTCTTAGATTTTGAATATTAGGTTTGCAATGAAAGTTATGGTCAAAAAGGTCATTTTGAAAGGCTACTAGGATTTAGGAGTAAAATATCAAGAATGTACAAAGTTTCATGGTCTGTCCTTAAGTAAGTCCTTCCTCTACATCAAATTGGTATCAAAGCAAGGAAGATTAGTAAGAGGTCACAAATAAGTTGAGTTTGAAGACCAGCCAAGATGCCTCCAAGGGTGAATGTGGAAAGAATAATCAAAGAGGTGAGAGACTCTCTTGCCCCAGAATTGAGAGCCATAAGAGAAAGCCTTGATGCAAGACTCACATCAGTTGAGACCAACCAGAGAAGAGGAGTGGTCACAGGAGATTTGAGTGACCAAGAAGAAGAAGAAGTGGGTGAAATTGCACCACAAGAACTTGAAGAAGAAAGAGATGCTGACAAGAAGAGGTTGGAGAAATAGCTAAAGGCAATTAAGAATGATGGTTCCAAGGTAAAAATAGAACTTCTAGTATATTTAGGAAGTATGAATGGAGAACTCCTAGATTGGATAGGAGAATTAGACAAGTATTTTGAGTTTGAGGAGATACCTGAGGGGCAGCAAGTGAAATTGGCAAGAACAAAACTAAAAGGACATGCATCCCTATGGTGGGACTATGTACAAGAAGAGAGGAAGAAGAAAGGCAAGGAAAAGATCACATCTTGGGATAGAATGGTTGCCAAATCGAAGGGCAAATTCTTACCTAGTGATTATGCCATTCAGTTATATAGAAGGTTGCAAAATTTGAAGCAAAAAGACATGGATGTGAAAACATACATAGAAGAGTTCTACAAACTAAGGATAAGATCAGGCCACATGGAAGAAGATGTTGACAAAGTTGCAAGGTATTTGAATGGGCTAAAGTATAGCCTACAAGATGAACTAAGTCTTACAAGTCCAAGAACCGTAGAAGAGTGCTATCAGTTGGCCATAAAGGCTGAAGACAAGTTGAGAAGGAGACAAGAAAAGAAAAGTAGAGGTAGCGGAAGGACAAATATCAGAGGAAGAGGCACATTTTCTAGTAGAGGATAGTCCCAAAGGTCTCAAGGAGAGACAAGTAACTCACAAGAACAAACATCAGATTCAAGGGGCAGCTTTAGAGGAAGAAGACCAAATTTTAGAGGTAGATTTGGCAATAGAGGAGGCTCAAGTGGATTCATTGGAAAGTGCTACAAATGCAATAAATTTGTAGGCCATCAAGCATGGAAATTCCCTAAGGAGTGGTCATCTACTTATTTTAAAGGAGAGAGGAGAAATTAGATTGCACAAGGTGGAGATGATGCTGAAAGTGTTAATTCCCCATCACAAAATGCAAAACCAGAAATTGGAGAGTCTTTATTGATGAGAAGAACCTTGATCAAAGTGCTCATGGAGAAGGAACCACCTCAAAGAAAGTCACTCTTTAGGTCTACATGCAAATGCCAAGGTAAATGTTACAAAGTTGTTATTGATTCTGGTAGTACTGACAATTTGGTTTCTGTTGAAATGGTAGAGAAGTTAAAGTTGAAAAGATTACCTCATGCCACTCCATACAAGGTGTCTTGGTAAAACAAAGGACAACAAGTGTTGGTGAATGAACAATGTTCGGTATAATTCCAAATAGGGGGATATAAGGACAAATTCTTGTGTGATGTCATTCCAATGGATATGTGCAAAATGTTACTTGGTAGACCATGGCAATATGATAGGAAATCAGTCCATGATGGTAGAAAGAATACCTATACCATAGAAAAGGATGGGATCTCTTACACTCTTGCACCCTTGAAAGATGAAAGTGGAGAACCACAAGTGGGACCTAGTGTGATGTTGGTAGGTGAGAAGGAGTTCTTAAAGACCATGGAAGAGGAGAATATTGGTTTTTCCATCATAACCAAGCCTAGGACTATTTGATGGAGACAGGTTGTCATTGATGTCAAAAAGGTGTTGAGTTGTTGATGCTAAGTTGTCATTGTTGATCAAAGAAATATTTATGTGATCACTCATGCTTGAGTTGTTATGCAGTTCATATTTTGACAATGTTGTGTTCTTTGGTTGACTTGATTCTTTAAGGTGTAGTTGTCATTCATGACATAAAACTTCATTATGGGATTACATCTATATAAGACATCAAGGTCTTGGTGTGTAATGCAAGTCGATGTCTTCTTGGCATTTCAGATTACGTCAAGGGTTCACATGCATGATGCATGTTCATGTTCAAGCAATTATGATGATGCAATGCATATATGTTATGTTTCATGTTTATGATAAGATGCAGAGAAGACACAAAGATTTCATATCATGGTAATGATGATCAACAAGGTTGTTGTGATGTCAATAGGATATTAGCAGTTGATCACTAATCACATTTGTTTGAAGATCACATTGTATGTGGTAGTTGATCAAGAATTTGGTGCTCTATCTCCTTGTATGTGGCTATCAGGTTGTGTTGATCTTCATGATCAGTGTTTCATGTCATGCTTTCTATCCTTCATGTCTCAGGATGCTTGGTGGAGTTGCTTCTGATGTAGATATTGCGAATACTTATCTCATGATGCATACTCATCTTTATGTCAATGATTGTTTCATGCTCATCATGTTCATGCTTTAGAAGAGAGGTTGTTGATTTCAGTCATGTTGTTCATAAGAATGTGCTTGTAGTTGTGCAGGAGTATCAATATAATTCAAGGGTATCTTCAAGAGTTAAAAGTCTGGTTCATTTCAATACAGACCTAATATCAATTTTCCTAAATTCTTGGAGTCACTATAGTCTAAAGTCTTTGATATATTCCTAATTCATGTGCATCAACATCCTAAAATCTAACTGTCATCATTTGAAAGCACTTTATATTATATTTGGTAGTTGACCTGCAAGTGAAGGTCAAGTCACTTAAGATGACCTGTTAGAGGGGTTCTTAATCATTTGCATGACCGGCCTCCTCTTAATTCCTTTATGAAGCGGTCTTCAATTTAGCTTTGGGCGCCATTTTTTTAACAAAGGTTTATATTCAAAACCTTTATGAGTGCGAATTATGGATCAAAGGATATAATTTAAAATTTAAGCTCCATATTATTGTGTCCTAATTTGACAGCCAGAGGAATTGCACTGTTTATGACAGCCTGACATAAGCTATTTTTTAGCATTTTAAAAAGGCAAATTTTATGGATCAAAGTGGACTAATTTAAGAATGTTTTTTTTCTATTTTCAAAAAAATCTTCTCGTGACATAGGAGCTAAAAGGATGGGAGTTTTTAAAGAGGGCAAGTTGCTTTTTTGAAGATAAGAAATCCTTATTAAAAAAATGGATATTAGTTTTTATGAGGGCATATTGGTGATTTTTATTTTTTGCAAAAGATGAATTTCAAATGAAAGAAAATGAACAGTTTGAAGACAAAAATGGTTATGGTAATATCATCAGATGATAATTTTATTTTTGCAGAAGGTTTTTGAGAAGAGGATTCCAAGATGAAATGATATTTTCATGTCAAGATAATTTGATTTTATTTTGCAGATAGAGGAAGATGAAAAGTCATCCAAAGAGAAGGGATATGCTTTTAATGTTTCAATTTCTTCATGAATTAGAATGGATGGAAGTTGTTTTGCAGAGGAGAGGAATATCAAAAGACATTCTTTTTATCATTTTATTGCAGGTGCTTGAAAAATGTAATTGTAAGAATGACATATTTAGATAAAAGGGATGTGATCACAGAAAATCATTATTATGATGAGAGTGAGATTTTGAGTTGAGATGAATTCAATATAGGAGATAATTGAAAATCAATTGATGGCAGAGCATGTATGCAAATATAGTTTGAAGACATACACACAAAGATATCAATTTTTTATTTTGAAGGCAAGGTAAAAGATGAAATTACAGATGAAGAAGTTTGTATTGAATGATACAAAGATAGAACAATGAATTGTCTGGAAACAGAGTAACCCTCTAATTTTTTTTATATCTTCTAATGATGATTGTATTTGCCAGTGAGGCATATTGTAGCCAATGAGGCTTCTTTGTAGCCAGTGAGGCTTGCCTGGTCAGTGAGACCTATATGTAGCCAGTGAGGCATATTTTTTTAGTTAAGCTAGTGAGGCAGTTTTGAGTGGTTTTTCTACCCCAAGAGGGTTTTCCACTCGTGAAAAACTTGTGTCATGCTTCATGTTATTTTTCTCTGTGTGTGTATATTAATGCTTTGCTCATGATATTTTGTTCACACATTTCATTATCAGTCTTGTGCATATGTGCTTAACAAATCATTGATGTCAGCCTCTCTATTTGTCTTGTAAATTAAAAGTTGCAAAAAGATTTGAAAATTTATACAACACTGATTCACCCCCCCCTCTTAGTGTTGTCTTGGACTCCAACAAGTGCTATCAGAGCATAGGTTCCCTTTAGAAGCTTAATCAGCTTGGGTAGGTCCTATGTGTGGAGTACCATGGGTAAGTGCAAAAGAAATAGAGAAAAGAAAATTGTCAAGTCTCAGACTGGTCAAAAGTCTCCATCTTTATCAAATTCAAAGGTTGATATAGAACCTATTGATAGAAATGTTCCCCAAGTTGAATCTGATATTGTATTAGAAGAAAAGGTTTCAGAAACTCCTTTCTTTGATGGTTCTAATTTCTCTGTTTGGTGCATTAGAATGCAAATTTATCTATCATCTTTAGGGTATGGTGTTTGGTTGTCTATTGAGAGTGGTTGTTCTATTTCTCCTCAATCATCCAAAGATAAAGAACCTTTTAAATGCAATCATACATAAAAGAAATCTATTCTATCAAGATTATCTAATGAAGTTGCTTGTAAGGTTCTGCATTGTGAAACAACTCAAGATGTGTGGAAAGATTTGATAAGAATCTATCAAGATGATGGTGAAGAAGAGGATAACTTAGTGTCTAAAGAAAGTGACATTGAAAGAAGACAATCACATGAAAAAGATGAGACTCAATCAGATTCAGAAGAAGATTACTATCAGGAGTATGATGAACAAGAATGTGAAATTGATATAGAAGGAGAACTTATATGTGCTCTGAGTGAACTCAAGAAATATAAAAAGGAGAATCACATAATAGAGTTGCATCTACAACAAGAAAAAGACTTCAAAAACAAAGCTCTTTCAGAACTTGAAGATGCTAGAAACCTGATTATAGATTTGAGGAATTAAGTAGGTGAATCAGACAAATTGACTATCAAGTTAAAGATAGAGGTTGAGGAAACTAAGAGGATAGCTGGTGAAACAAAATTTGAGTTGGAAGCTAAAATAGTTGAATATCAAAATCTTGAAGGAGAAATAAATTCTTTAAGAAAAGATTTTGAGAATGTTAGGAAGGAATTGGAAAGGAAACTGAAGTTTGAACAAAGCACAAGCAAGTTACAGGAGATGCTTGGTAAACAAAAACTATATGGAGACACTACTAGACTTGGTTATGAATAAGGAGAGTGTTCCAAAGTTAGGGAGACTCCTAGAAGGAAAATTGATTTGAGTTATTCTATTGTTGCCCCTGAAGGAAAAATGCACAATCAAAGGAGAAAATTCAAAAGAACTACTCCAACAAGACAAGCTTATATGTACAGGTATAATTATTCATTTAATGCTTATTGCTACATTTGTAATCACTTTGGACACAAAGCAATTAATTGCAGAAGAAATCAATTTACCTCAATATGGAATACTAATGTTGTATGTTTCAAGTGTAATTATCCTGGTCGTAAAGCACATAGTTGCAGAAAGTTTGGAAGAATTACATCATCTAATTTGGAAGGTTGGGAAAATAAAAAGGTTGAAAATTTTTGGATAAAGAAATCTAAACAGAAGCAAGAACCTAAGAAAGTTTGGAGGCAGAAATAAAAACAAGAGAAGATAGATCACAAGCTTGTGCATCTTGTACAAGTCACTTCATCAGTTGCATAACAAATAGCATGAAGTAAGGGGGAGTTGTTCATGCTCTATCAATTAACCCCAAGAAGTTTTAGGAAGGAGATCATTTGATATGATGATCTTGTCATGTTTATCATTCTTGCCAATCTTATGAAATAGTTGCTAAGTTGATTTTCAGTGTATGTCAATGATACAGGTGATCATTGGCTTATTATGCATTCAAGATATTGAAAAGATGATTCAGGAGTTCAATGCACAAATTGTTTGACAAATGATCTTGATCATGTTGATACTTACAAAGGTTGAGTTGTCTTGATATTGCAGTCCAAAGTGTTCTTGATATGTGTTGATGCAGGAAGAACTTGTTGATGCAGTTGGTTTGTTGATATGCAAACTTGATGGGCTGATTTGAATAATGATTGACTAGATCTTGGGTATACTCAAGAAGTTCTTTTCAGATGTTAGCATATGTTCGTTGACAAAGTTACAAATGAAAGAAGTCAATTCATTTGTTTTTGCAAAGGTATTGATAATGGTTATGTTTATATCAGATTTGACATGGTGTTGTAAAAAGTGTCATGTGCAGGATGATCTTTATCAAGATAGTCTTCATGTCAAGAAGTGTGTACATGAGTAAAGTGATTGTAGATTGTTGCAAATTGGTTGTTGTCACTATCATGGTATTATTGGCAAGGTCATCTCTTGAATGGGAATCAAGTCATCATGAGTTGTGAATTTTGTGATGAATTGTCTTCATGTTATTATTATCATAATGTTCTTGTTGAGCATGTATTATTGTGCATCATGGGTGTTGAAGTGGTTATAATATCTTTCCATTGAGTTCAAGTTTATCTGTGTCTTTGGAGTTCTTGGAGATTTGTCATTTGGGTCAAAAAGTGTTGATGATTGTGAAAGGATTGTTATTCATGAAAAGTTTTCTTTGCAATCGCAAGTGATGTTATTAAGAGTTGGTATTTGGTAGAAGTGATATGTCAGTCTTCATCTTAACAAAAGAAGTGATCAGAGGATTTCAATGGTGTTAGTTTCATCTTCATCTTCATATTGATATTGTGACAAAAAATGGTATTGTGCTGAGAGTTTGGTACAGTCTATGGGTAGTTTATAACAATGGTTTGATGCTTTGGTTGGTGTGCCTCATTTGATGTCGCTTTCAGGTCCCATGCTTCATGGTGTCTTATTGCTCACAAGTTGAAAAGTTGTGCAATTTGCAGATATACAAGGATAGAACTTTCAAGACAAGTTTTTTAGAACAACAAATTGCATAAGTGTTTAGTGCCTTCAATCTTTTGAAAGTCTAGTGGTATCAAATATTTGGGTAAGTGGTTCTCAATTTTTGGTTGATATGAAGATAACAGGATAACATGAGTTTGTCTTCAAAGTCCTCATAATGGAATGTGTTTGTAAATGTTATGATCAAGCTTTAAAATCTTTCAGTGGAGTTATTTTTCAAGGGGAGTTAATACAGCCTTTGTCATTAGATGTCAAAAAGGGGAAGAGAAAGAAAATGCATCATGTAGTTTTTCCATCAATGATAAAGGGGGAGATTGATGGAGACAGGTTGTAATTGATGTCAAAAAGATGTTGAGTTGTTGATGCTAAGTTAGTTGTCATTGTTGATCAAAGAGATATTCATGTGATCACTCATGCTTGAGTTGTCATGCAGTTCATATTTTGACAATGTTGTGTTCTTTGGTTGACTTGATTCTTTAAGGTGTAGTTGTCATTCATGGCATAAAACTTCATTATAGGATTACATCTATACAAGACATCAAGGTCTTGGTATGTAATGCAAGTTGATGTCTTCTTGGTATTTCAGATTGCTTCAAGGGTTCACATGCATGATGCATGTTCATGTTCAAGCAATTATGATGCAACGCATATATGTTATGTTTCATGTTTATGATAAGATGCAGAGAAGACAAAGATTTCATATCATGGTAATGATGATCAACAAGGTTGTTGTGATGTCAGAAGGATATTAGCAGTTGATCACTAATCACATTTGTTTAAAGATCACATTGTATGTGGCAGTTGATCAAGAATTTGGTGCTCTATCTCCTTGTATGTGGTTATTAGGTTGTGTTGATCTTCATGATAGGTGTTTCATGTCATGCTTTCCATCATCCTTCATGTCTCAGGAGGCTAGGTGGAGTTGCTTTTGATGTAGATGTTGTGAATGCTTATCTCATGATGCATACTCATCTTTATGTCAATGATTGTTTCATGCTCATCATGTTCATGCTTTAGAAGAGAGTTTGTTGATTTTAGTCATGTTGTTCATAGGAATGTGCTTGTAGTTGTGTAGGAGTATCGATATAATTCAAGGGTATCTTCAAGAGTTAAAAGTCTAGTTCATTTCAATACAGACCTAATATCTATTTTCCTAAATTCTTGGAGTCACTATAGTCTAAAGTCTTTGATATATTCCTAATTCATGTGCATCAACATCCTAAAATCTAACCGTCATCATTTGAAAGCACTTTATATTATATTTGGTAGTTGACCTGCAAGTGAAGGTCAAGTCACTTAAGATGACCTGTTAGAGGGGTTCTTAATCATTTGCATGACCGGCCCTCTCCTCTTAATTCCTTTATGAAGCGGTCTTCAATTTAGCTTTTGGGCGCCATTTTTTAAAAAAAAGGTTTATATTCAAAACCTTTATGAGCACGAATTATGGATCAAAGGATATAATTTAAAATTTAAGCTCCATATTATTGTGTCCAAATTTGACAGCCAGAGGAATGTCACCGTTTACGACAGCTTGACATAAGCTATTTTTTAGCATTTAAAAAGGCAGATTTTATGGATCAAAGTTAACTAATTTAAGAATGTTTTTTTTCTATGTTCAAGAAAATCTTCTCGTGACATACGAGCTAAAAGGATGGGAGTTTTTAAACAGGGCAAGTTGTTTTTTTGAAGATAAGAAATCCTTATTAAAAAAATGGATATTAGTTTTTATGAGGGCAGATTGGTGATTTTTTTTTTGCAAAAGATGAATTTCAAATGAAAGAAAATGAACAGTTTGAAGACAAAAATGGTTATGGTAATGTCATCAGATGATAATTTTATTTTTGCAAAAGGTTTTGAAAAGAGGATTCCAAGATGAAATGATATTTTCATGTCAAGATAATTTGATTTTATTTTGCTGATAGAGGAAGATGAATAGTGATACAAAGAGAAGGGATATGTTTTTAATGTTACAATTTCTTCATGAATTGAAATGGATGGAAGTTGTTTTGCAGAGGAAATAAATATCAAAAGACATTCTTTTTATCATTTTATTACAGGTGCTTGAAAAATGTAATTGTAAGAATGACATATGTAGATAAAAGGGATGTGATGGCAGAAAATCATTATTATGATGAGAGTGAGATTTTAAGTTGAGATGAATTTAGTATAGGAGATAATTGAAAATTAATTGATGGAAAACCAAGTATGTAGATGTAGTTTGAAGACATACACATAGAGATATCAATTTTTTATTTTGAAGGCAAGGTAAAAGATGAAATTACAGATGAAGAAGTTTGTATTGAATGATGCAGAGATAGAACAATGAATTGTCTGGAAATAGAGCAACCCTCTGATTTTGTTTATGTCTTCTAATGGTGATTGTATTTGCTAGTGAGGCATATTGTAGCTAGTGAGGATTCTTTGTATCTAGTGAGGCTTGTCTGGTCAGTGAAACCTATATGTTGCCAGTAAGGCATGTTTTTCAGTTAAGCTAGTGAGGTAGTTTTGAGTGGTTTTTCTACCCCAAGAGGGTCTTCCACTTGTGAAAAACTTGTGACATGCTTCATGTTATTTTTCTCTGTGTGTGTATATTAATTCTTTGCTCATGAGATTTTGTTCACACCTTTCATTATCAGTCTTGTGCATATGTGCTTAACAAATCATTGATGTCAACCTCTCTATTTGTCCTGTAAATTAAAAGTTGGAAAAGGATTTGAAAATTTATATAACACTGATTCACCCCGCCCCCTCTCAGTATTATCCTGGACTCCAACACTGTTATGATAGCAGTTAAGTTGGATGAGTTGCCTTTAGAAGTCTAAGATTTGCTAAACAAGTATGCTAACATAGTAGTAGATGAACTCCCAAACACCTTGCCTCCTATGAGGGATATTAGCCATCACATTGACTTCATACCAGGGGCTAGTTTGCCTAATAAGGCAACATATAAGATGACACCACAATAGAATGAGGAGATTAAGAGACAAGTCCAAGAATTGCTTGATAGGGGGCTAATCAAAGAAAGCCTTAGTCCTTGTTCAATTCTTGTTGTCCTAGCACCAAAGAAGGGAGGTGAATGGAGGATGTGCATTGATTCTAGGGCCATCAATAAGATTACAATTAGGTATAGATTCCCAATCCTAAGAATAGAAGACTTGATGGATTGCTTCGGTGGAGCATGCTACTTTTCCAAAATAGACCTCAAGAGTGGGTATCACCAAATCAGGATCAGACCTAGAGATGAATGGAAGACATCTTTTAAAACAAATGAAGGGCTCTATGAGTGACTTGTAATGCCATTTGGTCTCTCCAATGCCCCCAGCACCTTCATGAGGTTGATGAATGAAGTCCTCAAGCCTTATATTGGTAAGTTTGTAGTGGTTTATTTTGATGACATTCTTGTTTTCAGTAAAACTAAGGAAGAGCATTTGCACCATTTGGATTTGGTTTTGAGAAGATTGAATGAAGAAAAACTAATGATAAATCTGAAGAAGTGTGAATTTATGAAGATAGAGTTGGTGTATCTTGGTTTTGTGATTACAAAAGGCACCTTGAAAATGGATCCAAGCAAGGTTGAAGCTATCCTAAGTTGGCCTACACCCAAATCAATTGTTGAGGTAAGAAGTTTCCATGGTTTGGCAAGTTTTTATAGGAAGTTTATTAAAGGTTTCAGTCATGTTTGTGCTCCAATCATTAATCCCATAAAGGGGGATAAGAGAAAGAAGTTTGTTTGGACTAGTGAGGCTGAAAAGAGTTTTGAGTATTTGAAAAAGAGAGTAGCAGAGTAGCCCATATTAGCCTTACCAGATTTCAATAAGGTGTTTACTATTGAATGTGATGCAAGTGGTTATGCCATAGGGGTGGTATTAAGTCAAGAGGGCAAGCCCATTGCCTTCTTTAGTGAAAAACTCAATGAGGCTAAGAAGAAATACTCTTATGAATTAGAGATGTATGCTTTGGTTCAATCCCTAAAAACTGGAGACACTACCTTCTTCCTAAGGAATCTATAGTCTATATTGATAATCATGCTCTTCAATTCCTTAATAGCCAAGAGAAACTCAGTCATAGGCATGTCAAGTGGGTGGAGTACTTGCAAAGTTTCACTTTCACCATCAAGCACAAGAAGAGGTAGTCAAACAAAGTGGCTGATGGATTGAGTAGAAGGACACTAATGGTGTAAGAAATCCAATTGAAAAGTGTAGGGATTGAAGCACTAAAAGGTATGTATATAGATGATGTTGATTTCAAGGAGATTTATGCCTCTTGTAACCAATCTAATGGTGTTCTTCATGAGTTTAGTTCTGATTTTCTAATTCAAGATAGTTTTCTATTCAAAGGGGCTCAACTTTGTGTGCCTAAATGTTCCATGAGAGATAATCTCATAAGGGAGAAGCATTGTGGTAGTTTGGAAGGTCACTTTGGTCTTGATAAGACCTTGGAGTAGCTGAGAAAGCATTATTTTTGGCCTAAGATGCGAGCTGATGTAAGCAAATTTGTTGAGAAATGTGTTATTTGTCAAAAGGCAAAAGGGTGCAGCACAAATGCAGGCTTGTATCAACCTCTTCCCATTCCAAATAGGCCTTGGGAGTCTATAAGTATGGACTTTGTAATGGGTTTACCAAAAAAACCTAGAGGTTTTGATTCCATCTATGTTGTAGTGGACCGGTTCTCCAAGATGGCACATTTCATCCCATGCAAGAGCACAAATGATGCATCTTATGTTGCAGGTTTGTTCTTCAAAGAAGTGGTAAGGATTCATGGTTTACCTTTGAGCATTGTTTTAGACAGGGATAGTAATTTTGTTGGGCATTTTTGGAGAACTTTGTGGAAGAAACTTGGCACTAACCTTAGTTTAAGTTTTGCCTATCACCCTCAAACTGATGGGTAGACTGAGGTAGTTAATAGGAGCCTTGGTAACCTCTTAAGATGTCTCACCAAAGAGAATTCTACTTAATGGGATCTGATTTTGCCTCATGTACAATTTGTATACTATGATTCGGTGAATAGAAGTGTGGGTAAGAGTCCTTTTGAAATTGTTTATGGTTTGCAGCCTAGAGGGGTCTTTGAGTTAAGTGATATCAGTGGAATGGAAAGGATGAGTGCTGAGGGTGAGAAATTTTCTATGGTTATGAAAGAGATTCATCAACAAGTCAAGGATCACCTACAAAGTAGTGTTGACAAGTATAAGAAAAGGGTTGATGTACATAGGAGAGAAGTTACTTTCAAAGTAGGAGATTTGGTTCTAGCCCATCTCATAAAAAAGAGATTTCCCAAGGGACAGTACTCCAAATTGTAGATGAAAAAGATAGGGCCTTGTAGGGTCATTCACAAGTTTGGTCCCAATGCATATGAGATTGAGTTACCAAGTGGGCTGGGTATTTCCCCTATATTTAATGTAACTGACCTGTACCCTTTCAAACAAGATGTTGTTGCAGGTAATGGAGTAGGTTCAGATGAGGAATGGATCCAGGACCTTCCACCAAACAAACCCATGGAGTTGGAGTGCATTATTGACACTAAGGAACTCAAGAAGACAAGAAAGAATACCTACTTTCAGTACTTGGTCAAATGGAGGGGTCTTACCATGGAAGATGCTACTTGGATGTCTGAAGCTAATATTATCAAACATGGATACACTATTGTAGACCTGCACTCAAGTGGGACTTGAGTTTTCTTCCCCTTGGGTGTATGATGCAGGGGCATCAAGGGCCTCATAAGCATTTTTTTTTTTGTCATTTTGTTTTTTAGGTTGTTTGAGTGTTTTGAAGTCTAATAAGGTCATTTATGACCATGTGGGATCATGTTGATCCATTTTGGAGTGTTATAGGTCCATTGGTAAAAGTTTGTAAAAGTTGTTAATGTGGCAAAACAAGTGTCAATGTTAGTGGTCATGTAACTTTGGAAAGGTGTAAAAAATCAAGAATCAGTTACAAACATATCAAGAAACTGGTAAAAGTGGTTGATAATGTTTAAAGGCACTCTCCAAACTTGAATGAGGCATGAGAGACATTGTATTTTGAAGTTTGATGAATAAAAACCCTATTTTTCTGTACATTCCAACGTTGCAGGCATGTTCTTTCTATTTGTACAAATTGTCCAGCCTATATGCTAGTCTAAAACTGATTGGATTGTGTTGGCATATGAATCTACTTTAATTTTCCCTTGGTTGCATCAATTTTCATCAAGTATTGAGTGAGTTATTGCATTCTCTCTCAAAACTGGTCAAAACCCTACCTAGGGTAACTAGTGAGTAAATAAATGGCATAAATTGGCCTTCCACCTATGAAAACATCACCACAATCAGTGGAAAGGTCTGTAATAATTAATTTATCATATTCCAGTCTTGCAAGGTCCCATGATGAAGGTTGCATGTGCTTTTGGAAGAGTTTAGGTCTGATATTCTACATGTATCAGACTGTGAAGACACTGAATGACAGTTTGGAGGTCACCAATGCAATTTTGATCTTTTTTTGATTGGATAAGGTGTTGGGAGTGCATGGAAGGGTCCTACAAACCTGATCAAGGGGTTTTTAGTCTTTGATAACAATTATTTAACAAAATGTTTTGACTATCCTAAAGTGGACTGTGTATGACAGTGAAATTAGGCCTAATTGGAAGAGGGACAATTAATTTTTACCCTAATCCGTACAAAGAAACCCCAACCCATTTTTAGATATGTGTAATAAGAGCTAAAAGGTATCTCAAACATGTCTTAGATTTTGAATATCAGGTCTACAATGAAAGTTATGGTCGAAAAGGTCATTTTGAAGGGCTACTAGGATTTAGGGGTAAAATATCAAGAATGTACAAAGTTGCATGGTCTATCCTTAAGTAAGTCTTTCCTCTGCATCAAGTCCCCCTGCCCCACCATCCTCAGGTCGGGGTAGCCCTGGACATGCTTTGGGTGATGATTATGTCCTTGGTATCCAGGACAATCTACATGACTTTTCTGGTCACGTGACCTGTGATAAGGCTCATGGGTCCTCTAGCCACATGTTGCAGGACAAGGTGACTGGATCCAAGGCATGGAAGAGTTCCCTTTTTGGGAATGCTCAGGAGAGCCCATGGGTTTCTCCTCAAATTCATGATTCCACAGATGGGATGACGATTTTGTTCCCAGATTTCACTATGGAGAGAATTGTCTCTGCAATGGAGAACACCCTGGTGGGAAAGTTTTTTTCCTTTAGAACTAATATTGATATGGTCAGGAAGTCGGTGACTACCAAATGGAAAGTGAAGGGTGGCATAATAGTGAGTTCCATGGTTGGAGGAACTTTCCTCTTTAAATTCACGGCTAGGGAAGACCTTTCCTCTGTCTTAGCGGGGGGGCCCTGGATGTATGGAAAGCACAACCTTTCTCTTTGCAAGTGGAAGCCAGGATTTGATGTTGTTGTTGATCTCAACAAAATTGCTCCTATTTGGTGTAGACTCCTAGGCCTACCATTAGAGTACTGGAATGAGGAGATATTCATTTGGATAGCCAACTCATTCGATCACTACATTGCATTGGACAGCACCACTAGAAACAAAACTAGGTTAGTGTTAGACAGGTTTTGTGTAAGTGTTGATATTAATAAAGTTCTCTCTAATAGCATTACTTTGGAATAAAAGTTTGGCCAATGGGTTCAACCCATCATCTATGAAAATTCCACCACCTTTTGTCAAAACTGCAATAAGAAAGGACATCTAGTTACTTAATGTAAAGCCAAAAAAGCCCTCTCTAACCCGAAGATAAATGGAAATGTTACTAAGGATGAGTACCCTTTTAAGGATGATCTCCTAAATATTATCAGCTCTCCTAAATTTGGTAAGAACAAGGAAAATCTAGATGGAAAGAATAGCCCATGTCCTTTGGAGGTTGTGATGGATCAATCTCATACAATCCCTGTCCCCTCCATGGAGAAGGATCACAATCTCCCACATGAAGATGGTCTGGAGGAAGGCGAGTTTCACCAAGAGGAAGTCCCAAGTAAGGATGTTCTGGTAGAAAATGAGGAGACAGAGTTGAGCAGCATGGAAGTCCCCTCAGTTTTCAAAAGGATTGGAAGCCCAAATAAAATGGAATGTAACATTGATGTTGTGAAGGGAGCCCTTTCCCCTGGCAATAAATCTCTCCCTCTTACTCCTAGGGTTAGCTCTAGTGTCACTAACTCTGAGGGTTGGTCCACAGCTAAAAGGAGAGGAAAAGGGCATAATAAAAAGTCCATTGATGTGGGAGTTAACACTAAAATGGGTAGACCCTCACAATGAGAGACTGGACAGAAAGCAATTAACAAGGATATTGCAATGGGAAAATAGAGGACCTTGGAGATTGGCTCCAAGAAGGCCCCTAACAAATGAGAGTCCTCTCTTGGAACATTAGGGGGCTTAACAGCCCTCATAAGCAGCTCTTTGTCAAGAGCTGTATCTACGATAACAAGATTGACATCCTGATGTTGCAAGAAGTGAAAATAAAAAGTGAGGGGTTCCAGTCCATTGCTATGAGTGTTAGCCTTAATGCAGATTTTTGTATTTGTGATGTGGCTGGAGCCTCTGGGGGTATTGTCAAAATGTGGAACAACAAGGCTATTAGAGGAAGTCTAATTGAAAGGGATAAAAATTATCTTGTTGTTAGAATGGAGTCTAACAACAATTCTTGGAACCTTGTTAACATTTATGCTCCTAACCAAAGGGGCCCTAGGAGAGAGTTATGGGATCGTCTTTCCTCCTTGATTTCCAAAGACAGCTCAAAATGATGGATGTTGGCTAGGGATTTTAACACCCTGCTTTTCCCCTCAGAAAAAAATAGTGCGATTTTGGACTACAAGAATAGCATGTGGATCTAGCTGACTTCTTAAATAAAGAAGGTCTTATGGATATTGATATTCAAGGAAACCACTTTACCTGGTCCAATTGGAAAAAAGGGAAAATTTTGATACAAGTAAGACTTGACATAGTCCTGGTTTCGTCGTGCCAGGATTTTATAAGCACTTCCAATTTAGAAGCCCTTCCTAGAACTACTCTGAATCATAACCCCGTCCTGCTTTCTTGGAAAGATAAGAATGTTAAAGGACCGTATCCATTTAGGTTTGAAATTATGTGGACTCAACATCCTAAATTTAAGGACAGGTTAGCTAGCTAGTGGGGTGTTGATGTTAATGGTACTCCTATGTTCAAGCTAGCTTAGAAACTATTGCTGGTCAAGAACAAGGTAAAGGGGTGGAACAAGTTCACATTTGGCAGTATATTTGACACTAAAAAGAGGATTACTGCTAAGTTGGGTCACATTCAAAAACAAATGGAGGAAGGGGACATTTCTGAGGACACTACTAAAGAAGAAGAATTATTGAGAAAGGAATGGAAAGAAGTTCTTAAGAAAGAGGAAATTTACTGGAAGTAGAAATCAAGAGTGCAATGGCTCAGGGAGGGGGACATAAACACCTCATTCTTTCACCAGTCCATAATGAGGCATAGGAAAAGAAATAGTATTGCTAAACTTATGGATGATAAGCAGATCTTGGTGGAGTTGGACTATCTGGTGGGGCAAGTTGTTGCTTCTTATTTTCAAAACCTTCTGGAGGCTCAAGAGTATAGGACTAATTAGGAGCTTATCGACATCATCCCTACCTACCTTAATGAGGAGGATAATGCCCGACTTGGAAAAATGGTTACTGAGGAGGAGGTTTGTTCTTGTCTGTTCTTAATGGGTGTTTTTAAGGCTCCATGGCCAGATGGTTTTCCCCCTATTTTCTTTCAAGAGTATTGGGATATTGTGGGTAAGGATGTCACTGAGGCAGCTAGGGACTTCTTCAAGACTGGTAAGCTGTTGAAGCAACTTAATCATACTTTTATTGCTCTTATTCCTAAAAAACCTGATCTGGTGTGCATGGGATATTTTAGACCAATTAATCTATGCAATATTATTTATAAGATTTTTTCTAAGATCCTTGTGTCCAAACTTCAACCCATCCTTGATAGGCTCATCAGCAGCAGCCAAAAGGGATTTGTCTCGAGTAGACAAATTACTGATGTGACCATTTCCACTCATGAAATTATTCACTCCATGGAGAGAAGTAATTTGCCCAAAATGGCCTTCAAGCTTGACATTTCTAAAGCCTATGATAGAGTGGCATGGGAATTTCTTTTTAGAATTCTAGAGCAGATGGGTTTCCAAGAAAACATTTTGCAGCTCATAAAGGTGTGTGTCACTTTTGTCAGATTCTCCATCCTTGTTAATGGGGTCCCTAGGGGCTTTTCCAATGCTGGAAGGGGCTTAAGGCAGGGCAACCCTCTGTCCCCCTACCTCTTCATTCTGCTAGCCGAAGTCTTAAGTAGAAGCTTCCTCAAGTTATTAAGCTCCAAGGAGATCAAGGGTGTCAAACCATCCTCAACAGCTACCCAGGTTGCCATTCAACAATTTGTGCATGATACCATCCTTTTTGGGTCTTCTTCGGTGGTCAAGGCTAGGAAATGGAAGAAATTCTTGCAGGTTTATGCCATCGGCAGGCTAGTACATCAATTATGAAAAAAGCCAAGTGTACTTCTTCAATACCCCCATCGAGATCCAATAGAAGATTATGGGGATTCTTGGTTGTTCAAGTGGTAAACTCTAGCCTGGGATATATTTGGACCTCCCCTTTACGGTTAAGGATGTTTTTCCTAATTACTGAAACTCAATTTTAGAAAGGATTCAAAAGAAACTGGCTGGTTGGAAAGGCAAGCTGCTAAGTCAGGCTGGAAAGTACCAGTTGTTGAAGGCCTCTCTTCAAGGTATCCCTATTTATTTCTTGTCCCTCTTCAAAATACCTAAGTATATTGTTGAAAGATTTGAAATAATTCAAAGGAATTTTTTGTGAACTAGGGTGGAAACTAAGAAGAGATTGGCCCTGGTGAGTTGGGATAAGGTGTGCAGACCGAAGCTACAAGGTGGCTTAGGAATAAGAAAGATTAATCTTCTCAATAAATCCCTCATCTCCAAAATTAGATGGAATCTTTTAACTGTAGATAAGGAGTGGGGTGGTATCATGAGAGCCAAGTACTTTGGGCACTTGATCCCGGAGCATTTTCTTCATCCCCATGACCTGCCCAAAGGTTTGGTCATATGGAACAATGTGCTCAAATGGAAATCAGTGCTCCTACAGGGAGTCAAGTGGAAGCTAGGAGATGATAGAACAATAAGGTTCTAGGAAGATAGCTGGTGTAAAGGGGGGCCATTAAATGAGTTTCAGAATTCCCAAGGCTTGATCAATATGGATGTCCTTTTTGTGGGCAGGAGGGCCTGTGATTATATCCTTCCTTGTCGTGAAGGGTGGAAGCAGCTGTCAGACTATTGTCAGAGCCAGGCTGACCTTATGCAGAAAGCGAAGGATGTTCAACTATCTATTAGAGAGTGCAAAATTCCTATCTTCCCTCTAAAGGGCAAGTTGTTGTGGGATAGGGAGAGGTCTCAGAGCTTCATTGTTAGGTTGGCCTATAACATCATTATGCCTAGGATTGAAGACAACTTTTGGAAAAGGGTTTGGAACCACAATCTCTTACCTAAAATCAACCATTTTTGGTGGCTGGTAGTGTAGGATAAGATCCTAACTATAGACAACCTCCAGGTTAGAGGTTTTCAAATTCTAAATAGGTGTACCTTTGCTTCAAGGAGGAGGAAACTATCTCCCATATTCTTTTACATTGTGAATTCTTGTGGGAAATCTGGAGCCTGGCATTGAACAAGATGGGAATCCCCTGGTGCTTGTGTGGTGATTTATTTGATTTCTTAAGGTCCTAGTACTCTCCTCCTTCCTACCCCATTAGTAAGGAAATATGGTTCCAACTACCTCCTATTATGTCCTAGAGCCTATGGAAGGAAAGGAATAATAGGTTGTTTTGGGAAAAAATTAGGGATCCCAAGGAGGTCTTTTGTACAATGGCCAAAATCCTACAGGACAATCTCTCTAACATCACTTTGAAAGCTACGGAGAACCCCCCAATAAGTTGGAAGCCAGCATCATAAAGGAGTGGTGCATTTTGCAAAATGGATGATACTAAGAGAAGACTTGGGCTAATACTAAATGGTCCCCCCCCCGGTTGGTTGTGACAAACTAAACTTTGACGGTGCTACTAAGAGCAACCCTAGGTTGGCCAGTGGGGGAAGTGTTCTTAGATCTAATAAGGGGGCTCTTTTGGTGGCCTATGCTAGGGGACTTGGTGTGAATACCATTACTATTGTGGAAGCCTCAGCTCTCCTCTGGGGTCTTAAAATTTCCTTGGATATAGGCATCAATCACCTTGTTATTGAAGGTGACTCTAAGCTTATCATTGAAGCTATTAAAGACAAAGCTAGGGTTGGGTGGTAGATTGAGGATATTATTCAAGATATAAAAACCCTTCTTCTAAATTTTGAGGGTACTAAAGTGAGGCATATCTATAGCAAAGGCAATCAAGTTGTTGACCTTATGGCTAACCATGGAATTAATCTTCACCCTCTAAGGTGTTGGAGAAACATTAATAATCTTCCTCAGAATTTTATTGCTAACATTCTTTCGGAGGTGACCTCTTAACCTTCATGGATGTTATCACTTCACTCCATGCCCTTGTTGGTGTTTTTCTGCCTATCCCTCATTATTGGGGATGGTGTAAGAAGAATGATGTCATGGTGATGACTACTCACTTTCCTGGGTCAAACTGGACTCAAGGGTTCCACATAGACATATGCCAGCAAAACAATCCATGTGAACCCTCACCAGAGTGGCACCTAAAGTCTTTTCATCCTTGGCCGGTCACCTGGGTTGTGGCAAACTCGCATGAGCTAAATTATGAATGCAGTTATTCCTTTAACGTGCCTAGGATTTTGAAGGACATGCATGGAATTTTGAGGGATGTGGCTGGCGTTAATGCTAATGAGTACCACTTGCTTTCTAGAATTTTTGAAAAAACCCTATTTTTTTCCTTTTGTTGGATTTGCGGTCTGTATTGCTGGTTTTGTTGGTTAAAAAATATGGGAGGTGATAAGGTGCACACAAAGCCTATGTCCTGTGGGGAATTCAAGGAAGACTCATAGGTTTGGAGTATAGCCTACAAGGGGGGTGATGTCGTTCATTGAATATCTGAATGGCTTTGACAAAGTCTTATCCATTCAATTCGCCATGTCATGGGATGCGGATAGGAGGGTTTAGGTCAGTGGCTTGCAGTTTGTTGTCTTGAAGGATGCCATTGCTCAGGCCACGGGGCTACAACGCAAAGGAAAATGTTTGAAGGAACAAATAAAAGTTCAAGACCCAGAGGGTTTGAATCTTTTTTATAGGGAAGACGAGAAATAGGTTAGACTCCAAAGAGGCTTCAAGCGTGAGAGCTTGGTTAACCCATGGGACTAGGTATGTTATCTTATCATGAAATTCTTTACCCTGGAAGGACATTATAGGTGTTTCTATCACTACCATTTCGCTCTTTTAAACCATTTTAGGCACAAATTGTTAGCCAATTTTCCCTTCTACTTTCTTTCTAGCCTAGAGTCCTTTGTCAATTCAACCAAGAAGTCCCGTGAGGGTAACCCAGAGGTGGTTGCGGTGCCCTTGCACCAGGGTCTTATATTTCATCTTTATCACTTTCATCTTGCCTTGTGTCCTGCCAAGCCTCTTAAGGCCTATCTTGTTGAAGAAATGTTAGGGAGGATTCAGATGATCACATTCCCCTCAGTGTCAAGTATGGTAGTCCGTCTAAACCTAAAGCCATGTCCCTTGTTGCAGATGTTCCTATTAACCCTGCGGACCCACTCCGTAAGTCCCCTACTATCCAATGTTCTAGCCCCACTTTGAAAGGTGTTTCTACTCCTAAGACTCAGCTTCAGGGCAAGGACCCTACAGTCTCTGTTTTGGTGGGGCAAATGGGTCCCATGGCCAATCCCGTGAAGATGCGGCAGTGGGCCTTTATGGTTTGAAAAATTACCCACCTCCTCAAGGTAACAAAAAACACAAAAGCCAGCAATGTCGACCTAGCCCTGCAAAGGGAGGAAAGAAGAAAACTAAGAAAAGTGATGGGGGTTTGAGGATTAAGGAGCTGAAGACTGTGAATAAGAATGACATTTCCCAGTTTCAAAATTTGGAGGATAGTGTTGTGGACAAGGGGAAAATGGTGGGTAAAGACTACTCTGAAAGAAGGCTGAGCATTAGAAGGTCTTCTAGGTTGGCGGGAGGGAAGCCCTAGGTTCTCAAGATTGTGGATTACTCTTCGAATTCAGAGCTTAAAGGAAGCAAGGTATACGGAAATGCTTCCTACACTAATCTACTGAGGAAAGACATACAAATTTTTACTTTTACAGTTACAGATGAAGATGCACATTAACAGAAAGATAATAACAATTTCCAAATGCAAACACAAAACTCACAACACAAGATAAACGTGGGGAAAATCCTTTCAGGTAAAAAATCCCACTCCAAATCCGCCCAATATATTATTCATAAATCACGAAGATTAAAATATACTTGTAGAGCAAAATTTTATAGGAGTATATCCAACTAGAGATCTAGGAGATAACTCGACATCTATAAGATTGTTACATACAACCTCCATCTCAAGCTCCTGATATATACAAGATACAATATAGTACACCGCCAACGGTAATTACAAAACCATGAGCCAAAACCACCAAAAAGTGGTGCCCAAATTATCTTCAATCAAAAATGCCTTGTAATGTGCCAAACCACACACCAACACGTGTAACTCTCCCCTTTACAACTCTTTTATGTGTCCAAAACATTTTTACATTTCCCAAAAATAGGTCCAACTTCTAGAGGTCATAACTTTTGATCCGGGTGTCCGATTGACGAACCGTTTAATGCATTGGAAAGCTCGTGAAGAGATATATCACCTTATAACTGGCTATGCTAGTTATGACAATTTTCAAGATGTTTAGAGAAGTTTGGATTTCGGTAATTGAGTTCAAAACTTTTTCTTGCAGTTTCAAAAAATAGAAAACTTTAATATCTCGCGATCCAGATATGATCTTGAGACGAAACTCACCCAAGATGTTCACTTAGCTATTCCACACCTTCTAGGAAAAATATCAAGTCAATCTAAGCTCAATTGAAGGACTTACTAAAAATAGTAAGTCTCCCTATTTTTAGCTCTTTTGGAAACTTTTGGAAACATTGAAAGTTCCAGACCATTATCTAAGGTAAAGGGTATTCAAAAAGACCAAAACTAGGAAGAATAGTAGCCTTTCAAGAATGCAAGGTTGAGACACTTTTCCTAACATTCTCCCACTTGTCAAACACCTTGTAAGAGCAAAGGGAGTATCAACACCATGATTTAATTGCTAGGGGTCATGAGGCCTATAGACTCTGAACACCATCTGAACTTCTCTGTGCTCACAGGTTTTGTCAAGGAATCTGCAACATTCATCAAAGTTTCAACTTTTTCCAAGTTTACCTTCCCATCCTCTACCATGTCACAAACAAAATGGTACTGGACATCAATATGCTTAGTCCTTGCGTGGAAAGTAGGACTCTTCGCCAAACATATGGCACTCTAACGATCACAACAAATAGTAATCTTCCCTACATCAAACCCAACATCAGAACACAATCTCTTAAGCCAAATAGCTTCTTTACAAGCATGAGTTTCTACCATGTACTCAGCTTTAGTAGTGGACAAAGTGACCACAAGTTTCCGCTTACTCATCCAACTAATAGCACCACCAAACATAGTGAACACATAAGCACTGGTGGATCTCCTGCTGTCAATGTCACCTGCCCAATTTGAATCCACAAATCCATGAATACAAAGTGAATGCTAAGGTTCTGTAGGATAACCTAGATAACATAAGGAATACTTAGAAGTACCCCATAAATATCTGAACACTCTATTCACTGCATCCCAATGTACCCATCCAAGATTACCATAAATCAACTAAGGACTCCCACTGCTTGGGTAATGTCCAGTCTTGTGCAGACCATTGCATACATCAAACTGCCAACTGCACTAGCATAAGGAACTCTACTCATATCCTCTATCTCAGAAGGAGACATTGGACAAGCTTCAATAGATAACTTTGTCCCCATTGTAATAGGAACAGTCAAAGGTCTACAATCCATCATGCTGAATCTCTCCA
The DNA here is from genome assembly GCA_027924645.1 of Cunninghamia lanceolata. Classification (NCBI taxonomy): domain Eukaryota; kingdom Viridiplantae; phylum Streptophyta; class Pinopsida; order Cupressales; family Cupressaceae; genus Cunninghamia; species Cunninghamia lanceolata. Next base: position 934,060 of record BSBN01001059.1, on the reverse strand, counting down.
ACATAGTGTTAACATACTTACTATGGCCTAACCAAAGTTTTATGTTTGCTCTGTCTCTTCTGATTTCCATTCCTAGAATGTACCGAGATGCCCCTAGATTTTTCATCTCAAACGATGCTAACAACTGAGACTTCAAATCAAAAATCAAACTTTTACCATTCCCAATGAATAACATATCATCGACATATAATGCAATAATGAGAATGTGATCATTGTCAAACTTGTAGTAAACACAATGATCTGATTTCGATCTCTGAAATCTAATACTCAACACAAAGGAATCAAACTTCTAGTACCACATCCTAGGAGACTGTTTCAAACCATACAAAGACTTTTTCAACTTGCAAACTAGATTTTCTTTACCTTTCACCACGTAGTGCTTTGGCTATGACATATAGATTTCCTCCTCCAAGTCACCATGAAGGAATGTTGTTTTCACATCCATCTATTCCACTTCTAGATCATACATTGGTGCAAGAGATAACAAGAACTGAATAGATGTCATCTTTACAATGGGAGAGTAAATCTCACCATAGTCAATTCCCTCCACATGAGAATACCCCTTCGCAACCAATCTAGCCTTATATTTCTCAACACTAGCATCTACACTGAATTTCTTTTTGAACACCCATTTACATCTAACGGGTTTTCGTCCTTCAGGCAAAGGCACCAAGTCCCAAGTATTATTCTTTTCTAAAGAAGTCATCTCCTCTTCCATGGCCTCCTTCTAGGAACCTGCATCTTTCATACCCATAGCCTCTTTCATAGTTCTAGGCTCATCAGTGTTAGAAATCAAAGCAAAAATACAATTGGAATCATGCAATGAATAACCAAACCTATCAGGTTTCTTCCTTATCTGCATGGACCTCCTCAAAGGTTGAGATTGAGGTTCTTCATCTTCTTCTAAACTTTCAGAGCTACTAGAGATCTCATTATCAGGTCCAAATGATGTTTTTGGCTCAACTTTCTCAGGGGTGGAAGGAAGTTGAACCACATCATCTTTCTTCTCTTCTTTCTCTGGCTGCAAGACAACAGAAGAAGGATTGAGCTCTCTGAAGATCACACTTCTGCTATACAGAACTCTTTCAGCTACTAGATCCCAAAGCTTGTACCCTTTCACACTGATGCCATAACTGATGAAGATACACTTTACAGCCTTATTCTGCAACTTAGACCTCTTCTCCTTAGGCACATGTGCATATGCCTCACAACCAAATACTTGAATGTTTCTTAATGAACACTTTTTATTAGACCATACCTCCATAGGTGTCTTATCAATGAGCACTGATGTAGGAGACCTGTTAACTAGGTAACAAGTGGTAGCAATAGCTTCAGCCCAAAACTTTTGTTCAAGACCAGCTCCACTTAGCATACTTCTTGCCCTCTCCATCAACATTCTATTCATCCTCTCTACAACTCCATTCTGCTGAGGGGTATACAGAGTTGTCTTATGCCTCTCAATCCCCTATTCTTTACAGAACTTGTCGAAATCTATTGAACAGAACTCACCACCGTTGTCATTCCTCAAACACTTAATCTTTCTATCCTTTTGCTTCTCTACAAGAGCTTTCAACTCTTTGAATCTATTAAATACTTTAGATTTACTTCTAAGGAAATACACCCGTGTCCTAGTATAATCATCAATGAATGAAACAAAGTAAATAGATTTTGAAATCGAAGGAACATTAATAGGACCAAACACATCAGAATGAATCAAGTCCAACACCTCAGAAAATTTGTGAGAACTAGAATAAAACTAAACACGGTTTTGTTTTCCATAAATGCAATGTTCATAGAAATTGAACTCAAGGTTACAATCATTCATACCCTCAACAAAAATTTTATTCTTCAGGGTCCTCAAACCCTTTTCACCAATGTGACCAAGCCTTTAGTGCCATAACATTGTCTTCTCAGTTGGAAGTTTCATCTCCATAGAATGAGCACCCTTAGGTACCCAGAAAGCACAACCATCAGAAGTAGATGCAACAATCTTTTTCGTTGTTGGTTCCAATGGTGAGGATGAAGACTCTGAAGCTCTCTTCTTCAAAACATAGGCACTATTTCACTAAATTGCACATGCACCAAGCTGAAACAGAGTACCAATCTAAACACCCTTAGCCAACACCATAGATCCTCTAGTCATCTTACATCCTCCATTCGAGAAAACAACTTGCACACCCACATTATTCAATTCACTTATAGAAAGAAGGTTTCGTGTCAAACCAGGGATATGCAGAACACCATTGATTCCCTTTACTTATCCATCAGGGAATCGAATCAAGACTCTTCCACGGCCAATAATATCCAAGTGAGAATCATCACCCAAGTGCACCTTTCCTCCATCGTATCATTCATACTTCAAAAACTAGCCCTGATGCGAGGTCATGTGAAAAGATGCACCAGAGTCAATAAGCCAGACATCTTCAGATGCATGCATTGCCAAGGCAATGACAAATGCTTCTCCTTCATCCTGAGAGGACTTGTCAGAATTTGAATCATAAATCTTCTTCTTTTTCTTTTTCTCCTCCTTGCACTCCTTGTGGAAGTGACCAAGTTTTCTGCAATTCCAACACAGGGCCTTGGACTTTTCGGGAGACTTAGATCTCCCACGGGATTTGGATCTTCCTTTTTCTTCCTTCTTCTTATCCTTTTTCTTTCCCTTCTCTTTAGATCTACCATGAACTGCAAGAGCCTCCTTAGCTGATTCAAAAGACTTTCTCCACATCTCTTCAGACAACAGTGAAGAAACCACTTCATCCATCTTAAAGGTGGTAGTGGTACTCCCAATGGCCATAACAAGGTGGTCCCATGAATCTGGTAAGGAACATAGTAACGTCATACATCGATCCTCTTCCTCCATCTTCACACCAACATAAGTCAACTGGGCAACAAGCATATTGAATGTATTCAAGTGATCAGTGGCAAATCCTCCATCTTCCATCCTCAGAGAATACAATTTTTTTCGTAGGAATAACTTGTTTACCAGGGATTTAGCCTGATAAACATCTCCAAGCTTCTTCCAAAGTTCCTTTATAGTCTTCTCTTCATGGATATTCAGGAGCACTGAATCAGCCAAACAGAGTCTTATCAAACCCTTAGCTTTTTGATCTTTGAGATCCCGGTCTTCTTGAGACATTTGCATTGGTTTTGTACTAGATACGGCTTCCCATAAATCCTGATCTACAAGCATGTCCTCCATTTTGAGTTTCTACAACTCAAAATTACTGCCATTAAACTTCTCTATCTCAAACCTCTCAGATGTGCTTGCCATCTCTTACCTACAACAAAGATTTCAAAATCCTTTGCACAAGCTCCCACTCAAACGAAGATCAGCTCAAAAAACCCTCTACCCAACAACTAGAATCAAAGGTGATCAGGCTCTGATACCAACTGAAAGGAAGCAAGGTATGCAGAAATGCTTCCTACACTGATCTACTGAGGAAAGAGTTATGCAAATTTTTACTTTTACAGTTACAGATTAAGATGCACTTAACAGAAAGATAATAACAACTTCCAAATGCAAACACAAAACTCACAACACAAGATATACGTGGGGAAAACCCTTTCAGGTAAAAAACCCCACACTCCAAAGCCGCCCAATATATTATTTAGAAATCATGAAGATTACAATATACTTGCAGAGCAAGCTTTTACAGGAGTATATCCAACCAGAGATCCAGGAGATAACTCAACATCTATAAGATTCTTACATACAACCTCCATCTCAAGCTCCTAATATATAGGATATACAATACAGTACACCACCAATGGTAATTACAAAACCATGAGCCAAAACCACCAAAAAGTGGTGCCCAAATTATGTCCAATCAAAGATACCTTGTGATGTGCCAAACCACACACCAACACGTGTAACTCTCCCCTTTACAACTCTTTTATGTGTTCAACACATTTTTATATTTCCCAAAAATAGAAGGTCCAACTTCTGGAGGTCATAACTTTTGATCCGGGTGTCCGATTGATGAACTGTTTAATGCGTCAGAAAGCTCGTGAAGAGATCTATCACCCTATGACTAGCTACACTGGTTATGAAAATTTTTAGGATATTTAGAGAAGTTTCAATTCTGGTAATTGAGTTCAAAACTTTTTTTCAGTAGTTTCAAAAAATAGAAACTTTAATATCTCACGATCCAGATATGATCTTGAGATGAAACTCACCTGAGATGTTCACTTAGTTGTTCAACACCTTCTAGAAAAAAATTTAGGTCAATCCAAGCTCAATCAAAGGACTTACTAAAAATAGTAAGTCTTGCTATTTTTAGCTCTTTTGGAAGCTTTTGGAAACTTTGAAAGTTCCAGACCATTATCCAAGATAAAGGGTATTCAAAAATACCAAAACTAGGAAGAATAGTAACCTTTCTAGGTTGCAAGGTTGAGACACTTTTCCTAATAGGAGCATGATGACCCTGAGTATGAAATGGAAATCAAAGAAGTTAAGACAACACCAGTGCAAGAACAGGAAGGTGCGAGTCATTTTGACTCGATGAATAACTCCTTCTATGATAGTGAACCGAATGATGTCAAAATCCTGGAAACATCAGACAAGGAGGTGGTGAGTACCAAAACTGATGACCCCAACAAAAAGCTTGCTCAAGATCTAGAGGATGTTAAATTCCGTCTTTCTACTATAGAGAATAAAGTTAAGTTGTTGATGAAGGTTTGCATGAAATTCTTTCACAGGGCGGCCTCTACCTTTTCTATTTTGTAGGAGGATCACTCTACTGCTGGCGTGGACACCATGAATAAGAACAAGGAGGACCTAATCAAGCTTCTAAAGGATGACTGGAAAGAAATGTTTATTTAGTTTTTCCTATGTTTTTTGCTTTGGACTTAGTTTTTTTACTATTTTAATCGTCTACTGCTAGTCAGCTATTTTTGTGTTGTCTGTGGCCGTAGGCCTGTTTTGCTGCCTATTGGGCTTTTGGTTATCAGGATCTGCACCCTTGTTTGCAGCTTATCAATACCAAAAACAAGTCTTCATGGACCCCACTCCAAAAGTGGACACCCAAGTTTGAACCTACCATTTAGGAGTTAATTACAATAAGCCAAGTGATATAATTAAATATTAATTTATCTCTCAAAGTCCTTATGTGTTGGGAAACACATTCCAAGAACTTTGGAGACACATGAAATTGGTTAGGATTGCAAAGTTAATGGCAACTTATCCCAACAATTAGTCATATTGAGTCTTGATGGAACCATTTACTCCTCTTGACCTATGATCTTCTCTAATTAATTAATTTTCATCTCCCCTTTGATTGTGAGTTTATTTTCCTATTTAAACCGTCCTACCCCTCATTCAACTAGGAACCATTGTTTGTGTTGGTATTTTTCCCAGACTAGATGCGTATTCCCAGTTATCCCTACAAGGTAGCCATCATTGATCAACAGGATTCCCAGGCCAGGGGCCAATAGTACAGGAGATAGACTCTATAAATATCTCCTCTTATTCTTTAGGCTCTGCAGAACCAAGGGGGGATCCCTATTCAACATCCATAAGATATGCTTGTGGACTAGGGGATGTTGACACAAAGCAGATAAATCCTCTCTTATGTAGACCAAAACTGTGAGATAAGTGCAAAGGGGCTAGCTTTGGGCCTATATTCAGTTGTAGACAGAGGATTTTGGGTCCTAAAACTACTTCTAATGTCCTAAAGGTTTGATTTAAAGCTTAAGTTTGATTTTATGTTTGGATACAAAACTGAGACTTTGGGTTGCAACCAAGATACAAGACCAGATTGGTGCCTATCCTGGGCTCAGAGTCAATAGACATATGTATGTGAGTGTTTATCACAGACTTAAAACAACAATTAGATCTCAAGGGGATTATGCAATGTCTGCCTTACAAACAATACCCAAGACAAAGTATTTAGTTATTTCTGCTTACAAACATCCTTACTGCAATATATTCTTCTCAACACTTAACCCAAAACATTTAATCTACTCCTTGAGTAGAAGTAAAAGACTAAGCATTCAACATAGAAAACCCATATCCTAGAATCACTAATATCCCTTAGATATTCAGATTCAGAAGAAGAACACATTCAATTTGGAGACAAATAACAAAATACATGCAATGAAGCATTACTCATTTAATATTAACATGAAACTGATGAATTTTGTATATAAGGCATTCAACATACAACTCATAGACTCACAAAGTACCCAGAACAGAGCCACCAAGAAGATTGTATCCAATTACAGCACCCAAAATTCTGTCCAATTTTCAACAACAACAATGAGTAACACAGTTTGGCTTTTATACCAAGACCGTGTACTCAGCAAAATTAATTACAAGGAAAATCAAAAAATCTGCCAGATACAATGCATCTTCGGATTGGCACCCAAAAATATTCAATGCTGCGGAGAGACAAAGAGGAATGAGTAGGTGGAATCGGGATCCGCACCGCCGCTCAAGGACTTTCATCTTCAATTAGGTTGTTGACCTGTCCTTTGTGCCCCTGCAACTACCATTAATGTTGACCAACCCGCGGGATGCAGCAGTTGCATTCTTTAGGATTTTCCCACTCAAGATGCAGCTATAGATACAAAGAAATTGCCTTCGCTGCTGAAAATTTAAAACCTGTCATCGATCCTCCTTACCGCTGAGATCCACGGCCCCAAAATATGTTGAAAAGTCAATAGCCAATGATAACGTGCCACGTAGGCAATCCACACTTCTATCGCTGACTTTTCCCCTTGCATTTTGCCTTTTCACCCTTCAAATCCTTGTATATGCAAAGCATACACATACAACAGCGCCTGGACATGTGGCAGCCTCTTACTGGCTCTCTATCGCTTGGTATTTTCATCTCCATCGGCCATCAGAACAACCCTAGGAGCATCCGTCGATGTGCAATCTCTCGCCGATGAACTAATGTGCCTTTTCCTTTTGCATCTGAAAGTTCATGTGGGACTGTATATACATACAATCGCCCTTCATACAAGGTAGACCTTAAAGCATTATAAAATAAAATGAAGATTAAATCAGGCCCGGGTTGTATCCTTCTCTTCATTGTATATCCACGATATACAATGCACACAAACATGCAAGACGCGGACTTCAACCATTTATCTACCACAATACAACTTTCACTTCATGTCCAGGTTGCATGTTAGGAATGTATATTTGCTTGTATATCTAAATATACAATCGCAAATATACAAGTGGTGGGCCCCAGCTTCGCAACTTACCTTGCATGTATCCTCTTGTATATCCCCGCCGATGCATCTATCCAATATACAATTCACCCTTTCATACAAACAAAGAATCTTTCTGGAATAGTCCACCCTTGTATATTTTTTTATTGTATCTTTCAAATGCATGTAGCTGATGTATATTTGGATATACAACAAAACACATACAAGCAAACTCGATATACGACGGCAGCATATTCCTAGAATCTGCAACAAATTCACCCAATGTACATGCATCCTTTTGAGCCCGATATGCATTTGGAAATGCATACAACTGTAGAATATTCCCAAGAATCTATGAAAGATTCCCTCTTTGTATATGCAACCTGATATGCATCTAAAATGCATATGATTCACTTCTTTATCAATTTTTGGAGGCCGATGGAAAATTTGCAAGCCCACCAACATACATCCACTCTTGCATATACAAAAACTTAACATTTTCTCATGTACGATAGGAAAGAGTGGTGAAACAATGCGTGGGGGCTAGTTAACCTTCGAACACTAAAGCATGAGGATGAAACTTAACAACCAGGAACCCACCACAGAAGGCCAATGTCAAAACAAATAAAACAATGCAAGACCCCATGACTCAAAAAATTTAGGGTTTGAAAGAGAAAACCTGCAAACATTCAAGCTTAAAACCCTAAACATAAATGATTACCAACACAGGCTCCGATTGGGGACGTGCAGGCGCAAGACTGCAGTGAGGACCAAACTACTCCAGGGCAGACCAAACAAAACACAAAACTCCAAACACGACCGACTATACAAGGCATGTACAAAATATTTACACCTAGTTTACAGTGTGCACATAAAGTACTGATTTATGAGAAAAAAGCTTTAAGGAATCTACTGTGCACAGGCAATTCCAGTAGTTCACCATTGAAGGCCTGGAGAAAATAAGAATCATCTCCATGAACATTGCCAATTTGGTATGGGCCAGTCCATAAGGGCTCAAATTTACCGTGTTTGCCCTTATCCTGGCTCTTTGCATTCCACATAAGGAATAGATCACCTATCTGAAACCTTCTCACTGTAGCCCTTCTATCAAACAGATATTTCACTTTTTGCTATTTCTTGATGTTTATTTTCTATGCTTCTCTTCTGATTTCATCTAGTGCAACCAGCTGATTTATTCTTTCAGTCATTGGGTCTCCAATCTCCTCATCGTTCCCTTGGATGAATTTATAAACTGGCAGGAGGTTATTCACAGGCAATCTAGCTGCTGCACCATATACTAATTCATAAGGTGACCTTCCAATTGCTCTTTTTACTGTCACCCTTTCAGCCCATAACACTAACTTCAGCTTTGAATCCCAAGCCCTCTTGTTTTTATCTATCATCCTTTTGATGATTTTCATGAGACTTTTGTTGCTTGACTCTGCCTGACCATTTCCTTGTGGATGTTATGGTGATGTATGAGATAAATCAATTCCATATTTTTTGCAAAAATCAACAAACTCACCAGACCTGAAGCACATAGCATTATCTGCAACCAATTTGGCTGGTGCTACAAATCCGATAATAATATTTTCCAAAATAAAATCCATCACCACTTTGCTTGTAGCTTTTTTAGTTGGAATGGCCTCAATCCATTTAGTGAAGTAATCAGTGGTAACCAGAATCCAACTGTGCCCTCCACTTGATTTTTTTGAGATTTCCCCTATAAAATCAATCCCCCATTGTTGAAATGGAGCTTCTACAGTTATAGTCCTAAGGGGTAATGCACCTTTATATCTTAGCTTTCCTGAGAACCTTTGGCAAGGATCACATTTTCTTACCATTTTGTGTGTGTCTGAGAAGAGAGTTGGCCACCAATAGCCTGCTCTAAGAATTTTGTGAGCTGTTGTTTGGGCAGCATAGTGTCCACCACACACTCCATTGTGCATATCACTTAGAATATCCTTAGCCTAATCCTTATTTACACATCTGAGTAATACACCATCAGGATTTTTCCAATACAGCTCTCCTTGAACAATGATGTATTTAATAGCCTGTAGCTTCAAGGTCCTCTTCTGATTATCACTGAGGTAGGTAGGATAGTTTAGATTTTGCAAATAATATACAATGTCCTTGTACCACTCGGATTGTGACATATTTATAACTTCATTATGCACCACATTCACTTGACACGCATCTAGATTTCACTATGTCATCAGTTTTGCCAAACCTTGTCCTCTTACCAATTTTGTGATCTATATTTCAATGTTGAACTCTTGCAATTTATTTATCCATCTGCATCTTCTTCTAGTTACCTCCTGCTGAGTAAAGATATCCTTGACTGCTGCATGAGGCACATATGCAACTATGTGAGAGCCCACTAAATATGGCTTGAAGCTCTTGACTGCTCTAACCAGTGCATATGCCTGTTTCTCCATGATGTCATATTTCAATTCAGCAACCTGCAATGACCTGCTAAACAAAGCTATAGGTTTTTCAAAACCCTCTTCATTCTTTTGTAGTAGGCAAGCAGCAATAGTATGGAAAGAAGCAAATGAAAACAACTGAAATGGCTTAGAAAAATTAGGAGACTTTAGCACAGGAGCCATCTTTATTGCCTCTTTTATGTTCTGAAATGATTTAGTTGCTTCATCTTTCCATTTGATAGTTGCACCTTTCTTCAACATCTTAGAGATATCTTTTGTGGTCTCTGCAAAGTTAGGAACAAATCTCCTAACAAAATTAATTTGTCCAAAGAAGGACTGAACACCTTTTACTGTCTTAGGGATCTGAATTTTGTCAATTGCAGCCACCCTTTCAGGATCAATCCTGACTCCATCCTTGGAAACAATATGACCAAGAAATTTTCCTTCTACTACCCCAAAAGCACATTTCTTTGGGTTGAGCGAGATGCCATACTCTAATGCTCTAATAAAAATCTGCTCCAAGTGCATACAGTGTTGTTCTTTTTTTGAATAAGCTGTCAAATCATCCTGATATATCGCCAAGATTGAGTCAATCAATCCTGCAAAAGCAACATCCATTGGCCTCTGAAATGTGGCACCCGCATTTGTCAGTCCAAATGGCATCCTCACATATACGTATGTTCCCCATGGAGTAGTGAAAGCAGTCTTGAATTGTTCTGATTCTTTCACTTTCACTTGATTGTACCTCAAAAATCCATCCATCATGGATAAAAGTTCACAGCCAATCACCTTCTGCAACATAGCTTCCATGTTTGGCAATGGATAATTGTCCTTCAAAGAAGACATATTCAGATTTCTAAAGTCCACACAAAGTCTTATGTCGCCATTCTTCTTTTTGACTGGGACAAGGTTAGACACCCAAGTTGAATGTCTGATAGGCATAATTATTCCAGCTTCCCTAAGCTTCATAAGTTCTTCTTGCATTTTAGGAGCTAAAGTTGGGTTGATAGGTCTTTGTTTTTGTCTAAATGGTTTAGCTCTAGGCTTCAAAGGGATTTCGTGCTAGAATAAATCCTCTCCATAAGCTTTCAGGTCCTCATATGACCAGGCAAAGACATGCTTATATTTTCTTAGTAATATAATCAGCATAGTTCTGATATGTGGCTTGAGCTGTTTGCCAATGTATACCTTTTTGGGGATATGAGATGTCCCCAAGTTTATCTCTTCTAATTCATTCTTGTTTGTTGGAGAAGCTTTTGTAACAAATTGGTCCCTATTGTCAAAAGCTCACTCTAAAGCAACCAGCCCTCTAGGGATTTTATTTGTCTTGAGTTGAATTACCTCCTTCCCTAAGAGATTTTCTTTCCCATCTACAACCTCTACAAGTTTTGAAAATCCATCTCCTGGTTCTCATATTCATCTATACAATGTAGAAATCTCAGCAAATCTCTGTCATCGTCAAATACCTGCCAACTACATACATTATTTGGCACTGCAGGTCTAATTTTGACCTCAACATTTGTAACATCTGACAGAGTAGCATCATCTGGCCTTATGGCTACATTGGCTAGAAAATCTGCCCTGACATTTTTTGATCTCTCTATCCAGCTTATTGAAAATGCATCAAACAATTCAATTGTATCCCAAACAGCATGCTTGTACTATTTTAATCTTTTATTTTTTGAAGCATACCTATCTCTGACTTGGGAAACAATTAACTCTGAATCACCAAATACTTTGAGCATCTTGATTCCATGCTTCAAAGCAACATTTAATCCTAACAACAGAGCTTCATACTCTGCAATATTATTTGTACAGGCAAATTTCAGCAGGAATGAGAATTTTAGAAGCTTACCAGTTGGAGACAGAAACACAATTCCAGCACCAGAGCCTTCCTTCAAACAAGCTCCATCAAAGTACATGGTCCAGAGACCCTATTGGTCAAGCTTCGGAATGCAAACATCTCTCTCTTTACTTTCTTTAACATCTGAGATAACCCTGAAATTTTCACAGTCAGTGTCCACAAAACATATATGCTCCTCTGATTCTTGGTCCTCAACTGTTTCTGATGATCTTTCTTCTCTGATCAATTTGACATCCTTGCCATTCATTGGGATTATGGCATATGACAGGTCTAATTGCATACTTCCACCAATCAATGTTGCCCATCTTCTAGGCAACAACATGCCATACTGTGGCTTGATATCAACAACTGTTATGTTCATTTTGTAAGTCCTTTCTGGATATGCTGCTAGTCTGAAATCTACATCTTTCATAATTCCAATGATAGGTACTTCTCTAGCATCCATGGCATAACATTTCCCGCATGCCTTATCTATCATTAATCTAGCTTGTTGCATGATAGCCAGGGGCATGATATTCGTTGATGCTCCTGAGTCAAGCATACAATTCTTAATCACTTTTCCATTTATGACAAGGGAGACATAAAATGGCTCAACCTGTGAAGGGTATTTTGTCATGGTCATCCCCAGATACACCTCAGGAACCTCATCTTCTTCAATACATAGGGCTTGTTTCTTACCCTGAGGCTCATCATTCTGCTTGGCTTGACAGGATACTCCTAAGATCAAGGATACTACTTTATTTCTGAATTCTTCAATTTTCATCAGCTCCATCAATGGAACAGAGACTTTTACCTGGGACAAAACCTAAGTTATGTCAAATGGAGCATAATTTTGTATGACAGTTGTGGCCTGATCCATAGTTTTATTTCTATCCTGAGATGATCCAACTTTAATTTTTATGGCTCTTTGACTGTCATCTTTGATCTAAAATTTTTTGTTTTGATCCTCAACCTAGGGAATTCTATTTTTTGACCCTTGAGAATCATGACCAGTTTTTTGCTTAAAATTTTTCTTAGTAGTGCTCCATTGTTTCTTTTGTGTATCAGCCGCTTTATGACTGTGCACTGGCTAGTTCACAAAGGTATTCTCTGATTGGTGTGAGTTGCTTACCTGAGCTTTGCCCCTGAGATTGTAATTGCTTTTGACTTAAGCAACTGCTGCAGCTGTGAAGGCTCTAATCTCTTCATCAAATGGTCTCCTCAAGTTATTCAAAAAATTGTGTGGATCCTGAGCATAGGCATAGTTGTCCTCATCATCTTCATCACAAAGAAAGTGCTAGCAAACCTGAATCTCATTATTTGCGCTTGCATCAACATCATGAGACAGATACCCCCTGACTATAAATAGCATATTGACATTGTCATCCTCCATGTAATGCAGCTCATCGCACTCATCACAGGCAACAACATTATTATATAAAGACTGAACAATCATACATTGTGACTGTGAGTGAGGCATTTGACATATTATGCACCATGGGGTGTCATTAACAATATTAACAGCCTTCTTCAAAGGGTCAAGTGTTTCCTTAACATTTTGAGTCCTTTGACTTGGGTTGTTGTTTGGAAGAATGGGTTTACCATTATGCCAATTGGTATTATATGGCATATCATGTAATGATGGTCTTCTTTCTTGCCTTTGGTGAACCTGTCTGTCGGGACCTATCCCCTTTTCATTTTTAGCCATTCTATAGCTCAAGTCCTTGACAATAGTTGTCAATTTATCTAATTTATCCTCAAAAGTAGATGCATTGCCCTGAGTATTTTGAGATTTAGTATTTGGATTTTGCAGAATTTTGATATCATCTCTTCTGTTTGTCTTACCAGACGCTTTTCTATTATTTTCAATATTTGTTACAATTTTGAATGCATCCCTGAGGCTGTGAGGGCCCTTATCTCTTAATCCATAAGTTGTTTTAGCATCAAAAGCATTTATGTACAACACTATGCACATAGGTTCATTGGGCCTCAGGTGATGTGGCAATTTGTTCAATACCTTCATGAATCTAGCATTGAAATCAACAACCTGTTTATTTGATCCTTTGGTGATTCTAGTGAATTCATTAATAAAGAAACTAGGATCAGTTTTGTCACCATACTGTTCTTTGAATATTCTCCTGAAATCCTCCCATGATGAAATACTTCTGTCAGGCAGACCCTTGTACCATTCTCTGGCCTCATCAACTAAAGATTGCATAAATAATTTCATAAAAACATCCTCATGCTCAACCTCAAAGTTGTCCATGATATTCTGAAAAGATTTTAAATGGTCTTCCCCTGACACAGTATTATTTCCTAAAAATTTAGGCACTTGCAACCTCACATGTTTGTCAATAGGATTTGGATAACCAGGAATGCCATCAAAAACTAGTTGTTTGAATCTGTCCAGCTGCATCAGCTATCTACCAAACTGATTAACATTGGCATTTCTATTTGCGTTCTAATTTCTAACATTATTTAATGGTATTCTAGCATTATTTGCATTCTGCCTTTGATCATTATGATGATCCTGGACTTCACTTCTTTGTTGATTCCTCAGCACATTTCCATTTTCAAGGGTAGGAACTGAATCATTCTGAGCAGTTCTAAGGGTCTGCACTTTCTGTCTCATGTCATCTCTGATTTTCACTACCTGCAGATATTCCAATTCTACCCTTAGACTCTTAATTTCTTCAGCCAATTGTTCATCTCTGGGCATAGAAGAGGATGGTCTCATACCATTGTGGTCATCATCATCATCATCCCTTGGAGATTCAACCTCTTCAAATCTATCACTGGGATCTAAGAAAGGGCATTCTTGAAACACTTCTGACCTCATTCTCAAAGCACCACCCTGTTGTTTCTCATATACAATTTAGATTTCAGCTTCTGTGTTTGAAAAATAAGGCTCTGTCCTCTCTGAACATCCTGGATTGTTTTGATTATTATCATGATTTCTAGGGCTAGGAGAACCCTCTTGACTGGCCTGAAAAGCCCCCTTTTTCCTATTAATCATTTTTATGGTTAATTCTTCAAGCAAAGGGTTACGCTGGGATCTTCTCCACTGCATATAAATTTCACTTTGACTGGTTGGGAGATTACTCGGAGTCACCACCTACAAGTAGGAATCAGTGTTATCAAGGTCCTTACTAAATCCCCAGTAGAGTCACCAAATCTGTTGGTATTTTTCCCAGACTGAATGCTTGTTCCCAGTTATCCCTACAAGGTAGCCATCATTGATCAACAGGATTCCTGGGCCAAGGGCCAACAGTACAGGAGATAGACTCTATAAATATCTCCTCTTCTTCTTTAGGCTCTGCAGAACCAAGGGGGGATTCCCTATTCAACATCCATAAGATATGCTTGTGAGCTGGGGGATGTTGACACAAAGTAGATAAATCCTCTCTTATGCAAACCAAAATTGTGAGATAAGTGCAAAAGGGCTAGCTTTGGGCCTATATTCAATTGTAGACAGAGGATTTTGGGTCCTAAAACTACTTCTAATGTCCTAAAGGTTTGATTTAAAGCTTAAGTTTGATTTTATGTTTGGATGCAAAACTGAGACTTTGGGCTGCAACCAAGATACAAGACCAGATTGGTGCCTATCCTGGGCTCGGAGTCAATAGACATATGTATGTGAGTGTTTATCACAGACTTAAAACAACAATCAGATCTCAAGGGGATTATGCAATGTCTGCCTTACAGACAATACCCAAGACAAAGTATTTAGTTATTTCTGCTTATAAACATCCTTACTGCAATATATTCTTCTCAACACTTAACCCAAAACATTTAATCTACTCCTTGAGCAGAAGTAAAAGACTAAGCATTCAACATAGAAAACCCATATCCTAGAATCACTAATATCCCTTAGATATTCAGATTCAGAAGAACACATTCAATTTGGAGACAAATAACAAAATACATGCAATGAAGCATTACTCATTTAGTATTAACATGAAACTGATGAATTCTGTATATAAGGCATTCAACATACAACTCATAAACTCACAAAGTACCCAGAACAGAGCCACCAAGAAGATTGTATCCGATTACAGCACCCAAAATTTTGTCCATTTTTCAACAACAACAATGAGTAACACAGTTTGGCTTTTATACCAAGACCGTGTGCTCAGCAAAATTAATTACAAGGCAAATCAAAAATCTGCTAGATACAATGCATCTTCAGATTGGCACCCAAAAATATTCAATGCTGTGGAGAGACAAAGAGGAATGAGCAGGTGGAATCGGGATCTGCACCACCGCTCAAGGACTTTCATCTTCAATCAGGTTGTTGACCTGTCCTTCATGCCCCTACAACTACCATTAATGTCAACCAACCCGCGAGATGCAACAGTTGCATTCTTTAGGATTTTCCCGCTCAAGATGTAGCTATAGATACAAAGAAAATGCCTTCGCTGCTGAAAATTTAAAACCTGTCGTCGATCCTCCTTACCGCTAAGATCCACGGCCCCAAAATACGCTGAAAAGTCAATAGCCAATGATAACGTGCCACATAGGCACTCCACTTCTATCGCTGACTTTTCCCCCTACATTTTGCCTTTTCGCCCTTCAAATCCTTGTATATGCAAAGCATACACATACAACAGCGCCTGGACACATGGCAGCCTCTTACTGGCTCTTTATCGCTTGGTATTTTCATCTCCATCGGCCATCGAAACAACCCTGGGAGCATCCGTTGATGTGTAGTCTCTCGCCGATGAACTAATGTGCCTTTTCCTTTTGCATCTAAAAGTGCATTTGGGACTGTATATACATACAATCGCCCTTCATACAAGGCGAACCTCAAAGCATTATAAAACAAAATGAAGATTAAATCAGGCCCAGGTTGTATCCTTCTCTTCATTGTATATCTGCGATATACAATGCACACAAACATGCAAGACGCGGACTTCAACCATTTATCTGCCACAATACAACTTTCACTTCACGTCCAAGTTGCATGTTAGGAATGTATATTTGCTTGTATATCTAAATATACAACCGCAAATATACAAGTGGTGGGCCCCAGCTTCGCAACTTACCTTGCATGTATCCTCTTGTATATCCCCGCCGATGCATCTATCCAATATACAATTCACCCTTTCATACAAACAAAGAATCTTTCTGGAATATTCTAGCCTTGAATATTTTTTATTGTATCTTTCAAATGCATGTAGCCGATGTATATTTGGATATACAACAAAACACATACAAGCAAACTCGATATACGACGGCAGCATATTCCTGGAATCTGCAACAGATTTGCCCAATGTACATGCATCCTTTTGAGCCCGATATGCATTTGGAAATGCATACAACTGCAAAATATTCTTGGAAATCTGTGAAAGATTCCCTCTTTGTATATGCAACCCGATATGCATCTAAAATGCATATGATTCACTTCTTTATCATTTTTTGGAGGCTGATGGAAAATTTGCAAGCCCGCCAACATACATCCGCTCTTGCATATACAAAAACTTAACATTTTCTCATGTGTGATAGGAAAGAGGGTGAAACAATGTGTGGGGGCTGGTTAACCTTCGAACACTAAAGCATGAGGATGAAACTTAACAACCAGGAACCCACCATAGAAGGCCAATGTCAGAACAGACAAAATAATGCAAGACCCCATGACTTAGAAAATTTAGGGTTTGAAAGAGAAAACCTGCAAAAATTCAAGCTTAAAACCCTAAACATAAATGATTACCAACAATTTGATCAAAAGCGTCAACAATTTTGTGAGGAAGAAGCATGAAGAATAGAGACAAGGAGTTTGGTTGCCTCTATAGATCTTTCTAGAAGCTCTAAATCTTTTCCTCTAGGAATAGGATCCACCTTTACAAAT
Organism: Cunninghamia lanceolata; assembly: GCA_027924645.1. Classification (NCBI taxonomy): domain Eukaryota; kingdom Viridiplantae; phylum Streptophyta; class Pinopsida; order Cupressales; family Cupressaceae; genus Cunninghamia; species Cunninghamia lanceolata. The sequence continues at coordinate 916,785 of BSBN01001059.1, read as the reverse complement.
CTATAAGCCACTTTGTAAATCTAATTCTTAGATCTCTCATGACTAGGCTCTTCCCTTCTTACATAGCATCAAGAAGCTTCTGAAGCTTCTATTCCTACTAAGCAATCTCTAAGCTTAGATCTTCCCTTCCATCAAGAGGAGCACCCCAAAGATGGAGAGGAGAAGATACAAAATACAAGTTGGATCCTCTGAGGACTCCATTTATAGTAACTTCAAAGAATCTCTTGAAGCTTCAAATGGATTCCTTGTTTTAGATTTATTTCATTGGAAGATTTCACTTTTATCATAGATTAAAGCAGTAAGTAGAAGAGAAAATTAAAGAACAAGCAAACATCTCAAGGGAAATCCAAGAACCCAATGAAAGGAGGTGTTTGAGGGAAGAATTATGTGCAAGAGAACTTGCACTCTTGGAAGAACTCATCAAGCTAGAGTAATGAAGGCTAAATACCTTTGATCTCTTCATAACTAACAAACTAAACAAGATCAAATCTAGTTACCCACATAGCCACATTATAATTACAATGACCACACCTCTTCATAGGTTTGAAAGACAATACCCCACAACTCTAACCATTCCAACTCTGATAAACATTGTAGTCTATCATTAGGAACTTCTCCCTCATGAAGTGAGTGAACCAACTAGTGCAACCCTCATCTAATAAAACAATATTGTTGTCACTCACCAAACTCTCCTTCCCCATGAAGAGAGTAGTCAATCAAATACTCCCCCACTTGATTATCTTTTTCCATGAGAGAAAGATTGGTTTGATCCACCCCATCAGTAAGGGTACAATGCATCTGTCATTCTGATTCCATCTCATTCACTTTGGCAATGAGTCGATTTGGAATACCACGGTCTCATAGAAAAAGAATGGTATAATGGATGCATTAGCCATCATGGATAATACGTTGGATCTATTCGCACATTCAAGGTTAAATAAATTATCTATAGAGCGTGTATCCACACCTTTGATCCCAAACAATGTCAAACAATTCCAAGTTTACAATGATGACAAGCATATTTTAGATTTTATCGACAAGTTGGATGTGTTTGAATCCCAAATAATTGATGAGGATAACATGGATGATTCAAAGTTTCATGAAGGAGTGTCTAATTTAAAACTAATACAATTCCAAAAGGGATGGTTATTATGGAAAGATTATTCAACATTGATTATCATTATTATAAATCTAATTTAGCCCAGCCAAAGAAATTACTAGTTGATGCACATAATGTAGGTAATATTGGTGAACTAAAGGGAGTTTTGGTAGGAAAGGATTGTATAATAATGGAAAGAGACAGTATGATCAAGGCACTTATGGAGTTTTTAGATCTCATATCTATTATGGGACTTTTTCCCTAAAATATAAAAAGGAGTTATTTTATGAATAACCCTTAAAAATTATAAGAGGATAGAGTTTATTTAACCATTTATAATTAAAAGGGAGCTAGAAAATTAAATTATATTATGATCATTTGGTTAAAATGGGGATAAATAAAGAATATTTATAAAAACCCTTTTTAAAAGGGAGGAATTATTATTTATTATTAATGACAACCTTTGTGAAAGGGTGTGATGGTTTAGAAACCACCCCTAAAAGGTTATTGTTGTCTTATTTTGCTGAGGCCAAAAATAAGCCAAAAAATCCCACTTTCTTCCATCAGATATATTCAACCTAAGAATGTTTAAATGGAAGAAAATTCCCCTTCAGAAATCCCAAAAATTTCAAATATTTTGCCTTTGTTTTTTTTGCTTTAGTCGGTAAAATTTTGGTTTGGCGAACCTTTGGTTCGCCGATTGGCCGGTTTGTCGACTAAAGGGACAACAAGCGGGAAGAATTCTTCTAAGGAAAAAGAGAAGGGAGAAGAGTTTGCCTTTATCAACAAAATTTTGGTTCAGTAAACCTTAAGTTCACCGATCGGCTGGTTTACCAACAAGGAAAAGCAAGACAACGAGCAAGCAAGTTTTTTCTCCAAGGAAAAAGGCAGCCCAGAGTTTGCCTTAGTCGATAAACTTAAGGTTTGGCGAACCTTAAGTTTACTGATTGGTGACTTTCCCAACAAAGAAATGAAGCGAAGGAAAAGGAGGAGCCAAAGGTAGAAAGATAGGTCATCGACAAGATGGATGGTTTGCCAAATGGAAAGTTCACCGATAGACGAAGAGTAAGATAAGGGAAAAGAAGAAAGAAGATAGTCAGCCAGAGATAAAGGAAAGTGGGGCCAATCGCTTGGTCGGTAAGTTCACGAGATGGTGAACTTGCTGATAGGTTCGTGATTTTCCAATTTCATCAATAAGGCAAAGGATCGACAAGGTGACAAACATGGAGACAAGGCAAGGTTCACATCAGGGGAATTTTGTTGACCGAGGCACAAAGGAAGAAGATAGAATATTTCTCTAAGGCAAAAGAGAAAGGGGCTCCGATAAAGAGAACAAAGAAAGAAGATAAAGAAAAGAAGGAAATTGGTTTGCAGAAATGAAATTTCATTGATAAGGCAAAAAAGGAGCAAAAAATCAAATAGAAAGGGAGAAATCAGGGGATTGGAAAAATTGCAAACTCATCAATCAGTTTGCGGTTTCTCAAGTTCACTGATAGGGTGATTTACTGACATAGAATCCCAAAAGGAGAAAACGAAGAGGACCTGATGGTTTAGCAAATGAAGATTTTACTGACCAAAGGGAGGTAAAGCAAGGAAATCAAAAAGTGATAAGGAGAGGAGTTCGCCAAAGGATGAATTTGCTAATAATGGATAAAATCAAGGTGCCAGAAGTAGAATTAAAATATGAAATACTTTATAAGTGTTGTAAAAGCTTTTAAAATATTTTGAGAGATACGACTCCCTGAAATCACACCATTATTGCAGGATGAGGAGGTACTCATCAATTAATGTTGCAGGAGGGATGAATAAAGGTGGTTGACATAGTGAAACTCTTCAATGTGCTAGTACCAATGAGAGACAAAATGGATTTGCAGGCACCAAGGGAGTATTTCAAGCCTTCTCTCATTAATGCGGCCATACCCATGTGTGTGGTGATCTTTCTCTGCAGTTTTGCAGACCTAACAGGGCATGGTCATCATCCAACTTTGCAGGGTTACTTAACAAGGCCATGGGCTGAATTAAATGTCATGTGGGTGCTTGGGCAAAGGGATTGATCATTTTATGTCATAAAATGTCCCCCTAGGACTTTTACCTCCTAAGTTTATCTCCTAGGTCCCTTAGATTTAATCATGCATGTTGAAAATGAATCCTGGAGAAAAATTCCCCAAAACCCATGTCAAATGGGGCCTAGGGGTCCATCTTAAGTTTAATCAAGTCCCAAAATAGGCCCCTGGACTTGGGCATCTACACCCTAGTCTAGACCTATTTTGTCAGAACCCAAATTTTAATTGTCGGCAAGTGACCGTTAAAAGGTTTCCCTTTGTCGGCCTCTTCAATTTGAATTACGAATGTTTAGCAAGAATGCATATATAAACATGTTTATGACTTCATTTTAAACCTAGTTGATTAAGGCAAACTTATGGTTATCAAGAAAAAAGCATTCAAGGCATTCATTGTGTTGTAGAGCATAATTGTGTTGTGTTTGTATGTGTTTGTTGCAGATTTGGCTCCATCAACTCATTTCCTCATGATTTGAAGGCACTTCATCTCCGTGAGGGTTTACACCTATCAAGGTGATATCTACTTTGTGTTTCAATCAATTTACCATATCATTTGCTTTTACCTCTGTCCACCAAGGACATGCACCCTATCTAACAATGGTGTTGGAAGGCTTGAATGTCATTCCGGGGTTTAATCGAGGCAAGCTCCTAAACACCATAACCCCCAATCCCTCTCTTGTGATTGCAGGTTACATGTGCAAAATCTTGTGAAGAGGAGTTGTAAGAGATCAGAGCAAAGGATAAAAATTCAAGATCTAAAGAAAATAGTGAAGAATATTCCCTCCTAGACAAGGGTGCCCACCCCTGTTTCCTCCAGTTTGGCTTTTCCAGAAACTCCTAAGCAAGTTACAGTCTTCATCATTTGATAGCTCCAAATCCACAGAGAAAGTTGCATGTTGGACTAGGGTGCCCACCTCAGTGTCCCTGAAGTTTTTGCTTTCTGAAATCCAAATCCTGGTATGTTTCTAATCTGCATTTAGTGCCTTCCTGTGTGAGCATTTGTCGTGTTTCGTCTGTTTGTTTACGATTTCATATAATTCAGGTTTAAGGCATAATCAGATAAGGGTTTAACAAATTAATCAACAACTTCTAAATTTCCTTATCATTCCAAGTGACACCAAACCTATAGCTAAGTCCTCTTGCAAAATTTGTGACTTGACTCAGTTTAATATCCTTGAATGTTATATGTGAGAGGAGGATTTAATCACACTATCAACCATTATCATCATCCCTCTTTTCCTACATAACATTTTGGTGAACCCATGATCTTTCTGAATGTTGTAATCAGATTTGCATTCATTCATATCATTTTCATCATCATACATTCAAAAATCTTGCATAAAAATTGAAAATTTTGAAAAAAAAGCATTCTTAGCTTGCATTTAGACATAGTTTGCATTATTTTCATTGCATATCATTGAAAACATTTAATTTTCTGATATTTATATCAGATCTGTGATAAATTAAAGAATTTCATATTTTTATCATCATTTACCTTACATTTGCATCTCTCATTTGCTAGGGTTTTACTTGAAATTTTGCATTTTTCATATAACCTAGTAATTTCAAAAGCCAGGGTTTGTAATTAAAATCTTGCTTCAGATTTTATTACTCATTTTAACACTTTCAAATCTAATTTTTGACTGTAGTGTGGCTGCATTGTGTATCTTTGCATTATTAGTACATTTACATTGAAAAAAGTGAAAAAAATTAAGCATTTTAGGTGCATAAGCAAGCATAGTTTTGCTTTGTTTCATTGCACTTGTCATAAATATCTTTCATTTTAGATCTTTCATTCATTTTCAAACATACATCCATTGGTCATTTGAAAATTTTGCATCATTTCATAGTATTGTGTGAAAATTGGCATATTTTTAATTATGCAGTGTGTATTTCAACATTAAGTGTTTATACACCTTTTCATGATCAAAACATTTTTGGCCTTGTAGTGTAGTACTCTTTCCTCTTTCCACTTTGGTTGTTGTGGACTATGTGTATCCTTTAGTACCCATTTCCCTCAAACAAGTGTGTTAGTGCGAAATAGTATCACATCTATGGCCTCTCATCATTAAAACAATGCTATGGTCTATGGCCTCTCATCTTTAGAACAATCATTTGATATCATCCCTACATCTGACCTCTTCCGTGTAAAACTAGGCCATCCATGGCTCAAGGCTATGAAAGTTATCCCTTCAACACTTCACCAATGCCTAAAATTTCCTCACCATGGGTCTATACGAACTATTCCCCATAGTCTATGGAAACCTATGGCTATGCGAAAGAACACCATCCTTGACTACTTTTGGCCTGAACCTACTGAAGAACCCAAACCACGAATAGATCAAACTTTCTTAGGATATCAAAGTTACAAAGCACAATTACTATCAAAATTGGTCGAACTTCCTATTCAAAAAACAACAAATAAAGAACAACCTACATTACAAGAACCCCTAGACCAAAAGGTAAGGGACTCTGTGCTAAGGTTCCTCCTCCATCATCCTTACAAGGATCGAGAGATGCCCATGGAAAACAAAGCAAGGCACCTTTAAGAGATAATCACATGTATGTTTCTTCTTCTGAGATGTCGAGAATGATGGAAAATCATGATAATACTCTTGACAACATCACTAATAAAACACAAAGGAATAGACAAGAAAGAGAAAGAAGGAAGAAAAGACAAGCCTTGGCTTGAAATACACCGCTACAACAAGAGAACATTTCACCATCTAACATTGAATCAAACAAAGAAGAGCCTAAGGTTGAAGAGGTAAAGGATGATAACTTTAGTTGAGCAATTGTACCTTATGTTCCCCTTTTGTTGTGCATTCGAGGTTGGGAGGAGGATGACTTGCTCAATGACAACTGCTAGTTTGGTTGTACACAGGTAAGTGCTTCTAACTCTATTGGTCACCTTTGTCGTAGCATACCTTTTCTCGCTTACATGACCTCCTCTTATGTGGTGTGTTCCCCTATGATGTGTTATGTGTTGTTTAGGCCTCGTAGGATGATCCTTGATACTCTTGTAAGGTCAAGGATACCAAGAGACTACCTCTGTTGTGACCATTCTTCTATTTGTTTCATCATTCTTCCATCTTGCCTCTCCTTTATTTTATTGTTGTGTGTCATGCCTTAGGGACATAGCGTCGCGAAGGGTGTTTTGGGGGCATTTGTTGGAAGAATGAGGAGATGTCATTGATGTTGCTGTTGGAAACATGAGCATACAGTCATACATTGTAGTGTTGTCATTGATGTCAGCATTGTTCAACGTTGCATTTTGATAAAGTACAGATCATTTTTTATAATTGATCATTTTGCAAGAGGGTTTGATCATCTATAAGAAGACTAATTTACAAGAAGGTTTGATCCGGTAAGGAACCTGTTATGAAATTTGGCTAAGTGTCAACTCTAATATTTCTACGTTATAGAGCATCTGATATTTTGGTCTGCATTTGTCTGTTGTTGAAGATTATACTCTATGGTTCTAGTATGTTGTTGTCGGTTGATAGATTCTTCTAAATCTAGAATTTTGTACATTTTTTTGTATGGTTTGAAAGTAATGAGTAACAGAAGTTCAGCTTGACAGAACACAGTTGTTTCCAATACAGAGTAGGTATGTAGGAGAGTCTTCATTCCTCCGCGGTTTGGTTTCTGACTTTGCAGTTTTTATGGAATGTTAACATATGTGAATAGAGTGTGACTTCCAGTTTTCATGTTGATTGGAGATGTATGGGTCAACATATGGATCTACAGTTGAAGGGTTTTTGTATTAGGTCTTCAACGGAGCCGACCTATTAAGTGTGAAGTTATGTGGAAGGTAAATAATCTATGCGGAGTTAAATGGGAGCTATTTTAGGTCAATGCCAACCTATTTCAATTTGTTTTAAAGTTTGAATCTTGGTGCAAAGCGTGTGTGTGAAGGTGTGGAGCCGACAAGTCCTATATGGCATGTTTTGCACGTTACATCCAATTAGGCTAACCTAATTGATGTTGTGGGTGGAGCAGATATTTAAAGAATATTGTTTTCAGTGCTTAATAATGATGTGGTGAGATGTATGATCTGAGTGATGCGACAAGTGCTTGTGAAAGTGAATTGAGAAAATATAGAGTAGAGTAGTGTGATATTTCAAATCAGTGTGAAAAGTTTTGATTTTGTAATTTGAGCTTCATTGGAACTATATTTCATGCATAAGTTAGATGCAATTGTAACAGTTCAATTTTGGTAGTGAGCCACAACTCTCCTTCTATCTCTTTCATTCAAGATAGTGAGTCCTTTGCCAGTGAGCCACCTGCAGTGAGCATTCTTGGATAGTGAGTCCACCAATTGTATCAACCTTAACTGGTTGCTTTATCATAATATATTGTGAGCTAATCCTCACCGTGGTTTTTCCCATTTTGAGTTTTCCACATAAAAATCCTGGTGTTCATGTGTTATGTGTGGTTGTTACATGTTTTATGTTTCATTTCATTTACAACAAGTAATTATACTAAAAGGATTGGATATTCAATGTTTGAATGTTTTAAAAGAATGCTGATTCACCCCCCCCCCGCTCTTAGTATTTTAGGTGTTCAACAACATCCTCCTACGTGGTGTTCCTAAGGCACTTGTTCTCCTCTCTCATTTTTATTGTTTACCTTCTTCAGTGATTCTACCTAGTTGGAAGATGATGAAAACAAACAAATACTAATACAAACCATGTGTCCCTTCAGCAAGAAAGCAAAAATGGACCTAGTCCATATATGAAGATGTGGTTGATATATATATCTGACACTTGGCTAGTAGAATCACTGTGTGTGATGTATCATCTTATGGCATTTCTTGTAACTAACATTTTACAATCCACTCAATCTACTCTTATACACTTTGAATTATATCTCACCCTTTTGCTACACTCGGTTCCAAGGTTCCTGCAGTATAGCCCAACGGTTATACTCGGATCTGAACTTGTGAGTATAGACTTGGTCCTTGATATGATTGTTTTCATGCATAGCTTTCATGATGTGATTTGGTTATTATCTTAGAGTAAGATGTTCTAACCTTATCTCTTGTTGTTTATCTTAGCATATCTTATCAATGTGTTTGTGGGAACATTCGGCAATCATAAGCACATGTCACCTTGGGGGCATGGGCTTTACAAAATCTCTTATTTCCTTGTGTGTCTTCTCTCTACCTTAATGTGCTTGATATCGGTACACGACATCAACCACCTTAAGGTGGGGGAATATATAATGGTATCTGTCTGGTGATTTTGACACTAACAAAGTGTGTTTGTAAGCCCTCTTCGTGAGGTGGGATGTTGTATCTCTTGAGCTAGTGCACATCCTTATATCAATTGCAATAAAAAAGCCCTCTATGCAAGGTGGGATAACGCATCTCTTGAGCTACTGTGTATCCTTTGATATAAAAGACCTCATCGCGAGGTAGGATGGTGTATCTCTTGAGCTAGTGTACATCCTTTTATACAAAGTCCTCATCGGGAGGCGGGGTTGGATCTTGAGCTATCCTCCCTTAAGCATGTCTTTGGTGGTTGTTTGAGCATAAGCCCAACCGTCAGGTGTGTCTACAGCATGTTTGATATGGTGGGACTTAGTAATAAGCTCCTTCCATCACCCGTGTTTGTCATGTTTAAGATGTATAGTATGTCTATGGCATGCTATACGGTGCTCGTGTATTCCATGTGTCTTCCATGTGTTTTCCCCCATGTATGGTTTCAAGGGTGTAATGATGAGCTCCTCCCACACTCGGGTTTTGTTTGGCATGCTTTCCCCCATGTGTGGTTTCAAGGGTGTAGCGATGACCTCCTCCCACGCTTAGGTTTTGTATGACGTGTTTTCTCCCAGATGTAGTATCAAGGGTGTAGCGATGAGCTCCTCCTACATTTTGGGTTTTGTATTACGTGTTTTTTAGGATTTCATTTTATATATGAAAATATTATGAAAATGTTATATCAATGTATTCATCGTGTTTTGTGTGACTACTCTCATGTATTCGTCATGTTTTGTGTGTCTTCAATACTATTTTCTCTGTGTCTTGCGTGCTTCCTACTGTCTTCATTTTATCTTGCATGTCTTCAATGTGTTTTCTACTGCTTACCTAAGATTGGGGGCTAGAAATAATTCCTTGATCTTATTGTATTCCTTAGCTTCAAGTGCCTGGCGTGTTTGATGTGTTTTCGATCATACTTTAATGCATGTGTGGGTCATAAGATCATACATACATTAAAGTGGGGGCTAAATGTTATGTCGTAAAATGTCCCCCTAGGACTTTTACCTCCTTAGTTTAGCTCCTAAGTCCCTGAGATTTAATCATGCATGTTAAAAATGAATCCCGGAGCAAAATCCCCCGAAACCCATGTCAAATGGGGCCTAGGGGTGCATCTTAAGCTTAATCAAGTCCCAAAATAGGCCCCTGGACTTGGGTGCTCGTGCCCTAGTCTAGACCTATTTTGCTGGGACCCAAATTTAATTGTCAGCAAAGTGACTGTTAAAAGGTTTCCCTTTGTCGGCCTCTTCGATTTGAATTATGAATGTTTAGTGGGAATACATATATAAACATGTTTAGGACTTCATTTTAAACCTAGTTGATTAAGGTGAACTTATGATTATCAAGAAAAGAGCATTTAAGGTATTGATTGTGTTGCAAAGCAAAATTGTGTTGTGTTTGTACATGTGTTTGTTGCAGATTTGGCTCCATTAACTCATTTCCTCATGATTTGAAGGTACTTCATCTCCGTGAGGGTTTACACCTACCAAGGTGATATCTACTTTGTGTTTCAATCAATTTATCATATCATTTGCTTTTGCCTCTATCCACCAACGACACGTACTCTATCTAACAACGGTATTGGAAGGCCTGAATGCCATTCTGGGGCTTGACCAAGGAAAGCTCTGAAACACCACAACCCCCAACCCCTCTCTTTTGATTGTAGGTTATGTCATGTCCCCTTTATAGTAAAAATAAATTGGTGAAATTATTAGTGCATTTCTATTTTCCCATGGGCTAATGTAAATCAGAAGGAAAAATATTTTATTTAATATTTTAATTGTAATCCCGCAAGTTAAGGATTTATTATTTTCGGGAGCAATTAAATATTAAATATTTTTATTTAATTGCACAAGTGGGGGAATGGGGTTTAATGAGGTGTAATTATAACTCCCAAGAGAGAATTTAGAAGATTTTATGACAGTTATGACAAGATTTTATGACAGGTTGTCATAGCACGGGAGTTATTTTCTATTTTTAGAGAAGAATCTTGCATGGGCTATTTTGGTGAGTATCTTTGGAGAGAATTTGTTGGAAATTAAACTATTTTAATTTATTTTCCAAGAGAGGGACGTTTGGATTTGGAGCTATTATAAATATGCAAGTATTTTCTTTCAGAAGGGCTTTTTGATCATTTTACAACCCAAATTTCTAAATTTGAGCACTTGTGCTTGGATTTTCTTCAGTGGACAAAAACCCATTGGAGTTGGAGGCTTGTGGATGAAAACCCATTAGTCTCAAGTGATCAGAGGATGAAAACACTTTGGTTACAGAGAGTGATTCCATCCAGGTATTACATTGGGCTTCAAAGGATTGCGCAGTTTTGACAGTTTTGCAGAATTGTGTTTGCAAGTTGTTTTGTTCCAGTGTTGGGGGTTTCTAGTGTGTTGTGTAGTGTTTTTGTTGTGTTGTAGAGTGTGTTTCTATTCCATGGATTTGGAATCTATTCCAAGCATCCAAGAGTTATTATAAGTTGGGGTTTGATTTGGTGTTATTTTCGGCAATTTTCAGCAGTGTAGTTTGCATAGTTTGTGTAGTTTGTAGTGGATTTTCAAATATTTGTGTTGCAGATGTTTTTGCTGTTGTAATCAGTGTTTCAGACCTGATCATATGTTATTTACATCATAAAAATCAATAAAAATCAGTTTGTGGTGTTTCTAGCATATCTGGTGTAATTTCTTGTTTGACTAGTTAGCTAGTCTTGAAGTTTTTGTTGCAATTTTTAGTGGAGCTTATCAAAATTTATTTTCAGATCTGATTTTATGTTAAAATATCAGTTTGAAACATTACAGTGGTATCAGAGCATGATCTTGCTAGCCTATAGGGTACTGAGTTGTTGATCATGGCGGGGTTCTTAAAATCCCTTTTGAGGAGTTTGGAAAATGATGTTTTAGTTTCCAAAATATCAGTATGGTTTGATGAATATTATATGAAATGTATAATTTCAAAGGCATCCCTCACTTTTTATGAATATGCAGATCACTGGGAAATATTTGCCTAAAGGAGTGGTTCTCAAAACTTTTGAAGAGTACCTTTCAGAGGGAAAATTTGAAGTATCATTTGAAGATTATTTCATGAGAAGAAGAAAGGAAGAAGTTAAGATGGAAAAGGCTATAAATACCAAAAATCAATAAGATGCTAAGGAGAATGATACAAAGGAAGGTTCAGTAGTCACAATAGTAGAACCAGAAGAGCCAGAAAAGAAGGACATAGAACCAGAAATGGTGATTGTGAAGCATAAAGAAAATCAGATTTGCAAGAAATTGAAAGGAAGCAAAACTTGGAGAAATCCACCATACCATTTGAAGGTAAAAATTGTTTGGAAATAGAAGATGTTTATTTTACTTCTAATGATTGTACATGTCAAGAAAATATTGATAAAGTTGAGGAGGAAAAGACATCTCTTGTTAGTTGTGAAGAGCCCAAGATGGATGGACATGCACCAATTCATGCACTATCTTTTGAACTTCCAAACGGTGAGCCATTGTTTGATTTGCACAGTAGCATTGTGGACGGGTATGCATTTGAGAAGAATATTTTGGTTAGTCCTAATTCAAGGGTTTTGAGTCACAAAAATGGAGTTGTTGAGGCTATCTCAATGAACTCTCTTTCAACAAATAAGGATGAACATCGTATTTGCAGCCAAAGATATGAAAATATTTCATATTTGTCTCCTTCTATGTCACTACAACATTCTTGTCATCATGGAAAGCATGCTAAAAAAGGTGATAGGATGAGGGATACAACTTGTAGTATAGGGCATGAGGACTCTTTGAGTCAAGTCCAAATTTGTGTTTCCATATGGGTTCCAGGTAATCTCTTGAGGATTAAAGTAGTTAGAGGCATTATTGAGTTCTCCATCTCTTCCATTTGGAATGAAAGGAATTTTATGAGGATTCATATAGGGTTTTTTGTGCTTTCTAACCACATTATGAAGGATCAATGTTCACATTTTATGGATCACTTGTGCAATCTAAGTACCACACTTGAAGAAAATATTTTGGGTAACGGTAAATGGAGATAGGCAAATTGAGATGCTTATCATTGCAATGTGGTAAGGAAAGAAGGTGTCAATTTGATGTTGACAATTTTATTACTAAGCATGGCATGGTACTTTCAGGACCAAGCTTCATACAGGTTTTCTACCATTAGATGTATGGAGGAGTTTACATGAAAGATAAGATTCAAAAAGATGGCCTCATTGTTACTAGCATCAAGAAGGTTGCAAAGTTATCATGCTTGGATCATATCAACGGAACTTCAAACGTGAATGAGAATTGAATGCAAGAAGAATTTGATGAGCCAATGAAGGTAACCAACTCATATCTTATTTTTTTCATTTCAGATTTCTCATATCCATTTGTGGAAGGATATGATGTTTCAGGGGAAGGTGATTAGGCTTCCTTAATGCAAAGGTGGGGCTCCATTCAAATTGAGAACATGAAGTTGACAGTTGTAGGAAATAGGTTTTCTATTTATGGTAGAAGATTCCAGTATGTTTTAGAGTTTTCTATGGGTTGCATTGAGTATTTGTGCTTAACACTTGCTGCACTATGTGTTTATGATGAGGAGTTCCAAGATGACCCTATTGAAGAATATTCACATGAAATGGACATCTTTCTAGATATAGATGTCAAATTTCAGCTTGCCAAAATTTTCAAATCAGCAACCTATGTAGGAAATATTAATTTGATCATACATGAGCATGAGGAAAATAATGTGAAGGATCACATGGTTCTATGGTTGCAGCCTAAGAGTCAAATGCAAGGAGCCATAAGATGTCACTTCCAATATGACTATGGTAATGGAGCAATCTTGAGTTCTGGTAAGAAACACAATCTACTTTATGTTATTCAATTGCTCCCAAATCCACAAAGAATGGTGTTTATTAATATGTTCCCAAGATCACCATTAGATATAATATTCCAACATATCATAGAGTTGGAAACTAATTTGCATCAGAAAAATTTGAGGAAGAATGATGTCACATACTTGGGCCAAGTCACTAGTGTTCATGGCATACAAGAGGATTAAAGACAAGAAGCATTGGAAGGGATTGAAAAGGTAACTAGTTCTATACATGAAGCTAATATTTCATATTTCTCACATGGATCTACTATAGTTTGTGGTGCTACAGGAAAGAGAATTATTTGGTTTTCATTACAAAGATTGGAAATCAAGAAACTTGATAACATGAAGTTCAAAGTTTTAGAGCAAAGCCTTGCAAGGTGTGATAAGATGTTTATAACCAGTATTTGTTTGAAAATATTCAAATTTTAGTATGCTCATGATAGCCATGTGATGGATTACATTTAATGGAGAATCTATTAGTTTTGGTACTATGGGAGTTTGGGGCCACAAAGAGGGGTATTTCAAGTGATGTGGGTAGATAACCTTTTCAAGATGTTTGCTTCTTGGTATCTCCTTACCATCCATGAAGGTAAAAGTTTCTCCCTCATGTTATATTTTGTTGATGATGCATTTTTCTCTAACATTTTAAATGAGTTTGTGAAGAAATTCAAGTATATGCCAATTAATGGTTCTAAGGAATACAACATCTTCAAACAAAATAAGTTGCTGATTTTCTTTGTGGAGCTCAAAGTGCCATGGAATGAATGTTTCTATTGTATGATCACTCCATTACTATATTTTGGATCCTATAGACCAATCCAAGAGGCTAAAAATGACTACTCACAGGATGAGGTAATGAATGGGTCTAATGTTATGCATTTCCATGATATGTATCTCAACACTGAAGAAGTGAATGGAAGATATTTCTGCAAAAGATGTAATGGCTGTGGTAGAGGATGTAATGGCTGTTATAATAGTCCTAGTAGTAGAAAAATTCAGACCCATAACATCACCAAATGTATCAAAAGTCTCGGGTATAAGTTGCCCAATGACAGTGCTTTCCTAGCTAGAGATCCAAGACACTATTTGACTTGTTGTGGGAGACTGTCTTGTAATTTTTTCAAGGTGGAAACTATCAATCACATCAGTAAGTCACCTAATATAGTAGAGGATACAATAAACTATTTTCTACTTTCATTTTGAAATTACCTTTGGGTGATCAATTTGTGCTAGTTGGACTCAGGAAGTGCATAGATTACCACTAGAAGGGCTTGTGGTTTGCAAAATCAATATCTAGAGTTTGGTGGAATTTGGTATGCTGGTATATGATAACATTTCCTATTCTTCATATGCTCCATTACTGTTCCAAATCAGATCCTAAATTTACATCAAGCATCTTTCAAACTGAGGTAAAGTATGGGCTTTTGGTTGCACATTCATGTAATGTATATTTCAATACTTTGGAGGTAAGAGAAGTAACTATTTCTCAATTTAATATTTATTGTAATGGAGAGTGGATTGACAATTATATCAGTCCTACAAGCAAAAAAAAACATATTTATATCATTGGGAGAAGTTGTAGGAGTTTCAAGTTTGTCTTATCTCATGCTAGTGCATTTGGCAAGTTTACTAAATCTTTGTGGGAATATGTGGATCAGTTGGAGTATGAGAAAGAATGCATCAAATACTTACATATCCAAGAGCTTAGATTGCATAGATATTATTGTTTGATTCATGGCATTGGTAAAAATGAATCTAAATTTTTAGGTTTTCATAGTGTTCTATGGCAAGAATTACAACATCTCACAGGTACAGAATCAAGGCTTTCTGTGCAGTATAACATAATTTGGAAGCATCATGGTTTTAATTGCTTGAGGACAAGCAATTTTGAGGAGGGGAGATTTGTCATGTCCCCTTTATACTAAAAATAAGTTGGTGAAATTATTAGTCCATTTCTATTTTCCCATGGGCTAATGTAAATCAGAAGGGAAAATATTTTATTTAATACTTTAATTGTAATCCCGCAAATTAAGGATTTATTATATTCGGGAGCAATTAAATATTAAATATTTTTATTTAATTGCACAAGTGGGGGAATGGGGTTTAATGAGGTGTAATTATAACTCCCAAGAGATAATTTAGAAGATTTCATGACAGTTATGACAAGATTCTATGACAACATCTATGACAGGTTGTCATAGCACGGGGGTTATTTTCTATTTTTAGAGAAAAATATTGCATGGGCTATTTTGGTGAGCATCTTTGGAGGGAATTTGTTGGAAATTAAATTATTTTAATTTATTTTCTAAGAGAGGAACGTTTGGATTTAGATCTATTATAAATATGCAAGTATTTTCTTTCAGAAGGGCTTTTTGATCATTTTACAACCTAATTTTTGAATTTGAGCACTTGTGCTTAGATTTTCTTCAATGGACGAAAACCCATTGGAGTTGGAGGCTTGTGGATGAAAACCCATCAATCTCAAGTGATCAAAAGATGAAAACCTTTTGGTTACAGAGAGTGATTCCATCCAGGGATTGCATTGGGCTTCAAAGGATTGCGCAGTTTCGGCAGTTTTGCAGTATTGTGTTTGCGGGTTGTTCTGTTGTAGTTTTGGTGATTTCCAGTGTGTTGTGAAGTGTTTCTATTGTGTTGTAGAGTGTGTTTCTATTCTATGATCATTTGTAATCTATTTCAAGCATCCAAGAGTTGTTATTATAAGTTGGGGTTTTATTTGGTGTTATTTTTGACAATTTTCAGCAGTGTAGTTCACATAGTTTGTGTAGTTTGTAGTGGATTTTCAGAGATTTGTGTTGCAAATATTTTTTCTATTGTAATCAGTGTTTCAAACCTGATCATATGTTATTTACATCAGAAAAATCAATAAAAATTAGTTTGTGGTGTTTCCAGCATATTTGGTGTGATTTCTTGTTTGACTAGTTATCTAGTCTTGATGTTTTTGTTGCAATTTTTAGTGGAGCTTATCAAAATTTATTTTCAGATCTGATTTTATGTTAAAATATCAGTTTGGAACATTACAGGTTACATGTATAGAATCTTGCAGAGTGGAGTAGCAGGAGATCAGAGCAAAGGATAAAGATTCAAGATCTGAAGAAAGTAGTGAAGAATATTCCTTCCTGGACAAGGGTGCCCACCCCTGTGTCCTCCAGTTTGGCTTTTCTAGAAACTCTTGAGCAGGTTGTAGTCTTCATCATCTGATAGCCCCAGATCCATAGAGAAAGTTTTTTGTTGGACTAGGGCGCCTACCCCAGTGTCCCTGAAGTTTCCACTTTCTGAAATCTAAATCTTGGTATGTTTCTAATCTAAATTTAGTGCCTTCCTATGTGAGCATTTGTCATGTTTCATCCATTTGTTTACGATTTCATATAATTAGGGTTTAGCAAATTAATCAAGAAATTCCAAATTTCCTTATCATTCCAAGTGACACCAAACCTATAGCTAAGTCCTCTTGCAAAAGTTGTGACTTGACTCGATTTAATGTCCTTGAATGTTATATGTGAAAGGAGGATTTAATCACACTATCAACCATTATCAACATCCCTCTTTTCCTACATAACAGACCAAAATTCAACGCCTGTAGCTACCCAGTGATTTGAAAATATATATATACATGTAAAAGAGATGTAATGGTTGTTAGCTATTTTTTTGGGTCACTACGTGAGAAGGGGAGTTTGTTGCAGTTTTAGACCTTGTAATGCATTACAAGAACTAGTTAGATCTGATACATTGTTCTTGAAGTTGAGCCTTTGATGTCTTTGATTGTTGTTCACCTACGAATGTAACTAGTTATTTTGTGTCTATTTCTTCTGCAGTGAATTCTCCTTCTTTTGTAATGGCTATTTAGCCTCTATAATTAATACAAGCAACTGATTCTACCTCTCTCATTTTCTTCTACACTGTGTCTTCTTAAATACTGCTCATTTATCTTATGGATAAAATGGTCCCTTTATAATTTTTAGTATTCCATTTTCACCTTTGTTAAAGAATAGATGAGTTTGTGTTAGTTTATTCAACCTTTGAAATCATTATTATGTTATGTCAGTTCCAGCTAAACACTATAAATCTGGTGCATCACCCCTTTTTAATTTTAGTATCTTCTTCCCCTTTTCCCTGTGAGCATTAGCATTAGATTTAGCCATCATTCTATGAGCCTTAAGCTCAGAAAGAGGAACCATCCTTCTCTGGAGGTTTGGTCTCAATTGCAAGGTCCCACACCTTGAGACAAATCCCATGTTTCACTAAATTTGTTGGAACTGCCAAAAGCTCCAACAATAGGGTGCAAATTCAGGTGACAATAGTTTCTGGCATGCCTGATGGGACTCTCTACTCTAAGTAAGAGTTGAACTAAGAAGATCTGGTGTTGTTCTTAGTTTGAATATGCAGCTGTGAAAGCATTCAACAAGCACCATAGCAACTCTACTAAATAAATCTGCTAGTGAAAATACCCCAAGTGCTTAAAGCTCAATCAAAGATCAGAGTTTGGTGATGCACTTGGTCTTTTCCAACCTTCAGAGTTCTCAAATCACCTGGCGACTCTCTTCTAGTATGTTCATAGTCTCCAAAAGTAGACCTGTTGCCCTTATTTTCAAAGAATATTTTGATGCATCTCTTCTTTTCAATGCTCTAGTATCTCAACCTATTATAGAAGTCATGGCCTTTTCCCTCCATCAAGAATAGGCTTCCATACAACCATCATAACATTCACACCACTATCATGGCTCTACCAAGAAACATAATCTATGTAGCCTTCAATGGTGGATGCCCTCTCAATCTTGCATAATATGATGACATCCCAATTTCAGCTCTAAAGGCTATTCCCTTTTTCACTGGTGAAAATTCCACTACCCCTGCCGAGCACATCTAAGACATTGCCAATGTATGCTCTGTTCACAATTTTACCCAAAACAATTTATCATGGTAAGGCTCCTTGCTTCTTCCTTGAAAGGAAAATCTCTCCAACAATACAGGGGGTTACCTGCAAATTCAATTCATGAATGGGATGAGTTAGGAGATAGACTTTGTCAACATTTTGAAGATAACAGTGATCATTTGTCCCTGATAGTGCAATTGGCCACTATTAAAAGGGCTCCTTATGAATTCATGGTGGATTTTAATTTTAGGTTTTAAAAGACTTGGTGCAGAATCCCACCATTGGCGATACCTTCCCCTAATGTTGCCTTCTTGTATTATTTGCAATCCCTGAACAGTGATATCTTTGTCATGGTCCAGACTCTGGGAGGAGATGTGTTACCTGATGCCTATGAGGTAGTTATTAGGGTAAAGAATTGTTTGATTCTAGCTAGAAAGATTGCTCCTAGGCCTTCAATCTCATTATTTCTAGAGGTCCCAGTCCTTCAACCAATTATGGCACTAATTCCTATTGGAATTAGGCCAGACAACTGAGAGGGGGGGTGAATCAGTTGTCCCAAAAAATTAACCTTTTCTCTTTTAATCTTCTTTCACAACTTGCAAATAGATTAATGATGTAAACATTAAAGCATGAAATAATAACACATGAGCAAAAACATAATTAACACACTTGATACCAAGATTTTTGACATGGAAACCCGGTTAAGGGAAAACCATGGTGGGGGTTAACCCGCAAGATTCATACCCTGTTATAAGTACTTGAAAATGGGAAGGCACTTGCCTTCGGGTGCACTACCCAGAGCTCACTGCTCAAAAGAGGCTCACTGCCTACAGAATTTATTTTTAATACAGAAGGAATTAACTGAGAAATAGCATCTTCTTCATGCTTGGTTCAGTCTCATTGAATGCTCATAAAACTTCTGCTCTTCTTCCAAATACTTCTTCACTATCACTTCATCTTTTACTATTCTTGTTCCTCTAATCCTCCTCTTCTCTGCTCTGCCTCTGATCCTTTCTTGGGATTTGATTATTTCGCACAAGGATGATTTTCCATAACTCAACTATACGCCTTTATATGCTTCATCAACCTTGGAATAAACATCAAGGTTGGCACTTCAAACATCTGACTTAATGCAAATCACTAAGTTGTCAGCCAAACATAACTAGGACTCAAATCTTCCTCAATCAACACGCCACACTCCATAGAATTGCTCTTAGATCATCTACAACATGCTTGAATCATCTGGTCGGCCAAGACTAGGAAAAATAGCAACACTAAAGAAGAAATGTTTAACAATGAGCTCAATCTTCAATGTGGACCTCCAACATAGCAGGCACACAATCTAGAGACCTCCACAAGCACATTGAATTTAACAAAGGCATCCGTACTCCTCCAAATCATCAGAATCGCTTGCATCTTCTCTTGGAACCTCAAGAACACTCTCTATCATGACTGTCACACTAGAAAGATTGCTTGTGGACCTCTAAACCATGAACCACTTGAGTTGATGATACACACTGGCTTCCCAAACATGCCTCTAGAACTGCAGATCATAATATTTCAATGCAGAACAATCCAGACCAATTTACTATCACTCTATCTCTTCTGAATACAGCAAAACCCAGTTCTACTCAGATGACCATAGCTTCTTCAAATATTCATGCGGACCTCTCAAAACTTAACTGGAGCTACTACAGACAATCCTCTACATAGCCATATGGTCCACATACATTGATCTTCATTAATTTTCTCAATATCCTCAACATTACAGTCTTCTAAATAGGCAACAAAATAGGATACAATTAACATCAATGGCAACAAGGATATGTTGACATCAATGACAACACTGATTAGGCACATATTTGCAACAATCTCCCCCTTTGTCATTAATGGCAACATATGATGTGAAAAACTGATTCAAGCATCAAGACAAGAACTTCTCCCCCTTTCTCTTATCACTTCTGTAACCACTTTCTTCACTGCTCCTCCTTTCATCAACAACTAGTTTTTCTCATGACTTCTCTCCCCCTTTGACATCAATGGCAAAGGGCACATATTTGCAATCTTTTCTTCCCTTTTTGTTTTAGACTGATCTCAAAATTTGCATACTGACTACTCCCCCTAAGTAGTATCTCCTTAACATCAATCTGGATCACAAGATATGACTGTGAATTCCACCAGACTGATGCACCCTAGTGCATCTTAGTTCTGATCAAGAGGGATAATAACCCCTAACTTCACTCTAAGATACTCAAAAGTATCCTTGGGTAGAGGTTTGGTGAAAATATCTGTAATTTGATCCTTTGAAGAAACAAACTCCAATCTGACTTCATTCTCATTAACCTTCTCTCTCAAAAATTGAAACTTGATTGATATGTGCTTTGTCTTTGAATGCAACACTAGATTCTTTGAGATGCTTATTGCACTTGAATTATCACAAAAGATTGTGACAAGCTCCTCAAACACAATTCTAATGTCCTTCAGCATTTGCTTCATCCACAGAACTTGGGTACAATTATTTGCTGCTGCTATATACTCTGCCTCTACTGTAGATAGGGATATTGCCTCTTTCTTTTTGCTCAACCAAGAAACCAATTTACTTCCCAAGAAGAATGCACCACCACTAGTACTTTTGCTATCATCCACATCTCCTACCCAATCAGAATCTGTATATGCATGAAGAGTGAAGTCATTATCCTTTGGATACCATAAGCCATAATCAAGTGTCCCTTTGAGATATATGAAAATTCTCTTAACTACTATAACATGGGATTCTCTAGGATCAGCTTGAAATCTAGCAACAAGTCCAACTGCATTCATGATATCGAGTCTGGTCTGAGTTAGATAGAGAAGCCCTCCAATCATTGATCTATACCTTTTTTTATTTGCCTTAGGGAAGTCATCATCCTTACTCAGCTTACATTCGGTTACCCTGGGTATACCCACTGGCTTTGAATCTTCCATTCTAAACTTTTTCAACAATTCTCTCACATACTTAGATTGAGATATGAAGATACCTTTATCTGACTAAATCATTTGCAGACCTAAGAAGAAATTCATTTCACCAAACATGGACATCTCAAATTCACTCTACATCTGATCAGCAAATATTTTGCACATACTCTCATTTCCACCAAAAAAGCTATCATCAACAAATACCTCAACAATTAGAATGTGCTCATGATCAATCTTGAAGTAAAGATTACTATCAACAGTGCCCTTGTTATATCCTAGCTTTAGCAGATACTTATCTAATCTTGCATACCAGGCTCTTGGGGCTTGTTTGAGTCCATACAATGCTTTCCTCAACCTGCAGACCATATCTCTCTGATCAGACAACTGAAATCCTTCCAGTTGCTTAATGTAGATTTCTTCTTCTAATTCTTTATTTAGGAATGTTGACTTGAGATCCATCTAATAGACCTTGAAATCTTTATAAGTAGCAAATACAAGAAATAATCTGACTGCCTCTATTCTTTCCACCGGAGCAAAAGTTTCTTCAAAATCAATTCTTTCCACTTGAGAATATCCTTTGCAGACCAACCTTGCTTTGTTTCTTACAACTTCACCATCTTCATTTAGTTTATTCTGAAAGACCCATTTAGTTTCAATCACATTTTTGTCTTCAGGTCT
Organism: Cunninghamia lanceolata; assembly: GCA_027924645.1. Taxonomy (NCBI): domain Eukaryota; kingdom Viridiplantae; phylum Streptophyta; class Pinopsida; order Cupressales; family Cupressaceae; genus Cunninghamia; species Cunninghamia lanceolata. The sequence goes on along the minus strand of BSBN01001059.1, from coordinate 894,991 downwards.
AGGAACAAGATCCCAAGTGTGATTCTTTTCAATTTGCATTAATTCTTCTTCCATGGCTTTTACTCAATTTTGATCATTACAAGCTTCACTTACTGAATTTGGTTCAATCTTTGAGATCAAACAAATTTCCTCTTGATCTTCAGCAATTTGTTTCCTAGTTTGAACACCTTTATATCTATCTCCTATGATCTAATCTTCAGGATGATTCAATCTTACATACCTAGGAGTTTTGGGATTTGTTTGAACCTCTATTTCTTGAGCTTGTTCTTCAACATTTGTACTAACCTCTTGAGTCACTGGATTTTTTGGATCAATCTGAATCTGAGTCTAGGTTTGAACTTGTCTTCCTTGACTTTAATTTTCATCTTGATCATCTGATTTATATCCGCAAGACCTAGAATGTCCTTATTTGCTCTCATCAACTCTAACATTTGTACTTTCAACAATCTTTTTCCATTTTTTGTTAAAGCACTAGTATGCCTTGCTTTGAGTAGAGTAACCTAGAAATATCCCTTCATCACTTCTTGCTTCAAACTTGCCTAGATCCTCATCTCTTTTGATATAGCACTTACTACCAAAAACTTTGAAGTATCTCACAGGAGGAGGATGACCAAACCATAGTTCATAAGGGGTCTTACCAGAATTACCTTTGATCTGCACCTAGTTGAGAGTGTAGACAGCAGTACTCATAGCTTCTCTCCAATAGACTTGTGGAACATTTGCTTCCATCATCATGGTCCTGGTAGCTTCTTGAAGGGTCCGATTCTTTCTTTCCACAACTCCATTTTGTTGAGGAGTCCTAGGAACAGATAACTGTCTTTTTTTTCCATGCTTTTCACAGAATGTATCAAACTCACTAGAGGTAAACTCTCCACCTCTGTCAAATCTTAGACACATTATTTTTTCACCAATCTCATTTTCCACCATAACCTTGAATACCTTGAACTTGTCAAGAGCTTCCAATTTTTCTTTCAAAAAGGTTACCCACATCATCCAAGAGTAATCATCAATGAGTAACATAAAATATATGTCTCCTTGCACACTCCTAATTCTAGCAGGGCCACATAGATCAGTATGCACAAGTTCCAGCCGTCCACTTGAAAATTGTTCTTTACTCTTGAATGAAATTTTATTCTATTTACCCAATTGACATTCTCTACACATGCTATTAGTAGGTTTCACAAGTTTTGGAAGATCTCTCATGGCCTGAGTAGAACTTATCTTGATAATGTTATCAAAATTCACATGACACATTCTCCTGTGCCATAACCAAGTCTGATCAATCTAAGCAATCAAGAAACTTTTGCCAGAACTACTTAAATGAAAGATGTTACCTCTAGTCTGAGTACCAGATGCAATTTCAGTTCCGGAGCTTTCCAAGATTCTGTATTTTCCATCCTTGAATCAAAGATCATAACCCTTGTCAACCAATTGTCCAACACTAAGAAGATTATGCTTCAATCCTTCCACATACAGAACATCATTAGTGTTATTCTTACCATCAAAAGAGATGGATCCTCTGCCACGATTCTACCAACTGAGTTGTCTCCAAATTTCACAATTCCACCTTCATATTTTTCAAAGCTTACAAACTTACTTTTATCACCAGTCATATGATGAGAACATCCATTGTCAATTACCCATTCATCTTTTTCTACAACCTGAGCAGCCAAGGCACTTTCCACATTTGCACAGCTAGCATATTCAATAGGCACTGGATCTTCTTCTTTGATAGCAATGAATACCCAATCATTTTAAGTGGAACCTCCATGATCAAATTCATCATCTATGACTCCTTCTTCACCAGCTTCTTAGACATAGTAGCATTTCTTCTGAACTCTAGGTCTATTAGGGTTTGGCCTTGAACCCCTCTTTGGACACCTTGAGGCAAAATGACCAATCTTATTACAAGCAAAACATTTGAATGGCAACTTTCCTTCATACTTAAAAGATGCTCTTAGCAATCTTTTGGAAAAAAGGGCTTCAAGTTCATTGAACTCAGTTTCATCACCTTCAAGATCCTTCCTTGTCCTGTCAAATCTGTTAGATCTTCTTAAAGAGCTTTCACCTGGATCATATTTTTGCTTTCCATGACTACTGGCTTTAAATGTAGATTCAGACTTAGGAAGAGAATCACCAAACTCACTCATTTCAAATGCTGAAAGTTTACCAACCAACTGATCCCTTGTAATAGTTGTCACAGTCCTGATTTCTTCAATGGCAGCAACTTTATGCTTGTAAGCCAGAGGTAAGGATCTGAGCACTTCGGTAACAATTTCTGATTCTTTCAATTTTCCACCAGCACACCTTATACTGCTCACAAGTCCATTCACTTTTAGCATGTAGGAGGTAATATTTTCATCTTCACTCATCTTTAAGCTCTCATATCTACCCTTCATGCTTTGTAGCTTGGCACATTTGACATGTTCATCACCTTCATGTAGTTTTTCCAACTTTTCCCAAATTTCATGCGCGGTTTTCAATTCTAGTACATTTATCATTTCTGTATCAGATAGGGCACTCAACAAGGCTTCTATAGCTCAAGTGTTGTTCTCAACATCTTTGATTTCATCTGGAGTTGTAGGACCTTTTTCTGGAATCTTATATTCATTCTTAGTTATCAACCAATAGGCATCACCCATACATTACAAATGACACTGCATGCGCATCTTCCATAGAGTGTAATTTGTTCCATCAAATCTCAGACTGTCTTTCTTGTAAGTCGACATTCTAGATCTCCTCAAGCAGTCAAGCTTCTTTCAGAGGAACTTAGCTCTGATACCAATTGTTGGAATTAGGCCAGGCAACTGAGAGGGGGGGTGAATCAGTTATCCCACAAAATTAACCTTTTCTCTTTTAATCTTCTTTCACAACTTACAAACAGATTAATGATGTAAACATTAAAGCATGAAACAATAACACATGAGCAAAAACATAATTAACACAATTGACACCAATATTTTTGACATGGAAACCCAGTTAAGGGAAAACCACAGTGGCGGTTAACCCACAAGATTCATACCCTGTTAAAAGTACTTGAAAATGGGAAGGCACTTGCCTTCAGGCGCACTACCTAGAGCTCACTACTCAAAAGAGGCTCACTGCCTACAGATTTTATGTTTAATATAGAAGGAATTAACTGAGAAATAGCATCTTATTCATGCCTGGTTCAATCTCATTGAATGCTCATAAAAATTCTACTCTTCTTCAAATACTTCTTCACTATCACTTCATCTTTTACTGTTCTTGTTCCTCTAATCCTCCTCTTCTCTGCTCTACCTCTGATCCTTTCTTGGGATTTGATTATTTTGCACAAGGATGATTTTCCATAACTCAACTGCACGCCTTTATATGCTTTATCAACCTTGGAATAAACATCAAGGTCGGCACTCCAAACATCTGACTTAATGTGAATCACTAAGTTGTTAGCCAAACATAACTGGGACTCAAATCTTCCTCGATCAACATGCCACACTCCATAGAATTGCTCTTAGATCATCCGCAACACGCTTGAATCATTTGGTCAACCAAGACTGGGAAAAATAGCAACACTAAAGAAGAAATCTTTAACAACGAGCTCAATCTTCAATGTGGACCTCTAACATAGTAGGTGCATGATCTAGAGACCTCCACAAGCACATTGAATTTAACAAAGACATCTGCACTCCTCCAAATCATCAAAATCACTTGCATCTTCTCCCGAAACCTCAAGAACACTGTCTGTTATGATTGTCACACTAGAAAGATTGCTTGCAGACCTCTAAACCATGAACCACTTGAGTTGATGATACACACTAACTTCCCAAACATCCCTCTAGAGCCGCAGATCATAATATTTCAATGCGGAACAACCTGGACCAATTTACCATCACTCTGTCTCTTCTGAACACAGCAAAACCCAGTTCTACTCAGATGACCATAGATTCTTCAAATCTTCATGCAGACCTCTCAAAACTTAACTGGAGCTACTACAAACAATCCTCTACACATCCATATGGTCTACATACATTGATCTTCATTAATTTTCTCAATATCCTCAACATTTTAGTCTTCTAAACAGGAAACAAAATAGGATACAGTTGACACCAATGGCAACAAGGATATGTTGACATTAATGACAACACCAATTAGGCACATATTTGGAACAATTCCTACAGCTAATGTGTCATACCAAGCTCCCAATCAGCCCTATCAACCTAACGGGCAACCTTGTCAGGGGAATGGTCAAAGACAAAATCAACTAAGCTATGTTAGGCCCCTAAGCTCCATAACCTTAGTTGCTACAAGTACATCAGGCATACTTGTTCCAATTTAGAACAACCTATCTCAAGGTTATGAGTGGTGCTATCCATGCAGTCCATCAGCAATCCTAAAACTACATGTTGGACCTAATCAGCAAGCTATGGGATGACAAAGGCAAATGCAGGTTGAATGTGTGTTTTTGAATTGGCAAGAGGATGAGGAAACTAAGGAGGAAGTTGCTGTTGAGGTTGATGATGCCACTCTATTTCAGGAACTGCCTAGTTTCATTGAATATGAAGAGGACAGGCAGATGTTAGACGTCTTGAAGCAACATCAGGGTAGTGAGAATGATGGCAAGTTGTTGCAAGTTGAGGCCAAAAATGACAGGGAGGTTCTAGCTCATGAAGACAAACATATAAGTAGCCCTATACTGAAGAGTGCAGAGGACTTGGAGGAGGCTCATTTCTAGGATGAGCTTGATGTTTTTTGCTCAAATTTGGATAGTAAATCAACTACTCTTAGTGAGGCAGATCATGAGAAGTTTGAGTAGATTGAGAAGGCAGACATTACACCAATTGATATGCAAGAGTCAGAACATTCAGACCAGCAGGAGAAGATAGAAATAAAGCAGAGGCATGAGATCAACTCTATTGATTTGCATGCCATCTAAAAGGGATGCCATATAAGGCATTTGGCCCAACTAGAAACATATGAGAAAGAGTCACTACCTACCATGCTTACTTCAAAGCATGAGGTAGAGCATCAAGAAGGTCTAGATCATCCCATTTACCCACTTCCAGGCATCTATATTTCCAATTAGTGCAGGTGGATAGGTGATTTTTCCTGTCCTTGGGGAAGAATTTCACCACTTTGATATATGCCCATCCCTTCCCCACCTCTTTTTAATTGTCCACAAACATGTGAAGCATTATAGATTGTTGAGAAGGGGCGGTTATTTTGAAAAACCAGTTAATGGCTTTGTTTGAGGTCATTTCCTTCTTGTTAGTTTAGGTTTAGGATAGGTTTGTTTTGTATATTTTTTCCTTTCAATAAGTGCTCTTGCATAGGTGGCATCCTCATTAAGAGGTTGTTTGCCTTGTTATTTTGTTTTGTTTTGTTTTCTGGAGGAATGTTCAGTTTTGTGTTGGTCTAGCCAATCCCCTATTTCAGTTTTTTGCAATACCCCTTTTGACCCTATGCCTAATGGATTATAGAAGGCCACTGGATCCATGTTTTTAGCAAGCAAACACCCCTACATAGTCATCAAAATGTTGTCTTATTTTGCCTAGGCCAAAATAACCTAGAAAATTTGAGCTTCTTCCATCAAAAATATCCGATCTGAGAAATCCTAAATGGAAAAATCCCCCTTGTAAAACTTCCTAAAAATTCTAAGTATTTTACCTTTGTCTTTTGACTTAGTTGGCAAAATTTGAGTTTGGTGAACCTTTGGTTCGCTGATCGGCCAGTTCGTCGATTGGTCGGTTCACCGACTAAAGGGACCAAAGCCAAAAAAATCTCTTAAGGCAAAGAAGAAAGCAAAGAAGGCTTTTGTTGGTGAAATGTTTGATTCATGAATTCGCAAGTTTCCTGACTGGCGAATTTGCTGATGGAAGAAATCCCCAAAAGGGGATCAAGTAAAAGACGCAAGCAAAAGTGGTGAAATGTTCCCTTAGTTGAAAAAATTGAAGTTCAGTGAACTCAAGGTTCGTCGATCGGCGAAATCGTCAACTAAGCAAGGAACAAAGACAAAGACAAGGCAATGGTTCATGGTGAAGAGATTTTTGTTGGTGTGAATAGGGTTATCACCTAACCAGTTTACCCTTGTGTGGATAATTCATATTATTTAACTATTCATTAGTTAAATAATATTCACACGTCACACATTATTCACATGTTAAGTTGACTTAGTGAGTCTTCTAGATGTCACTAGTTGTTTCTAGTTGTTGATAGTTGTAGTGAGTTGTCTTATCCTACACATGTACACTATTTGGCATCCTATCCTCTAGTTGTCACATGTGATAGGAATGTGACACTTGTCACATGACTACAACTCCTTGGTTGTCATCCTTGCCTTTAGAAGCAAGGCTATCTCTCATTGTATTGCATACAGTTTCATACACTTTGTTGTATAGAATCTTGCTTCATTGTTTTAGCATCTTCTCTTGTTATCTTTATGTGGAAGGTTGTCTTGATTGCAGGGATCCTCACTTGTTGAGTCACATTGACTCTTACATGGTATCAGAGCTCGATCTGCAATTTCCTTCCCTCATTGGAGAGGTTTTATGGGATCTATGTGTTAGGTGTGTCCTAGAGCAAATTAGACATCACCGTTGCGATTAGGAGGCCCAAATCTGTATAGATCGGTTGTTCAAACGCTGAATTTTGACATCAGAAATTTTTTGGCAAAAATTTTTTGCCCCTAGTTAGGGCTTGCAGAAAAATCTGTATGGTTGTATGAATCCGTACGACAGACCGTCATCATTCTGCATAGTATCTACGTCAGCCAGATCTGCATATCTTTTGTCCTCTGAGTAAAAGATTTATCCTCTAGTTTTAATTTGCAGGTTAAATAAAATAAATTTCTATTGGTTTAATTATTTTGTTCTGCGGATATATAAAATAAATTTTAAGTACAAAGCCCGACAGGCCAAGCCTTTCGGGCCTGTACCCTTGCTGTAGCAGTCGGCGGTCAAAAGGCATGTTACAAGTACCAACATGGAGGGGTCGACCCAACACTCCTGCGGCCTTTCAATCTAAGGCTTCGGCCTTATCTAAAAAATATCCGCAGTCTATAAATTATATTTGCAAATCTTTGAAATCTTCTGCAGGTCTTCATACACATTGGCGTTAATATACCTCTGGCATTCCTTTTTACTAGTAGTCAAAGGTTACCATTCGATGGTCCTTTGCAAAGAAGTTTGCATTTAAGAATTTTTAGGTGTCTTGTCTCACATCATAATATTATACATCAAGTTGTTATTACTAGGAGAAATCTAAAAATCGTCGGCATCTTAGATCTTTGACTCCAGCGGTCAACAGCGGCAGTTGATTTCAGTTGGTGGGAACCTTTTAGCTCAGGCCCCGCCAGCCTGTGTGGAGGTCATCTCCACACAAAAGTTCTTTGTAAAATGCACAGTCAAGTGGTTCCCGAAAGCGGTTTTGACCAATGATTTTGCACGTTGGTGGTTTTGGCAAACAACTATTTTCCCCTTGCTTCCTCAGACTGATGGTTTTTTACTAAGACGGGTGGTTTTTTTCCTCAGACACTATGTTTTGTAGACAGGTGGTTTTCCGCCATCCAGGGTATATTCCGCTGATCTGAGAGAATATTCTGCTAGGGGGGTTGTTTTGCCCCTCAAAGTCCTAAAGTAGGGCTTTTTTTCTTTTTTGTACAACTTTTGCCCAGGATGTCAAAATTGGGCAAACAAGATATCGTTGGAAAGATGACAGAGAGCACTTTGCAATGGTATTAGTCATTTTCATATATTTTGTTGTTTGATAGCACTTATTGCAGGTTAAAAATAGATCTTCTTTTTTTGCTTCCAAGCTCATAACTTTTTTCCATGATCTATGATTTTCGTGATTCGTGTAGCATCAGAAAGGTATTCAAAGGCTCTTTCAATCCATCTATGCACTTTTCTTAGATTCTGCTCTAGGTTCATTTTATTCAATTTGTCATTTTTTTGGCTTTTGAGTGATAACTTGGGCATTTTGAAATTTGAGGAGGTGAAATTTGTTTTGAGAGGATTTGTTTGTTGTAATACATCATCGTGAGTGATTGTAATCTCACTCAGATCTTTTTTGTAAGAGATTTTGTTGTTTTCCCAATTTTGGTTCCTTGAGGACAATTGTAAAATACACTACGTATAAAGTGCCACAATAAATTGGGAGGGGCTCTCTTACATAGTAAAGGGGTATTGTTGTCTTGTTGTCTCTCTTTTTCATCATGGATGTGCCTCAAATTCCACTTTTAACTCCATATAATTATCTTGAATGGAAGAAGAATGTGGAGTTTGTATTGTATAAACAAAAGTTACATAGAATAACTTTAGGCACAGATCCTAAACCCACAGGTACTACTGAGAGAAGAAAATGGTTAGATAGAAGAGATGAGGCTTATGGCACACTTTGTCTTGCTATTTCTCCATATCTTAGATTTCATGTTGAGTCTTGTACAACACCAAATGAGATATGGACAACATTAGACAATCTCTTTGGCAAGCAAGATAAAATAAGAAGGTTCAAATTGGAGAATGAGCTAATTGCACTTAATCCTCAAGATTTTGATCAAATTGAAGATTTAATCAATCACCAAGTTTAAGTCTCTCAAGTTGCAACTCAAACAGTGTGATCTTGAGAAAGAAGATGAACAATTGATTCTATCTATTCTTGCAAAATTGGGTCCTGCATATTCAGTTTATGTTTCTACCTTTTATGCTACAATGGATGTTTTTTGTAGTAAGTTTACTATGCCTTCACTTAAGGAGTTTGCTACACAACTCACTAGGGAACAAGCCAAGCTACTACACATGGGCACATTGAAGTGTCCAAAATCATAGGCTCTAGTTGCTCCACAAAGCATAAAAGATCCTAAGGCTTCAAATAATAAGGGCAAGAAACAAAAGGATTCAAAGTCTAATGAGCAAGAGAAAGAATCAAAGAAAACCCCCAACTCTTCTTCCAAAGAGGAGTCTAATGAGAAGAAAAAGCCAAAGTGTTCTTATTGTAAGAAATTGGGTCATGATGAGACTAAATGTTATGAGAAAAAATTTGATGAGATGTCAAAACTTCTTCAAAAACATAACATTGAATATTCTCCATCAACATTAGTTTTACCCAAGTCTTCTTCTTCACCACCATCATCATCTACATCTACAGGGACAGTAGGCATTGCTAATGGGTCATACAAAGGAAAAGGACAGGCAATCTTTGCTTCAACAAGTCTACAGTTAGAGAGATGGCTTCTTGATTTAGGAGCTTCTCATCATATGGCATCTTCACAAGGGATGTTCTCTTCATTTTAGTCATGTAATTCACCACCTATTTTGATGGGTAACAATACATACATGCATGTAACTAGTAAAGGAACTATTGATGTTGGTGAATGTACGTTTAACAATGTGTTGTGTGTACCTTCCTTGACAACCAATCTCCTTTCCATCTACCAGATTACTCATTGTGGTACAGGTAAGACAGTTGAGTTCACTCCTGATTCTGTGATCATATGGGACTTGGAGAGCAAAGATATCATTGTTTTTGGGATGGCTGATCATGCATCTCACTTGTATACTTTCTCCCATTTTGTTTCTAATGATGATGTAGATCCATTGATTGCTAATCACACTCATGCATCAAGTGTGAATCATGTTTCCAAGGAGAAGTTTGGTCACTTGAACCTTGGTGTTCTTGCATCTACTTCAGTTCCTGAGACTAGTTCTGAGCTTCATCCTACTTCTTCAGAGATTGGCATTGACATAGCTTCATCCACTTCAGTTGAGCAGGTTATTGTTTGTCTTCTAGATACAGGTTTTTGGAATGAGTACTTGACAGGTATTTCAGACTTGTTTTGTGAGTCCTATCTTGATTACTTGGAGGACATCATTGATGACATTCATCTCCTCTTTGAAGGAGTTGGATCTTCTACTTCAAATGTGCAGGCATCTACTCCTCTTCACTTGTCACAGTTTGGCATTGAGTTGAAGTATCTTGAGCATCATTCGGAGGATTCTTTGTCTTTGGAGATTGATGATCTTGAGTTTTCATCTTGTCTTGGATTGTCACATTCTTTGATTGGGCATGCAACACCTAATAAAATGACATCTTTTGGTTGTGACATGTGGACACTTGAGTAGTTTTTAGAGATAGCATACATCATGAGGCTTTTTCCCTCATACCTTGAGATGCAGTTTCTTCTACATCAGCCTTTGTACCTATTTCTTCCTAAGGGGAAGAATGTTGTTTGCAAGCTTTGGATTCTCTTCAGCATTCTTCTTCAAGCATTCACCATCAGCATAGGAGCTACTTCATTGTGGGGGGACATATAGTCTCACACTTACTCTCCTATGGGGGGCTAATTGATTGTACATATGTTTTGGATGTAGTTCTTGGGAGGTCTTGATTCCTCCTTCCATCACATCTTTCATTTTCATTTAGTTTCTGCATTCTCACTTTTGGAGAGGAGTTTTGTCCCATGAGGTTTTTTCCTTTTCTCCACTTGAGATTTGTTGTACATGGGTACCTAACATGGCCTAGTAGCTGGGACCCATCCATCATTGCATCTTTGTTTTAGTCAGCTACTCCCTAAGTTACACTTAAGGGGGGGTGTTGGTGTGAACAAGGTTATCACCTAACTGGTTTACCCTTGTGTGGATAATTCATATTATTTAACTATTTATTAGTAAATAATATTCACACATCACACATTATTCACATGTTAAGTTGACTTAGTGAGTCTTCTAGATGTCACTAGTTGTTTCTAGTTGTTAATAGTTGTAGTGAGTTGTCTTATCCTACACATGTACACTAGTTGGCATCCTATCCTCTAGTTGTCACATGTGATAAGAATGTGACACTTGTCACATCACTACAACTCCTTGGTTGTCATCCTTTCCTTTATAAGCAAGGCTATCTCTCATTCTATTACATACAGTTTCATACACTTTGTTGTATAGAATCTTGCTCCATTGTTTTAGCATCTTCTCTTGTTATCTTTGTGTGGAAGGTTGTCTTGATTGCAGGGATCCTAGCTTGCTGAGTCACATTGACTCTTACAATTTTGCCTACCAAAAGAGGGAAAAGGTAAAATTAGATAACTAAGTGTTCGACAAGGTAAAGTTATGGATTCAATGGTTCACCACCAAGAAGTTTCGCCAATTGAGGAGGCTCCGACCAAAGGAAAGAAGCCAACACCGAAGACAAGTACAGGGCAAGTTTACAAGCAAGAAGATTCGTCGATAAGGCAAAAAGGTGGCAAAAGGTCAACCAAAAGGGAGAAATCGAGGAACTGGCAAAATTACAAACTCATCGATCAATTCGTGGCTTATTAGGTTCATCGATAAGGTGATTTGCTGACTAAAGGACCAAAAGGAGATAACAAAGAAGACCCGATGGTTCACCAAATGGAGATTTTGCCAACCAAAGGGGGATAAGAGAAGGAAAGTGAAGAAAGCCAAGGAAAAGGAGTTCGCTAAAGGGTGAATTCACCGATGAAGGAAAATTCAAAGGGTGTCAAAGGCAAAATTAAAATAAACACTTTTAAAGTGTTGTAAAAGCTTGCAGGCTGATTTCTTGAAATCATGCCATTATTATAGAATGAATTAATACCTGAAGGACAACATTGTAGATTAGTCAAATTCAGGTAGTTGAAATAGTTAAAATCTTCAATGTGCCAGTATAAACAAGGGACAGAATGGATTTGTGGATACCATGGAAGGATTTCAGACCTTCCCTCTTCAATGTGCCTAACACCCATGCATGTAGGCAATCTCCTTCTATGACTTTGTAGACCTGACAGGGCATGGCTGTCGTCCCTATTTGTAGATTTTATGATGGGGCCATGGTCCAAATTAAATGTAGCATGGGCACCTAGGCAAAGTGGTTGACCAAAATTTAGCGCCTATACTTGTACAATGATTAGAAAAGTTATATATACATGAAAAAAGATATAATTGTTGTTAGCTATTCTTCAAGTTCATTCCACAGGCAAGGGGAATTGGTTGTAGTTACAGACCTTGTAATTCTTTACAAGAACCAATCAAATCTAATACATTGTGCTTGAAGCTGAGCCTTTGATGTCTCTAATTATGGTTCGTCTATGAGTGTAAATTGTTATTTTATGTCTATTTCTTCTGCAATAATTCTTCTTCTTTTGTAATGGTTATTTAGCCTCTATGATTAATACAAGCAACTAATTCTACCTCTCTCATTTTCTTCTACACTATGTCTGCTTGAATGTTGCTTATTTATCTTGTGGATAAAATGGTCCCTCTATAAGTTTTAGTATTGTATTTTGGCCTCTGTTAAAGATTAAATGAGTATGTGTTAGTTCATTCAGTCTTTGAAATCATTACTATGTTATGTTAGTTCCAGCTAAACACTATAAATCTAGTGCATCATCTTTTAATTTTAGTTCCTCCCTCTTCCCCTTTTTCTGTGAGTAAAAGCATTAGATTTAGTTATCATTCTTTGGACCTTAACTCCAGAAAGAGGAACTAGCCTTCTCTAGAGGTTTGGTCTCAACTGTAAGGTCCCACACCTTGAGACCAATCCCATTGTGTCATTTGAATGCTTGAATATATTCCAAGCAGGGTGTAATTCCAAGCGATAACAATTATATAAGGCATTTATGTGAGACTTGGAAAGGGCGTGGAGACTACTCAAGGAAGAATAAAGTGGTTTGGTGGGCTATGGGCATTGGAGAAGGGGGCACATAGAATGTGTCCAAATCAAGGTATAGAGTACACTCAGAATTGTCTTAGCCAGGGATTTGGAGTGTAAGCACGGTGAGAGTAGGCACAAGTTGTGTTTTACATAGGTTCTCTGGAATGCACCATAGCCGCTGAGGGACAAGACCACTAAAATCTTCCTAAGGTGAGAGTGATCTTTCCAAGAGCTTGAATTCATATAAGTACTAAACTTATTGTTAATAAAATATATTGGGAATATTATATAATTTTTTTGATGTTAATCTGATTATAGATCATGTTATTCAATTGGCTATGTTAATTATTTACTTTAGAGTTCCTATTAAATTATCACATGTTGTAATTTACATTAAAAATTGATAGCCTTGCATTCTTTAAATTATTTAACTCTAGTAATAATTATATTTAAATTCACTGCTAATACTTAATTAACTTTGGGAGAAAAGTAGTGTTAGATTTTGGTATCAAAGATGAAAATTAGGCTTTTGTGTTACTAATTGTTAAATATGTCTTGTTTCTTTGTATCCTAACAAATAAAAATAAGACCAAAAGGATAAACAAACAAGATTACTTAAACCAACCTTCCACTCAATTGAGATTTATTTTAGGTCAACCCCCCAATGGCGATACCATTACATCTATTTTTTGGTACCAAGACTAGTAAAATCGAAGTGACATCAAGCTTATATCTTCATTAAAGTTCCTATAAATAAATACGTTTTAGTGATGTAGTAAGCAACTATGTGAGTAATGGAGTTAATCCATCAATTGATACACCCAATTGACAATGGTTTGGATCATTAAAATTCAAAATCCTAACTCTAAGCTTAAGCATACCCACATGTTTTAAGAACAAGCTATTGATGAAAAAAAATGGTGTTAGGAAAAAGACTTGATACAGTAAGGAATTTCATTAGTTGTTACTTTGGAAGTTCATCAAATAAAATTTATACATAAAATAGAAAGCATAATGCTCTTAAAATGAATCTTTCTAATATTGACAACCTGGAATTTACAATACCTTAAAAGTCACAACATAGTTGACTTATTTAGAATTGATTTCTCTACATCATATAAAAGATAGAAGAGAGGATTTATTAGCTCAAACATATCGATACAATCCAAAAACAATTAAAGGCTAAAGATTTATACTTGTTGATTATTTGGTTTTCCATAATTGATTCTACTGTGCCTCATGATGGGTGTTATAATTGTCTCTTTAATCTCTGTCTTTCCTGTTTCTAAGCTACATTCCTACAATCATTTTCATCCTTTTAAGTCAAGACCTTATATAATATTTAGATATGCACCATATTAATTGTATTATGTTTTAATGGATATTTGCATGGTTAAATAGTTGTTTCTAAAATATAAATCTGGTATGAATAGTTTATTTACAATAATCTTAATAAATGAGGATTTCTTTAGGACTAACTCTTTCCTACAGCAACTAAGAACAAGAACCTATAGTTAAGACTATAGAGTTCCTACAGCCACGACTATGGAGTTCTTGCAACCAAGACTATAGAAGTTCTTCTAGAGAGTGAACCAGTTCTTGTAGCTAAAGGATTGTCTCCTGCAGCAAAGCACACAGTCACTCATAGTTGTCCAACAGCAGTTTATTCCTTCCTTGCAGACAAAGATAAGTTCTAGAAGAAGTTAGGAAGGGATTTGCAACAAGTGGCAAATATTTATCCCTCAACTGGGAACATGTTGAGATTGGCTAAAGCCAAGATAATTGTCTCCCTGTTTCTTGGATATGCTTACTTGTTCCAAAAGTCCTGATTAGAATTCTCCTCTCTGGTTGTTTAGTTTTAGTTTCCTAGTTTTATTTTTCTTCTTCAGAAATAAGGAGTCCTTCCCCTACATAATGGGAAGTGGATTGATTAGTTATTGTTGCTCATTAATGCATGAAATGTTGAAGGGTGTGTGCATATCTTTCTCACCTAGCGTATCTAGTTAGATTTTTTCATGATTGTATTAGATTCTGACTACAGTAAATAAATAGAGTTCTTATTTCAAATTGTTTTATTAACATTCTTGATTCATAGTGGATAAGTTAATGAGTTGATTTGATTAACTAATAAAAGGAGAAAGGAAGTAGTCAACACAAGTTAGGGCCCACTTGAGGTAGACTATAGCCTATTAGCACTAGATTTATGCAATCAAAATTTAGATTTGCTTGATTCCATTTTAGTTCATTGTTCTATTTAGTTGAGAATCGATTATAATAGTTATTTTTAGAATTTATAAGATAGCTTTCTTGTTTCAGTATTGTATTCTTTTATTAGCTTGTAGCAACTATCATTTACCAGCTATACACAACTCTACATCTAGAAAACCTTTAGTTGTACATATAGTACCGACATGTCATACTAAGAAACACATCCCTGGGTTGATAAATTAAATGTAGCATGTCCTCCCTCATTGATTTGCTTGATCTAGGATGAGGCTATCCATTGAGTTACATGCAACCCTTAGTTACATTAGGTCTAGTGGGAATTGATTATGCTTCACACATCACTTGTGCAAATTCATTACCTCTAATTTACATAGGATACTATATATCACATTCAATAATATCCAATCCACTATCTCTATGATTAATAGGAATCAACTAATCCCAATCTATTAAATTAGATAATGAATTAGACCTTTTTACTATTATCACTCTGTGCAATTCAAATAGCCAAATAGACAGATGGTGAGATATAAACAGTTGAGGTAAAAAAATGTTTGGAGTGCATGCACATCATTTTGTTTGGTAGTTAGTTAAGCCTCTTTAGGGAATACAATAAAAAAATTGAAACCATAATTCTTACACAAGCAATCTATTTATCCACGTATGGCAATTTGATTTCATTGCCAATGATAACTTCCTAACTATAATTCTAAATGATCCAAATTTCTGTAATGGAGACAACTAAGTCAAAATGTTAGAGGGAAATTAAATAAGACTATGATTTATGGAAGTATGTTATTATTAGTCCTTGCCTGTGGCAAGGATACTATTGTATTCACCTGCAGATTGTATTCACCTGTAGGTATTAATCTTCCATTGGGACACATGCAAAAGCAAAAATTTCACAATGTCCTAATGTTTTTCTTTTTCCATGAATTTTGTGAAGGAGAAATTTGCAATGATTGAATTTCTGATTGGTCCAATGGTTTTTGAGCCCATTGGCATTTATTAATTGTATTTATAAAATCTCCATAAATTTTTATGGATGAATACTCTGGCAGGTGAATGTTTATAATGTGTTTTTTGGGTTATTTTTCTAGGCTGCATGCTTGAAAATGTGGCGGGGTAAGGAGGGGAATCCTAGGTTTTTGTTGTAGAGAAGCTCACGTGTCTTGTCTATGTTTCCACATTTTCCATGCCTCCCTTCAAGCCTCTAAAAAAATATGTCAACAGTTTCAAGGATATGAAATTTGGTACAGTGAATATTGGTGCCAGATCTGCAGATGGCTGTGGTTGGCTTAGATGCCCTCCTCAATGTCAAGAAAAAAATGGTGGTTGTCTATTCCTCGAGTCCCTCCATGTGGTCTCTTTGATGATGCAAGGGAACGTCTGCAACATCAACGAGATTCAACAAACCAAATTCTTTAAGTTTCAGTGGCAATCAACACCAATGTTTTATCTGAGATGGAGGTTCCAGACATTTATTTGGAAACTCTTCCCAAGGTGAGTGTGTAGTGCCCATCATCTCTGAAATGCACCTGGTTCAAGACTAGAAGAGACTGGATAGTAGATAATCATTTTATTTTTTTTATTATTCAGAATGGAAGAGCTAGTCTGGGAGATATCATCTATCCCTACATAATTGCATAATTGTTATCCTAGCAACCCTTCCATACTTCATAGAGAGAATGTTTGTGAAATCCATTTTTTAAGGGTTTTTTTGGGTGTAATAGGGAACACTCTAAAACAGGTTTGCTAGAGTTATGGGCTGCCTTATTGTAACCATGGGATTTGAAACTGGATCTTGTTGAAGTTCCTCACTATTTTTATAGTACAAACCCATGGATAAGTTTCTAGAATTTTTATAGAATCCATTTATGCAGGTTTTTGTTCTAGGTGTAATAGGGTACACTCATTCTCAACACATATTCAGTAGAGTTATGGATTACCTTATTGCAAACATGGGATTTGAAACTGTATCATGCTAAAGTACCACATTATATTTACAGCAGAAATTCTTGGATAAGTCTATAGAATATTTGTAGAGTACATTTATGTACATTTTTTCTCCTTTGGTTGATTTGGGAGTAATGGGTCATTCAAGAATATTATTCTTTTGAAGAAAATTATCTTGGGAGAGTTCATCGCTCTCTTTAAGGTTGGACTGCATCCATAAGATCTATAAAGTTTGGACTGTATTCTTAAGATTTGTAAACGTGTCGCACTCCAACGCATCCTCATAATCCTTATACTAAAATCTCAATACGAATTGGTTAATTGTTATGTTACAATCTTACCACAAGTCAAGTGAGGATGTTTTAACTGGAAGCATGCCGAAATCATTCATCACTATTACACCACAATCCCGTGAATAACTTCATAGGATAGAATACCAATGATATCTATTTATGCATTTTTAAGATTTGAATATATTGGTACAAGCACAAATGTACTTCGTAATCATTTTAGCATAACCTTCACTCACATCAAGATTTATGAGTTGCTTTATTGTGGTAAGAGTAGTGTTATGAGAGGGATTTGAACACGGGTTATAATCTTGTAAATGCCTCTATTGCCATTACACTACAATCTCTTGGAGTATTGATCTTATTAATTTCCAAAATTCTTTGATCTTTTGAACTTTTGAGTGTTGTTGCATCGAGACACCTTATGTATCCAAATGCTTAGTTTCCATGTTTATTTTTCATATTTGATCAAATAGTGTGTCTTTTTTGTGTGGGCAGTTTGGATGAAGTGGTTCTGAAGTTGCTAATGTCCATGTGTTTATTTTTGTGCAGGGACCTACTAGGCTTCATATTTTTTCTCTGCCTCACAATATACACTACCACCAAGCTGCCCAACCAGAAAAGCTAATCTACATAGATTACAGAGTGATGTTTTCTTCTCACTTCCATCAATGCCAAATATGGCAGAACTTTAGGCGGAGTTAAGGACAGCTTTACCTCATTGGGTTGGCAATTGTCTCCAAGAAAATAGCTCTTCACATTCAAATGGAACTGTACATTGCATCCTTGTGAGTTATATTTTACCAGGCCTTTGGAATGTGAAATTTGGTTTCATCTTTGCAAACTTCCCCATCAGGGCTTTTCTTGGAATAATTGGATTTGGCCATTGTCCTTGTTTGTTTGGTGTTCTTGTTTTTCTGTATTCCTTAATGCTACTATTGCTTTTATTTCTGCCAGTTTCTTTTGTATGGTTGTTTTTATGGCTTGTGTTTATCAATGTTAGGCAGAAACACGAAAGGTTAGGACAAGGTATTTTTCCCTCTCTTAGTTTTCACAATAATACAATCTTACATTTCAGCTAAGCCTTCCCAAAACTCGAGACTAGTTCCTATAGGAATTTGACACTGATTTTTTTTATTTAGTACAATTCTTTCCTTTGTAAGCCTTTGGAGGTGGGGCAAATATTAGACTGCATCATGTTAAAGAATTATGTAATGTACCCCATACTCATTATACCACAACCTCATCTCATGTCTATTAGGGTTATGGGCCTCATTTTTGGGGTTTGAACCTGGGTCACACTATTAGGAGTTTCCCCTTAACCATTACGCAACAACTCCTTGGACATTTATCACCCATTACTAGTTGTACTGTGGTAACTGATCTTCCAGATCCTCGTCTGTGAAAGTATAGTTTATCTATTATAAGCATTGACTGTCATTGTTATTTTTCTAAATTAATTTATGGACAAATGCATAGCACACAAACAACGAATAACAAAATATTCATGGTAATTTACAAGTTTTTTGGAATACTTTGGAAAGGAATTTCCTCTCATGATGTCTCTGTTCTTTTTCTTCTCAAATACATATCTCTGGGTATTTATTAACAGAACTTGTTACCTAATGGAAAATCATTTCCCAATAGGATTTTACCAATAGATAAGGATTCCACTCACCTTCCTTCATCCTATCATGCATACTAAAAACCTTAAATAAAAGGAGATGTTGTCATAATCTACCTTTCTGGGCTTTTGGTAAATTAAAGCCACACATTCATCCTACAAATGCTTGGTTAACATAACTGACTAAGCCAAAGATTATTGTGTCATTTGATTATTTCCCTTGCTATGCAACTATAAATGATAGGTTTGGGGAAAAGAGCTTGCAACATTGCCTGTGTCATTGTCATGATTAGGAGCTGATGAAAAGGTGAGGCATGGCTAATTAAGGTCATTGGTGAGTGTTTTTCACTTTTTGTAAGCACAAGATATTTGAGTCTGTAGCACTACAATACAATCTTCTTGTCATCTCCTTTACCAAGATTATGAGCCTCTTATAACATTTTAACCATATAATTTAATTATGACTAGTGTTAAAGGGAATGGTTTGTTAGTATTTAAAATATATCTAGGTCTATAAAGATGTCCAAGTCCCCAAGCTGGGATACTTTGCCTTCCTAAATTTTTGTGCTTCCAAACTCTTTAGACTGCAACCTTTCAGTGCTTATCTTGGTTGTATCTTCAAATTTGTGACAGACAGCTTTAACCTACTGTACACATTGGAAATGCTGGTTAAAGTGTGTGGATTTGATTTATAATTGGTTTGCATATACTATATTTTGATTTCATAATCAAGGCCCTATGCATGATATGTAGCTAGAAGGGGTGATGATTGGGAGTGAATCTTCAGAGGCCAACCTGCAAGTAGGGTGATGAAATTTCTGTTAACAGAGCCACAAGAGAATCATGTTAGCTATACCAAAATTTTGGATATAGGCTAAAATTTGACTACCATAATGTTAACAATGAATCAGCAATTGTGCCAACCTCTGATCAAATGCCATTCTCCTTTCCTTGTAGAAATCTCACGATAGGGTATCAAATGTATTTTTGCGGCATTATGTAGGATTCTTCTACAGGCATCACTACTTTGGAGAGACTAAATCAAGCTATATAATCAATTAGCTGATGGAAAGTCACAAATGAAAAAAAAATCTCAAGTTTGATCATGAGACAATAAACCTTACTCTGTGTTCTCCAAATGAATCATTCCATGCACCTTATGGAGTTCAAATTGTGGCAGCATAATGTCAAAGACAAAAAACTGTCATTTTCTTCCATAATAGCCAAGATGAAAAATGAGTCAGAGCATTGTTAAGCTCATAGATGGAAGCTCAATTATAGAAGTATGGTTGTTTCCTCTGCAAAGAGGTTTATGATAAATGGCAACTGCAAGTTTATGAAATGTAAAAATTTATGTCTCTTAAGTTATAGTGATTATGAACAAGATTCATTTTGAAGAGGCATGGTCATTTTCAAACCTTTAGCTTGGTTCAAAATACCTATAGTTTCATAAAAAGAATATAATGCTTACTTGAAGTATATTTGAAGTTGTAATGTAGAAATTTTTGGGTTAGTTTATGCAATTTTAAAAGTAATACTCTTAAGAGGTTCACTATTGTGAATTTATATACAATGTTTGTTTTGGTTTAACAGGGTACGATGTATTTCTTTATTCATTCACTAGAAAAGTTTTCCACCCATGATGGTTGTATTGCTTCTCGACTCATATTTTTTAATTTATTTGCACACATCTACCCTTGTGTTTTTTTTGCCAGTCTTGTATTTTACAGTTTCACCTTTGGAAGGAGAACTTATTATTCTGCAAGAATAATAATATCAACTAGCTTGCAAATTTAGAAATTGAAAGTTATCTTGGTTTCAGTATAGGCTAGCTCTACTTGAATTATTTCATTAAAGCATTTCGTTGATGCATGCGTATGGCATTCTAATTTGCCAAATTTTGAAGGGTATTTTAGCCCATTTTTCCCTTTCCATTCCCAAGCAATACTTGAGCTTTATTTTCAAAATCATGCAATTTTTACTACATTTGCCTTTATGTTTTTGGTATTGTTCCTTGGTGAAGTTTTATTAATTATTTGGTTATGGAGTTATCACTTTTTCTGGGGTGGTGTGGTAAAGGGCTTGTAGATGGTGCACAGATTATTTATATAATAATGATTACTTCAATAAGGTCAGGATACTGGTAAAATGTTAATAGAAATGCATTTTCAGAATTATCTTAAGAAATTATGTGAATGTTAATGAATGTTTCAGTCAATTTTTCTTCTTTATAGGAACTTAGTTATTCCTCAAGGATTTTAACTAGTTGTTTCAACTTTCTTCTATACAGGATATAAGCTTATGATTTTAATTGATTTCTTTCATGGGATGGTGTTTTAAGGATTAAATTAAGTGGGAGTTGATTAGCATGCTGCAGAGTATCTGCCCATAACAAGCAGTAAAAGCTTGGCCATCAAGGAACAATTTAGGAAATAAGACATGTAAAATATTTTGAATAGCTGGGGTGGAACCTTTCTTCACATCTAATGATATTTGTTGTTATGATTTGGTAGATCGCAACATTGATTGTTGTTTATACAAATTGGGAATTCATTGCAATGAAGGGCATGGGTTGGGGCTGGGTTGGGCTAGCATAATGTGGCTTTACACCAATTTCTTTCTTTTAGTTTGTTCTTTCTTTTAGGCAAGGACTGTAGATGCAGCGCAACCCTTGTTTTATAATTGTCAGCCTGCCTCCCATGGCTAGAACAAATGTTAGTGAGGTTGTAGTGGAGACTATTGAACTAATAGATTTTGTAAAGCAGCATAATTATAGTTTCATCTTGATACCATTTAGCTATGTTGCAAAATTCCATTAACTTATCCAAAAAGTAATAATATTAAATCTAATTAATACTAGCATTATAGTTAAATTAAATTCATAATTAGAGCACAAACAAGATAGATGAGGTTGTTGCAAGTATGAGGTTAACCAGTGTTGTCATTGATGTCAACATACTCATATTGCATTGGTAAGAAGGATTGGATAAGTTGTGTACTGAGGATATTGAGAAAATTAGTCTCAATCAGGAACAGTGAAGAATAGTGATGAGAAGAAGGCAAATGTACTCAAAAGGTTGAGGATCAAAAGGTACAGATTAAAGGGTTTGTAGATATGAGTCTTGAGATGATCCAGTTAAGATTTCAGAGGTCTGCATGAAGATATGAAAAAGTTGTGATCGGTCAAGTAGAACTGGTTCCGGGAGATGCTCTGGAGGGACAGAGTGTTACAAAAAGGTCCGGTGAGATCCGGAGGTGCATTGTTAGACTCTGCGGATTGGAAGGAGTGTTTGGGATGTCCTTGTGATGTGTCATCTCAGTTTGTACAAAGTTTGGAGGTCCGTAAGAACCTGTTTCAATTTGACAGTTGCGACAGACTATGTTCTTGAAGTTCCAGATAAAGAGGAGAAGAGATTCCAGTAAGTAGAAGAAGTGCGGATGTACCTGGTCACTTAGGCAAGCTTGTGAAGGTTCTTGGATCATGTTGAGGTTGTGTTGTCGGTCCGCATCAGTGTTAGAGCCCGGAATTGAAGATATTCTTCTGGATGAAGATATTCTTGTTTAGACTGGCCGACCGGATGAGTTACTCATCTTGCGAATGTTCTTGTGGATGATTGCCGACTTAGATGATTGTTCCTAAGTCGACGCCTTGTATAAATAAAGATTTGTGAGTTCATTTCAAAGTGTGTGTGGTGCGGATGAGTTTGGCATAGTGAAAGAGCGAAGGGCAGAGCAGAAGTATCTCGGGCTTAAATGGAACTGATCCAGACATGGTAAAGATGTCAATCTCTAGTTCAAGTTTGTGATTCTTATCACTTTGTAGACAGTGTGTCTCTTGTAGGCAGTGTGCCTCTTTGTGAGCAGTGTGCTTGGGCAGTGAGCCCTAATTGGCATGTGCCACTCATTTTTCTTATTCTTCTAATAGAGAATAATCCTTGGGTTAATCACCCCGTGGTTTTTCCCTTAACCGGGTTTTCCACGTCAAAATCTTGGTGTCCAATGTGTTGATGTTTATCTGCTTCTGTGTTTATGCATTATGCTTTCATGAATGGTTAACTAATATGCTATTAACTAACAAAGAAGAATCAAGTGTTTGAAGTAGAAGCAAGTTTTTGTACAACTGATTCACCCCCCCTCTCAGTTGTGTGCCCTAGATCTAACACTCCCATGGCTAGAACAAATGTTAGTGAGGTTGTAGTGGAGACTATTGAACTAATAGATTTTGTAAAGCAGCATAATTATAGTTTTCATCTTGATACCATTTAGCTATGTTGAAAAATCCCATTAACTTATCCAAAAAGTAATAATATTAAATCTAATTAATACTAGCATTATAGTTAAATTAAATTCATAATTAGAGCACAAACAAGATAGATAAATTAGACAATTTTCTTTATGATGATTACATTAAAATAATTTGAGACTATTTTTCATCAAGGTTGTCCTCACTAGTGCGATCATCAAAATATGGGAACCAACGTTCAAAGTCATCCACATGTGCCTATGGGGATAATTTGAAGCATAATTTGGAAGTAATTTTTGCATTTGATTTTAGGTTTTATTCTATGCCTCCAAGGATTACATGTCCATGCATCATTGACTCTATTTCATAACAACAAACTACCATGTACATTTTATGCATCCTCATGTAAGATAAATAACTAAAAACATTAGAGATCATTGAAGAAAAACTAAGCTTTGTACAATGTAAAAATTTATTGTCCCTAACCAAATAACTATGCTCAAGTAGCATACATTTCATCACACACTATACATCTCTAAATGTGTAAATTATTTCATAATTAGTGTGGGTATTCAACTAAATAATTCATCAACATAAATCTTACTCAACCTTAGTTTACCTTAATTGATCAATTTATTTTTTACATATGTAAAATGTAAGAAAATATTTTCTATGTATGAAGCTTAATGTTTTTAAGAGCAACTAACATGAAAGGAATCATGCACAAATACACACAAGTGTTATTGTTCCCTCAACAACACTAATGTAACTACCAAAACACACATAAAAGAGACATGTAGGTGACACACATGAGGAGAGACACAATGTTAATATCATAGAGGAGTGGAATGCACCTTAAGTAGCAAACTCTCTAAAGTAGAAGTGCCCTCTCAGTTGTTGTCCTTGATGTCAAATACACAAACTCTCAGTTTGTGTTGGTGATACATTGACAGATGCATCATGACAGTTGGCATGGCATGTCATATTGGCATATGCTATTGGTTCCTATAGACTGAGTTCCATTGGTAAAGTTGATATGTTTCATGTTGACACTCCTCATTGCTTGGGTTTGGCTCATGGTAATGTCCTTGATGACTCTCATGTTGGCTTATCACTCTCATGGTTCATATCATGTTACGGATGACAGTTGATGCTCTTGGTATATATTGATATGCTCTATACAATTAACATGCTCTATGCATTTGAATATGCACTTGATTCTGCCAGTTCATATTTGATGATATTCTCTTACATGCTCTATGATAGTTGATATGTTCATTTGTTCACAGTTGTCCATATTTGACGTGCTCATGATCTCCTATGATGCATGGCTCTGATGATTTATCTCTTGTGGCATATGGCTCTGATGATTTATCTCTTGTGTCATGATGGTTAAGGCACATTCTACATTTTATAGGTGCATTCGAAAACTCAAGGCATGGAAAGAGAACTTAATCATGTTTCATTGATGGCAGTTTAAAAAGGGAAGTTAGACCATATATTAGTCCTCAATTTTGATCATGGTATATGGGTTTGGTGATGGTATATGAGTATGGCATGTTTTTATTTGTATTTTTGATTAATCTTGTGATAAGTGGTTGGTCAATGCTTAAAGATGGTCATTATACAAGTCATAGTATTTGGTGCTCATTATACAAGTCTTAACATTTGATGATTATGTTGACATTTGATGGCAATATCTTTTGGTGTCTTGATTGACATTTACTTGGAAACTTGTTGAATGGACTGACAAGGTATTATGATTTTGAATATTTATAAAGGTTATTATTGTCAGGCCTAGTGAACATGTGTTTTAGACCCGACATAATGATTTTGGCATGTAACGACACAAACTCTAAATGGTTACTCATTTTGTGAACTCGGCCAACTTAGGGCTTGGAAATGAATGAAGCTTCCCGAACACACAAACGAGCATTTTGTTGTTTTTGTTATCATTTTTCATTGAGGAAAAGAGCACGAGGAAGAGGTTAGGGTTTGTAGACAGTTGAAGAATGATGGTAATAGTTTGATGAGACAATGCTCAACTATAGTCGACAGTTTGACTTAAGATTCTCTGGGTAATATCATTTAGTTTGATTCTATTTTGCATTTGCAAGGTTGTAATGTTGTCGATTTTGTTTAGAATGTGTGTCTTTCACAGTCAATTTTGATTAAGGGGTTTTGTTGCCTAAATAATGCTGAAATATTTTGTAACTATCAGGTTCTGCAAAAATTTAGTTGTTGTTTGTTAAAAGATTCAGGTATGGAGGTAGTTTGCTTACAGTTCAGAGGTTGTGTACATTATTTAAGATATGTTGAAGGTTTTCATGGTGTGGTTAATGCGAAAAAGGAAATTACTTGACAATATTTGTGACAATGCATATGTGAGAAGAATTTGGAAGAAGCAGGGCAGTATTGTTACATCTGTGGCATTACATGATATGGCTTTATTGTTTCTTTATCAAAGACATTGGTAAGGTTTATAGAGAACATTCTTGTAGTATACATTATTGTTTCGTAGGTGTATACAAAAGGGTTATCCATTTGACCTAACCCTATGGTTTATCTATGGTGGCATATGAAAGGTCTTTATATTCTCAAAGCGGGTTAGTTTGACCACTCTTTTCTTGACAGTTATTGATTCAGTTCGAATCTACTTCAAACGGTTCATCTACTCATACAAGTTGGTTATTGAAAGAAACAAAAGGGCAGTGATAAAGTATAAAAGGGCATAAGATGAAAAACATATGTTAGAAGATTATTATGTGTGTATGGTTACACTATTATTGAAATTAGACTAGAATGTTGAGGACTAGATTGTAGCGAAACAGAGTAACCCTCTGTATTAAACTATATTATTCATTGTATTGATTGAAATATGCCAGTGAGGCACAAACAGCCAATGAGGCACAAATAGTCAGTGAGGCATAAATAGCTAGTGAGGAATCTGTATTTGCTAGTGAAGCACATTTTGATTAAGCCAATGAGGCATTTTATGGAGTGGTTTTTCATCCCTAGAGAGTTTTCCACTCGTCAAATTTTTGTGTTATGGTCATTGGTTCTATTCGTGAGTTTATGTTCTTTGTTTCATGATTTAACTGTTGCATATTATTGTTGACATGAAGCTCATTTTGGATTAGTACAAATGCATAATATTTTTGATACTTATCTCAGTCCAATGAAGTTATAAAACTGCCTTATCATGTTCTTCCATGTTCACAAGCTAATAGTTCATTACAGTTCATCATCAAATATTGAATTCCATAGTTGGTAAAAGTTTATAAATGGTTCTATGCATGATTTGTTATTTTGCCAAAAACAAGTCTATTTTATAAGACACTGATTCACCCCCCCCTCTCAGTGTCTTTCGTACTCCAACACAACACAAGAGGTTCACACAAGTAGAGAGCTATTACCAACTCAATCTACCCAAAGAAACATGCAATACAATGCAGTAGTAGGACATACAATAGCAGAAGAATAAAAAAGAAAGGAGACACCACATAATTTATTCCTTAGATTCATTAACCATAGTGAAGTGATGTTATAGATACATTAAGAAGGAAGACACAACCCATTTCCATCTAAGCACTTTCACAAGAATCCTACAACATTCACAAAGGTTCATCACAAGAAACCATGGATTTAATCACAAATCTAAAATCACAAGAATAAGTTTCAAACCAAAGTGTTCAACACAAAGCCTAAATATGTATATATGCCCTTGCCTTGAGCTGGGTTTCTTTTAGATATCAATGAGAGTAGTTGATGCATGAGAAAATGTATGGTCAATATTTTGGTGACTATACCTAAATAATGTTGTTGCTTTAACTCCTACAAGAACTTGGGCATATGCATAGGCGATTTCACTTATGTAAGAATAGTTATATCCTTACTCAAGTTGCCTAGCACTTAAATAAATATTTATCACACTTTGTAATGTTTTTTCTAAGGATTGCCTTAAAGTAAGTTTGAATCTTTTGTTAATCGATCTTTGAGAGTATGCCAGGATCCAAAGGTTATGATATTTTCTTAGGAATCATTATAACCTTATCTTGTAAGAAACAAATCTATCCCCTTCAAACACAATTGAGTAGGTTGGTACTTTGTGACTTGTTATCATAGAGGCAATGTTCTGTTGATGGGATTCTCATAAGTTACTCTTTGGTTAACATGTGGAGTGGTTGAAAAGAATCCTTAGTGTGAGATGATATGTTCATATATGGAAGCAATTACATCTTATACAAAAAAATGTTATGGTAAAATACCATTTTGTAAATATATCATTGTTTGTAGATCAATCCATTTATGACTTTGAAGAACACCCTCTCAACATGGACCACTATAGGATTTTTTGCAAATAAATTCTAAAGATAAATTTGTAATAGTAGAAGGCACTTTGGTTAGTCCAAGGACTAAACCAAACTCACTTATTTTATATCAAACTATTATGTCTAACCATAATATGAAGGTATGAATGCAGAAACATAATATCATTCTATTTCAAAAAGTTAACATTTGTATTGATATTATGATGATATGATGTTTTTTCTATTGTTGAGTTCTTAATAAGACTTTGAAACATAAGTTAGAGAGAAAATAACTTTTCAAAGATTAATTAATGTGTCCATTTTATACTTGTAATTCTCTTATAAGACCTTTTGTATACTTAGATTGAACAATTAGTCTACATCAATCATGGATTCTAACTTAGAAAGGTTACTCAGGAACTCTCATAAAGGACTAATCAATTCTTGTTAGTTGAAGTTGCTTAACTAGCTTTAGAAGTACAAGTTTAACAAGTTATTGAACAAAATAAATAAATAAAAAATAATGACATATAACATGATGCCTACTTGTTGCATGTGTTTTCCTTGTACTGTGTGGAGTTGATTAATCAAGGTTGAATAAGGTAGTGCTACTATACTTGTTAATTAAAAAAATAACTAACATCCAAATTTGTTATCTGAGTCCAACTTAAGTTACATTGTGGGCCCGTAAACCACAAGTCCCAAGATTATTTTTACCTCTTACCCTTGGGAAAATATCATTGGAATACAACAAAGGTTTTATAGGGTGTGACATTAAATAGTTTCTCTTAGGCTACTACATGGGGACATGTCCAATTTTATAGGGGGATAGACAACCTCTAAACTTTGTAAACAAGAATTAGACATTAGTGTAAACCATTTATACATGAATTTAAAAGTGCTCTAAAAATTATCTATGGGTGATAAAGTTTAATATTTTTCTATTGTTGTTAAGATGCCTTTCAAGATTTTACCATCTTTTGTTTTATTGTACTTTGTTATTGGACTTGATCAACCCAATAACTTTGAACATGTGTTTTATAAAGTATTGTATAGAATTGATGTCCTTAGAATGTTATATCATTAATTGCCTATGCATCTATGACAAGTTGATATATGTTGAATGATGTTTTGACTAGATTAGGTGTTAGAAACATCCTATTGATAGCAGTAAGATAAATTGCATTGCATCCTTGTTGGATTCAAAACTTTCCTTGAAGCTTTGTTTGAGTGATTGTGTGAAATAATATGAACTCTAGGTAATTGTGTACTTGTTTCCATTCCATTGTATTTGAAAAGAGGATATTCATGTAGTCCGAAATGCATGACTATCATCTTGGATTGTATTTTTATATGGTACTCAATGATGAGTGACTGCATACTATGGGATATGCATGTCATCACCAGGTAAGTGTTATGTAACACTTTAGTAAATTTTATGTTGAAGTTATACTTAAATAATTAAAACGTCTATATTAACTATTTAGTATATACACTTGCATTATCTCCTCATGTATAAATCCATGACCTATTTCATGTGATATTGTACTTATAGTTCTAATTATGTTATTGATTAGCACAATATTTCTATGGGATATAATTGTAGTTTAAATTAAACTAGAAGGATTATTGCAAAGATATAAAATTTGGAAAATATAATTATGGATGAAGTTGAAGTTAAATAGATTCTTTGTGATATTAATTGTGCTACATCTACACTTACTTGACTAATTATTTTGGTGAACTATGTTGTAGATTCAATTTGAGCTATTGAGGACAACAGCTAATTTACAGGGGGAGAAATTTTATGGGACTTATTCCCTAAAATGGAAGGAGTTATTTTATGAATAACCCTTAAAAAATATAAGAGGATGGAGTTTATTTAACCCTTTATATTTAAAAGGGAGATAGGAAATTAAAGGATATTATGATACTTTGGTTAGAATGGGGATAAATAAAGAATATTTATAAAAACCCTTTTTAAAAGGGAGGAATTATTATTTATTATTAATGATAACCTTTGTGAAAGGGTGTGATTGTTTAGAAACCACCCCTTAAAAGGTTATCTAAGGCATTTATGTGAGACTTGGAAAGGGCATGGAGATCACTCAAAGAAGCAGAAAGTAGTTTGGTGGGCTATGGGCATTGGAGAAGGGGGCACATACAGTGTGTCCAACTCAGGGTATAGAGTACACTCAAGATTGTCCTAGCCAGGGCTTTGGTGTGTAAGCATGGTGCGAGTAGGAACATGTGTTTTTACACAGGTTTTATGGAATGCACCATAGCTATGAGGGCCAAGGCCATTGAAATCTTCCTAGGGTGAGAGTGGCCTTTCCAAGAGCTTGAATTCAAATGAGTACTAAACTTATTGTTAATAAAAGATATTGGGAATATTATATAATAGTTTTGATATAAATTTGATTATGGATCATGTTATTCAATTGGCTATGTTAATTATTTACTTTAGAGTTCCTATTAAATTATCACATGTTGTAATTTACATTAAAATTGAAAGCCTTGCATTCTTTAAATTATTTAACTCTAGTAATAATTATATTTAAATCTACTACTAATACTTAATTAACTCTGGGAGAAAAGTAGTGTTACAATAGCATAGGGGTATGAAGATTTGAAGGCTTATGATACATCTATCATTACTCATACTATTCTATTGAAACTGGGGGCACCATTTAGACAAAAATAAAGGCCGATGAACCCATTGTTGGAACCACTTATCTTCAAATAAGTTTAAAAGTTGTAAGCCTGTATCATTTTCCTAGTGAGACACTCTACTTGATTCTCGTTCAAAAGAAACATGGTGAAATATGTCTATGTGTGGACTTTTAAAATTTGAATAGGAAATCAAGAAAAGATAACTATCACCACCTTCCCTAGATGAGGTCTTGGAAATAGCTAATAGGTCCCAAATGATGTATTTTCATGATGGGTATTTGGGTTACAACCAAGTCATGGTAGAACCTAGTGATTGACTCAAAACACCTTTCACAATAAAATGGGGCACATTTGCTTACGAAAGAATGATATTTGGATTGATCAACATAGGTGAAACATTTCAAAGAGTTATGGATATCCTATTCAAGGATTTGGTTGGTCAATGTATTGTCATATATATGCAAAGATGTAGAGATCATGGAATGTCACTAAACCCAAAAAATGCATCTTTAGGGTTACTAAAGGAAAATTACTCGGTCATGTCATCTCACAAAGGGGGATATGTATTGATCCTTGAATATCTCTCTCCCTAGGATCAAAAAGGAGTTAAAATCATTCTTCAAAAAAAAAAATTTAAGTTTATACCTAGTTTTGCAAAAATAGTGAGACATTTGAATGTTATGTTGAAGAAAAACTAAAAGATATAATGGACCCTTGAAGTGAAGAATAACTTAGAAGAAATTAAAAGGGCTATTGTTGATACTCCCATATTAATCAACATAGATTATATGCAACCCTTTTATATTTACTCATTCACATCTAAGCACTTAGTGGTAGTTATATTGACACAAAAAAGGAAGTTGGTGATGAAAGACCCATAGCCTTCATGAATTCCCCTCTCTCTAATGATGAAGTTAGATATTATATAATGGATAAATAGATGTTTTATTTGGTGAAAGTTGTCAAGAAGTTCAAACACTACATATTATGTAGTAAAACATTATCCAGTGTGCTTGACCTAGTTGTAAAGGATATGATAACACAAAATGAGATAGGAGAAAGGAGGAAAATGGGTAAAGCATGTTGTAGGAGTTTGATCTTGAGATACAATCGATGAAAATAGTCAAAGGAAAGGGATTGAGAAAAAGTATAACTAAAATCAATCCTCATGTGATATTGCAAGAATACACTATGCAAGATATCACTACAAATGATTGGTACAGGGATATTGTGTCCTACTTACTGAACTAAAGGTGTCTTGACCATATGAAGTCAACTCAAAGGAGGGATTTAAAAATTAAATGTTTCAAATTTATGATCAAATTAGGCACGTCATATAGATAAATCATGAAGGAATCTATTTGAGATGCCTTAACAAACATGAAACAATTGAGGTGATGAAGGAATTTCATGACAAATTTAGTACTGGGCATAGTTCAAGTAACTCCACTACACATCAGTTATTATGGTTTGGATATTATTAGTCTAGTTTTTCAAGGATGCACATAAGCATTTACAAAATTGTCATATTTGTCGAGCTGCACCCCATAGAGAACATAGCCTAGTAATGCCTCTCTAGCTAGTCATTGAAACTCATTACTTTGCATAATGGGATTGTACTTCGTCAGAGTAATCAATCCAAATTCATTAGCTACACATAAATTTATCCTTACTATGATAGATTATTGTACTTGATGCACACAAGCTTAAGACTTCAATGTACAACTAAAATGGTAATCAAATTTTTTAAAGAACACATTATCACTAGGTTTGGAATGCTTATGCTTTGGTATGTGATAATGGCCCTATTTTTTCCTCTTTACAATTCACTGAATGAGCTTTTAGTAATAATTTAATCCTTAATTTCTCCTCTAACTCTTGTCTACAAGGAAATGGAGTGTATAAATCCACTAACAAGAATATTCTTGATGTCATAAAAATAAGTTTAAACAAAAACCCAAGGGATTTCTATAACCTACTAAAATTTGCTTCATGATCAGATAAAACAAGAGTTAAATTTGTTTTATTGATATCTCCTAACCACCATGTGTATGTCCAACACCCCATCTTCCTAGTGAACTTGAAAATTCATACTCTCCAATTCATGCATGAATACCTGGAGACTGATGATAAGGTTGAAGCATGGTTAATGAATTTATTTCAATTGGAGGAGAAATGAGATGTTGATTTGCAACATTTTAGTGGATAGTAGGAAGTTATAAAGTGATGGTTAAATAAAAGGGAAAAAGTAAAAGCCTTTAAAATTTTAGAGCTAGTGTTGTGGGATAAAGCCCACAAAAATAAGGGAAACCATAGTAAGTTTGAAATATTTTGGCATGGTCCCTTTCAAATATTTGAGATACTAGGGGAGAACACCTTTAGGATATAGGCCCTAAATGGTGAGGATGTCCCATTTCCAGTAAATGGGTGGCCTCAAACATTATTTTGAGGCCTAAGCAAAGATTCATCATTTTGTATATAGTTTTCGTGCGGTGCATATTTGTATGTTGATTTTGTTTTGTTCTCTTTCAATTTGTGTGTATTTGGTGTTTGTCTTCATTGTAGTGATGTCAACACTAGAAAATATTTGTTGGTTTGTAACTTCATCTTAAGTTTCCCTTCGTGCAAGTAAAGGGAATTGGTGATTTTTCCATATAAGGCTTAATCAGACATGACTTGTCGAATTGCTTACAACAACCCATTGATCTCTTATGAGTAATTATTCCTTTTTCCCTTTAAATGGGTTGACATCCTAGAGTAAACTTCCATTGAGTAATTTTCCCATGTGCATAGGGGTGTATTCATGATTGAGAAGGCATGAATGATTCTAAGGTATATTTTGCATTAATTTCAACCTCTCACCCAACTCACATTAATAGCTCTTGAATCTATTGGATAAAGCAACCACAATCAAAATATCAATTGGATTTTTTTATTATCATAGTAATCCACAACTTAGAAATGGGCTTTGGTGCCTATAGATTAAGTTGAATAAATGAAAATAAAGCAAGAAAAGAATAATCTCATTCAATCTAGGTGTTTTAGGTAACATCTACCCTGGCTATGGATGCTTGGCTAGTAATATAGCTATCCCTAGTGTGGGATTAGAGAACTTTGTTAGGGTTATAAACACCTAGCTAGTAGTAGAGCACTATCTAGGTAATCAAGGGCGTGTCAAAAGGATTCTCATGCTTATTTAAAATACTTTTGCCTAATACAATGAAAAGTGTACTATCATAACTTTATATTCAAACTATGTTAGCCAAACTCCTTAGATTTAAAGAAGGAATGAAGACACATGAACACATTATGGAAGAAATAATGCTAAATTTTACTTTACAATTGATCCATTCTAACTCAAGCATGAATGTGTTCATTTGTGCTTCAAGGATGGATTCATTATTAAAGGCAAAACTCTCAAGAATTCTTCATATTTTGAGAGTATCTAGAGTGGTTACTTATAGAAAATTTCATTGGATATGGTTGTAAGTTGATTCTTATAATGGTTCTAATTTTTGCTAGCATTAAAAATATTACACATTTCTAATTATGATCAATCAAATCCCTAGACTATCAAATTTTCATATTTAAGACTTTAATGTTATGTGTCATCTTATGTGATTTTGAATGTTTCTAGGGGAATTTGTTGTGCCCTCCAGAACACACCCCTATTCTTATCGAATTGCGGACCCTTGTTTTGAATTTTCTTTTCATTTTGAATCCAAGTCTTGTATGCTTCATGTTTTAAAATTTAGTCAAGGGATCCTTTGTGATTTTTAAGTCATTTGGTGTCAATGTTGCCAATTCATGGGCTAAGTGTAGGGGAAAGTGTACTGGAGTTATCAAATTACATTATTTAAATGTTGTTGGAGTTGGTTAGGAATGTAAATATTAGGATGGATAAAAAATTTATCTCTAGAATCAAATTTTACCTTTGGCAAAGATCAATCTTTTCTTTCAATTCTAGAGTCATGCAAGATTGCACCAAAACCTTGATTCCCTACCCTACAGAAACTAGTAGACTTTTTGGTCTAGACTACAGTAGTGCAAAGCTACCTAAAATCTCTAATTCCCTGATCTACATAGATTGGTAGACTTTTTGGTCTAGTCTAAAATATTTCAAAGATACCTAAAATCTATGTTTCCCTAATCTACATAAACTGGTAGACCATTTGGTCTAGTTTGTAGTTTTGTAAAGCTACCTAAAATCTTTGATTCCTTGATCTACATAAGTTGGCAAAAAATTTTGGTTTAGCCTATAGAGTCTTGCAAAGCTACCTAAAATAATCAATTCTAAATAAACTGGCAAACTTTTTCGTCTAGCCTACAATCTTGCAAAGTTGCCTAAAATCTTTGATTCCCTAATCTACGTAAACTAGTGGACCTTTTGGTTTGTCCTATAGTCTTTTAAAGCTACCTAAAATATTTGATTCCTTGATCTACATAAATTGGTGAACTTTTTTCTCTAGCCTGCAGTCTTGCAAAGCTCCCTAAAATCTCTAATTCTCTACTCTTTACAAACTAGTAGATTTTTTTATTTGGCTTGCAATCCTACAAGACTATAATCATCTCCCAAAAATTGATTCATTAAGTCTATCAAACTTATTCACTTCACCTACAGCATTGTCTACCTATGCTAGAGCTCAAAACTTTTTCCAACCATTCTAAGCATTGCATGAATGCATCAAACTTCCAAAATCCTGACAATAGAAATGCATTTAATGTTCGCACATGAGCGTGGGTTATCAAACCCCATGACACTTCATTTATCCTGACTTGTCTTTTTTTATTGCATGTTTCTAGTGTTCATATCTGTCCATGTGTCCTCACTTCCTACAAATGGATTCACACTCCTCATTTGACAAATTCTTTGTATTCCAACTTAGTGATTGGATGCAAAGAATTGGTGAAGATTATTTGGGTCTTAGTACACTTGTGTTTTAAGTTTCATAACTCATTGTTTTATTTCACTTTTGTAATCCAAGCATTCTATCATATGTGCATTAGGGATACATTGGCAAAGTAGGTTTAAATGTTGTAATTATCCCCAAATTTGAAACCCTAGGTTTTTCACTCCACCTGGAAACCATATACACCATTGCACTCTAAATTTGAAATACTAGGTTATCTATGCCACCTTGAATCCCTAGCAATCATCATCATTAATTTCATCCTATTGCTAATTTTGTAGATATTTAGATTTATTTTTTAGTAGTATAGTGACTATTTAGCTACACCAATTCTCTTAACCCTTGCCATTCTTATATTATTGAGCTTTTACTTGATTTCTGTAGCTTCTTGTTTGACTACAATATGGCTATAAACCCCCACTACTTTCTTATATCAAAATTTTTTACCAAGCTTGCAACCCTATTGGACTATCACCTGCCTCCAATTTTCTAAGACCTAATCCATCCCATCCATCCAACTAGTTTTAAGATTGCAAGCCTTCTTCAAATCTCTACAACTCTCAATCCTAAATACAAGACCTCCTAAAATCCCTATGGGCTTGTCTAACTACAACCTAGCCTCAAATTTTTGCCACCTTTAATAGGTGGGATTTTTCATTGTTCTTGTAATCCTACAAAGCTACTCCAAAACTCCAAGACCTTGCCAATGCTCTAACTAATAAGATCTTCTTGACTGTAAAGATGTTAAAGAATTTTGAAGGCTCGCCTAAGGTGTTTTGATGCTAATTTATTCAATTTTTCACATGACAGGTCAAGATCAAAGATTGTTTCTTTTCCTACAAAAATTAAGTATGGATTCAAGGGAGTTATTTCTTAATAAAAGTTAATCTCCAAACTAGAAAACACCCAGACACAAACCTAGGCCATGTTAGCCTAGAGGAATTCCATAAGAGGACTAAAAAGAAGAAAACAAGTATAATGACAAGACCTTTGGCAAAGAATGGCCTCATGGAGGCTACAACTTTTCCCATTTTAGTCCAATCAATGGACCTGGTAATGACTTGTGAAGAATTCTATGATCCCGAGACAAGGGAGATTAAAAAACAAAAAATCATCCCATTCAATAGATCATGCCACAATATACTAAGGAGATGTTGGGCATCCCCATGAGGGATAAACATCCAAATATTGCTATCAATTTTTCTAAACAATTTTATAAGCTTATTTCAAACCAATGTTTGGCCATATTAAATAGAAATTGTCTGAAAAAGCTAAGGATATCAACAACTAGACTTCCAAAGACCTTATATAGGAGTGACTTCTATGAGGAAGTTAATTATATCATTACTTTCCTAAATAGGGTAATGGGCCATGCAGATGCAAAGAACTTCCACTCTTAGATGTTCCAATATATAGCCAAGATCCTTGAAGGAAAAGAATATGTTGATTAGGCTACATTGAATAGTAATTGCCTACACAATTAACTTATTGATGTCAATGAATCAAAGAGATTCTACATGACTTCATATTTTTTGTACTCTCTAGTGAGGAGAGGATTGTTTTTTGGATTAAAGAAAGAAGGAAACATGGGAATTGGTCAAAATAATGTCTATGAACATTATTCACAACTTGAACTACAACTAAGCTCAAAATGTTTCAAAAGGGTAAATGATGCTTTCATTTTATTTATAATCAAAATGTTTGAGAATGACCCCACTAAAATAATGTTTGTAGAATCAATTTCTACTATGGTCCAATGGGGAAATTGGTTTATTCAATTTGCTACATTCACATACATCAAGATTGATGATATTGCTGAAGCACCCTACAAGCTACCAAAGCATGTTAGCGACAAATTGGTATTATTGGATTTATGTTGTCAGTTGGTAGTAGTACACAAATCTTTGTCTATAAAGCACAAGATAGGAATTCATTTTCCAATTTATATTGGTAGATATACGTGTCCCTCTAACCTCATTGCCAAGTTTGTAGAAATTGAAATGGCCAAAGTGTCACTTTACAAGTTTGAATCTAGATCATTCTTTAACACTAGAGGAACATGGAAGGGCTATTGGGTCCATCTTAGGCTCGTTGACCAAGCTTAGAAGACTTTTGAGAATATTGTGATGATGAGCATGAGGTTAGGAAAAGAAGTTACTCTAGGCTCACCACTTACCAAATGAAGGCCTTCAAGATTACAAAAGTACCCAAAGAGTGTATGATCATGGGGTGATTTTGGATCTTTCTTATGGTGAGAAATGGATTCTTAATAATGGGAAAATGGGTTTGTGGCCTAGTTATTTCATTAGAGGCACATCGGTTAAAGGATTGTACACCACCAGATCTACAAGCAATTGTAGATAGACACTCAATAGTTTTTGGACATATGCAAAAGGATCACCTTCTAAAAGAGATCATTCTCATGTCATTAAACTAGTACCAAGGATCCAACCACCAACATCAATCCCTAAAGGTTCCCATATGTATAGAAAAGAGATATTGAGAAGATGGTACAAGAGATGCTAGAGGAAAGTAGTTTTAGGTGTAGTCAAAGTGCTTACTCATCTTTAGTGGTAATCATGCACAAGAAAGATGACACTTGGTGGACGTGTCCTAATTATAGAGATCTCAACAAGTACACCATAAAAGACAAGTTTCCAATTCTAGTAATTGATGATTTCTTAGATGAGCTTAATGGTGCTATTTACTTTACCAAACTTGATCTTCGTTCTAGTTTCATCAAATCAAAATTAGAGATGAAGAAGTACATAAGATAATATTTTGAACCCATAAGGTGCACTATGATTTTTGGGTGATGACATTTGGCCTCACAAATGCACCATCTACATTTCAAAGTTTGATTAACTTTATCTTCAAACCATTTCTACAAAAATTTGCTTTGGTATTTTTTGATGGCATCTTAATATATAGAATAACTTGGAAGGAACACTTACAACATGTGAATTGAAAGTTTTTGACATTCTTGAACAACATCAACTTTATCCTAAGCCATACAAGTGTGTTTTTAGAGTCAAAGAGGTGGAGTAACTAGGTCACATGAGGAAATCAAGGTGGACCCTCACAAGATCAAGTCCATAGTAGAATGGAAAGTGCCTAGGACCCTCAAGAACCTACATGGTTTCTTAGGGCTTATTGGTTACTATCACCAATTTGTAAAATTATGATAGCATAGTAACACCTCTCACAATTTTATTGAATAAAGATTCCTTCCAATAGAATGAGGTAACCACCAGGGTATTTGTGTAGCTAAAGGAAACCATTTATACAACTCCAATTCTAGCTAGCCTAGATTTTTCTAAAACCTTTATTGTGGAATTTGATGCTTTTGGGCATGGCATAGGAGCAATATTCATGCAAGAGGGAAGATCCCTAGCATTTGAGAGTCACCAACTCAAAGGTAAGAATTGTTTGAAGCCATTTTATGAGAAGGAAATGATGGCTATCCTACATGCATTTAAATAATGAAGACCTTATCTAATGGGAATACACTTTAAGAAAAAGATAGATAGTGATAGTCTCAATACTTCTTGGAATAGAGGTTGTTTTATGAAGAATAACAAAAATGGGTCACAAAGATGTTGGGATATGACTTTGAGGTCATATATAAGAAATGAAAGGAGAATTTTGTGGTTGATAATCTATTTAGGAGGGATTAGCTCACAGAGTCACTATTGTATGTCATTTCCATGTTGCAAATAGATTGGGTGGATCAAATGTGTCAGACAAATTTGTATGGAAAGGAAATGATATATGGTACAAGGACAAGTTGTACCTTTGTAAGAACTCAACCCTTAAGTTTAAGGTCTTGGAAGATATGCATACTTCTCCAGTAGGTGGGCACTCTAGATTCTTGATTTCTTTGGGATGGGCTCAAAGGGGGTGTCAAAACATTTGTAACAAAATGCATGGTATGCCAACAAAATAAAGGGAAGATAATTAAGAGTCCAGGTATCATGCAACCCTTATTTATTCCAACCCAAAGGTGGGAAGAGGTATCCATGGATTTCATCATGGGTTTTCCCAGGTCGAAAGGAAAAAATATCATCATGGTTTTTGTGGATCAACTCACCAAATGTGCACATTTTTATGCTTTGTCACACCCATCTTTAGCAAATTATGTAACAATAGCCTTTATGGATACCATTCAAAAGTTACATGGGACTCCAAATAGTAAGTGATCATGATCTTATATTTGCAGGTAATTTTTGGACTGACTTATCTCATGTTTGAGCACTTAGTATGCTCATATCTCATCATATCATCCCTAATTAGATGGATAGACTAAGGTGGTCAAAAAGTACTTGGAGGGATATCTCTAATTTTTTGTTTCAGATAAACAAGAGAGATGGGTGTAATGGTTGCAATGGTTGTCACTAGTAGAATGGTGGTAAAGCACTTCTTTCCATGCTTCATCCAAAATGTCTCCATTTGACACTATATGGGTACCATCCCTCTTCATTGTAGGTACACCAAAGGTTAGAGTAGTTGAAGAACACATTCAACACTTGAAAGAGGTACTCTCTAGTCTCAATGAGAGATTGGAAATTGCATAGAATAGAATGAAGCAACAAGCTAATTAGCACCATAGTGAAAGGACTTTTCAAGTAGGACATTGGGTCTTTATATGATTACATCCATATAAGTAGTTTTCAATGAAGCAACAGAAGAAAGATAACAAGCTTGCACCCAAGCATTATGGCCTTTATAAGGTTTTGCAAAGGACTAGCAGTGTGGAATACAAATTGTAGTTACATAAGTCAACAAAAATACATCTAGTCTTCCATGTTTCCTACTTGAAGAAGGTGATTAGACAAAGAGTTTCATCCTATACTGAGTTACCAAAGCATAATGAGGATGGTAGAATAATTTTGGAACTTGAGGGAATCCTTCAAAGATGCACTAAGAGGCTACAGACAAGGGTGATCACAAATTATTTGATCAAATGGAAGAATTCTCCAGTCAAAGATTTTATCTAGGAAAATGAAGATTTTGTACAAAAGCATCCACAATTGATCCATGTTGAGGACAATGCTTCTCAAAAGAGGGGGGTATGCTATGCCCTTAACCCATTAATTGTATTGGGATATGCGTAGCTGACTTGTGGCTAGCATAACCCTTAATTAAGTTATATAATCATTTGCATAGTCTTATATAGGTGGTTTGGTCAGCCTGGGTAGCATCCAAGGCATATGCATGGTATGTATAGGAAGGTAGTGAGTAGTAGTTGATCATCATATTTCAAATTCTATTCTTGTTGAAGCCATTTGGAGATTTTCCCCCTCAAACTGGCATATTATTATCAAGTATTGCAAGTATTACTATTATATTTCCAAGTATTTGTTGTTGCATTCTTCTATTGTGCAAGTTATGTCATTACAAATTATCATTAGTTAAATAAATGTCATTGTTTCTCAAGAGGTCATGTTTTATGGAATTTTAATCATGCAAATGGTTTTATGTAATAACATCCTTGAAAAAATCAATCACATTACAAAACCTAAATGGTTGAGCATCAACTAAGATTTTGTATTGCTTACAATTATGCCAAAGTGTCACACATCAATAAAATGTATAAGGAACAAATCTCATAGCATGTAACCATTGACACTATAGTAGAAAATTATAAGATAATT
Organism: Cunninghamia lanceolata; assembly: GCA_027924645.1. Classification (NCBI taxonomy): domain Eukaryota; kingdom Viridiplantae; phylum Streptophyta; class Pinopsida; order Cupressales; family Cupressaceae; genus Cunninghamia; species Cunninghamia lanceolata. The sequence goes on along the minus strand of BSBN01001059.1, from coordinate 854,484 downwards.
GACCTAGCATCTCATGGAATAATTTGTCCAAAGGAATTGGTCCAGCTATAATAGACAAAGTAATATTACCACTACAACAAATCCCTGTGATTATCTCCTTTTTTTGCTCCATTTTTGGCTTCCACCCACTATTTTAATGTATTTTTCTCCAATTTATTGAAAAGTTAGCACTATTTATCAGGATGGCACTTTTTTTGGCATTTTTTGTGTCGATCAGAACAAGTAGGTGCTAAATTAGGGGTCAAATTGCGCCTAAATTAGAGCTGACTTTAGCACCCAAATTAGCACCAACTTTAACGTCTAAATTAGCACCGACTTTAGCGTCGTACACCAAAAAATTCAGTAGTCTCATCGATACCCCAAAAGTTGAACAAATAAGGCACTTCGGCGTAACACCAAAACGTGTCACAACGATCAAACAAAAATATCGATAACCTTTAAGAGATTTGGGATATCAAAGTGATATGGTTTAGAGTCTCACTGATAGAAGGGGTCTCACCAATGAAAAATTAATTTAAAGGGTATTTCGAAGAAACTCTACTGTGTCAAAGAGAGGATTTTTGGGGTCTCTCCGAAAAGGTGACGAAAAGAAATTAAAATATCAAAAGGATGATTTCTTGTTCAAGGAGACTCGTATTATCGAAGTAATGCCAATTAGGTTCATACAGAAATCCCAAACAATAAATGAGATTGCAAAACACATCACCTTGAAATAAAGTGACAAGACATAAAGGTAGCGATCTAACGCTTTGTTTTCAAAAACATTTATATTCCCTTCGATGATATGAGAAACACAAGCAAGATGCCATTAATTGCACAAAGTTAAGATTGTTGAATGGGAATTCAGAGGGCATTACAAAGAACAAGTGCAAGGCGTGGATGAATAAGCAATTCAGGACTAGAGCGATTTGTCAAGTAAGTACTGCAAACTTGCTTGTATAGATTAGTCTGCGTTTATAAATCACAGAGTTGAAATCTAGACATAGTGATAGAAAATGGAAGAAACAATTCAGAACCCAAAGAGTAAAAGACAAAAAACTGGGGATAGGCATCTAAACCAGGATTTATTAGACCAATGTCCCAGGTCAGGATAGAAATCCAGAAGAAATGCCCAACTAAACCCACATGTTGAGAAATTTGAAGATTTATACAGGGATATTGGGGATATATGGACACCAGTCAGAGGGTATGATCTCTTTATCTCCCATTACAGAAAAATGCACAAGCATAAACCCATTTCAAACCCATGGTGGCTAAACTTGGGTAAATTGGTAGTCTCAAATGTGTTTGTAAATGTTCAGTTGATGAAATTTTTTGCAGAGAAATTCAACCCTAAGACTTGTTATATTGAATTCAATGATGGGATTGGTTTCTTCCCCATTACTAGAGACTAAATTGCTACAATGTTTCAGTTAGACACAAGTTTAGACAAGAAATTCAAAATCAAGGATTTGTTGGTTGAGTACCGTAATATGAGTAGCAATTATAAGAGATGGAAGTTACCCTTGCACAAGCCTCACGGTGACAATAACCAACTTAGGGTATTTTCAAAGGGTGAAGATCTACCCTAATCAACTGAATTGTTTGAAGATTATTTCAAAAACACATATTACTCTGTCTGCCAGATATTGGGAATAGAGGCCTCCATGTTCATGGAAATTGTGCCCATGGTCCTAGCTGTGGACATACAGAGTCATGATGCGCAGTATTTTGATTATGCTAAATACCTGGCATATAATATAAAAAATGATTTAATATCTATTAAGAATGGAGGAAGTAAATTCAAACATTATTCTTTATTTATGCATATGGTATTATATGAAGGACAATGTATGGGCTTATGGGATAGAAATCTCAGCGTAAGAGACCTAGACATCAATGGAGATATAAAACCTCTATAAATGTGGATTGCTATTTGGGTATAGCAGATATGACAAATCCCATTATTTATACTTTGAAGAGTTTTTTGTGAAACCAATATTCAAACGGTTTGGACATCCTTGCAACCACAATTTTTCATTGGAAATACAGAAGTTTTTGAGACCAAAAGATAGGCATGAAGAGGGAAAGTTTAGCCATAATTGGGGCAATTGGTATGTTTTCAGAGATTGCACTATGATAAGAGTATTCAGATATGAAAGGCCACCCTTCCTGCTACCAAAGACATACCCAAATCGAGTTGCATACTTAGAAATTGTTAGGCAATTGTCTTCCTTAGACTTCATGCATCTCAAGAATCAGCATAAACAATCATTTATGCCTGGGACTTTATGCTTTAGAGATTTCACAGTACTTTTTGACAAAGGTTATCAATTAATTGATAGTAAATTAGAACAATTCATATTACCTTTTGGAAATGCAAGAGGAAATTTTGATCTGGAACACTTCATAAATAGTGTAAAAACAAAGCAAAAGTTAAAGGGATATGATCATGTCCTATTTGTTGATGAAGATTTAATCAGAAATTGTGATGAAACTACAGCAGCAGAAAGAAGAAGTTTGTACCATAAAACCATGTTAGCAGAGGCTTGGAGGGTAGCCCAAAACCCCACCTACACCAGAGTTTTCTAGGATATTGATGATCTTATCAAAAAACTGGACACTATGATTAAACATGCACCAGAACTGATCAAGAATGTTCCCCTTCATGTATTTAACAAAAAAGGAAAATATCTTAAAGATGCACAAGCTAAGTATGAAGTACCCCTGGGTCACTTGTCACCTCAACCCACACCGGATATAAGTTTCTTTGCAAACACAAACATTGTAGAAGGAGAGGGGGAGTTTAAAGAAGGGGTGCAAATTTATTACCCAACCATTGAGGGGTATGAACCGCCTGAAGATAGAGAAGTTGTCACTGTGGAAGCACCAAATGATCTGTCAGAAGACATAAGGCACCTGGCCAACAGTAAATTCATATCAGATGATTATTTCATCAAAACATTTGAGTTTAAAGCCTTCTTATATGAATACAAGGGCAAACAAACTAGGAAGAGAATGAAAGATATCACTCCTAACATAAAGGATGAGGTGTTGTCTGAGCTTCAGAAGGAGATCGATAATGAATTAGAGATAATGACTCCAAAAAGGGGAAGGACCTTGTTACAAGAAGCGGGTGTGACTCTGATTCCTGGATGGGACATGGCTTTGGCCATTGTATTTGATTCTTTCAATAGAAATCAAGATAAGAAGTTGAAACTCAGCATAGAGGCAATGGATGATATTAGAAGAGGATCAAGGTATGACCCTGATAAAAGAGCATTGCTTATATGGGCGTTGTATCCTCCAAATAAGAGACCACATATCATTGATGATCCTAATAAAGCTTTTGGTAGCCTGTTGATACAAAGGATTGAGGATATAGATCCTATGGACACTGCTGATTTAAATGTTAATGTTGCAAGGTTTACTAAAGCACAAATTGAGAAATTAATGAAAGATAATAATATATATAAGAAAGAAAATGCTATGCTGAGACAAGAGATTGATTTACACAAAGACAAGTTGCCTTCATCCAGCAGCTACTCACCATACCTAGAAGGTGATCAAAGGGTAATAGAGGCCTTGGCAGATGTGAATTATTGGAAGTATAAGGCAGAAAAGAATCAAAAGAAAAGTGAGCAGCTAGAAACTAAATTGAAAACTGTCAAATATAGTATGGCCTCTGAATTGATTCAAAGAAGGTTTGGCCACATGATGAAAAATAGCGACAAGGTTTGGGATTTGCACAGTAGAACACATCAATTATACCAAGAGCATAAAAGACTACACCTCAAAATGTTGGAAACAAAGGAAGGGTTGAATGCTAAAGCTAGCACTAAGGAACAAGTGCTCAAATGATATAGTGAATTGATGAAATAACATGAGAGATTTAATGGTATATTGATAGCAGATTTGAAAGATTTTGATAACGTATTGATTTGGCATTTTCTAACTTCTTCAATGATGAGGGAAACCTAAAAGACAAGGACACTTGGAGGAATGAACTGGGTCAGTTACTGCCACCACTACTTGAAAATGTAAATAATGAGGAAAGGATGATAGAGAATACTTATACATGTCTGGGAAAGATATTTACTCTGGAATCAATGATGAGTGGTTTACTTGAGACTGATCCATGTGATGATCAAGTGTACATCGACCATATTGGTCAAATAAATCTATTTGTATCCAGAGCGTTGTGATGAAGCAAAAGTAGTACAATTTTGTCAAACAATGCAGGTGTATCAATCTGTATTATGGAGATGAGGACGACCTTGCTAGGCATTTGAGTCATGGGTCACTCTATGGAGATTAATGGAGCCAGAATCAAATCATTGAATATGCTTTTATCTTCATTTATGTTTGTTAATTATGCATTAGTTACCAAAAGATGTTATTATGAAAAGGTACAATGTTTCGGGCTTGAAGCTTGTTTGCATCCTATAAAATAGGATACCAAGGCTACTATGAAGGAGATCATCCAATCTATTTCAGAGACATATATTTAATATAAAAGCAGTATTCAAACAATCCATTCCATCTATCTATGTTTTCAAACCAGTATGAATTGCTAAATTAATAAAAAGAATTAGAGTTAGATGGTGGATCCAAAATTGATGTTCAATTGTTGTGTTGATGTTAATATTTATGAGTTGCATGATTGTCTCCAAAGTAGTTTGTCAAGTTGTTTAATATATCAAGGATATCATTAATTTTTCAGTATACATTTGTTGTTACTATATGATCTGTGTGATTGGTTTCTGAGGACATTGATTTAAATCCGGTTGAGTAGTCAGTGTTTATTGGTCTTTGCCCAAGGTTAAAATCCTTTGAACAATCTATTCTAGTTGGTTTCCTTCCTGTTAGAATTAAAATCCTTTTTCTAGGTCATAGCAATTTGAGGAAATATCATTGGCATTTATAAGAAGAATCTTGTACCTCAACATTCTTGCACATCTACACAAGATACAGATTTACATAAGTGCCTAACAATCTGAGTTAAGTCAATATAAAGATCCATTACACCATTGACTCCTGATTTCTTTGCCCAATAGATAAAGCATTGGTCCAATTTACTATTAATCTTCATACCCTATTCATATTTGAAAACCTTAACCTTAGAAATACATTTCAACCCTTACATCTACTTCACACCCGTTTGCCACTATGAAGGTTACACAGAAATCTACAATATCTTTCAAGGTACACCAACCTAGGTCTAGCAAAGCCTAAAGTGAAGGGGGTTTAGCTATATCTACCCCGTGTCATTAGAAAAAAAATGTCAAGAGAGCTTGGCAACCTCTTAGGGTTAACAACCTCCATTTTTGTGACCTAACAAATTGTTTGAGATGTTTCAGTAGGAATGTTAGAGGTTTGGAATCCTCTGAGAGGAAATATGCAGTTAGAGATTTTTGTACCACTCTATGACTTTTAAATGACATGGTTCAATGTTATTCCACCCATGTAAAGGAGTTGTATACCATCATGCAAGCCATCAAGCAATGATCTCACTACATCTTGGGAAAGGAGGTCCAATCATCCACTTTGATCACAAGCCACTCCAATTCTTGCAAACTTAGAACAAATTGGAAAATGTGCACCACATGAAATGGATGACATGTCTACAACAATTCCATCTAGTTATCTGCAATCACGAGAAGGGAAAAGACAAAAAGGTATTTGAATTTACCTAAGCTAATAGCTAGTTCATGCACTCACCACAATGTTGGACTCATGTGGTCACAACTTCTTTGACTGGGAACCTCTCTACCCACCAGACTTGTACTTTACATAGAACTACACCAAGCTCTTACAAGGCAAATAGGTTGGTGAATTTTACATGTCTAACAAGCTTCTCTACAAGCTCAAGTATCTCTATGTTTTAGACACCACACCACACTAGAGACTCATATAGGAAGCATACTATTCGAAAATAACTCAACACTTCAACATTACTAAAACACTAGAAACACTTGAACAACACTTCTAGTGGCCTCACATATGTGCAAATTGAGAACCACATCAATTCTCTCATTCTTTGTAGCAATGCAAAATATTGGAAATAGGAAGCTTGGACTCTACACTCCTCTCTTAGTTTTGACACCACCTTGGGAATCATTAACATGGATTTATTAAGAAGACTACCTATGACAAAGCACTAGTGTAACTCCATGACTATGTTATCATTATGTATTTTTCTTATGTTTGCCATACTTATTTCTTCTTATATTTGAATGAATATCAGTTATCATGCCTCAATATTGTGCTTATGTGAATGAATATGCTGATACAGTAAAGCATTTACTGTGGATGTTTTTAGTTACATGTTCAAAATTATGTTCAACATAAAAATGGAAACTATTTAAAAATAATAAAGTTAACAAAGTTGCTTATTTAAATAATTGTGAGTTACGTGCATTAATATTTTATTAACTTTTGTGTATTCATGAACATATGTTGATACAAAATGAATGGAAGAAGCATCCAAGTAATCCTAATTTTTTTCTACCAACAATTGATACCAAAGATTGAACAATTTAAGGATATTGCAATAGGTAATTTGTATCAACACAAATAATATTACTGAAGCATTACAAAGCTTAGGCCATAAGAATCATCCTTTTTAAACATGGATTACAAATAATTCTGAAAATTTAGAAGTCTTGGTCATTAACATTATTATCTTCTACAATGTCATCAAGTGTATCATTGTCAATGTTCATATGTTCTTTTAAGTATTTAACATTATCATCATCCTTATCTTGACCTGCATCATCTTCATCATCATTAAAATTTGACTGTAGACCATCTATATTGTTACCAGATGTATTTGGGTCATCATTTTCTATACCATCCTTATTGTTGTCTTCCATAACATCATCTAACTCTGGATTGTTGTCTTCTTGTGCCTAAACATAACCATATTCAACATCATCATGGATGTCAATTTCTTCAATGTTCTCTAATCCCTCTCTCTCATTTTGTTAGCCATCATTATTTTGCTCAGTATCCACTAATGCATCATCAAATACATGCCTTAATCTTGGATCATAATGTATGACAAATATCCATTTTGGGTCCAAAATATCTTCATAGAAAACTACCTGCACATGAACGACATACATATATTAGACGTATGGTATAACAATTTTATTGATTAATAAACACATGTATATATTCACAATAAACTATGAATTAATAGATTAATGATCACTATCGCTTCTTGTTTGAGTTAAAGAAATACCTGCTTACAATGAATTGGTAGAACATAAGGCTCCTTATCCTCCGGTAGGAAACATGAGGAATCTATAGAAAACAATCCACTATGGGTATCATGTCTTCGTGTCCTCTCAAATGCTTCATACCATCTACACTTAAAAACACAACATTTAAAAGAGCGGTAATCCAACTCAATAATTTCTTGTATTTTCCCAACATATTGTAGATTCCCTTCAATTATATTCTTATCTTTTGAGCTTGATCGACTGGATTTCTTGAAGTCAACCATGATGCCACAATCGAAGGATCGTCTCTTTACATCTACACTTTCTACACGATAATGTCGACCATATGACCACATTGCTAGATATTTCCTCACCTGTGAAAGACCATTTATTTCAGTGAAAACAAATATAATGACAAATATTAAAATAGTTAATAGTGTCAAAACTGTAAGGAAACAACATTTTGTAAAATTCCAATTGTACCTTTCTTTCACATCCTCTAGACATGTTGATTTTGTCTTCTATTATGTTTGAATCTACACCTGCATCTTCTATTTGATTTTGAATTTGTTCAGTAACCCATTCTAGTGTGCAATCTTTGCCCCATTCCCCAAGTAGATCAGTGGGAAGTGGAGTATTCCTTGGGTTCAATCTCTTAAACTATCTCCTTGCTTCTAACACTTCTGCTCTTTTTTTATCATACAGATTGATCCATTTGTTCATAAAGTCCATGTGGTACAGAATGAACTTGTCAAGTATAGCACTTTCCTCTACACCTATTACATGTCAACAAGTTTATTTCAAACTCCAAATGTCATGCTGTTAATTTGACAAATAAATTACAAAGTAAATTAATGATTGCAAGAAAAATAACCACACTGATCATGAATTTACTTACTAATTTCTACTTGAACACCATTAGATTGTGGTTTTTCTCCATCAATAATATCTGATGCTTGTTCTTCATCCCAGAAGCGTGGCCCATCTTCAAAATCCTTACCAAGGAATTCACTCAAGAAGAAAAATGCTTCATTTAATACATACCCTTCAGCCATGCAACCCTCTGGATGTGCCTTTTGTCGGACATATCTTTTTAGAGTTTTCATATACCTCTCAAAGAAAAACATCAACCTTGTTGATACGACACCTACCAATTCAATGTCATTGACTAGGTGTATAAGTAAATGGACTTGTAGGTCCATGAAACTTGTAGGGAGGTCTTTCTTAAATACACATACAATTTCTGCAATTTCCTTCTTCCATTTTGGCACTTCACATTCATGGATCTCCTTGGAGGTCACCCACCTAATATAAGAATAGTAAATTAGTATGAACCTTTAGTCAAAAATTAAAATGCAATATAATATCTCTATGTCTCTCACACATGAACATTTCATATAACCACATACCTTGTAAATACTAACAATCGACTTATGGCATTCCTTAAGTCAACTGTAAGATAAGAATCCCCCCTAATTGCCAATGGCATGATATGCTATCAAACACATTTATGAAAAGGTCATTAGTAATTTTTCCTCACACAACAAAATATCAAAATATATTTAGTACTTAATCAATGTTACCAGTAAATGTTAAATGATGATATATAATACCTTCATAGAATTATGAAAATCATATGTTTTAAATCCTGTGATATGTCCAACTGTAAAAGCTTTAGCCAATGACGACTCATAGCCAGTAGGTGTCCTTATTGAATGGATGACATTTTTTAGTTGGTCTAGCTCTTTTTTTTTCAAAATCCATGGAGCTTCTGCATATGTTTCATTTTCCCTGTTTGGCCACAAATGTTTTCTATCAATTTTGGTACGTGAAAGAGCAATATCTCTCCTCGAAGACAAGGTGTCCTTCTCTTTGCCTGATATATGTTGAAATATAGAATCTAGGGCATTTTTGAAGATGTGCATAGGATCTAATAGGTGAGATATTAATAGATCCTTCCAATAAGGGAGCTCATAAAATATGGATTTCCTTTTCATGTTCCTTTTGGCATATTAACTACAACTTGTTCTGGTTCTTCAATTGAATCACCCTAATCAAAAAAATCCACCCAACATTTCAATTCAGCATCTTCATACTTCTTAAGCCAATCACCTGGACCTATAATCATGGGAGGGCCTCTATTTTCAACTTTTCCATCAAATTGATTCTTCGGGCGATTTCTAAACTTATGATCTAGTGGTAGAAAAACCCTATTGTTTGCGTAAATAAATTTATGTAGATCTTTAGAATATCACCCTTGAAATTGTTCTGTACATCTTGGACATGCAAATATCCCCTTTGTTTGAAGCCCTGCAATTCAATAAGTAATGTTAATAATATCAAAAAAATAGTATAAAACTAAGTATGAAAGTTGGGATGGAAATAAATTATGAGTGTAAATACATAAATATTTTATCTTACCAGAACAAACACCAAGTCCTGGGAAATCATGAATAGTCCAACATAGCACACCATACAACATGAAGGACCTATTTGATGGGGGACGTGATATGTCATACATTCTTATGCCTTTCCATAGCAGTTGCATCTCATCAATAAAAGGCGCAAGATAAACATCCATGTTTTTAACTTGATGTTTTCCTGGAACAATGAGAGTCAGCATAAGGTGCTCCTTTCTAACACTCATCTATGGGGGAATATTGTATAGTATCAATTCGACTGGCCAAACACTATAATTTGAGCTTAGGAAAGAGAATGGGCACACTCCATCAATTGCAAGACCAAACCTGATACTACAGGGTTCATCTTTGAATTTTCTTGGCCATTTTTCCTCTATGTGTTTCATTGCTTTGGAGTCAGCTAGAATTCGCATGAATCCATCTTTACTCTTGTCCTTTGCATGCTAGTCCATCAATTGTGCAAGTGACTTGCAACGAAACATTCGTTGAAGTCTAGGTATAATTGGCATATGACGTAAAACCTTCTTTGGAACTGTAGGACCTTGTACATCTGTATGATATATCTTCTCTTTGCATACAGGGCATTCTACCTTGTTTTCATATTCATCCCTATATAAAAGGCAATCATTTTTACATTAATGAATTTTCTTATATTCAATCCCCAACTCAACCAACAACAGACGCGCCTCTCTGCAAGTTGATGGCAACACATTCTCTTCAAGGAATATTTTAGTTTTTAGTGCCCTGTAAGATTGCCAAAGATTAAATCAGTTGAATGTTTGACTTCTGGTGAACATGTTTCATATGTCAATCTATACTAGGATTGTTTATATACAAATATGGTTTTAAATTCCCCTTAAAGAAATATAAACGAAGTTGATGAATGTTTACGAATTATGTACGCCAATTGACAATGCAAAGTAAGAAATGGATTTCATCTCACTTTAGAAAGGTAGTGAATCCTTTGTCTGACCAACCAAATAGTGACTTGATTTCTAATAATATTAATGTACATGCTAGTTTTGAGGTTCTACTTGCACCCGATTTGAACACGGGTGTCTTTGCTGCTTGCTTGATGGAGTCTTTCAGGTTGTTATCATCAACATTACGTTGGTGGTAATTACCCCTGCTATCATCGTTACTGTCAACCATATGATCATTATTGTCATCATTGTTTCCATCCCCAAAGAAATCTATAAGCATGTCATTCAATCCTTCTTCATGCACTGCATTTTCACTATCATGATCATCATCATTAAGGCTAGCTGGCATGTCATCAGTGTATGCGAATCTCGTCAGCAGTTCAAATTTCTCAGCTGCTAGTATTCTCTTCAATGTTGCTCTTTTCTACCTGGTATAGTTTAAAGGATGGTTTGGATCATCCCGTCCAAACCTTAATAACCCAGTTGGATCTTGGGTATTAGTATGTGTTTCATCAACATCTTCTACCTATCAACAAACGCAAGCATTATTTAATGTTTGGAAACAATTGCACTAAATTCAAAATGTATCAATTTCAAATAAATATAATCAAATATGGCCTAAAAAATAAAAATATAAATTGTATGAACATATATACATCAATTGAATAATGGAACATTATTTTATAGACTACCTTTTTTATACAATAATTTAAAGAAAACACAATTTTGACAACATAGTTTATAAAACATCAATCCACACTCATTTATTATTCTTTGGTTTTCTGCCCTTAAGAACATTCTTAGGGAGACCTTGTTCTTCCCTTTTCTTTCGCGCAAGAGTGCATTTTAAGAAGGGGTAATCAATCAATAACTCATCCCCAATGGTAAGGTCCATAATAACCTCAACCATTATCAATCTATCAACCTCTCTTTCCATATCTCCATCTTTATCATTTATAACCTCAACAAATTGACAATTCGATCTTACAATAGGGTCCCTTCCCTTATTGCTATTTATAAATCCTGCAATATTTTTGTGTGTGTATGCACGTCCATATATATACATAAGATGACCTCTATTCATTTCTTTTCCACTTTCCAATTGGAGACTATGTGTATACATATTCAAATTTAGACCATATGATGACATGCTAGGCTTATATTCTGCTAGCCTTCTCCATTCACCACTGTAATATGATGGACCATAATATGGCATTAATCTCCTAGTGGTTTGTTCTGAATTTTTTCTATGTTTAGATCCCACATGTACATTTTGGAGGACAAAGAGGCCTAGATTTGCTCCATGAATATTGGAGGGTCATAACATGTAGCTATATCCCCAAAATTGAAACACCTCATACACTCTAGGTAGTTGTTGATCACTAGGCCAAGCGCAATATAGTCGACGATCAAATGTCTCTTTGTAAATTGATCTCAAACTCAGGGGCAAGTCATCATCTCCATCACATTCATTCTCATAGGGTATGTAGTCCACCTTCCCCTTGTCTTTAAGCAAATTATGCATCTTTAAACTAGTTCTTGTTCTATTACTTGTTTTCATCAATTCCTCGTCTTCGGAGCTAGTATATTGGCACATATTTTTGTTAGATGTATCATCTAATGAATGATCATTTCCCTCTAGGCTAGAAGTCGATGATCCAGGAAACTTTAAACCAAGAACTTTATCCTACAAGTATCCATTAAGAAAAAAATTAGTTATTTAAATAATATAAAATAATGTTTAAACGAAGTATATATGTTATTTATATCAAATTGGAAAATTCCTTACCACAATTCCTATTGGATTTGAATCAATTGTAGGAGGCATACTACTGACTGGAAGCTCATCATATATGTAATGTCTTTGTACAATCACTCATTTGAATTGTTTGTTTCCGCGACATACAGAACATCCACAAACAATATTTTTCTCAAAGTATTCACCGCATGTACTATAGTCCTGACCAACCTCTTGTTTAGTGCAATCATTTGTTGTGTCTGTAGGATCCATTGTAATATCCTCTTCCACCCACTGTCGTCTATGTGATTTAACAGTTTTAGGTCCACGTCCACATACATATCTTTTTCTTTTGCTAGTTGAACGCTCAGGCTCTGCATTTGCTCCAATCTCCATTTAAAATAATCAACAACATGCATTAATTTATGTCAAGATTGGATAATACATTCTAAATTTCAATAATACTGTGAAAAAAGATGGATGTATCACAAAATGCCATTAGATCATTTTTTCCTAAGTTAAGTCAAAATTTGAGTACCTAATGTCTCGCTTCATTCGTTGTGTCCTCATTTGATATGGCATGATCTGTTGTCATGGCCTCGCCTAGCCCCTATAATACACAACATAGTAAATAATGTTTAGTACACAAATTATATTATTTCAACGAATATGCTATCCAACATGAAACCTCACTTTAGTTGTATATGTGACATATTCATATCATGTTTTGGCCATCCTAATTTTCAAACTTTTCCCTTGATCATAGAATCACATTTAATCACCATTCCTGGGCATTTTCAACCAATAAGTTTGACCTTAGAGGCCTCATGGACAAAAAAATAACTTTATTCCTCTATGTTGTAGCATTTGTGAATTCATAAACACCTTCCTCCTTTGGTTGAGGTTGCTTTCTCTTCTTACCTCTATTGTATCTGCAGATTCCGTTGTCATATCTATTTCCACCCACTTTCCTCTCTACGATTGAGTAGTTCTACGTCGTCCACGTCCTCTCTCCATGGCCTCCTCTAGATCCTGTAATACACAACAATGACAATAGTCACATAACATCTATGCACCAAGAGGTTAAGAGGAACCAATCAAGATAACCACACATGAACAGCAAATGTGTCCTGACAGATTATATAAATTTCCTATATGTTTGCATTTATCCTCTAACCTTTCTACATCAACCCTCAATTGTGTAGACCTCCTAGTTGTTATATGCAAATGATTTGTATCCTTGCATTCCCATTGGAAAATATAGTGAACTGATTTGAATCCTTGTATAACTAATTTGTAGGTATAGTGAATTGATTTGAGTTTTTGCATTCACAATTAAAAAATCACAGCGAGATGGTTTGAATCCTTGAGTACTCAATTACCAAAAATGATGAAATGATGCAGGTTTTCGCATACCCACTTAGCTATTATAGTGAAATGTATATGAATATTTGAAGATCCATTCACCATACATGGTGACTATTTAGACATAGGACTTTGAAGTCCATGCACTGAACAGAGGAAAATACTATATCAGTTTTCAATGCCTGATGACATGTTTAAAGACATCTCTTCCTTTAACAACATTTGAAAAGGGAAGAAGTAGGTGACCTAATTTGTGAAAGAATGGTGATCACTTTCACTAGTAAGATCATTATTCTTGCATTGGCAGAATTTGATAGATTTCTTCTCATTTGTAAAATTGTAAGCAAAAGGTTTTCATTATAGTATGAGCAAATTACAAGCATCCACATCATCCAAATTACAGTCATCATCAAATCATTTGTATCTTTTTTCAATCACTTTGGAGATAGTACAGCAGCATATAAACATGAAAATTAACACAACAATTAAACACTGAAAAAAGGTTACCATTTAAGTACAGTCTTCTCCATAATACTGCTTCATAATATATATATTAATTGCAAAGTTTTTGGAACATGAAAGTGGATGAGTGGGATGGGTGCAATCTATCTTCTTACTAAATCCCCTAAAATACTTCAGAAAGAACTACTACCCTCCTTTTTTCTCTCAGGTCTTCGTCTCTCTTATATGCGAGAGCCAACAAGATATAGACCCATTACAAAAAGACACAACTTTTGATAACTAATTATAACTGAAAAGAAAAACATTTCGTTAAATGGATGCACTGATCCGTTAATCTCTAAATAGAGGCCCGTGACCATCTAAGGCCTGTGCAAAGCTTATATTTTCTAATATGATGCCCATCATACTGTTGGCTAATCTCCTCCATCCGATGATTGTCCTGTCATATCTGGCACATTCATGGTTCAATTGATAAATAAATTTATTGCAGAGAGATGATGGATGTAGTCTTGTTCTGCATAGGTATTCACATTGATAATCACTTCCTTCATATCATACTCCATTCACATCATTTTTTCCAACTGCTTATGAGTATTTTTCAAGACTATATCTTCATCGTTGATCTCCTATAATGCATTAGTCAGAACCATGGCCAATTCTTCCTTCCAATCATCACATTTTTGAAGATTCCCAGAATTATCATGAAGTGGTGGAGCAAGATTAAAATAATCAAGCTCTTCTTTGAGCTTGTCATGATATTCATCATGTGACTCTATCAAATCATTATATACCTGTAATGTTTGTCCCACCAAGATCCCTTTTCCCAAAAGGTCTTCTTTCTTTTCAGTCATCCTCCCCTGTAATCTTTTATTTTCTGTCATTGCTAAGCGTGTCAGTTTAAACAATTTCCAATAGGTATCAGTACAGCTCATCATTTTATTGAATCTTTCCCTGATTAATTCATATGCCATATCGTATTTGATAGTTTTTACTTCCTTCTCCAGCTCTTTACATTTCCCTTGGGATTTCAGATGGCAATTTTTCCAATAAGTGCATCCAACAGTTTCTTATCTTTCTCAAGGTCTGGAGGATAGAATTATGATATAGAAGAGGAAGAGGATCTTTCCTTTTGATATAACAGCTCCTTTAGTCTATCATTTTCTTTAAGCAATTTTTCAACTTGTGCCTTATTGAACTTTGCCACATTAATGTTGAGCTCTGTTGTTTCCATGGGGTCAGTATCCCCTACCCTTTTGACTAATAGATGACTGAACATTTGATTTGAATTATTAGCAATTGTTGGTCTCTTATCTTGTGGGTAAAGTGACCAAATAAGTAGAGTGGCTTCATCTGCATTATACCCTGATCTTGATCCTGAGTATATCTTATCAGTGGCTTCTTTAGTCAAATTCATTGTTTTGTCTTCTCTCTTCCTGAAGCTATCAAACACAATTGCTGAACTCATATCCCACCCTGAGAAGAGAAATACTTTGGCTTCTTGAAGCAACTCCTTTCCTCTTTCGGGACTGATGGACTCCATCTCTTTATCAACTTCCCTTTTTAATTCATCCAAAGTAGTAACCTCTTGTTCAGAAGTGACATCTTGCATTTTTTCTCACTTTTTTTCCTTTGTACTCATAGACAAATGACTTAAATTTGAGAGTTTTAATAAAATCATCATCAGAAATAAATTTCCATGCAACCAAGATTCTAATGTCATCAGATAATTCATCTGATGTCTCAAACTTTACATCATTCAATTAGGAGGATGCTCATATTGTGCTATTTCAGGAGCATTTATTGGCTTCATTTGTTCACTTTCTTCATCACTTTCCCCTTCTTCACTTATGTTAGTAGCTACAAAAAAACATACTTCAGGGGTAGGTTGTGAGGCTTCGTAGCCTAGAGGCTCTATGTCTTCAGCTTGTGTTCCTAAATAGATTGTATAAGTTGTATCAAAAATAACTGGGGGCACATCTTTTATGATTTCATCTGCATGAGCAATCAATTGTTCAATCCTTGCTAGTGGATCCTGTATTTCACAAAACATTTTTTAATAAGATTGGA
The DNA here is from genome assembly GCA_027924645.1 of Cunninghamia lanceolata. NCBI lineage: Eukaryota > Viridiplantae > Streptophyta > Pinopsida > Cupressales > Cupressaceae > Cunninghamia > Cunninghamia lanceolata. The sequence goes on along the minus strand of BSBN01001059.1, from coordinate 838,304 downwards.
CATGTTTTCTTTTCCATTCATCAGCAAGTATCACTTTGTTGAATCTACCCATTTTGTTGATAGTAGAGGCCTCATCACGGTTTCTAATCACATCTTCCTCTGAAAATAAATGTTCATATCTTGAGAGCCCTTGTGAAATCTTTGATTTATGAATAAAACCCTCTGAATCAAAATTTTGTCTTTCATTACCTATAGGAAGATTGAACTATGCCAATTTAGTATTAATTTCTTCATACCCTTCATTTGTGACCACTGTGAAATCTCCAAAACATAGAGTGCTGGGCATGATTGACTGTTTGTTATGCTTGAGGTGTATGGCATCAGATTTTGATAATTGCCTCACAATCTCTAGATAGGCAATCCAATCAGGAACTATTCGTGGCAGCAAATGTGGGGTGCCCTCAAATCCATAAACTTTAATCACTGTGCAGTCATGGAAAGCATACCAATCTCCCCAATTATGGTCCACTTTACTTTTAGGGTCATTTTCTTTGGGTCTTAGAAATCTCTGCATCCTTGGGGATAGGTTATAATCCTGGGGATATCCCAATAACTCCATTAAAGGTTTTACAAAAAACTCTTCAAAGTAGAGGTAGTGAGATCTACCAAATTAGATATCCCATAACAAAGTCCACATCTGTATAGGTTTAGGATTCCCATTATCAAAAGAATCCCTTATCCTCAATTCACTGCTCCAAAATCCTCTATCATATCTCTCATACAAAAGCAAATGCATTAATAAGGAATAGTGTTTGAAGTTGATCCTATCACTGTTAATTTTTATTTTTTCCAACCCTTGATTTAGGGCATTAGCCACAAAGCTAGCATAGTCAAAAGGCCTGGCCCACTTAGTCTGTACATCTGCGGCTAAAACCATTGGTGCAATTGACATTAGAGGTGGGACCTCTACTCCCAAGACTTTACCAGCTGCATAATAGGTGTATCAAAAATACTCTTCAAACAGATCTTCATGAAATGGAGGATTCTCATTACTAGAGAATTTCCTTAATTGTCCTTCTTCGTCCTTAGGCCTATGCAAGGTCAACTTCCACCTTTTATAGCTAGTATCCATATGACGATACTCTAGCAATAGATCTCTGATTGTGAATGGTAAATCAAAACCACACTCTAATTGAAATACATTGGAAATGAGATCTTTTGAAATAACCAGTAAATTATCACCACTGTGTGTTCAAATAGTTCTCATTTTCGGATCATATTTACTGGCAAGGGCTTTCATTAATTCCACATTGACAAACACCTCTGGCACAACTAATCTCCCTAAGTTTAGCCTCCATGGGTTATAGACTGGTAAAAATCTATATTGTTTTCTATAGTGGTTTAAGAAAAGTGTGTACCCTCATAGTGGAGTCCATACATCTCCCAAGTCCTTGTGATTGTCCAACAATCAATCATGTGAGGGGTTCAACTATACACTTCTTTTTGGTCTTGGTCCTGACCTAGGACACTGATCTATCAAGTCTTGGTTTAATGGTCTCTTTTCAATTTTTTGTTTCTTATTTTTAGGTTTTTCTGCACTATCTCCCATTGCTTGATCTATCAAGTCTTGGTTTAATGGTCTCTTTTCAATTTTTTGTTTCTTATTTTTAGGTTTTTCTACACTATCTCCCATTGCGTGAATTCAAACCTTTAAGAGGCAGAATTTCTCAGCTGGGATCGGTGTACTTACCTGAATTTCACTTTCCCACTGGTTTTTCTTCGCTTTACTATGTGAGAGCTTCAGTCCCTTTCTCCTTCAGCTCCTTTTGCAATTTGTTCAAGTTTTATAGAGCTATGTGATCAAAATGTGGTGCAACTCGCTTTTATTCTTGGTTCATAAATGCACCTTTCATTTTTGTCATGTCATAGGAGGAGGTCATTTATTTTGAATATCTGAATGATGCCTCAGGATGTCACAATAATTATTATCACTGCATCGTTGAGACTATTATTTATGTTTCACCGATGTCATCTTCCTTCATCAATGAACTCTTTGTGTCAGTGTATTGGTGGGACGCCAGGTAACGTTACCCCGATGTACCTTAGCTTGGGCGATATTACACCTTTGGTTAACTTATGGTCATATCGGGTTATCGGGGGAACAGAAACATTTGTTCCGCCGATGTTTATGAGTCACAATGATGTGCTAGATTTTGTTGATTTTATCGATCTATGGGTGAGGGACTCTCAAGAGTTAGGCCGATAGGATATTGTTAGCCTAATATGGCTATGAGTTATGTTTATAGGACTATCGGTGGGAGTATGATGGGAACTCCAATGATGAGGGCTAACAATATTACACCTTTGGTTAACTTATGGTCATATCAGGTTATCGGGGGAACAGAAACATTTGTTTCGCCGATGTTTATGAGTCACAACGATGTGCCAGCTTTTGTTGATTTTATCGGTCTATCGGTGAGGGACTCTCAAGAGTTAGGCCGATAGGATATTGTTAGCCCAATATGGCTACAAGTTATGTTTATAGGATTATCGGTGGGAGTATGATGGGAACTCCAACAATGAGGGCATGTTCGGCTGATTATGTCTAATTTTGGACAACCCACAGTTATATCAGGTCATCAGGGGAATATGAATATCTATCCTACCGATGACTATGTGTTGCAATGATGAGCTCACTGTAGTTGGCTATATTGGTCTATCGGGGTAAGGACTTCAAAGGTTAGCCCGACAAGGTATTTTTAGACAGATAACGCTGTAAATTATTTTTCATAGGGCTGTCGGTGGAGCTATAAATAGGGTTCCAACAATGAAGTGTTGCTAGGCCAATACACTTAGGAAAAGATATTATGAGGATTTGTTCATAAATGTAATTGTTCTGATAGGATTTTGTCACACATGTTTTAGCAATAGGAGTTAATATGGATCTTGTCACACAATTTTTCATAAATTGTTTTAATCACAAAATTATAATGTGGCCAATTTCCATGGTATACAGAGGATAAGTGTGAAGAGGTTGGTGAGAGATGTAAAAAAATTTCAGGTTCTAACAAGTTCAATCCCTTTTCAATCAAAATTGTTCATATAATGTTTGTTTCTGCAGCCATTAATGTCCATCACTGGAAATGAATGCAATAGATTTTTTGAATTTCAAAATGTCAGATTGCATCGGTGGGACTGTCCTAGTTTCAGGCCAATCTATGTGCTTCATGTGGTATCATCTTTGTTTATATATTCATAACTGATCGCTAAGACTCATTGAATGTCTTTTTGATACACTAAGACTCACTGATAGGGTTTAAGGTATAGTGTTTAGGGTTGAGGGTTGAAGGATGTGTTACGCTACACTGAAAGGTTATAGTCCCACTAGAGAATGATGTCCTCACACATGGAGCATGTCAATTGCCCTCATTGATGTTGGTAAGGGATACATGGAAGACAAATGGATTAGGCAGATACTATACCTTAAACCCTAATCCCTCGACCCTAAACCCTAATCCCTCGACCCTCAATCCTCAACCCTAATCCCTCAACCCTCAAACCTAATCCCTCATCCCTAAACCCTAAATGTTATCCCTATTCCTAAACCCTGAACCCTCGACACTATACCTTAAACCCTAATCCCTTATCCCTAAATCCTAAACCTTATCCCTCAACCCTTATCTCTTACACCTTAAACCCTAAAACCTATCCCTAAAACCTCGACCCTCGACACTATATCTTAAACCCTAATCCCTTAACCCTTAGCCCTAAAGCCTCAACCCTCAATCCTTAAACCTTCAACCCTAAACCCTATCCCTAATCCCTATACCCTCAACACTCTACTTTAACCCTAATCCCTTGACCCTCAACCCTATCCCTAAACCCTCAACCCTATCCCTCAACCCTCAACCCTTAAACCTTAAACCCTAAAACCTCGACCCTCAACACTATATCTTAAACCCTAATCCCTTAACCCTCATCCCTAAAGCCTCAACCCTCAATCCTTAAACCTTCAACACTAAACCCTATTTCTAATCCCTATACCCTTAACACTCTACTTTAATGCTAATCCCTTGACCCTCAACCCTATCCCTAAACCCTCAACCCTTAACGTCAAACCCTAATCTGTCAACCCTAAACCCTCAACACTATACCTTAAACCCAAATCCCTCGACCCTAAACCCTAAACCATAATTCCTCAACCCTCAACCCTAATCCCTCAACCCTTATCTCTTACACCTTAAACCCTAAAACCTTGACCCTTGACACTATATCTTAAACCCTCAACCCTAAAGCATCAACCCTCAATCCTTAAACCTTCAACCCTAAACCCTATCCCTAATCCCTATACCCTCAACACTCTACTTTAACCCTGATCCCTTGACCCTCAACCCTACCCCTAAACCCTCAATGTTTAGGGTTTAGGGTTGAGGGTTTAGGGTTTAGGGATTAGGGATTAGGGTTTAGAGTTGAGGGATTAGGGTTTAAGGCATAGTATTGTTTAGGGTTGAGGGTTTAGGGATAGGGTTTAGGATTTAAGGTTCAAGTGTTGAGGGTTGAGGCTTTAGGGATAGGGTTTAAGGTTTAGCGATAAGGGATTAGGGTTTAGGGTTGAGGGATTAGGGTTTAGTGTTGAGGGATTAGACTTTAACGTATAGTGTTTAGGGTTGAGGGTTTAGGGATAGGGTTTAGGGTTTAAGGTTTAAGGATTGAGGCTTCAGGATTTAGGGATAGTGTTTAGGGTTGAGGGATTAGGGTTTAGGGTGGAGGGATTAGGGTTTAAGGTATAGTGTTTAGGGTTGAGGGTTGAAGGATGTGTTATGCTGCACTGAAAGGTTATAGTCCCATTAGAGAATGATGTCCTCGCACATGACCATGTCGAGTGCCCTCATCGATGTTGGTAAGGGATACATGGAAGGCAAATGGATTAGGCAGATAGTGGATTATGACATGGATTCTAGAGGGGAGAAAAGTGGATTATGATGTGGATTATGTAGGGAAAAATAGTGGATTATGATGTGGATTATGTTAGACTTATGCCAAAGCATGGACCATAGGGATGGTATGTGGAGGGTATGTAGGATAGTGGATGAATGATGGTAGATTTATTGCGGAATGGAAGGGAACCATGACCAATGGTTGCACACATCACGATAAAAATTGAAGTTTGTGATGTGGAGGTGGTGTAGGGTGCAATGGAGATGTTTGCTTAGGAGATGGATGATGAAGGGCTTTACTAGGAACCCACGTAGACTTAGGCATTTTATTACTTTTCTTTTACTTTTGGGATGGAATGTTTTGACACTTTTGAGCAGAATGGGAATTTGAGATGGGAGTAGATGGTTGGAATTTTTTAGAGGTAGATGCCTCATTTAACTTGATTTCTTGTTGCTTAGGTACCCATACCATTTTGATTTTGGACTTTGCTTGTGGAGGTATGGGCTTGGATAACTTTTTGGATTGATTTTTCTTTGACTCTTTGTTTTTATGTCATGAGGCATGAGGACCCTTAGGATGTTTGGCTTTATCAGTAGAGGCATCTAATTTTGCATTTACGGATCCCTTGGGGATGGTGGAATGAGTGGAAGCTTTAAGTTTAGCTTTAAGATTAGGGTTGAGAGTTGAGGGTTGAGGGATTAGGGTTTAAGGTATAGTGTTGAGGGTTGAGGGTTTAGGGTTTAGGGTTTAGGTTTTAGGGTTGAGGGTTTAGGGTTTAGGGTTTAGGGATTAGGGTTTAGAGTTGAGGGATTAGGGTTTAAGGCATAGTATTGTTTAGGGTTGAGTGTTTAGGGATAGGGTTTAGGATTTAAGGTTCAAGTGTTGAGGGTTGAGGCTTTAGGGATAGGGTTTAAGGTTTAGTGATAAGGGATTAGGGTTTAGGGTTGAGGGATTAGGGTTTAGTGTTGAGGGATTAGAGTTTAAGGTATAGTGTTTAGGGTTGAGGGTTTAGGGATAGGGTTTAAGGTTTAAGGTTTAAGGATTGAGGCTTTAGGCTTTAGGGATAGCGTTTAGGGTTGAGGGATTAAGGTTTAGGGTGGAGGGATTAGGGTTTAAGGTATAGTGTTTGTGGTTGAGGGTTGAAGGATACGTTACTCTGCACTGAAAGGTTATAGTCCCATTAGAGAATGATGTTCTCGTGCATGACCATGTCGAGTGCCCTCATCGATGTTGGTAAGGGATACATGGAAGGCAAATGGATTAGGTAGATAGTGGATTATGACTTGGATTCTAGAGGGGAGAAAAGTGGATTATGATGTGGATTATGTAGGGAAAATAGTGTGTTATGATGTGGATTATGTCAGACTTATACCAAAGCATGGACCATAGGGATGGTATGTGGAGGGTATGTAGGATAGTGGATGAAAGGTGGTAGATTTATTGCAGAATGGAAGGGAACCATGACCAATGGTTACACACATTACGATAAACATTGAATCTTGTGATGTGGAGGTGGTGTAGGGTGCAATGGAGATGTTTTCTTAGGAGATGGATGATGAAGAGATTTACTAGGAACCCACATAGACTTAGGCATTTTATTACTTTTGTTTTTCTTGTGGGATGGAATGTTTTGACACTTTTGATCAGAATGGGAATTTGAGATGGGAGTAGATGGTTGGGATTTTTTAGAGATAGATGCCTCATTTAACTTGATTTCTTGTTTCTTAGGTACCCATACCATTTTGGTTTTGGACTTTACTTGTAGAGGTATGGGCTTGGATAACTTTTTGGATTGAATTTTCTTTAACTCTTTGTTTTTATGTCCTGAGGCATGAGAACCCTTAGGATGTTTGGCTTTATCAGTAGAGGCATCTAATTTTGTATTTCTGGATCCCTTGGGGATGGTGGAACGAGTGGAAGCTTTAATTTTAGCTTTAAGATTAGGGTTGAGGGTCGAGGGATTAGGGTTTAAGGTATAGTGTTGAGGGTTAAGGGTTTAGGGTTTAGGTTTTAGAGTTTAGGGTTTAGGGTTTAGAGTTGAGGGATTAGGGTTTAAGGCATAGTACTATTTAGGGTTGAGGTTAAAGAGACAAGTTGATACCTTACCTAAGTTGTCATATTCATGAAACCTTGTCACTATAAAGAGGAGATATCTAGAGAGTAATGTCACAAGGACATAACCAAGGCATGCACTATCATGAGCCATAGGAACAACTTCCTACACCATCCAAAACTCCATTTGAACTAGCTACTATCAATAATTCACATTATTAGGGACTGTCATGAAGAAAACACCATGCATAGGACTGTCATAGTCAAAGTGGAGAGGATTGTCTAGTCATTGTATGACTGTCATAATAGCTAGTGGGTTAGTTACCATGCTTTAACCTAAAATAGGTTAATGAGAACATAGAAATGAAAATCACAGTACCATAAGCACACTCCATAAGTTGCCAATATAGTCCCAATATCATGTCATTATGATAGTAAGAGAAGACTTGTTTGGTTTTTCCAAAGCCATATCACTTGCATAAGGATTGTCACCAACCATCTGTGTAAGGTCATGAAAGAGTGAGTCATTATTGAGCTAATCATAAGAGAAGCATGAAGTCAAAATGCTATCATAGAAACAAGATATAGTTACTTATTATAAGGACAATCCAAATTTGGTGAGGTTACGTTTTTATCAACTTCCAAGCAAAATACATCATTTTGCACTGATTGACGCTAAATTAGGTGCACTTTGTACCACCTTTTGCGCCCCAAATAGATTACATTTTGGCCTAAAAGTTAGCGCTAAAGTCGACGTTAACTGCTCCGACTATAGCACCAACTACTGGATCATAAAAAAATTTAAAAATTCTTGCTACACATACCCCAAAACAAAAAAAAACAAAAAAAAACTTTATTGATTTTAGGTGTTCATTTTTTGTTTGGAGATCAAGCGTTTGGGTTGGAGTCATGCCTGAATTATATAAGAAATTTGATAATTACAGGAGAAAAATGCCGTGCGAAGAGAGGAGAAAAAAGGGAAAAACAAGCAAGTAGATGAGAAATTTGATTTAGTTTGCGACACCATAGGTAAGGTTACAATTACAATAAAAAAAAATTCGTTCCCAAATATATTTTTGTTTCAATTAAATGGAGAGGATTGTGAAGAAAGGGTTGTGAATATTGTTTTGTTTACAGGCTAATCGTTCAAGTCTCATGTGGTTGCAAAGGAGGAGGGTAAAATTGTAGACATTGCATTATTTCCTCTGCATCTGAGAGCGGTGAACACATTTTTCAAACCCCAATGCCCAGGTTTGCTTATCATTACCATCAATACCTTTCTCTAAACACAACTTTCTCGCTTCCTTCCTAAAAAAGTAGTTGAGTGCTTTAAGACAAGTCGATTGTGAGCAAACTAAAATTAGGACTTTTTAGATGAGGGTGAGCAAACTAAAACAGAGGTTGGTCGAGACAATACAAAGAGATAGGGCTTTTGAGACGAGGGTGAGAAAACTAAAATTAAGCTGGGAACTATAGATTCCCTCCCAAGGCACCAATTGATTCATAGGGAAATAGCTTCATGATTTGCTCTATAGAGTGAAGGTCAAAAACCTTGAGGAATACAGAAAAACTACCACAGACTGAACAAAAATAATTTGCCTTAGGTCACCTCAAAGTCAAGCAATAGAGGGAAGAGAGAAAAGGAAGCAGACTCTGGCCACAATGAGGTAATTCATTGTCAATTTATAGATTTGTAAATGTTTCCATTGTTTCTTTGATATTTAGTTTTTAGTTTTTTATTTGTAAATTTAAAAGAAGAAATTTATTTTATAGGAACATGAGACTAACAAAGATAAAGAGGCATTGGCTTCCATATTGGGGGTAGAGGTAGTGAAAAAATTAGATGGTGTGGACTTAAAAATGCTTGCCAGATACATAGAAAAATGATCTGGTAAAGCCCCTGAAACATTACAACAAAATCAATAGTGTCAAAGGGAATCAATTGATTCCCCAACTAGTCATGGATCGAGCAAAAGATCTAGGATGAAATCAATAACAATAACCTCTAAGAATGTGGAACAGGGAACAGAGGCTTCCAATGTCCCACCTACTCCTGGGACATAGACTTCTTCGACCACCACGCCATGTTTTGCATCTTGCATTGGTACCTACGAAACCAAGATAGAATACGATGTGGTTTCAGGGGACATCTAAATGACAGATGCTGGAAAAACATTTGTGAATAGGTTGAAGGAATTATGCCTTCAACGGTTCAAAGACCATCTACATTTTCCATTCTCAAAGATACCCATGCACTTGCAAAAGGCAGTTAATCCAAGACATGGAGACTGAATTTGGCACAGGTTGGTCTGTAAAGAAGATAAAGCTACGAATGTCTCAAAACTGCAAGAGATTTCGGTGAAACCAAACAAAGAAGATAAAAAAACTCCCTCCCGAGCAAAGGCTCAAAAAAAGGCCAATTGATGTAAGTTTAAAAGTATGGAAAGAGCTTGTAAAAGCATATGAGATGTCCGATGCACGGAGGAAGTCCGGTGAGGAGAGTACGCAGGTATTTTAATTTGCTCATAAGATTATATCAAATTTATTAAATGATTTTTAAATTATATTTGTGCATAGTTAAATTAAATTAGTATATGTTTCAGGACAAGGCCTCTAAGGCTAGGCTTGACAAACTTCATGCCATGCATCATCGTGGCCAGAAAGGTTTACAGGCCTTGAGTTGTACATTTGTATGTATATTTAATAAGTTAAATGATATTTTTTTTAATTTCCTAGGAAAAAGTAAATGATTGCATATTAATTAGTTTAACTAGTCCATGTGCCATGTTTTGACAGAAGGAGAAATATGGTAGGCATCCAAGCCAATTTGAAAAGGAAATGTTACAAAGCAAAAAGTGGACCGATTTTGTAATCTGGATGGAGAATGAGGTATCAATAGTTGACTTTCGATTACTTAGTTGCATATTTTTGTGTTAATATGTCCATTTGAATTTATTGTGTTGAGTTGTTTATTGATGCATAGGATGAGTTCTAAAGTGCTTCTCTATTGGCCCTAGCGCCCTTAAATGTAAGATTTCTCTTACATGACAAATGATTACTCTTATATCTTTGGGGACCCTTCTTGGTGCCATTAGGATCATAATGAGTATACTAGTCTTGTGCTTGCTTACAAAAAGTGGTTGCAATTAACCTAATCTTGTGGTCATTATCCACAACATTTTGTGTGTGCCATGCTATCTCATATGCTTAAGTTTAAAGGGCTAATAATGAATAGAAAACCCTTGTTTTCCTGCCTCCAACTAATGGACTTGTTGGAACCTAAAATTCCCTACCATTTTTTGCAAAAATTTTAGGTTGCCATGATGAAAAATTTGACTGCAGCACTCAGAAATGCACCTGTACAATATACTTTAGTGGCCTACTTTGAAGGGTTATAATTCAAAGACTATTCATTTTTATGTCAAACCACTTGGTAGGCATACTTATCTGTCATATGTGAGTGTACATGCTTGATTTCAGCTTCCCACGATCAGATTGGACAAGGTTTTACAGTGCCAAGTTAAAGGGTTCTGGTGGTATCAGGTGGTACCCACCTAGGGTTAGGGCTTTAAGTCGATTCTGCAAGCCTATATTTTTATTCCTTTAAACCCCTTAAGGCCTTAAGTTTTCATGTCCTTTGGCCTCTTGCACTTTATCTTTTAAAACTGCATTGACTTCCTATATTAAAGGGCAATTGTCTTGAGGTCTTCTTAGAGGGGTGATATGTGACTAGGGTATGAAGACTAGGACTTTGTATGTAATCTTAAGCCCTCCTTTTGGATTTGTTGGAAGCCTTCTTCACTAATACATAAGGATTGTCAAGACTCCAATGATAGTGCATTAGAGAGGCATTGAAATCACAAAGGAGATAAATGTTATTAGGCCATCACCCAATGGAGAAGGGATTGTCATAAAGAGCATGACTGTGTTACCTTGTCATAGTCACAAAGGGGATAGTCTTTGTGGTGGTAATTAAAGTCACTAAGTTTACATCCACCTTCCTAGGGTCTGCAAAAATGCCTGAAGTTGAATATGCCTATTTTAAATATCTTGCCATGAGTATTTTCCATGTTTTTACAAATGGAGACCTCCCCAATCCTCATCTCAAGTTTCAAATGCACAATGAAACGATGGAGGACAATCATAATAGTACATTAGCATTTTTTGTCTCAAGGTGGCCCTTGAGACTACCAAGGGGATGGATATAGAGTTGGGATTATGGTTTTTGTTTAAAAGCCTTGTGTCATTGACCTAATATTTATTTGTGGCAAGGATCCCAATAGTCTAAAGATTACAAATTGTTGTCAAGAAAGGACTGTCATAGTTAAGTGTCGTACAGTGATACAATTTCATGTTGGTTGAGTATTGTATAAATCTCAAGCTATTTAGAATGCATGGGGTATTAGGGTGTGGCATCACTATATAGGTAACCATCAAGTGATTTCTTCAACCCAATCTTGGCCTATATAGTACTCAATGTCAAGAGAAAGATAGTGTCGTCCAAGAACCTTGTTACGGTCACAAATGAGGGCAGTCTTAGCTATTGTAACCATAGTTGGAATCCCTTGTTGTTACCATAACATACGTGACCTAAAACCATGACTCTACGAGTATGAGTTGTTTGAAAGCCAAATTCCACAACATTTGCCACCATCCTCCCTGCCTGTGTCAAAATGGGAGCTTTGGAATAGGGTATGGACATCCATCAATACATAAAGGATAGAGGAATTTTTTCAAATGTTGTAGTTACAACTGCCCTATTAGACATGTATGCAAAATATGGAAGCATAGACAAGGCACGTGAACTATTTGACAGAATGCCTCAAAGAAATGTGGTCTCATGGACTACAATGACTACAGGATATGCACAAAATGGATTTGTTGAAAAGGCTTTAGAAATTTTAAAACAAATGCAATTGGCTGGTGTAAAGCAAAATTCCACAACCTTTGCCAGCATCCTCCATTCCTATGTCAAAATGGGAGCTTTGGAATAGGGTATGGACATCCATCAATACATAAAGGATAGAGGAATTTTGTCAGATGTTGTAGTTGCACTGCCCTATTAGACATGTATGCAAAATGTGGAAGCATAGACAAGGCACGTGAACTGTTTGATAGAATGCTTCAAAGAAATGTGGTCTCATGGACTACAATGACTGCAGGATATGCACAAAATGGATTTGTTGAAAAGGCTTCAGAAATTTTAAGGCAAATGCAATTGGCTGGTGTAAATCCAAATTCCACAACCTTTGCCAACATCCTCCTTGCCTGTGTCAAAATGGGAGCTTTGGAATAGGGTATGGACATCCATCAATACATAAAGGATAGAGGAATTTTGTCAGATGTTGTAGTTGCAACTGCCCTGTTAGACGAGTATGCAAAATGTGGAAGCATAGACAAGGCACGTGAACTGTTTGACAGAATGCCTCAAGGAAATGTGGTCTCATGGACTACAATGACTGCAGGATATGCACAAAATGGATTTGTTGAAAAGGCTTCAGAAATTTTAAAGCAAATGCAATTGGCTAGTGTAAAGCCAAATTCCACAACCTTTGTCATCATCCTCCCTGCCTGTGTCAAAATGGGAGCTTTGGAATAGGGTATGGACATCCATCAATACATAAAGGATAGAGGAATTTTGTCAGATGTTGTAGTTGCAACTGCCCTGATAGACATGTATGTAAAATGTGGAAGCATAGACAAGGCACGTGAACTATTTGACAGAATGCCTCAAAGAAATGTGGTCTCATGGACTGCAATGAATGCAGGATATGCACAAAATGGATTTGTTGAAAAGCCTTCAGAAATTTTAAAGCAAATGCAATTGGCTGGTGTAAAGCCAAATTCCACAACATTTGCCAACATCCTCCCTGCCTATGTCAAAATGGGAGCTTTGGAATAGGGTATGGACATCCATCAATACATAAAGGATAGAGGAATTTTGTCAAATGTTGTAGTTGCAACTGCCTTGTTAGACATCTATGCAAAATGTGGAAACATAGACAAGGCACGTGAACTGTTTGACAGAATGCCTCAAAGAAATGTGGTCTCATGGACTGCAATGACTACAAGATATGCACAAAATGGATTTGTTGAAAAGGCTTCAGAAATTTTAAAGCAAATGCAATTGGCTGGTGTAAAGCCAAATTCCACAACCTTTGCCAGCATCCTCCTTGCCTGTGTCAAAATGGGAGCTTTGGAATAGGGTATGGACATCCATCAATACATAAAGGATAGAGGAATTTTGTCAGATATTGTAGTTGCAACTGCCCTGTTAGACATGTATGCAAAATGTGGAAGCATAGACAAGGCATATGAACTATTTGACAGAATGCCTCAAAGAAATGTGGTCTCATGGACTGCAATGACTGCAGGATATGCACAAAATGGATTTGTTGAAAAGCCTTCAGAAATTTTAAAGCAAATGCAATTGGCTAGTGTAAAGCCAAATTCCACAACCTTTGCCACCATCCTCCTTGCCTGTGTCAAAATGGGAGCTTAATTTGTAGCACTTAAGGTTATGTAATAGAATTTACAGTTGATAGTTAAATTTATAACAAATTTTTTTATGATCTTTACTAACGTTTATTAGAATTGTTGCATGTTTTACATCATTGGAATGACATATTAGCTGTAACTTTTTTAAAATTTTATTATGGTATGTGCACTTTGATATGATGTAATATGATTATGGTTTTGTTTCATATGTTGTAATATTAGATATATAACAGAAAAATAAATTATTGCATGAAATAAATAATAACTTTTCATTTTAAATGCTTTTTTTGTAGAACACGGATCTTCCAGAAGATCAAGATGATCCTCATGATAGAGATCCAGATTATGTTGGTTCTAGTACAGATCACATGGCAGAGGATGATGATGATGTAGATATAGAAGACACTGAGGCCGATGACGATGATGATGACGACGACGACGATGGTGATGATGATGATGATCACAATGGTGATGATGATGATGAGGCAGTTGCTCATAGTAGCCAGTGACATTCATGATCATATAAATTGCATCATGGATCATTGTTGATATATCATTATGATGCCTCTTTTCATAGTCGCTAGCTATCATATGTATCATTTTCACAGCCTGCAGTACCATATTAATGAGTTGTATCATAAATTTATGAATCATTTTGACTTATATCATTTGGACATGTATCATTTTGACTTGTATCATTTTGAGTTACGTAATTTATCATTTTTACTTCTATCATTTGTACATGTATCATTTTGACATGTTATTGATCTACTGGCATAATTGACTTTCACTTGTTTTAGTTATATATGATGATGATCTTATCTGTATTGACTTGTCAATTTATATATATTGAAAGTGGTCAATGATTTTTGGATGGATATTTATTACGTATGATGATTTTAATTTATTGCTCAGGATGGATGTTGTCAAATTCAATTAAATTATAGTAATTTGACTCACTTGTTTTAATTATAGATGATGATCATGTTACAATAATTATCTTGTTATTTAATTATATGAGTTAAATAATTAAATTACTTACTCTATAATCATATGAGTTATTTAAGAGGCATGATATATTTAACAATTAAATTGAAATAAAACATATTAAATTAATAAATGTAAGCAAAACAATAGCATTTTTAGAAGCAACAAAAGACACAAAATGGAAGCAAAATTGGAAGCAACAAGTGACGTTATATCAGAAGCAAAATTGGAAGCAACAATGGAAGCAAAATTGGAAGCAAAACCGAACGCAAAATTGGAAGCCAAACTGGAAGCAAAACTAGAAGCAAAATTGGAAGCCAAACTGGAAGCAAAATTTGAAGCAAAATTGGAAGCCAAACTGGAAGCAAAACCAGAAGCAAAACCGGAAGCAAAATTGGAAGCAAAACTGGAAGCAAAACTGGAAGCAAACCTGGAAGAAAAATTGGAAGCAAAACCAGAAGTAAAATTGGAAGCAAAATTGGAAGCAAACCTGGAAGCAAAATTGGAAGCAAAACCGGAAGCAAAACTGGAAGCAAAATTGGAAGCCAACCTGGAAGCAAAACCAGAAGCAAAATTGGAAGCAACAGTGGAAGCAAAACCAGAAGCAAAATTGGAAGCAAAACCAAAAGTAAAACTAGAAGTAAAACCAGAAGCAAAACCAGAAGCAAAACTGGAAGCAAAATTGGAAGCAAAACTGGAAGTAAAATCAGAAGCAAAACCAGAAGCAAACTTGGAAGCAACACAAGAAGCAAAACCAGAAGCAAAACTGGAAGCCAAACTGGAAGCAACAAAATCTGGCGCTAAATCCGCCATTAAACCTAGCACTAAAATCTGGCGCGAAACCTGGTGTTATAATCGGCGCTAAACCCAGCGCAATATTGAGATGCTATTGGGCGCCGAGTTTGGCACCAACAAAAGTGTCCAATTCATGGACTCAAATGCACTAAATTCTGGCGCTATTTTAGGCACTAATTGTCTGTTCTGTTGTAGTGTACCTAAAGAAGTCCTACTTGCATTATTAAAGCCTATAATATTAAGATTAGATTTTTGTAATTTTGTCATGTCAACATTTATCTTTTTTAAACAATCCTCACTACACAATGTTTAAGCTAGATCTATTGTCAATTAAAGAGTTTTTTACTTAAAATATCATTAATAATAAATTTAGGTTGGAGATCAACATCATTAAACAATATATCATGGTGTTCCTCATTTCCAATAGATCCAATAAATGAAGCCACAAGTTGTGGACTGTCATAATTCAATTGGATCTTATAAAAGCTTTTTGCATGACCTCTTTATACAATGGTGAAGTACAAGATAGATACCAAAGAGATATCTTAGCTTGTGTACTCTTGGGTTGATCAATGATATCATATTCTCATATATGCTTGTTTGTAAGTGTGGGCTTAGGAGTAAGATTAGATACACTAGATGGAAAAGTGGGTTGTTGAGTGTGAACATCTTGGCCCCTATCCATCCTTTGATAAGTATTTCCGATATTATTATAATCTTGTGAATTAGATGTGGCATGAAAAGTAGGCTTATATTCATTATAAGAAATATCAACATGAGAGGTGGGACAAGGATGTGTATGCCATATGAATAGTAGGTAAAAAAGTTAAATAGATCGAAAGATAAAGCAAGAGAAAGATCATCTAGGTCCATACTATCCTCAAGGGTACTAGGTTTAGAAAAATAAGAAATAAAAGCTTATGTCAAATCCATAAAATAAGTGGAAAGCAAACAAGATGAATCAAACCATTGTAATTGCAAGCATTCAAATGGAGTATAAACTCACTAATCAGTAAGATATCATCATCCAAACATTCATAATTAGCAAGCAAAAATGATTTAACATGTAAAAAATCATTTGTAGTAACAACATAATCATCATGTAACAACTCTCTAAGGGCATAATATCATCGTGTAAAGAACAAGGAAAGAAGGAAACGTGAAAATCAAAAGATCTATTATCATGTAATGTAGTATTAATCTTATCACCATAATGAGTATCCATGAGGCTAATAGAAGAATGCACATCACAAACCATATCCTCATGAACGATAACCACATCATAGGCATATCATTCCTAAATGTATCAATAAAAGGTAGGGAAATGTCCTATATAACCATCACATGAGGTGAATCATGAAATAGGGCATGAGAAAGAATGATAGACAAATACAAAGCATTGTCACGCCCATATACACCACTATCATTAGTCATAGGAAGAATAGAATCGTCATGAAGCTAATGGATAATATAAGTAAGTGTATCTAAAAGAGAAGGGAAAGTGCCAACCAGTGGTATGGAGGGATGAACACATAAATGGTGAAACAATGCCTCCATAGAAAAGACATCCCCATCCATGGCATAGAAAGTCCTGAGAATATCAAGGATGGATAGATCAGATGTAACAAAGGATATGAACATATCAAAATCAACAAGATACACATGGGTATGTGGAAGGTATAATAACCAAAGAGGATCCATAATTTAAGATATATTGACGATATACAATCCTTTGGGTGAAGTTGGGAGGGACTAAAGCAAGAAAACCCTAAAGGATAAAGTGAATGATCTAAGAATGACCTAAGGGATAATATAAATGAGCAAATCAATATAATCAAATTGGACACAAGTGTGTAATGCAAACCCTAAAGGCAAAAGCAAGGGTGGATAGGGTGGAAGAAATATGAGATCAAAGTATGTTGGGTAAAACCCTAAAAGTAGAGCAATGAATGAACACACAAGAGTGCCATCAAACCCTAGGTAAATTTGATATGAAAGATAAGTAATCAAAATAAATCAAATCTAAAAACCCTAACGAAAGAGAAGAAACCCTAGATAGTGTTTGAAAAATGTTATGTTCACCAAAAATGTAAAGGTTTTTATCACTCTTACATAAATATCTAGGCTAATTAAATAAACATAATCGATTAGCTTTGAACAGTTAACCTAGATATAAGAGATGGTATCAAAAGTATAGAAATTAAATGAGAGATAGATGTACTTAGCTCTAGAATCAATGATGAAGATTTAGTATGGATTATGTGTTGGATTAATTTACCACTACTAGAAAATTAATTCTCTATCTAGTAGACTCCTCATAATTCCTATTGCCTCAAAAACTAATGTAGATCAATCCCACATCCTATGAGGTCAATTCTAATTGTCACAAACCTAATTTGACATGTAGAACTAATCTAACAAAAAGTGTGCCTAAGATTTTATTCGCCTTTGCCTTCTAGATATATAAATCTATTACGGAGCTATCTAGGGACACCTTTAAAGAGTATGTCAACTCAATAGATGAATGGATTCTCCTAGGTTAAGCCCCTTGGTGGACTAAATTGAAGATGATGAGAAAGATTGAAGACCGCATTCGTAAACATATAAATGGCCTATATGTTGATGATTTAAATTCAATTCCTTTATTTCCCTTTTAGAATTAAAATGTGCTCTAATTATTTTCCTCTATCATGATCTTTGCATCCTCCTCACATGTGTTTATGCACACAATAAATTTCTTTAAATACTTGCGATGTTGAAAATTTGATTTTAACTAAACCACTGCTCATTAGAACAAACTCCAATCACACATTAGAATCCCAACTGATGAAGATGTATATCTTGTTGTTGTCCAATTAGGAAGAGCAAGACTATCTGGGTTGGATTCTTTTGTCACAATCGAAGTGGAAATAAACTAACTAAACTAACAGAGATAGTAAAATACAGAGATGGGGAACTAAATTTATAGAAACTAATCTAGAAGCTGAAATAATAGATAACAAGGAACCTAGCACCAAAGTTTGGAATTTACTGCCAGAGACATCAGTGGCTGGCGCGAACGTCTACGCCTAGCACTGTCATCCGTACAACCCCAAAATCTGCAATCCGTACGTGTATGGATTCTCATGAGTTTCAATAAATCCTATTGACAGCAAAGATGGAAATTAGTGCACAGAAGTCGAGTATTAACAGAAATAACTGAAAATGAAATTAAAAACAAGGAAAGGGGAGAAATACGCAACACTCATGTGTTTGTAATCTTTCTTTGCTCAATCTTCAACCTACAAGAAAAAATGGAAAGGGTTGGGTTGTATGGAGGTTTGCCTCAGTCAAACCCCATTTTTGGTATTTCTACCTCAACGATGGCCAGATATAAATATGATGATAAAAAGTGTGTGCTCTTGTATTCTGTGTGTGTCTAGAATAGCGGCAAGCAGTAACAAGCAATGATATATTCAAATGAATATACTTCAAATCATTAGTACATGTAATTAATCTAAATGAAATGAAAGCAAGATGCAAAGGATAGTTACAAGAGATTCGTCGGAAGGCTATCGCATTAGAGAATGAGAAGACTCTATTCTCGAGGATGGTGATCACGTGCGAGTGTGCAAAGAGAATCGGAGTAAATCACATGAAATCAATAACCTGCTATAGATAACTAACATGCAAAGCCAATGGCGCAAGTAATATGATAGTGAATAATCAATTTGGTAGAGTTTCGCTATGAAAATCTGTGATCCTTTGAATGACGGAGTGTTTTTATAGAATAGGAAGGAGGGCAAAAAGCTAGACAAAGAGCCATTTGGGCCTGGATAGGCATGCAAGAAAGCTCAGAATGTCGTGCAAGAAAGCTCAGAATGTCGTGCAAGAAAAAATGCACCTTCTAAAATGAGTTGATGAATTGGAAGACACTATCGAGATGCTAGCACTTGGCGCAGACATCCGCGCCTAACACTCCAGTCCAGGCAACTTCAGGTCTTAAAAGATCATGTTGGCTTGGGACATTGCTAGGATTAAAGTACTTTTGCAATTTTAGGTTTAGACACGCAGAAAGAGGTCAACACAGAGGTTAAAGGGCAAGGTTAGAGAAGGGAACACTAAAGCAAGTACCAAGTAGAGCGTGAAATTGTGTGCAAGCACAATTTACGATGCTACAATACCATGACATAATAATTTAATATGAAACCTGTGCTAGGTTGGCTCACAATAGCTAATAAAAAGAGGATGTAAAAGTTGGAATTTGAATTTTATGACTTGAGTTTTAAGGATTGTTTTCGCCCTCCATGGAGTTGACCTAAATCAATCCCACATCCTATAAAAATGAACAGAATGGATAAAGTGGAAATCTTAAAGTAGAGAACAAATGCATGGAAATTAATGCAAAATAGAGATAAACAAGAATCAAGTTGTGAGCCAAATCTAACACAAGAATATATCACTTATCAATATCTTACCATGTTAAAACACTCCCATCAAAATAAATACAAAACTAAATTAAAAACAGCATAAATATACTAATTTCAACATTAAAATGATATACCTTTTTCCTCTCATTTTTCAAACAATGTTGACATAAATCAATGTGTTTCATATTATACGTCAAACCCACCGTAGTCAATATTATATGGTGAACGGTTACTTATTGGAACCGATTTCTAATATGTCTTGGTTAGGGAAAGATTATATGCTAAGTAATTTTAGCTTGTCACTATCTTTCCGCCCACTAAAGCTTTGTTTGTTGATCTACAAAGAAAAGAATACATATACGTTCAAAGCATCTTGAAATTTTAAATATTATATATTATCTTCTATATTCAAACAAAACATATATATGAGTAAACCAAATTTGAGCTGCTTTACAATTTATGTTTTTTTTACATTTGCAATCTTTATCTCAATATTGGTCCATTTATAGAATTTTTTACATCTAAACATAAGTTTAGTATGATTAAAAAAATGCATTTTTGATGATAAATCAACTTTCAAATTTTGCATACTCTAAATGAAATAAAGAACAAATTTAGGTAGGCAATCCACTTCAATATTTAAGATGTATTAATTTTCAAAACTTTTTTTTTTCTGTTAAAGATTATTTTTTCTTAGATTTTTATATTCTTACATATATAATGTGTAATTTTAAATTAATTATTAGGGTTATAAATTTGTTGGGTACTTGTTAGACTTGTTAAGTTTTAAGGCAAGGTACAGGAAATTAATCTCAACAATTTGAACCTCAATTTTTAGAAGTTTAGTCAAACTCGCAAAATCTATCTAACTCACAAAGTCCTATGAGTGGCAAACTCGATCATCAAAATAGAGGCAGCAAAGTTGCAAAAAAAATATAAAAAAATAAAACTTAAAGTCCTAAAACTCAATGTTATTCATTTCATTTGCAAGTACAAACAAGGAGAAAAAATAGCATTTGAAGCTAAAATACAATTCATTGAAGTAAAAATCAGCAAACATATTGACAACAAATGTTGATTGAATTGAAATTGAGTAAATTGGTAGTAGCCCTTAATGCATCTTAAAAAGCATATAATGTATTTGGAAGAGTCCACTGCTATCATCAATTTCAAACTACTTTGAAGAGGTATTTTGTTATTTTGAATCTTTTCTTTTTGTTTTCTTTTCTCATTTGCTATATCTTTTACATTTGTTTATTTTTTCCATATAAATTCATGGAAGAAAAAACAAAAGAGAGAAAAATGAAGAGAATTCTCTCTTTTTTCTTGTTCCATAGTGATTTTTTTTGTTTTTCTCTTCTATCTACAAATTCTAACTTTTTTTCTAATTTTTATCTCTTTTTATTGAGAAACATTAAATGCTAATTAATTTTTCATTTATTTGTTATTGTAGCATATTTAAAATTTATAAATTGATATAATGTTGACCCTGATTTAAAAGGACCATTGTTGAGAGAAAATATGTCACCCCATGGGCTAAGAAAATGGGGTTCAAAATTTTTACAATTAAAAATTAGTGGACATTAATCAATTCATATTTCACCTCACACAAATGTTAAATCAGGATGTTTGTGTGCACAAGTGTCTATTAATGTTTTGTGTGAAGTAAAAACTCAAATAAATACCTAAGAAAAAGGCAAAGAAAAGAGATGCTAGCCATTAAAGGAGACTCTTCTCCAATTCCTCCATTCTCTTTGACTTCGAACACTAATGTTAATGTTAGGCCTAGAGGTTTTGGATTCATATATTGTACCATGCACTTCTTCAAAGTCTCAACCATCAAGTTTGAAAACACAAGTTAGAATAAAAACAATCATCAAGTGGTAAGAAATGCAATCGAATACTTTTGATTCTATTGTTCCATTTCATTTACACAACAAGGTAAATCCATCTTGTTTTTGTTTTAAAATATATTTTTTAATTTCTTTCTCTTTAATTTTTAAATTTATGAGGTTTTAAAACTTAAATTCTAAATTTTTATTAAAATATTCCTTCTTCACGTCTCATGTTGTTCATTAATAGTGGCTTTTACAAAATCTTTATTCTAAATATTTTTATTGACAAAATCTAATAGATGTTGTTAAGGTGGAGTTCAAAGCCCTTGTTGATGAAGAGATAAAGTACTCAATTTTAACTAAAAAGTGGCAAATGTAAAAGCCACTATTGATAAACAACATGATATAAGGAGGAGGAATAGTTGTAGCATCATGTCTAATGATTAGATAGCTTGAAGAAACATGAGATTGTTGATTTCTGTTTTTCTAAAATGGTACAATTTTCTTAAAATCTATTGGTGCTTCAAAAAAAGTAAAAAATATTTTTCTGTATCAAATTTTAGATGAAATTGTGGCCAAGGTGGGTGAAAAATATTGTACAAGAAATTATAAATAATGCAGCAAATTAGAGGATCTTGACAAACTCACATGAATCAAAATAGTTGTATAAACATTTACAAATACATCTAC
Source organism: Cunninghamia lanceolata (assembly GCA_027924645.1). NCBI lineage: Eukaryota > Viridiplantae > Streptophyta > Pinopsida > Cupressales > Cupressaceae > Cunninghamia > Cunninghamia lanceolata. Next base: position 816,160 of record BSBN01001059.1, on the reverse strand, counting down.
AACCATACTTAAGTCATCAACTTAGTGAGATAATACACAAAAAAAAGAGGGAATTGGCTCATCCTAAAATTATCCATTTTGCAACAAACTTTATCATGTTGCAATCATTGTTTCAATCAAAGACTACTTTTTGATGCATGTTTGTTTGCGTGGAATGATCTCAATTTTCATATATGCTAAGACCACTATAGGAGTCAATGTGGTTGAGTGGATTTTCAATGAACAAAACTTTTAACTTCCAAGATCGTAAGTGTAAATTCATATTTTGTTTTATTTTTTTGTTAATTTTACTAATCTTATCATTTATAATATTTTTAGTTCTTTAGAATTTTATGTTTTTTTCTTTAATATCTTATCTATTTATTTATTTATATTATTGTTTAATTATAATTCACAAAACCTTTAGTCATCTTTCATGTTGTTGATAGAAAAAATCCCGCAACAGATTGTGTATGAAAACATAGACAAAGTCAAAGAGGTCATCAAATCCATCTATAATAGGTTTGAGGAAAAATATTGTTTCATATGGCATATCATTGATCAATGATGGCACCATTATCTTCACAAACCCTTAATGCAATTATTTATTTCTCAAATCGAACATTCCAATTCCTCTCAAATTTCAAGGCTAATGAAAAAAATTAAATGTACTCTATTCTATCATAGAATGAATGTTGCCTAATCCTCAACTTGGAGAGAAGATCGTCTCCAATTTTGAGATCTTCAAACTTGTGCAAAATATGTGTAAGACAACTCAAACAACATTATAATCATAAAAAATTATTTAAAAAGTATTTTAAATTTATAACATATAATTTTTACATGATATTGAATTTGAACAATAAGATCAATTTTCTATTTATTTATTTAACATTTTTCAAATGCACGGTAAAAAATGTTTGGTGTTAAGGTGTCAAATATTCCAAGAATTACCGTACATGTTTTTAGCCAACCATGTAGCAATTCAAAAATACAAACACAACTAAATATTGTTTAACATATACACTCCAATAAACACAACAAATTGTCAATACAAATTGCTTATGCAAACATTGAATGATCTTGTCTATATTTATTACAACCTACGTGAACTCTAACTTATCTTCTATCTTTGCATGATCTTGTCTATATTTATTACAACCTTCTTGAGCTCTAACTTATCTTTTATCACATTAAAATAGATCATCCATAATCAAAGTGAATCACCAAAACTAAAAAACCTTGTCTTCACTAAAGATGACCTTGAATGAGTTGTTCAAGTTGATCTTGAGGCAAAAGACAATAATTGTGATAGAAAATAAAAGAACACAAACAAAGCCCTCAAACATTAATGTCACTAACAGATAAACAAATATCATGGTAGCATCATCATTGAGGACCATCTCAAATGCCTATGCAAGACAAACCATAGAGCCACAAATGTTGGGTTGAGTGATGCAAGCCCCTCTTAACCTTAGTTATACTTCTATTTTTTATTTCGAGGTTATAAATTTTATAATCCATGAATTTTACATACCTACAACCCTTGACAATATTTATAGATGTTAAAATATTTCCTTCAATTCAAATCTATTTTTGTATATGGGCATTAAATTATCTTTGCCCTTTTTGCAAGCCTAGACTCGTCAGACTTGGCAAACTAAGGGAGATATGGAGATTATACTTGTTGTAAATAGTTATTTTTGTGTTGTCTTTTTAAGAATGGTTGATCATAATATGGTCTTTGAGGGTGGTCTGTATTTTCACAATCAAATTGGTTTATTCATCAAACCTTGGCATGTGGATTTTGATCCTATGGAAGAGATCCCTTCTAAGATTCCAATTTGGATCTATCTCCTCCGGCTACCCATGGAATTTTGGAAACTTGATATTTTGAATTTATTATTGCAATCCATGGGAAACCCATGGGCCCTCTCATCACACACTTAAAAGAAAGATAACAACTCATGCTCTTATTTGTGTTGAAATTGATTTGCGTAAACAAAAGTATAAGTGTTAATAAGCAACCACATAACATACTAACATGCTCAAGGTGTCATATGCAACTCATGATGACACACTTGGTGCACACACCAATGCATAAGCAAGGTGACACAAGCAGAAGACTTAACTATACCATGGGACAAGACACCATCGTTGCCACATAAAATGAGGCATGGAGGAGAGACAATACTCTTAAAACCACTAGAATACCTTCATAACATCTCTACTAAACCATCATTCAAAATTCACTAAGTTACAAAAAGCAAAGAAGCTAAAACTACCAATTTTGGGTTTCTGAAGAAACTTGCAAGAGGATCAAACTTCGGACCTGAGTTGCAACTTGCAACTCTACAAACAAGGTCAGGTTCAAGATTTGAGATGTAATCGCAACTCACACCCTCACAAACCTCAAGCTTCGATCTACAATCACAACTTGCACCCATGTGAAACTTAGGCTCTGTCGGCAAAATGCAACATGCAAATGACATTCTAACCCTAAACTCTAACCATGAACCACTTCGACCTCTGAGAAATGTCTTCGATTTGCAAGCTGCAATATGCAAACGAAAGATGTTCAAACTATTGTAGTGTCGTAAATTGTGCTTGCCCATAATTTCACTCTATTTAGCATTCACTTTAGTGTCCCCTCCCTTAACCTTGCCTTCAGTCTACATAGATGCCTCCCAATCTCTATTTTGACCCCTTTTTGCTTTTCCTAGCCAAAAATTGTAAAAGTGTCTTAACCCTAGCAATGTCCCAAGTGATCTGGACCTTCTAGAAACTAAAGTTGCAAGGATATGAGTGCTAGGTGTAGACACCCAAAAATGACCCTTAGCATCGCATCACCTGCATTTCAACATTAATTTAATAATCTAATTATTTAATTAATTTCATCAAAGTCATCAATTTCCTCCAAAACTTCTAAATTCAACATTAATTGAATAAATTCTATTTATTTAATTAATTCCATCAAAATCAACTTTATTCTTCCAAAATTAAATAATTATTATTATTTAATTGAATCATTATCTTCTTTCAAAATTCAAATCCACATTAATTAAATAATCAAATTATTTAATTAATTTATCATTCCAAATCCTCTTATCTACAATTAAATAATTTTCATTATTTAATTAAATCAAATTGTTCTTCCAAATTTAAATAAATCAATCAAATTTATTTAAATTAACTCAATCTTCTAAAAATAAATAAAATCAAGTATTTTATTTATAATCTTCACATCTTATCTATTCTTCAAAATCATGCACAATCAATTAGATAAATTTATTTATTTAATTTCAATTATCTTTCCAATTCCTCTAAAGATATCATGTTAACTCATGTGCACAATCAGTCTTATTTTTAGAACTCTAAAAAAGGCAAATCTAAAGTTAAGTTAATTGGCTTTAATTTATCTTATTTTCATCAACTCATGAATTAGAAAAAAAAGCATTCTAATTTATGAAATAAAATCTATCTTTATCAAAAAAGCAATTATCTTAATAAAAATACATTTTTGGAGTGACACATGTCATGTGCACATTCATCATGAGTTATTTGATTTATCTCAACTATCCATTCTATGGATTTATTTCATCTATTTTTGAAACCTATATAAACCCCCCCTCATCTCCATAACAAATCCTCTTCGATCATTTATTCTCAGGGATTCCTTTACAGTGAATTGAGCATACATCGCATCGTTCAACACATCGACCTTTTTGAGCACCTACATCCACTTGTTGCAAAAATGGTTTCGCAACGTTATTGAGCAATCTACATTTATACAAAGAGAACTATACAATCTAGGTGAAGTATTTCTTGTTTTAAATTGATTTATTCATTGATATTAAATTTTTACTTAGATTGATCTCTTTATGTTATGGGTAATTGAGTTGTTATTATCATTGCTTTTGTGATTTTATCATTCGACCTCTCAATTTTCCTCATACACACTAGGCATGAATGCTTGTGAGAAGTGTTGGCATCCCGATAGTGTCTTTCAATTTGTTGACCAATATAGAAGGTGTGTTTTTGCTTGTGCAACATTTCAATCTTTCCTACATGTTTATTCGTGCCCAAATGACTCTTTTCCTAGATTTTGCTCTCCTTCCTCTTCTATAAAAACCCCTTTTATTTATCATTCAAAGGATGGATCTTCTTTCATAGCAAATCTCTGCCAAATTTATGAATCAATCTTCACTCACAGTGAACCTCTGCTGAAATCAACACTCTCCATTGCTCTATTATCTTTACCATGCTTAGACTAATCATTGCATGTCACTTGCTTGCATAGATTAATTGTATTTCATTTATATTATCTAATCAAATCTCATTTTTTGTTTTTTGTCGCAATTCTAAATGCACTTAGAATTCAAGAGCACACACTATTCATCAACATATCAATCTCTGGCTATCGTTGAGGTAGAAATACCAAAAATGGGGTTTGATAGAGGCAAACCTCTATACAACCCAACCCTCTTTTCTCTATTCTGTAGGTTACAAGTTGTACGAAAAATATTGCAAACACACGAGTGTTTGCACATTCTTTTCCATTTCTTGTCGCTTCTGTCATTTCAATTTCATTTATATCATTTTCGTTACCTTTCAAATTCTGTGTATTGATTATTGCATCTGTTGTCAACAGAAACTTATTGAAACTCATGCAAAGTCATACAAGTACAAAACTTTGGATTTCAACGTCGTATAGACTACAGCGCAACGCGCAGACATCCGTGCTACGCACTGGTGTCCTAGACAGTGAGGTTGTCCACCTGGTGTCAGGTTCCTTATCATTTTATATTTTCATTTATGTACTTCATTTCTCAAAATTCTATTTACTATTATTCATTTCTGTTAAAACATAAAGTGGTTCTGCAAACATAGATTTTGTGTAAAATATTAGCTAACAGAACCCCAATGTGATGTTAGTGGAAAGCTCCCTTGATTAATATGTTCAGTTGAGGAGTAGTTTTTCCTACATCACATTTTGGAGAACCTGACGTGTTGAACTTAAATCTCCTTCTTTTTCATGCATTTTTCTTTCAAAAACAAAACAAAAATTTTCTTTCCTGAAAAAAAATTTGGGGGTAATACCTTCTTAATTCTCTCCTTCTATCTTTCTAAATTAGCATGTTCTCTTCTCTTCTTACATCAGTTTTCAACTTGGCTCAAAGGATTCGTGAAAGTGATGTTTCATTCAATGTGATGGTGACTTAGCTCTTCCTATGTCATTGTATTCTTTTGATCCCTCTCCCAAGATTCCTCTTGTTTGTGAGGATATTTTGGCGCAAGAGGATGAAATTGTTGATACTTTTCTTAATATTACTCTACCTTCTCTTCATTTCAATTCTCTCCTTTTTAGAGATGAAGCATTAGTAGATGAAGAGCCTCACTCTCTTCATTTCAATGCTCTCCCATCTACAGATGAAGTATTAGTAGATGAAGAGCCTCACCTCACATCGGATCCTCCACGGATAGATTTTGAGCATACTTCTTATGTTTCTTCTCCTAATACATGCATTTCTCAAACAGATAATAGTGTTAATTCAATCATTATTAATCGACTTATCCCAACCGCTAAGGGGATGTTAGATAAGTGCATTAATATTCAAAATCTTTCTTTTGCTCCTAAAATCATTGTGCATAGGGCGCCTGATCTGCCCCCGCTCGCTCATCCTATGATCACTATTTGAGGTATTCCTAAAAATCCTTGACCTTCAAATCACTGGTTCGAAGTTGCTAAGTCTATAACTCAAAACGTTTTTGTGGCTCCTCACCCCACACGTATAATACTTGGTGAAACAAATAGGCTACTCATGTCCCTATTTCCCTTCCTCCACTAAATCTTATTCTTCTACCACCTAATATTTCTACAGAGTACCAAAGAGTATGATCTTTTTAAACAACTCCAAGCTACATAAGCTAAGATCTCTCTTTGGGACTTGATGCAAGTTTCACCTTCTCATCATAGTGCCCTCCAGCAGGCCTTGCAGAAGATATATATCCAACCTTCCACGAAGCCCACGAACATGGATGCTATTCTTGAAGGTTTTCATTCTAACTCTCCTGATATCAGTTTTCATTTCTCTAAACTCCCTTCTATTGAAGTTTAGAAGCAAAATGATGCTCTTATGATTATTGTAGCTATAAATTTGACTAGATCAAGCGAACCCTTATCGATAGTGGTTCCGGTCTTAACGTCTATAGTTTAGACCTCCTTAATCATCTTGAAATCGATGCTTCTTCTATTTCTGCTTTGAATCTATCCATCAAAGATTTTGATAATGTGGCTCGCTTGACTTTAGGCACTATCACATTGCCTATTACATTAGACTCCGTCACATTGCCTATTGAGGTTCATTTCATGTAGGAGAATCTTTCTTATAATATTCTCCTCGGTCAACTGTGGATTCATGCCATGGGTTTAGTTCCATCTACCCTTCATCAATCTCTTAAATTTATTTATAATGGAAAAGTGCATAAGGTAAGTGTTGATCCGAACCCCTTTCAATACTACCAACAGATTGAATTGGGTCACGAGAAGCCTACCCTATATTCTCTTCATAATTTTATACCTTCTACAACAAATTCTAAAACACAATCGTCACCCTCTGTTGATGATGATGTTCCTTTCTCATCTAATGCATTTCTTGGTGATGATTGGGGCTCCTTATACTTCAGCCCCCACAGGCCTGCTGAATATAAGGCTAACCCTTCTCACTCTAACATTTCCACGTTCAACAAGGATCTATATTTTGGTATTAGAATCGATCCCTCTTCTCATGTGAATTTTTTTATTGCTTCTCTTCCAACACATGCATACACTTCTCATTTCAACAAGTCTAGTGATGTTGATTCTTCTCCTCTTTCTGATTTGGAGACATGTTACGGGCTCGAATACAAAAAATTTTCTAAGCATGGATACAATGGAAATTGTCTACGGCGCATGGAACAAGGAGTTAAGGTCACTGTGGAACCTACACCACACTTACCTTCTACAGTGGGTTTAGGTTTCTGACCTTCTTCTCTGTCTGCATCCCCTCCACCATTGTTTGAGGTCTCTATGGTCTCTTCTTTTCAAAAATCAAACCTTTCTCCACAATAGAAAGAGTTGTTTCCTACTCCATATGTTATATCTAAGCAAGAGCATATCTTGTTGAGGCTTCTCAAAGCTTGCTTGATCACTCTTCCTCCTACACGCAAGAAGTTTCCTAAACACATTCAATCAATACTTCATTTCTATGCATATCATTGAGCGCTTGGCCATTCCACCAGTGAATGTAAAGCCTTGCATGACAAAATTCAATAAATTCTTGACACAAATGCTCTCACTCTTCCATCTAACGAAGCAAATGTCTCTTCTCTACATGACAAGCGATATTCAGGATCACCTCTATCCGGTTCATGGTTCTTCCTCTATTTCTATGAGACTAGTGTGTTGCTACCCACTATGTGGCACATGTAGCTTTCTTTGTTTGCTCATTGCCATTCATGGTGGTACAATCTCACGTGCAACCATACTTCACCTTTGGTAACAACACAATATTTTTTTTTCATGGTTGTCCTCATCCATACTCTGGGGCGCAGAGACAACTTGTTCTAGGGGTATGCATTATTTCTAAGGATCCGCCTCCTCTTTCTTTCCCCTTTTATTTACCTTAAAATATTTGCATATTATACATGCTAATATTTTAAGGAGGGCATATACTCTTCTCACATGTGCATCCATACATGCACCCTTCTTTTCACACCCCCTAAGGTGTAGCTTATCAATTCACCCCCTGGGGTGTTGCATTTAACACTCCCTAAAGTGTTCACCACCTGTGGTGTTAGAGTTTGATACGCTCCCTGAGGCTTTGGTTTTTAATACGCTCCTTGAGGCATTAGTTTTTGATACACTTCATGAGGCGTTGGCATTCCATGATCACCTAGTATAATGTAGCTTGCTAGTCTGTGATCCATGTAGTCTATGAGCCACCTAGCGTAATGCAACTTGCCAGCTCGTGTGCTTCATACAACCCACATTTATACATCCATGGTCACCTAGCAGAATGAAACTTGCTAGTTTGTGATCCATGAGGGTATTGTTATTTACATGACCCCTAGCGACATTGTGAGCTAGTGTATGAAGTCATGTACTCTCTTCTTCGTCCATATTGATTGCTTCCATGTCTATCTGTATGTATTCTCTCCTTGAAGCAACTGATCGTCTCATTATATTATTCTATCTCCGCTTAAGAGTACCTCTATTTGTTGTTTTCTTTATTTTTGTCATATTTTGGGGAACACGTATGATATTGAGACAACCTTTTACATTGAGGTCTCTTTCACTTTGTTGACTCAAAATTTTTCTTTGCTTTCCGTGTGTTTTTCTCCTCTATTTATGTTGTGTTGCTTATAAATGTGTCTGTGTATGATCATAGTGATTTTGTAAATTTATGCTCTAACACTATTGTCTTGCAAGTTTTGTTGTCTAATGTATTTGTTTTGTAGGTTCTCAACCTGGGGACTTGTTCCTCTACTTGAAGAGCTCTGCATCCTCTATAGAATTCTTTTGGGTATTATTTTCATGCTTATTTACTTTCAGTACTTTTTTTCATGTACTTTAGCATGCATATGCACGTAGTGTCATATGCCTACTAAAGTGGGGACTAATGTAGTGTCATAAATTGTGCTCACCCACAATTTCATGCTCTATTTGGCATTCGCTTTAGTGTCCCCTCCCTTAACCTTGCCTTCAATCTGCATAGATGCCTCCCAATCTCTATGTTGACCCCTTTTTGTTTTTCCTAGCCAAAAACTATAAAAGTGTCTTAACCCTGGCAATGCCCCAAGTGATCTGAACCTTCTAGAAACTAAAGTTGCATGGATAGGAGTGCTAGGCGTAGACATCTGCGCGAAGTGCTAGCATTCTAATAGTGTCTTTCAATTCATCGACCATTTAAGAAGGTGTGTTTCTGCTTGCGTGACATTCTGAGCTTTCCTACATGTTTATCTATGCCCAAACGACTATTTTCCTAGCTTTTTGCTCTCCTTCCTCTTCTATAAAAACCTATTTGAGTTACCATTCAAAGGATGGATTTTCTTTCATAGAAAAGCTCTGCCAAATTTATGAATCAATCTTCTCTCACAGCGACCCTCTGCTAAGATCAACATTCTCCATTGCTCTATTATCTTACTCATGCTTAGACTAATCATTGTGTGTCACTTGCATAGATTAATTGTATTTCATTTATATTATCTTATCAAATCTCATTTTGTTGTTGCTTTATGTAATTCTAGATGCACATAGAATTCAAGAGCACACACTATTTATCAACATATCAATCTCTGGTTGTCATTGACTTTGGCTATCATTGAGGTAGAAATACCAAAAATGGGGTTTGACTAAGGCAAACCTCTACGTCCCAACCATTTTTTCTCTGTTATGTAGGTTACAGGTTGTGCGAAGAAGATTGCAAACACACGAGTGTTTACACATTTTTTTCCCTTTCTTGTCACTTCCCTTATTTCAATTTCATTTCTATCTATTTCCGTTATCTTTCAAATTTTGTGTATTGAGTATTGCATCTGTTGTCAATAGGAACTCATTGAAACTCGTGCAAATCCGTACAAGTACAAAACTTTGGATTTCAACGTTGTATAGACTACAACGTGACACGCAGACGTCCATGCTATGTGTTGGTGTCCTAGACAGTGAGGTTGTTCGCCTGGTCCTAGGTCCCTTATCATTTTTGTACCTCATTTCTCAAAATTCTATTTATTGTTATTCATTTCTGTTAAAACATAGTGGTTCTGTAGACATAGATTTTGTGTAAAACATTAGTTAACAGAACCCCAATGTGATGTTAGTGGAAAGCACCCTTGATTGATATGTTCAATTGAGGAGTAATTTTTCCTACATCACAACTATAGAATCCTCTTGCAGTTTGCACATCTACAAAATGCAATCAAGATCCAGACTCTAAACTAGTAACACGTCGAACTTCAGGGCTAACTGGCAATCTACACGTTTGCAAAGTGCAAGCAAGCACCGAACTCCAGACACAGTGACGAGTCAAACTTCAGAGGATGGTGACAACCTACACTATGCAAAGTGTAGTTGGCCTCTAAATCCCAAACACTAGATACCCTGGACTCCGGAATCCCAATGCAATATACACTACACACTTTAATGTATCTTATAAATTTACAAGATACCTTAGTATATTTGTAGTATACAAGTGTAGTTGGCCTCTGAATCCCAAACACTCGATACCCCCAACTTTGGAATTCCAACAAAGTTTCTGCCATCTCTATTAATGGAGTCACATGCAACCTTCAAGAATTTTTCCATTTTATTTTTTAAAGGAAATACTAAAATTGACGCTACCCATTATACACAATCCACCCAACTTCACAATCTTCAACAAAATTGACGGAAGGAGATTCCAAAAAAAAATTGCCATAGTAATGACTCTAAAATTTCCATTTTACAATTTAAAACCTTACTATTTAACTATGCAATCAAACACATAAATTTGTCAACCAATTTCATCCTACATTATGAAAACCATATGGTCCACCTAATGTGATTATGGCAATGGAAAATTCCATTTAAAATCTAAACTTTTTAAATTAAATTGCAAAGGGAATAAATACCTCAAATAAAGAGCACAATCAAAATGGAAAAAATATTTTCTTTAATCCCAAGCACACTTCCAAGATATCCTTTTCAAGCAACTTCAATCATCAAGCAATCTTTTTCAAGCAAGAGTTTTCTTTCACCAAGAAGAGGAAAATTGTGATTGTGGGAGAGAGTAAATGCAAAAAGTGAATCAAAATGCCCTTTCCTTTTCCTTTTTTTAAATTTCCTAAAGATTTTCCTCTTTTTTCTTCTTTTTCACATTCAAAATGGATATTACAAAGAGCCTTTTTGAAATTTAATAATTTTGAATAGCAATAACAATTTTATTTCAACTAAAACTATTTAATTAAAAACCCTTAGTATTCCCATTAGGCAATTTATTTACTCAACATACTTCCCCTTTATAATATAATTTTATTTTTCTCATACAAAATATTTTAATTCCCTAATTTAATAATCTTCATTACATTTTCTCTTTTTCCAAAGAATAATAAAATGCTCTAGGCTTTTCTATGAAAGCATATATATTTTTGGCAAATATGTCGAGCACACATTAAGATAATTTTAAATGCAAAGTACTAAAATGCAATTAAATCCACGCAAAGAACTTCCACACACACTTTATGGGTTTTCACAACATACAAATACTAGAATCACCACTAATTCAGATCCAGATTTACACAAGCATACACACGATCCATCTCATGCTTGAATCAAGCAAGATAAAGGTTAACACGCGCATATGAAACCTAATATGAAGGACTCATTTAAAACCACCATTGGGGAATAACCCTATACTTGCACACTTAGGTCAAACATCAAGCGTACCTACTCATATATAATAATCTAAGCAAAACATAACACCCAACGTGACATCATATCATATAAACCCAATAAACATCACACTAACACAAGTCATCAACTATAATCATAAGATGCAATAACTAATAGTAGTTCATATATATATATATACATAAAGTGGAACGGTAATACTGAAAGATCCAACATATAAAATCACAACATATACATCCATAGGCAAACACATAGATATCAATACGAAACTCCATCGGAAAACACCTTGATGGCATAATCAAACGTCATTGTTAATTATAGTAACAAATCCAAAACAAAAGTCAACAAATGATAAGGCACAAGTGTCGAAGGCATTATTACATATTTCCCCTGGTTTCTAAGGATATGAATAATCTACTTATGGAACCAATTAAGAGCTTGAATCAATTGTATTTCAGATGAAGAAAAGTAAATCCCTTGGTCTTGATGATTTTCCACATGAATTTTTTCGAGAATTTTGGAACATTCTGACGCTGGATCTATTGGAGGTTGTCTCTGAATCACAGGGCAATAAGCAAATGCTTAAAACAATCAATTCTACGTTTTTGGCTTTGATTCCTAAAAAAGAGGAGGCTAACTATTTAGATTGTTTCGCCCTATTGCCCTTTGCAATGTCCCTTATAAGATTATCACTAAGCTCATTGTAGAGTGCTTGAAGTAGATTTGGGCCTCTTATCTCGTCTGAGCAAGGTGGTTTTGTGAAGAGGTGCCAGATCTTTGATGGTATTATTATAACCTGAAAGGCTATTCATTCTATGTCTAGTTTTAGGGATAAAGCTATGTTCATAAAGCTAGACATGTCCAAGGCCTATGATAGGGTTAGATGGTCTTTCCTCATGGATGTTTTATCAACTTTTGAGTTTCACTTAGAGTGGATTGATTGAGTTATGAGTTGTGTGGTTTCTCCCTCCTCTGTTATAATTAATTGCATCCTTTCTCTTTTCTCTGCTTCTAGGGGACTTCAACAAAGCAATCCTCTTTCTCCTTACCTCTTCATCCTAATGGCAAAAGGTTTAGGCAGATTGCTTAAGCACCAAAGAGTTATTAGTTGCATCTAGGGTTGGACTTGGGCTCGAGATCTTGATCCACAATCTCATCTTTAATTTGTGGATGACACTGCTTTGTTGGAGGTTGCTAAAATTTGTGAGGCAACTAATTTTAAGAAAGCTTGGGATATATATCCAATTGCCTCCGATCAACAGATTAATGAGAATAAGTCCAACATTTTTTTCTTAAATACTCCCTTACTTGTCTAACAAAGAATTGTATTTATCTTACGCTTTAGAATAGGGCAACTCCCTTTAGATTATTTGGGAATTCCCTTATCTACTGGTAATCCCGAAAGAGATCAATGGAAGAAGAGTTTGGACAAATTTAGAATGGAAGAAGATTTTGGACAAATTTAGAATGCAAGTTAGTCACTAGACTTTCTAATAATTGTCTTTTGTTGGTCGGTTGACATTATTAAAATCTATTTTGCAGGCCCTACCCATTTATAAATTCCTAGTGTTATCTACTACTAAAAACTTTTTCAAAGAATCTGACACTCTATCTAGGAGATTCTTATAGGTGGGAAATTTGGACTCCCAAAAATAGAGTATAACCAATTGGGATCAAGATTGTAGAACTAACTACTAAGCAATATGGTGGCCTTGGCCTTAGGCAATTTGAGTTCAATAGCTAGGCCCTAGTTGCTAAATTGTATTGGAGATGGTGCAAGCATCTGAATCAATCTTGAGCTAGGATTCTTAATTTCAAATATCTAAGAGTTGTTGATGACGATGTTAGCAAAATAGATCTAATTGGAAAAGGCTCTGTGGTTTGGAATACTATCAAAAAGGTTGCTTCAATTGTCAAAGAAAGTCATTTCTAGATTGTTAAAAATGGTTATGGATCTTCTTTTTGGTATGATGCCTAAGACCTCCACCGTCCGATACTTCTTCCCCCTTTCTTCATCCTTTAAGTGAAGTCTTTCAAGGGGCAGAGTGGTCAAAGGTTTATAATTTTAAAAGCCTTATCTATTTGGGAAAATCTCATATCTAACATTGGAAGGATCCTAATAGCTGGCCTCGGGGACTTCTTAAACCCGGACTACACTTTCTTCCATTCTTGCAGCTCTGCCATGTCCTTGGAGGAAGCTGATGTTCTAGCATTGAGACATGATCCGAAAGAGGCCTACTTGGTAGCTCTTAATTATCTTGGAGCACAAGAAAGGTGTGAACAAAAATTTCCCCTTGTGCAACAAAATCTATTGGCCTAAATGCAATTTTTTTTATTTAGTTATTGTGTTAGAATAAATGTCTCACCTACGATAACATAAGAAAGATAAAATTCCAAAGCCCTTCAAAATGTGACGTGTGGCAATAGTGAAGAAAGTGTTACTCACATTTTCTTCCGGTGCTCCTTTTCCTTGGGAATTTGGGGGCAATTGTGACAACTTTGGAATCGGCCAACTACTCATGCTACTTCTTTTGTCTGAATTTTGGACTAGCTTGGATTGACCCCCTAGTTCAGATTTTTTCCTCTTGGTTGCCTAGAATCTTGGTCCCATCTTTATTCTTTGGCAAATCTAGTTGGAATAAAACCGCCAATTTCCGAGGTTATCAGAGTCTCATCGTATAAATTTGGCAAAAGATCATGGATTCAATTAAAGAAACTATAGCAACTAAATGTACTTTTGATGAAACCTCATCTCCCCTTGATACTCTACTCTCGAAACACCTGTAGCTATATTCCTTAGTTGCTTCTCCGGTTCAGTTTTGTTTTGTTTTGTATACTTGTGTATGTTAACAAAATAGTTTCTATTTGATTAATCTCTTACGTTTTTAATGTTAATTCAGTGAAGGGGAGCATAGTAAAAACTTAAATCCTTGAAAAATCTCTATATTCCATGGTTTTTTCAATTTGCTGACTCTAGTGCCGAGTCTGAATCAAAAATCAACCTGCCAAGTCTATGTCAAGTCAAGTTTTGTAACTACGCAAATTATGCCACTGCAGATGCCTTTAATTAAGTTGACAGTTTAAACTCCTACGTACTTGAGAAAGGTGTTTGAGGCTAAAATTATCCCCATTACCAATTATCAGACAAGCCTCTTAAGGCATGAGTGCCTTTAGAAGATTGAGGATGGAAGTCACCAGGTTGATTCTGTCCAATATTAACAGCACTTATAGGAGCCTTTCATTCCCACGAAATCCATCATTACTCTAAAAAATTTGCATTTTTTTTGAACTGACAGAATGCATACATTGATCCTGCATCTTCCATTGCCATCTATTACGTCACCTTCTTTAATGAAGTATTCTTAAAACAGAGATTAATATCTTTAACAAAATTGTCAGTAGAAACTTATTTAGTACAAGATAAAATTACATCAATGGCACCAGGAAATTAATATTTAAATTAGCTCCCAAGGCCAGCTGCTCAAGAGTTTAGCTCAGCAGACCATTTGTTTTGGCACAAAACTTATGCTGGCTGGAAACTGCTCTTAGTTGAGACTTGACCGTGGAGTAGGACTTGAAACTCATGAAAGAATTTCACATGCTTGACTTTGCTGTTTGGCACCAAGATGGATCAGATTCAGAAAAACTCAACAAAGCCAGAAACTGCTCTTAGTTGTGACTTGACATTGGAATAGGACCTGAAACTGCAGAAAGAATCTCATATGCTTGTTTCACTATAAATGTTGAGATGGATCAGATTCATTACACGAGTAGAACAAATCAACCAACAATGTAATTATTTCTTCATCTCCTTCAGGAAATATGCTCTCTGCTCTAGGTGGAACATTATCCTTTGATTCTGAAAAATATTTAATCGAACTGCTGAGTAAGGTGGACCATTGTTCCATCTGATGAATGAAACAAATTGTTAAGAAAAATTCTTAAACTGAAAAAAAAAACATTTAAACGTAAGTTAAAAACTCAGGCTGCATAAAAATATGCTTGTGACTAATTATAGCTTATCATGCCTGCAAACAACGATGAACCTCATTATCCAATAATCTGTGATGGGGTACTTGTAATGACAACAATTCCAAGAGTAGACATCCCAAGCACCAAATATCAACTTCCTGCAAACATGGAAGACGATATCAGTGCAAGCAAACCACATTCTCTTTACTAGGAAAATAGTATCAACTACATGACAAAATACAGAAATCATTATATGGGAGACAATATGCCTTGTAAGCCAATAAAAAATCAGAAGATTAGTCTAGTCATAAAATGGGGTGTTTGCTGCAGCAATTATCCATGTTCAAAACCCAGTAATCATGTCTCTGCTGCAATGAAATATTCACTGCAAATGGGAAAATATTTACATTGTCTTGTCATTTGCTCTCTCAAGGGGACAACCTTCCTGCTAATCTCTATTTCCAGGTGGTTTTACAAGAAGAGAATACATAAGTCAAAACAGGTGAAGTCAGGAATATTTTGCATTTGCTTCTCGGGAGCCCAAAGTCTTAGGTAGCCTAAAAACTCAGATTGGGTTGGCAAAGCCTTGGCACCAAAATCAAATTGCAGATTTACAGCTCCTAGACAAGGCCTTTGGAAATCTGTTATGCTTAGCAAATACCTGGGAGGCAAATGTCATTAATTTTTAAGGGAGAGCTATGTTGTTGCTAATGGCCTACATATGTCAAAAAAAAAAAATCCTTGAAGGGTTTCACATGAATGCTGATATCTAGTTTGCTTAATAGAAATCCTGCCTATGGTTGATTAACTTCTCAGTTCAAAGATAAGTTCTCATATCCATACTGGCTAATTCAGAAGGACAGAATCAGTGTATCTTTCAAGAATCAAGAAAAGAAAATGGCATATTAGTATTGGAATTAAACCAGGCCACCATTGAAGCACCAAATGACTTGGTGGCATATGAAGAGAACAAGACTCTGGCTCAAGGCTTGGGCATTTCATTATCTTTGACTCCACCCACTTGTATGCACTTTCTCCAACAGATATAATTAGACCTTCTAGAAGATCCATTCACCCTTTTGTTTGATGGTTATGCCATTTTCCAGTGAAATCCTGGAAGACAATGGGCTGGCCGCCTGACAACTTTTTCTAAGAAGGGAAAGATCAATGCTTTCCCTCTAATTTAGGGATAAATGTTTTTTATTACTGCATTGGAATTAGGAAAGAACAATGAAATATTGCAGACTCAAAATACTGTTCATCTTAGCACTTCCCCTAGTTGTAGTTAAGGAAGACGATATAAAAGCATAATGGTAAATACTAGAATTGATTCCTCATATTTTCATCAGTGTGGTAGAGCCACAAATAAGCATACTAGTAACAGATTTTACCGTATCATACCAATCCACATTGCTGTGGTCTGTTCATTGATTGAACCATCTCCTGAGCCATCCAGCAGGAAGTTACAACACAAAACTCAGCAGCAGGAATGGCACGATGAGGAAGAAATATGGTACGATGAGTGAAAAGGAACTGCCATATTAAAATCAAGAAGCTTGACTAGTGGACATCTTGATGAATGATCTTTTTAGAATGGAGGTCTCACAGTGCATATGCAACATCTCCACCAATCAACATTGCCGATCTTGCCAGGGTGCACCTTTTTTCTTCCTGAGCTAACTTCCCAAGCAATATCTGCAATGATCAAAATACTAAAAATAAATGAACACAGTATTGTAAATCTTCAATGGCAAGTACAAATAATGGCAAATACAAATCCTGCAGAACTGAGATTCTCCCATTCCATCTAATAAAAAACCCCAACTAGATGAAAGCTGATGGTTGTATGGGTCAAAAGGGTAATTAAAAATCTCCTAACCAGGTTATTAATATTAAATTACCTCCAAAGGCCGGCTGCTTAAGAGTTTTGACTCAAACTTATGCAAGCCTGAAACTGCTCTTTGTTGTGACTTGACATTTCAGTCAAACGTGAGAGTTGAAATTGCAGAAAAAATTTCATATGCTTGTTTTGCTGTTGGGCATACCAATATATCAAATTCGGTACAATCATACAAGCTAGAAGCTGCTCTTAGTTGGAACTTAACATTGGAGTAGCACCTGAAACTACAGAAAGAATCTCATGTGTGCTTGTTTTGCTTTCTGCCATCAAGATGGTTCAGATTCAGTACAACTTATGCAAGCTGTAGACTGCTCTTGTTTGGGACTTGTCATCGGAGTGGGAGCTGAAACTGCAGAAAGAATCCCATATGCCTGTTTTGCTGTTGGGCGTCGAGATGGATCAGATTCAGTGCATGAGATGAACAAATCAGCCAAAAGTTTAATTATATCTTCATTTTCTTCAGGAAATATGCACCCCTTTCTAGCTGGAACCTTATCCTTTAATTCTGATAAATATTTATCAAGCTCTCTAGTAAACTGGGGTCGCTGTTCCATCTAATTAACAAATAGAAATTGTTAATTAAAAAACTTAGACTCAACCAAACAAATAAACGTAAGCATAAAAACATTGTCTGATTATCATGCCTGTAAACAATGATGAATCTCAATATCTGATAATCCTGCATAGGGTATTTGTAATGTCAACAATTCCAAGATAAGACATCCGAAGGACCAAATATCAACTTCCTGCAAACAGTGAAGAAAATCTTAGTTGAACAGTATGCATAACATTACAGGATAACAGAAATCATTGCAAAGTATAATATGCCTTGTCAACCCGAACAACCCAAACAACAGGTCTGGCAGTAAGATGGAGTGCTTCCTGCAGCAATGGCCCAAGTTGAAAAGCCAGCAAGGATTAAATATTACCTGTGAAATGAACATACTTATTTTATCTGGTCATTCAATCTCTTACTGGGCGACCCCGTAGGCATCTAATGTATATTTTCCAAATGGATGTAGAAGAAGAGAATACAAAGGTCAAAAAAGGTGAGATCACAGGAGAGATTTTGCATTAGTCAGTATGGAGAACCCAAAGTCCTTACGGTAGCTTAGAAACGCAGCTTGTGTTAGCAAAGCCTTGGCAGCCAAAAAGATTTGCAGATAGATGGCAACTAACGAAGACCCTTGGCAATCCATTATGCTTGTCAAACACTTGGGAGGCAAATCTCAAAAATTTTAAGGGGCAGCTACCCTATTGTTCAGTATATTTATTAAAAAACCTTGCAGAGTTTCACTTGATTGCTTATATCTAGTCCACTTGCTAGAAAATCTTCCCTTTCCCAGATTAAACCTCTTTGTTAAAATAAAAATTTCATATTCATACCTGCTGACTTAGAGGTACAAAATCAGTACATCTTTCAAGAATCAAGAAAAGACAAATGCACATCAGTTTTAAAATTATTCCAGGCCAACATTAGAGTTACAAATTGCAGTGTGGCATAGGAAGAGATCAAGACTGTGTGGCTCAAGGATCAAGGTCTGGAAGCTTCACTGTCTTTTGATTCCACCCTCTGACATGCGTTTTCTGCAAGAGATATAGTTGGACCTTCCAGAAGATACCATCACCCTTTAGTTTGATGGTTTTTCCATGGAAAAACCTGGATGAACTGAACTGGAGTCTTATTCTAATAAGGGGCAAGATCAACATATTTATCACCCAAGTTAGGAATAGAGGTTTCTTGATTCTTCTGATAGTGCATTGGAATTAGGCTAGAAAATATAATTTTACATATCTAAAATAGTGTTCATGATGCAGGAGCATCCGGGCGAATAGCTATCCCACATCAACCAAAAACATTTGTGTGTGTTTTTCTTCATTTTTGGTGTTTGTATGGCTTTGATGGCATCTCTCAGCATTCAAAAAGCTCTCCTAAGGTCAAAATTGTAATTTTGACTTTTCACCGGTTCGCTTTTTCAGAGGCTCCGCAGGCAATTTTCAAAAATTTATTCCCAAAAATCCGTAAGAGCTAGAGTAGAATCCTTTTGCAGGGACATTTTTGGACGTATCATGTCAAATGTGCAAAAAGAATCAGATCAATATCTTTCACGGTTTGGGAAATTTTAATGCCGAAAGTTTGTAAAAAAAATTGTGTTGACAATTCACAAAAAGTTTAATATTTTGAAATTGTTGAAAGCTGGAGCGAAACTAATTTGCAAGGAACTTTCGGACATCATTCTGAGCCTGCATGCCAATTTTCACTCAATTCCGAAAAGTTTGATTTTTTCCCTTTCCGGCACTCGGTTCCGCACATTCAAAGTTGTCAAATTTGAATACTTCATTTTGGTAAAGTATTTAGGGGTTAAGGTAATAAATTTACAATCTTTTACAGCCCTCTATTTATTCTTTTATTGTAACTTCCATCTGGATGGCGTTTGGAATATAGAAAAGACAGAAAATCAAGATTTTGTAGTTTTTAAAAAGCCCAGAATACAAAAAAACGCCCCTACGAGTAAATACAATGCTTGGAGGAGTTAATAGAAGTTTAAATGCCTCATTTAAGGCTGCCTAAACATAGAATAAGAAGAGCTATGCTTGGGGAGAGTTGGAAACCCACTTTCGAGCAATTATTGATGGTTTTCAATGCATATTTTTGAGGTTTTTAAAAGACAAAAACGTGAAAGGGATTGTGGAGAGGCTTTTGGAAGAGTTTTGAGAGAGGAATCCGCCCATGAGAAGGGGCATGTTAATTTGTAAAACCTCATAATGTAGCAGGTTTGGAAGAGGAGTTTTTAGAGAGAAATTTGCCCGTGAGAGGGGCACAAAAATGAATGTAGTTTGCTGTTGGAAAAACAGAGAAGGAGAGTGCTGGTTGTATGAGAGTATGAGTGGCCATGAAAGGCCAATAGTTTGTAATCATTTGTTTTAGATTAATGTAGTTGTTGTTCGAATTTGAAATTCAATAAAAAAATCATGAGTTTGTTTTCATTTCCCGTGTGGATTTGATTTGAGTTATGTGATGATTTGAGAAATTGTATGTAAATTGAATTATGTGCAGCAGTGGGAGTTTTGTATTTCATCAGTTCATCTTACTACCCCTCCCGTAGTTAAGAAATAAGAATCAAAATATAATGGAAAATACATACTAGATCTCATTCATTATATTTCATTTATTGTCACAGTGCAAAAGATAAGAATACCGGTAACCGATATTTTATTGTATCATACCATTCCATATCGTTGTGGTCTATGCATTGCTTGAACCATCTCCGGAGCCATCCAGCGAGGAGTTCCAACACAAAACTCAGCAGGAGGAACAGCATGATGAGCAAGGCAGCATGTATGGGATGATGAATGAAGAGGAACTGCCAAATCAAAATCGCAAAGCTTGACTAGTGGACTTCCATCCGCTCTTTTAACTTCTAAATCTATGAGAACATTTTTGCTTTTGACATCTCGATGAATGATATTTTTAGAATGAAGTTCTGACAATGCACATGCAACATCTCTAGCAATAAACAATGCCAACTTTGGTGTAGTGCACATTTTCTCTTCTTGTGCTAGCTTGCAAAGCAATTTCTGCAATAATTACCATACTCAAAATGAATAAGTACAGTATTGTTAATATTTAGTGGCAAATGCAACTCCGTATTAACCCTAGAAAAGACTAACCTCAAGAGAGCCACCATTAACATACTCCATTGCTATTAAAGACTGCACAACTTGAGATTCTCCCATTCCATCTGATAAAGAAACCCAACTAGAGGAAATCTGATGACCGTATAGGTCAACAATGCATGGGTGTTTCTTCAATGCACCTAACATGCGAACTTCAGCAAGAAACTTGCTCTCAAAATTGACTTGCTGCTCTTTAGAAGAGCTAGATATTTCTAAACAGCGTACCTGCAAAATACAATAGCAAGCCAATTATTGCACTTCGTCATTCCTGTCAAAATCCCTTGCCAAAATCTCAAACATTTCCAAAGCCATTCTAATTAATGATTTGGGGCATGGAGAACCAATTACAAATTGCCAAAACAAAACCATACAAATTGTAGAATCCAAACTTGCTACCTTAAGGCATAGAGGAGACAAACTGACCAAAATTCCTTAATGCTTATATAGCAACTTTCATTCAGAAAGTTGGATTTTACTAGATTTCCAACTTTATGTGCAGGTTATGTGGCCTTACCTTCAATCTACAAGATTAGCATCTTGAAAGCACTCAAAAATGGTCATGAATGTCATCTAATACTGTCACCTTAATAAAATAGTTATTTTAACTTTTTGTCACAATTGAGCCATTCTATCCTCTTGATCATCAGTTTTGTGACTGTTCTAACTAAGTAAGATAGAATTAAGAGGTGCAGCTGCACTGGGTTTCAGCCAGTAAGTGTCTTGATACCAACTCCCAAATAGAGATCCAGGAGCTTCATGCAGATGATCATTATTGTTATAAATTTAGCTTCCTTAACAGATATTAGTCCATCCCACATTCCTAGACTCTAACCAGGCATTTTCCAGAAGGAATGAAAATTTAACATCGTATACAAAAAACACATGACAAGTCCAATTTCATAGAGTTTATTTCATGTGAAACTTGAAATACTACATTAAACCTAAGCAGCAATTCTAGGCAAAGAAAGGAGTTTCTGTTTCAACTTTCAACTGCTATGTTCCATTTTACTTATTATATGTCACATTTCAGGATCCTTCTAGTGGTCCACTGGGACGCATCCCCTGGGACCAATTGCACATCCGGGATGTTTCTGGATGGCAACACTTGTTAAGTATCTCTCTCAGTTACCTTGAGAATTGTCTAAGTTGCTAATCTCATGCCTAATCAAGTCCAAAACAAGACTAGCAGTGGTGATTGTGGTTTAAACGATGGACCAGAAACCAACATATCGGAAGAGAGAAAAAAGGGCCTCTAACACCCCAAAAATAAGAGAGATGTAAGAGGAATAATAAATAATTCACCCTGGAGCAAAAGAAAATGACCTAGAAAACCACATCATAACTGCAAAGTAGAGATAGATGCCCACATAAGTCACATCGAAAGCTGTCTTGAGATGATAACTACAAAAGAACAGTGAAAAACACCCAAAAGTGGTCTCAGAAAAAGCATAACATTTGCCACCTCACTAAAAGAGAAACATCTAAGAAGCCACCTGCAAGCCATGGAGGAAATCCTTCCAAAGGATGGTGGGTGAGCTGAAGAATATGATGTGAGAGGTGAAGGTTCACAGAGACCAAAAAGCTAGGCTGTAACAAGGGAACACATTACAAATGACAAGGAGGTTGATTTCCAAAACCTAGAATCAATACAATATGGGCTACTAACCACTTCCTACAACAGATGGGGAATTTACTAATGGCTTCTAGCCAATACTAAAAGTGTTCTCTTATAGAGCTTGTAATGTCCCTTACGGGAACAATACTAATTTTACCCTAAATTATTCGATTTCCAAGCAAATAAAGGTTTAGAGAGTACCTTGGTTTGACTTAATTCCTGCAACAAGTTAGAAAGCACTTACAATATTACATTAGCCTCATGAAGTATACACTTGAATACATAGAGTATATACTTGAATACACATAATCCACAAGGTATATACTTGAATACATTTGAATACACATAAATCACAAATGAATACACGTAGTTGCATTAATACGTGTAAGTATACCATCGGACAATTGGAAAGGGGATTCGGTGCATCCCATACTACACTGTGGACCCGTCCACCATCCCAAGGTCACCAAGTATACACATGAATACACGAAATACTAAAGTATAAACAGCAAACAAAGATCATATATAGCAATGTAACAAGTCTCAAGGACTATGTGTGTTCAACCATAGAGAGGGGGGAGTGGAACGTGATGAGGTGTCCCAAGTTTCCTCTACCCTAGGCCCAACAACAAGACCTTATCCTCCGTTGGCCTCATGTGGTCCTTAACCATCATCATGAGGTGGCGTACCTAGTGAGGGCTTTACGCCGTTCCCCTCCACCACACCATCCCTTCCTCTTATGATTGAAGATCCTCCTTTTCATTTATATCAATAATTGACTCAAGTGGGGATAGTCCGGAAGGCTGCAATAGGGTGTCCTAGATCCTCAACACTAGGCCCAACAGCAGGACCTTATTCTCCATTGGCCTCATGTGGTCCTTAACCGATGGTCCTTAACCATCATCATGAGGTGGCATGCCTAGTGAGGGATCATTTGCTGTTCCCCCTCCTTGCAGTCCTACCTCAACCTTCCTTGATCAATCATTGCCAAAATCAAATTATTATTATCCATAACATCAATAGTATTGGCATCAATTTTCAATGCTTTTAATTGATATAATTACAAATGCATTTGAATATATTTATTCATTTCTATATTCATTAAATAAGCATAACTAATTATTCAAAAGAGTAGGTTACATTACCATTCTCCTGTTACCTTTATAACTATGTATATCACTGCTCTTATATACATACCTGGCTGCCTTAATTACTTGCTTCTGCTGTCACTTCTATGATAATATATATATCACAGCTGATATATATATATGTACCTGGCTGTTTGTATTTCTTGGCCTTGTCTTGCACTAAATACTCAATTTAATATAATCAGAAAAATGTATCTTTTTCTATACCTCTTTCATGCAGACCTGTATATCAGTTTTCTTTTGATTGAATATTTTATTTATTCTTCAAGTTCTATATGCCCCCTCCCCCTCTCACACCAATCTAAACTTATACCTTTAATTCCCTATGAAGTGAGTTGTCTTTTTGAAGAGGGATAATCTTTCACAAGGGACATTATCCTTTGTTAGCACTGCCGATTACTATCTAAACTTAATTGCTGATGTTTATTACTTTATTTCAATTACCACCATATACAAATAGATGCTTTTTTATATCAATCGGTACCTTTTCCTTAAGATACTCCCTTTGATATATGCATGCCTCTTTATGGTCAGCGATCCTCTTATTTCTGATCGCTTCTATTGTGACATTCGCTGCTGCCACTTATGTGGCCTTATGCCATTTAAAATATAATTAACTTATCAATATTATAGTATTTAATTTATAATATTTAAATATATATTTGATTATTAATTTGAACATCTTTAAATATATTTAAGTATATATAAAATATAGTATATTTAATATCTAATTTGAATATATGTAATTTATATTATTTAATATAAATATTTCCAACTTATAATATTTAATTTAAAGGTATTCAATTTATGATTTTTAATAATAGATTTTAATGTCATTCATATCTTTAATTTGAATGAATAATACATAATCGATTTAATTATAGGGACATGACAGCCCTCCCCACTCAAATTGCTTGTCCTCAAGCAATCTCAGATTGGGATGATCAAGAATTTAAACCTATTCCCACGTAGCGTCATCTACAGGAACGTATTTGGTTCTAGAATTAACTTCCCTTTATTTTTTTACTTGAAGTTTCTTCATTCCCTTCCCGTATTTCTTCATTGGATAGGACTTCTATATTGTGTACTTGACTTCTCTTTACACATTTATGCTTTGGTTCCCATTTCTCATTGCATTTGTAACATAAGTTCTTCCTTTTAAGATTCCTTCAATTACATTTGTGACCTGGTCCCCATGGATCATTACATCTAAAACACCTTTCTCTGCCTTGTTCTTCTCTTTGCCTACATCTATGACCGGGCTCCCATCTTTCCTGACAATCGTAGCATAGTCCTTTCCTTCAGAGTTCCCCTAGGGTATCTTGGGAAAGGAGTGGTTCTCTTTGTTTGCTCTTTCCATGGGAATATTTGTCTTTTGATGTTGTCTTTTGTGAGGATTTTCCTTCATTTGATTGAGCACGATCAAGCCTATTGGCTTTAAGGATTGCCTCTTGGAGTGTGGAGGGATCTAGGGTGCTTACTAAACCACGAGTAGCATCTGACAATCCTTCTATAAAAAGGTAGGTGAGTCTTTCCTCAGATATTCCCGAGACCATGATTGCTAGTCTTTGGAATTCTGTAATATATTCCTCAAGGGTCCCTCTTTGTCTTATTCTGGTTAGCTCCTTGAAGTGTTTTTGGGGATGTGTTTGGTCAAATCTTTCAATGAGTCTTTTCTTGAAGACCTCATAAGACTTGATATTTTTATGATCTTGGGTAATTTTACCATGATGCCACCAGTCATGCGCCCCTCCTAGATGTAGTGTGGCAAATGTAATGGTATCTTTTTCGGTCATGGGACAAAGAGTTAGGTATGTTTCTAGTTTTTGTATCCATGCTTGGGCTGTAATTTTTCCTGACCCATCATAGTTAGGGATGGATAGTTTTCCTATTTTATTTCGTATCTCTTCATTTGGGCGATTGTTTCTACCTCTATGATTATTCTCCATTGCTACCTCACAATATGCTGTGAAAGGGATTTTTCTTCTAACTTCGGTTTCAAGCCTTGCATATTCTAAGGCAAGTTCGTGCACATTTTGATTGTTAATTCCTTCATTTTCCTCTAAAGGACTTTCTTCGCCCACGAAATGGGGTCCCTCGGTACTTGAGTTTGATCCAACTGTAGTGTTATGATTACTATCTGATTGGCTGGGGGAGATTTCCCTTTCATATCTTGTGTCAGGTCTAAGGTTGTTGTTTATGTTTTGAAGGGTTTGGAGCATGGCTTCGGTTGTTTGTTCATTTTTTTCCATGAATGCCCTCAATTCCTGCTCCATAGTCTTCTTTTTCTCTCTCTAGAGCCCTTAAAGTTCGTTGGCTTGGTTGCATCAACTATTATCCCTCAGGCTGGCAGGATGATGCTCTGATACCACTTGTAATGTCCCTTACGAGAACAATACTATTTTTACCCTAAATTCTCAATTTCCAAGCAAATAAAGGTTTAGAGAGTACCTTGGTTTGACTTAATTCCTGCAACAAGTTAGAAAGCACTTACAATATTACATTAGCCTCATGAAGTATACACTTGAATACATAGAGTATATACTTGAATACACATAATCCACAAGGTATATACTTGAATACATTTGAATACACATAAATCACAAATGAATAAACGTAAGTTGCATTAATACATGTAAGTATACCACCGGACAATTGGAAAGGGGATTCGGTGCATCCCATACTACACTGTGGACCCGTCCACCATCCCAAGGTCACCAAGTATACACATGAATACATGAAATACTAAAGTATAAACAGCAAACAAAGATCATATAGAGCAATGTAACAAGTCTCAAGGACTATGTGGGTTCAACCATAGAGAGGGGGGAGTGGAACATGATGAGGTGTCCCAAGTTTCCTCTACCCTAGGCCCAACAACAAGACCTTATCCTCCGTTGGCCTCATGTGGTCCTTAACCATCATCATGAGTTGGCGTACCTAGTGAGGGCTTTACGCCGTTCCCCTCCATCACACCATCCCTTCCTCTTATGAAGGAAGATCCTCCTTTTCATTTATATCAATAATTGACTCAAGTGGGGATAGTCCGGAAGGCTGCAATAGGGTGTCCTAGATCCTCAACACTAGGCCCAACAGCAGGACCTTATCCTCCATTGGCCTCATGTGGTCCTTAACCATCATCATGAGGTGGCGTGCCTAGTGAGGGATCATTTGCCGTTCGCCCTCCTTGCAGTCCTACCTCAACCTTCCTTGATCAATCATTGCCAAAATCAAATTATTATTATCCATAACATCAATTGTATTGGCATCAATTTTTAGTGCTTTTAATTGATATAATTACAAATGCATTTGAATATATTTATTCATTTCTATATTCATTAAATAAGCATAACTATTTATTCAAAAGATTAGGTTACATTACCATTCTCCTGTTACCTTTATAACTATGTATATCACTGCTCTTATATACATACCTGGCTGCCTTAATTACTTGCTTCTGCTGTCACTTCTATGATAATATATATATCACAGCTGATATATATATGTACCTGGCTGTTTGTATTTCTTGGCCTTGTCTTGCACTAAATACTCAATTTAATATAATCAGAAAAATGTATCTTTTTCTATACCTCTTTCATGCAGACCTGTATATCAGTTTTCTTTTGATTGAATATTTTATTTATTCTTCAAGTTCTATATGCCCCCTCCCTCTCTCACACCAATCTAAACTTATACCTTTAATTCCCTATGAAGTGAGTTGTCTTTTTGAAGAGGGATAATCTTTCACAAGGGGCATAATCCTTTGTTAGCACTGCCGATTACTATCTAAACTTAATTGCTGATGTTTATTACTTTATTTCAATTACCACCATTTACAAATAGATGCTTCTTTATATCAATCAGTACCTTTTTCTTAAGATACTCCCTTTGATATATTCATGCCTCTTTATGGTCAGCGATCCTTATTTCTGATCGCTTCTATTGTGACATTCGCTGCTGCCACTTATGTGGCCTTATGCCATTTAAAATATAATTAACTTATCAATATTATAGTATTTAATTTATAATATTTAAATATATATTTGATATTTAATTCGAATATCTTTAAATATATTTAAGTATATATAAAATATAGTATATTTAATATCTAATTTGAATATATGTAATTTATATTATTTAATATAAATATTTCCAACTTATAATATTTAATTTAAAGGTATTCAATTTATGATTTTTAATAATAGATTTTAATGTCATTCATATCTTTAATTTGAATGAATAATACATAATCGATTTAATTATAGGGACATGACAGAGCTAAAAAGAACTGCACTTCTGGCTAAACAACTTCTATTGAGTTTTTCTACAGTAACTAAAAATCTTTTGACTTTAAAAAATACTTGATAGAGTCAAATAGATGTATTTTTAGCTGCTTTTTCGTTTCTGAGATTTGGGTTGTGTTAAACTTGTGCATTTGAAGTTCCAGTACCGGTTCACTCTAGCTATCACAGTAGATTTGACTTACAAATATACAAACATTGCATTCTAGAAGAGAGAGTCCGTTTAATATGAGAGTGCAGAAAACAATCACAATTTTCATAAGTTGAAGCCAATAAAAGCAGTTCTCTTAAATTTAGATAATGACAATTATGCTAAAACGTCATTTACTTCATGAATTCAAATCACAAACCAATTATCTTTAACTTAACATATAAGGTTGTGCTTGTTCCCATAGAACATCATTCAAATACATTAATCTATTAGACATCAGGATATCCAAAGGAAGCATTGTATTGAGAATTTTCAAAAAGCATACTTTATTCAAAGCTCTTGAAATTATTCTCAAAACAGCACAGGAAAGATAAGAAATACCTTTGCAGCTGCTGTCAATTGACCCAAGGTACACCGTCGAACAACAGATCCTGATGCTCCGCGAGCAATTTCTTCATGCAAGCATGGCCAAATAACAGAGTTTCTTGCAAATACTGTATCCTTATCAGTTGGAGGTGGAATTAGAAATCTAGTTAGGGGAATATATCTGGAGAAAACCAAACAAAGAGCAACTATGAGACTGGTAAGTTCAGAGCACTGAACAACTATAGTGTTATCCAGTTTATTAAACAGACAGTAAACTAGACTAAAGAATTATAGTATGATTTTAGAGGTATGAAATTCAAGCAGTGAGATATGCATAAGAAACAAACAAGAACAAAAAGTGGAAAATATACAACACAAAATGGTACCCAAACAAGGAGCAAATAGTTATTGAAGTACAAACAACTTGAGTGAAGTAAGTGAACATGAGGCAAATTTTCAAGTTTACTCCCTGACAACTTAAGTCAAGTAAACCACTACAAGTTTGGCTTTGGATTTGCTAGTTATTTATTGCATCACAAGTAAAACAGATGACAAAAAAATAACACTGCAAGTAATCTTTTGATGTGAATACAATATACAAATGGCACCATCCACATCCAAGCCCAGACAAGGAGCATACAAGGAAAGAAGAGCAAATGTGACACATTACCTACAAAAGTATTCTGGATCTTCCTCTTCTCTTATGTCATGAGAACGACAAGTATCAACTATCAACCGCACCCGTTTTCCATCTTTATTAATAATAATGGCATTCCATGCATGCAGCATATAGTCCATATAGCCCCTTATAAGCTCACAAGGAATTGGAGGGTCTGCCCTGTCACACAGATACTATTTGTTTCCACAATAAATGAGTCAGATGGAACTGCAAACAAAAAAATAGACAGACTGATATTAAATAATCAAAACAGGAGCCCTAAATGTGACTAGATGACATATAATACATCAATAAATATGAATTGTGATGGTACACCAAATGGATACCTTCATAAGAATGGCCCTATGTCGACCCACACCATATTGAATTGCTCCAATGGGAACTACATTTGAATTGTACTGTTCTTTAATAATCCTGACAGATTGTCCGCAAAGGAAATCTATACCAGGAACTGTAATGCTTTTGAATGCCTGATCAGAAAGGCCTATCGCATTGGAATTGTTGTTAAAAGGACACGTACAAACAAAAGGCATCTCAACATTGGCCCCAGCAACAGCTCTTCGCATGGTAGATATATTCAGAGATTTATCACAACCACCAAAGCAATTTGACACAAAGAGAGCAAATAACGATGCTCTCTGATAGTCATCAATTTTATTTTCATAACTCCCCTGCCCAAATCTTTTCCAACCAGAAATGACTTGCTGTGCAGATAGTGCAATTGCATCCAACTCCTCATCTCTTTCCCTGAAAGCACAGACCAAAAATATCAAAGTCATTCATTTTACAAATCATAAAGAGCCACCAGGGAGTCGTTGCTTACAAGATTGAGCACAAATTAAGTCTACATTGACTGCATAAAGAAAAGAAACATATAATATTTACTGACCTATCAACCAAAATCACCTCACGACTCTCTAGGCAAAAGGTCTCATTCTCAAAGTTTCTCAGTGGCTTAAATGATCGATCTTGACCAGCATCATAAAAGCCATCAGCCAAAATATCATGAACACCACAGAAGGACTCTTTGCTATACTTTTGAGATACCCTAGAGAATTCTTGCAGAGATCTTTGTCGCTTGCTGGGCTTAGAATCATTGATGCAAACACCATGACGCCTACGTGTTTTGCGAAGAGCATCATTCTTAGCCTTGGGGCAGCCATCAGCTTGACCATTTTCCTTCAGAACATGAAAAGGTATTTTATTCATGTCGACTTCAGACTTGCTATTGCTAATAACGCTGCTGGAGTCAGTATTGACAGAATTGCCACAACATAAAAGTTTACAACCAGTACTATTTTCTGGAGATACTTTCCCTTCTGTTGTTTGCACTGGAGTTACAAGATTAATTTCTCTGCCAATTTTGCACTCTATATCACCTGAACCTTGACATGTCTTTGACACATCCTGCACAAGAGAAGTCAATCCTGTTTCACTGCAAGAACACTTAAATTGTCCCTCAACAGTTTCTTGTGGCTGACATAGTGCATGTTTTGACAATTGCATTGAAACAGAATGAGACTCCATCACATTCCCAACATTTTGCCTTTCTTGATCTTCAGTCCAGAGCTTCCTGCTATTGTTCAATCTTTCTTGGCAAGCTTTATGTTGTCGAGTGTTGCGGCGTTTCCATCCAGTTTTACCTCTAGATTGATGGGAACACATAGTGCTCGGAACACTTTTAGAAGAAGAGCTTGGCAAAGAAGTTTCAGATTTGGCTGTCATACATGCAAAAACAACTCAGAACAATTTAGCTATTCTAGGGTACAAAACCAATAAATGCACAGAAAACTGCTCTAGATGGATGGATGACCACACATTACCTTCTAATGAATGATTTCCTTTTTCCTTACATATACAGGCAGATACCTCTTCTTCAATGGAAGAGCTAATAGGTTCGCATTGAATAATATCCTTCCCTAATGTGTTGTTTCCTTCCAAACTACAGCTTATCCATGGAGGAATTCGACAGGAATCTTGCAGCTTGTTATGCTAAAGACACGCCAAGAAAATTCATAGGATCATTGTGGCAGATAACATCAAGTGGTTACCATTAGTTAAAAAAGCACTCTAGGAAGTTAAATAGATCTATAAAACATTAAGATAGACCAGCTGCCAAAACACTTGGCAACATACACTAAGACTTTCAACTAGAAGATAATGTTTCTGCCTGGAGCCTGCCAGCTACTGTCTAGGAATATTGTAAGTTGAGTAAAACAGTTACTTATTTGCTGCAATTGAATAGTTTTTACAATTGTTTCTATTCTTTTACTAAAGATGGATTGAGCTGAAACCACCAAGGTGTCATCTTATTATCATAATGACATAAACCCAAGTTGTGAGAATGTTTGAGAAGTTGCAGAATAGAAAAACTAATAAACAACATCACTTTTCTTAAACATAATCTGAGATATGAGGCATAAGACATCGGAAGGAAGCTCAATGTAGCAGTCCTAATTTTGGAGTACTTCCAGTCTAGTAAAGTTTTCTCGGATATTAATCAAGAAACAATGATTCCAGCATTGTAAATGACAAAAGTTCGATGAAAGTGATGGTTACCTGTACATTAAGTTTCCTGAGAGCCCTCATGGAAAACAACTCCAAGGGTTGCAAAGACGTCAATCTATTATTTGATGCATCAATAGTTGTCAGGCTTGATAAACTTGATATACCAAGTGGCAACTCCACCAGTTTATTGCTTGCAACTTTCAAGGATTTCAAGAACATCAAGTCAGCAATACTGTTGGGTAAAGTCTTCAATTTATTGAAAGATAAGTCAAGCTCTTCCAGTTTCTTAAGGGAGCCAATTTCTGATGGAAGAAATCTGTAAAACATTTCAACAGGTTAGGAAAAGAACTAAAATCATATTTTCCCAAAAAATCTTCAAAGTTAACAGCTCTTTATGTTTTAAAAGAATGTCAAGAGTGCCCTAGTTCTCAGTAAATCACAAATGGAATGGGCATCTCCGAAAGTTGACACGTGATCGTTATCAATTTCACTGATGTTGATACTGCTATTATTTGAAGTCCACATTCGCAAAAATCGTTCTCCGGAATAAATTGGAAAACCAAAAGATAAAGATTTTTTCAAAAAATCAGGTTAGGGTTAGGATTTTTGTTAAAAAAAAAAAAAAAATTGGGTAAAGGTAAATTTTAGGGTTTTCAAAAAAAATTGCAACATACAGTCAAAAAGCTGCCAAAAAATACAAATACAGTCAAAAAGCCACCAAAAAATGCAATTTTATGGTGAATCACGATTTAACTGGGATAAATTGGATTAAACTGGCAATAAATCTTTTTGGGTGATCCTTCCAAAATCTCACAATTTTTCAGTTTGAAATAATTATTTTCTGCTAAGTTCAATTTATGGCAATTAATCGCAATTTTTTTCCCAATTTCAGCAACTGTGATTTGAACTACATCAATGCAAGGAGATAGAATCCAACATAAATAAAAAATTAATCCAACAAACACAGTATTCACTGAATCACAGACTGAGTGGATCTTCACATGTCTGCACTCTGCAGACTTGACTCACAGTCTCAGCAGGGTCTGCTTGTTAGGACCCGCAAGTCTGCAGAAATTATATAGCTTCTACAATCTTGCTAGACCCAACAGCAGACTAGCTAATTCTACCATAAATAAAAACAGATGACCAATTAAAAACATTTAAATAATATTAGAATCAATTCTTTGTATATTATATTTTTTTAAAATTGTCAAGTTTTGGCTAAAGCTTTTTAAAATTTTCACTGAATCCAAGTCAGGTTCAGAAGCCGGCACATGAACAGGTTCAATAAGTCTTTCCATTCAATGCCTATAAGATTTAAAAACACAATTTGTAGTTGCTTTTCTCTTCAATGAAATATTTGAAAATCAAACCTAATGACATTATCATTATATGCACCAACCAATTTGAAACTCATTAATTGATCACACCTTTTGCACTTGCAGTCATCTCTCCACATTCAGTATAGATTACATGAAAAACCCCAAATAAAGAAAGACACTCATGGTATCTTGATCTACATCAATAGAATCCTTCATTCTTGCAATTGAAGCCTAGATCAAGCTCTTTGAGCAGAATATTCCATGTCTTTGAATTTCATCAAGTTATGCTACGAGAGGCCAACAATTAGCAGCAACCTATCACGCCTTCTGCTTTCCATTCCATCCATGATACTGTCTAGCATCGATAGAGAGAATGCAATCAGGTCTGAGTCCACACAATACTGTGTATAAAATCAGAGGTAGCTAGTTCAGAGCTAGTTAATGTCAGTCAAATAAAAAAAAGGAACTTCTCAGTTATGTACAAATGGTTCTGTGCAAGGTGACCTGGAATTAGACTTTCCCTGATAAGGGATTAGTAATAGTAATATAAAAACAAGGTACAGGATGAACTCCCCCAACACTGAGCACTCATAAGTTATATTTCAATGGCACTCCCAGGGACAACCCAAGCAAATCTGGTGTGGTGACCAGCAATATTGTAACAACCCAATCAACAGCCTACTTAAAGATGATTTTAAAAATTTTGTTGGAACTTTCTCTATCAATCAGGGTGTAGTAGCCAACAATTTTGTTGAATGTGCAGGGTTGGTGGAAGGGCTTAAATTTGGTAAAATCTTGTTCCGTTAGAGCTCTCAAACTAAAGGCTAAGGCATCCAAATCAATGGAATCCCTCATTCTTGCAGTTAAATCCTAAAGCAAGCTTCTTGAGCAGAAGATTCCAAGTCTTTGAATTTCATCGAGTTACAATAGGAAAGGAAGCCGTGTGAACAAGCCTACAGACAAGGGCACCCTGCACGAGCTTTTTCATAACCAGCTGAAGAGAATAAAATGCAAAGAGATTCATACCTTAGTTTCTTATCTTAATAAACAAAAAAAGAAAGTGGAAGGCCTAAATCCAGCTCAGATGGGGTTTTGGCACTGTTACAAACAAAAAACAGACACTTTGGAGCAGCAATCATGTACGTGGTAGGCAAAAGTGAATGAGATATTGGATTATAGCAATGGGCTGAAAATAGAAAGAGATGGCTTTATTAGCCACATCGTCGGCATTGTCACACCCATCTTTTCATTTACTGCCTCAGACCAAATGCAAGCCTCAAAAAGGGCAACCCCAATTAAACTCACCTTCCCAAGATGCCCTAGCAAAGCAGAGACCAGGGTATTGGAATGCAAGAATGATGGCAGCAGCAGATGCCAAAGTCTAAGCAGGAGATTGCAGTGTCAAGCAAAGGTTTAGAATAAAGCAGTGAGAGGCAACCAAAAGAATGGGAAGGACTAGTAGCAGCCAAAAGCATAGCAGGTAGACAGCTCCTTGGACCTTTGCTAATGGAATCCATTTCTTAATGTGATCAGGGACTTAAAGCATAATGACATTCACTTGGCAACCATAGGCCTGTCTCGAGGTTTAGTCAGCATTCCAGCTAAGCCTTAGTTGATTATCATGCTTTAACCAGATGGTTTTAAGTTTTAGCTGTTAGAGCTACAGCTTTCATGGCAGTATCAGACCATTGGTTAGTGTCTAAATCACAGTTCTGTTTATAGAACTCGCATTAATGTAGGCATGATATGTTAAGCCCGCCAAACTCTTCCAGGTGATGAAAGGTGTCCATTAGAAGCCTTGGTTATCTAGCAGAAATAAAAAAAAATTGCTTGAAGAAAAAAATAAGTTTCATGTAAGATGAATTACATGTCCAAAAACCTCTTGAAGAAAGACATTATTAAAATAATTAATAATTCCCTGCACAATTGAATAATTTGGAACTTTATAATAAGGAACCATTCACTTACTTCCATTTAATTTACCTTTCTGAACACTTGTGTAATGTCCTGTTCTAGAATTCCCTTTTTTTTTGCCTTAAATAAATAATCCTAACTCATAGTGATAGTTGCATAAAATTTATAAATATTAATTTATCTAAAAATTGTAATTTTGATTATAAAATTCAGATTTAATGCTTATGAAATATTTCTGAAAAATAGAACTTATCCTTGTTTTCTGCTGTGATGTTTCCTTCAATTTGCAGCAATTTGCTTTGAATGAATGTCTCTAAAATTCTGCCCAAGTTAGGGGTTTTCATCCACTAACTTGATAGGAGAAGTTAAGGGTTTTGTCCTTAAATCTCACAATGAACCTTGGAGGGGCTTCGTCCTCTTTGGCTGAATAATTCACATGGAATATTACATAAGATTTATTCACAATTGATGTGTTTTCCTTCTTGATTTACCTTCCTTATATACCTTGTCTTTTCCGAGGGACATAATCCTACATAGATCATGTTGACCATTCATAACTTAACTTTAGTTTGTTGTTTACTAATCATTATCAATGAGCGCTACCTTAAATACTTGTGATTTCCTCCTAGCACTTTTAAAAGACCCTTGACATTAGCGATCTCCGTAAGTCTTAATTTGTGACTAAATTAATTTATGATTTGTTCTGAGCTTCTACAATCTGCTCTTGGCTAGACTATCAACAGGTAAATTCCATTCTTATTTATTATTCTCAGGCGGGGGCATTACAGTCCGCCCTTCCCAAGATTGCTTGTCCCTAAGCAATTTCAAATTGGGATTATCAAAAACGTCTACTCTTTCCCGCGTGGCATCCTCCAAAGGCAGATTCTTCCATTTAACCAAATATTCTGGAATAACCTTATTTCTTAACTTCTTTTCTCTCATGTCAATGATGGCTTCGAGTTCCAAAATCAATTTACCCTCATCATCAAGTGGGGGTAACTCTTGGCATGGCGTAACATGTTGACCTAGCACTTTCTTGAGGCAAGACAGGTGAAAGACATGAATTCTATTATTTGCTAGTAATTCCAATTCATAAGCTACTTCTCAAATCCTTCTTATAATTTTATAAGGTCCATAAAATCATGGCTTGAGCTTCTCTGCATCACTTCCCTTGAGGGAGGATTGTTTATAAGGTTGTAACCTTAGGAAAACCAAGTCTCCAACTTCAAATGTTCTTTCCGATCTATGGCAATCAACATACATCTTTTGTTGATTCTAGGCATGTTGTAAGTTTTCTTTGAGTGTGTTTAAAATATCCACACTCTGTTGTATCAAGTCTCTCGCTCCAGAGACTCTACTATCTGCAAGAATCAAATCCACGAATGATATTGCCTCATAACCATGTAGTGCTTTAAAGGGAGTCATTCCTGTCAACATATGGTGAGTAGAATTGTAAAAATATTCTCCAAGATGAAGCCATTTAACCCATGTTGTTTATTGCCTTGTAACATAATTCCGTAAATACCCTTCAAGCCACTTATTTACAATTTCCGTTTGCCCATCCGTTTGTGGGTGATAGCTAGTGCTTGGGGTTAGTTCTGTTCCAGTCAACCGAAAAAGTTCTTGCCAAAATAAATTGATAAATTTACTATCTCTGTCACTCACGATGTTTCTGGGTAACCCATGTAACCTAAACACTTCTCTAAAGAATAGATCAGGCACTTGTGGAGCTCTATATTTGGAAGATATGGCATGAAAATGAGTGTACTTAGTGAATCTATCCACGACCACAAAGATGCAATCCTTTCCTTGTACTTTCAAAAGACCCATAATGAAATCCATCAAAATACTCTCCCATTTTTGGTTTGGTATTGGCAAGGGTTGTAATGAACCAGCTGGAAATGTTTGTTCTACTTTGTTTTGTTGACAAACCATACATTCCCTGACATGCTTTAAGACATCCCCCTTGAGGCCCTTCCAAGAAAATGGTTCTCACACTTGTTTATATGTTTTATAGTATCCTTGATGACCGGCCAGAGGGTTATCATGATATGCTCTCAAAATCCTTTCTTTCATCCTTGATCCTGGAACTAGATATATTCGATCTTTATAGAGGATGAGCTCCTCCACTACCTTGTACCTGTCGTCTTGTAACTTGCCTTCCAATATATCATTAGCCAATGCATCTTTGGCATATTCTACTGATATAGAAGTTTTCCAATTAGTCGAAATATCCGTTATAAAGCATAAGTGAGGCCTTCGTAACAAAGCATCAGCCACCACATTATTCTCTCCCTTCATATACTCAATATCGAAATCATAGGCCTGTAACTTGCTAACCCACTTCTACTACCTATCATTCAAATCCTTTTGATTCAGGAAGAATCTTAGACCGTTATGGTTGGTCTTTACCACAAATTTCCCACAAACCAAGTATTGCCTGAACTTGGCTAATGCATGCATGATCGCTAGCATCTCTTTGTCATAAATAGAATAATTCCCCTCAGATTCCTTGAGCTTGTGACTCTCAAAGGCTATTGGGTGTTTATTTTGATTTAATACGAGTCCAATACCTTCTCCTAAAGCATCACATTCTAATTCAAATGGTAATGAGAAATCAGGGATGGCTAATACGAGCATGAACTCGTTACTTCTTTGAGCTTGTCAAAAGCTCTTTGTGCCTCCTCACTCCATGAAAATGCACCCTTCTTAGTTAAATTTGTTAATGGGGCAGCTAACCTTGAGAATCCTTTGACAAACCTTCTGTAATAACTACAGAGTCCGACAAATCCTCTTAAATGTGTTAAAGTCTTAGGTTGAGGCCAATCTACTATTGCCTTGATTTTCTCTTCATCTACACTAACTCCTTGGGCACTGATCTTATGCCCCAAATACAAGATCTGTCATCCCAAACTCACATTTGGATGCTTTGGCAAATAGTGGTTGTTGCTAAAGTATTCACAATACCTCATTTATGTCTTAAATGATCTTCCCAAGTTTTACTATAAATCAATATATCGTCAAAGAAAACCAAAAGAAATTTCCTTAACTGTTTACTAAATACCTGGTTCATGCAAGATTGGAATGTAGCTGGTGCATTAGTTGGCCCAAATGGCAAAACTAGGAACTCAAAATGTCCAAAGTGACACTTGAAAGCTGTTTTGTGAACATCCTCCTTCCTTACCCTTATTTGGTGGTATCCGGAATGCAAATCAATCTTAGAGAAATATACCACACCCTAGAGTTCATCAATCAATTCATCAACTCTAGGGATGGGATAGCGGTTCTTAATAGTCTTTTTATTGAGTGCCCTATAATCTACACACATCCTCATAGTACCATCCTTCTTCTTTACCAATACCACAGAGGAAGCAAAAGGGCTAGAGGTGGGTTGTATGTGCCCCATATCAAGTAGCTCCTTAATTGTTTTCTCAATCTCCTTATATCTCCTTGGATGGCGGTAAGGCGTGGTAATAACTAGTTTTGCTCCCTCTAATTTAATGATGTGCTCAAACCCCCTCTTACGAGGTAATCCCGATGGAATATCACTGAAAACCATGTTATGTGTGTCTAGAATAGGCTGAAAATCAATGAGTAGTCTTCCCCCCTTCGGAGGAAAGTCTATCAATGATCAAACACTGTGCTGCCCATTCTACTTGTCCATGTCTAAATGCTCTCTCCATCTTCTTAGATGTCACAACTCTTGGACCTCCATCTGATAGACCTTGTAGAATCACCTCCTTGCCGTTATGTTGGAAACTCAACTCCATCTTCTAAAAATCTTTATAGTATCTACCAAGAGAATGCAACCACTGCATTCCCAAAACCATGTGTGTATCGCCCATGCCTACCACATAGAAATCATCACTTATTTGGTGCCTTCCCAAAGTGATATCCAGTTGTTGAATCCTTCATGTACAAGGGGTAGTGAATCCGTTGGCCATAACTACCTTAAAACCCTTAAAGTTTTTAGCCTTTAACTTCATCCTCATCACTAGACCCTCATCAATGAAATTATGAGTGGCATCGCTATCAATCAAGACGATCACCTTATTACCTTGCAAAACACCACGGACTCGAAAAGGGTGATACTTGGATGCCCCTAAAAGTGTTGCCAATGTCCCCCTCGTAAGCTTTTCTTCTTCTTGATTCTCTAGCTCCACCTCTTCTAGTACATATTCAAGTTTGATTTCTTCCTCCTTAGTCTCTTCATCCGACATCGCCTCTATGTGATGCACTTGTCCCTTCCCCAAACATCTATGACCCGGCTCCCATGGCTCCCTACAAGAAAAACATAACTTCCTTTGGACCTCATTCTTAGAGTCTTCTTCTTTGCTTGATTTTGGAGGTAATATCTTAGGTTGTGAAAATAGTTTCTTATATTGCTCGATTGGTGCACTCTTGGAGTATGACTTGTTCCTAGTTGTTGAAACTTCCAACCTTAATGCCTTTTGAATTGCATCTTGTAAAGATGTAGGATCAAGGGCACTCACCAAGCCACGGAGTGACTCTATCGATCCCTCAATAAACAAGTATGTGGAGCCTTCCCTCAATAACATCTGGCACCATGGCTGAAATTCTCTGAAATTCTACCACATAGTCCTCTACTGAACCTCATTGCTTTAGCCGCGTCAATTCTTTGAAAAGCCCCTCCGAATGCTTTTGATCAAATCTATCTACAAGTCTTTGTGTAAAATCAGCATACGTCACAATATGTTGATGCCCTTGTGTGATAATTCCATGATGCCACCACTCGTGCAATCCCATCCAAATGAAGAATAGCAAACTTGATTGGCTTCCTCTTCTATCATAGGGCTGAGTGAGAGATATGTGTCCAATTTTTGGACCCAAGCTCTTGCAATGACCTTCCCTAAACCATCAAATGTCGGAAGTGACATTTTGCTTAATTTTTGTTGTAGATCTCTACTGCCCTACTGCACAGTTTGTCTTCCCCTTGATCCACTCTTAGCATGGAAGAATTGTGTGAATGGAATGGTGTGTCTAATCTCTGGAATACTCTTCCATGCGAGCATCGAAGTCAACATCTGCTGAAAATGGTTCCTCTTCTTCTTGGGGTAGCTCTACTCTAGGCAGAAATGTGGGCTGCGTGAAGTGATATGTGGTACCAATAGGAGTCCTATTGTTATTCGCGCATCCTTCAACCCTATTCTAATTTGTATTATTGCATTCTGCCTCATTATTTTGTGCAGGTTTGTTGGAATTATTCATGTTTTGCATCATCTGGATAAGTAATTGATTTGTTTGCTCTTGTTGTTTCATCGCTTGCTCTTGTTGTTTCATCATTTGCTCATGTCTTTATGCCGTCTGCTACGTAAATATCTTCCACTCATCCACCATCTCTGTTTTACCTCTCATTTGGTTGTTTTCCTCTTGTAATGCTATTTATAGTTTTTTCCTTTCTCTCTCCAAAGTCCTTTGAGCTCTTTGGCTCCACTACGTCAACTAGATTAGACCCGCAGGTTGTCAAGACTGTTGCTCCAATGCCAATTGTAATGTTCCGTTCTAGAATTCCCTTCTTTTTGCCTTAAATAAATAATCCTAACTCATAGTGATGGTTGCATAATATTTATAAATATTAATTTATCTAAAAATTGTAATTTTGATTATAAAATTCAGATTTAATGCTTATGAAATATTTCTAAAAATAAAACTTATCCTCGTTTTCTGCTATGATGTTTCCTTCAATTTGCAGCAATTTGCTTTGAATGAATGTCTCTAAAATTCTGCCCAAGTTAGGGGTTTTCGTCCACTAACTCGATAGGAGAAGTTAAGGGTTTTCATCCTTAAATCTCACAATGAACCTTGGAGGGGCTTAGTCCTCTTTGGCTGAATAATTCACATGGATTATTACATAATATTTATTCACCATTGATGCCTTTCCCTTCTTGATTTACCTTCCTTATATACCTTGTCTTTTCCAAGGGACATAACCCTACATAGATCATGTTGACCATTCATAACTTAACTTTAGTTTGTTGTTTACTAATCATTCTCAATGAACGCTTCCTTAAATACTTGCGATTTCCTCCTAGCACTTTTAAAAGACCCTGA
Source organism: Cunninghamia lanceolata (assembly GCA_027924645.1). NCBI lineage: Eukaryota > Viridiplantae > Streptophyta > Pinopsida > Cupressales > Cupressaceae > Cunninghamia > Cunninghamia lanceolata. Next base: position 775,130 of record BSBN01001059.1, on the reverse strand, counting down.
CATTAGCAATCTCCTTATTCTTAATTTGTGAATAAATTAATTTATAATTTGCTCAAAGCTTCTGCGATCTGCTCTTGGCTGGACAAACAACAAGTAAATTCCATTCTTATTTCTTATTCTCAGGCAGGGGCATTACAACTAGACAAAAAAGTCATATATCTAAGATATTGTGCACAATACACTTAACCGAAGGTCAGCTTGTGAGTCACTTGCGCAAGTCTTTCCTCACCAATATCAAACATCATCAATGTTTCTCCAAGTTTCAAAGGCAGGATGGGGTTTCAAATAGAGCAAAAGAAACCTAGATTTGGGGGACAGAGGGGGGCTGGCTATTAAAATAATATATAAAAATTAAAAAACAATATTTGAATTTTTAAAATACAAATAAATTAAAAATACCTAAAATTGAATTAAACAAACAAAAAAACTAAAATTTTAAAAACTTCGATGTTTAAACATATCCACTAAAAATATATACATGAGCCTATACAGAGCATACAACTCTTGAAAACTTCTATAACTCTTGAAAACTTCTCTACATTTGAAAAGGAGCAAGCACATAGGTGCCTGAGTCAATCCCAGTCCGATGTAAGTTTAAGCAAATACTAAACTAAGTTTGAACAATTCAATATATTCCCCCAAGATCTCACGCTTAAGTAATTTACCATTGAGTTAACGTCCGAACAAGGTTCTTAGTTGGCATTCATATAAACCTTTGACCACCACCAATAAGATGACATCACCAGTTTTCTTTCCATTCAACAAGTACACGACTTTTATTAACGATTGTGTGTTTTATCCTTCACTTCTAACCTATGTTGCCGAATTGACAAGAAAATAGGTCAATTCTGGGTGCAATTCGTCCCAAAATCAGATACTGCACTAAATCACTGTGGAATCGAGCAAGGTTCAAAATTATTGTGCCTAAAATGTTTGGAGTCGCTGCCAACCAAACCCGAAAATTTTGAGGCTTACGTGGCATTTCCAAGCAGTTTCCAATGCAATTCCAGGGTTGGGCAACTTTTTCCACAAATTTTGTTGACTTCTTGATCGTGAAAACCCCTAAAACTTATTCATTATTCTCATTTTATGTGTTTGACGCGTTGCAAGCCCACACCAACATCAAAGAAAACCCTCAAATGTCTTACCAAAAACAAACAGCTAGATAAGCTTGAACATTCACCCTTTGTTGTTGTTTGCTGCTCATCAACTATACAATTCAGCAACAAATTTCAGGCCTCTTGCTGCTCAAACCAACCTCAACCAACAGTCACGAAGTAGGTATTCCATTCAACATCTTTGCTACTCGATTTGAGTTTTGACTACACTCAACCACAACTATTCACACGAATTTAGCTTGTATGATATTGACATGGTTCAGACAAACATAAAACCAGGTTCCACCATTTAGGAATTAATGTCAAGTTGTTAAAAATTGCATTGTACTGTATTGTTTGAACTTCATTTGTTGTTCGAGAGTTAAAAACTGCATTGTTTGTATTGTAAATACTAGAAGTATTGTATGTATTGTTGCTAATTATATATTGGAAGTATGTCTTGAATAGGAATTTGAACTTGAAAGTAAAACTTAAAATATTAAACTAAAGTTTTTTGTATGATAAATATTAAATATTAATTTTAAATATATAAATTCAAATCAAAAATCATGCTGGAATTGTTGTTCAACATTTGTTTTTTGAACTTGTTGCTATAGAGAATACAATGGCAGCCAATTCTAGCTCCATTGGCCAACCCACGTTCACCTTTGTAGAGGCATGTACAAATGATACAGCAAATTCCAGGAGCTGGGACATTTGTTTGGATATGCAATGGGTGTAATCAGAAGTGCACTAGCTCATATAGCCCAATGAAAGCCCATTTGTGTGTCATTGCTAGCATGGGAATCAAAGCATGTCCAAGAAAGAATGGTGTACTTGTGCCATATCATCAAATAGTAGAATATATCAGAGAGCAAGACAAAGCACAAGAGTTGCCCTTAGAACAAGGCATCCTTTGAGGAGAGGAAGGCGGTCACAGAGGCTCCCTCCTTCTCCATCTCATAGTGTCACCCCTAATGTTGTAGAGAGTGACCCATTTTTGGGCAAGAATGAATAAGAACCCGCTAATGTGAAGCGAACAAGGGGGCCATTAGAGAGGTCATTTCAAAATGACAGTAGAGAGATTGTCAATCAAACTATTGCAAGATGCCTCTATGCAAATGGTTTGTCCTTCAATATTGTTTGATCACCATGTTGGCAAGATATCTTGAGAAAGTAAACGATGCTCCACAAGGGTACACAGGCCCAAGTTATGTGTGCACCTTATTGGTAAAGGAGGTCAAAAATATAGACACTTCATTAGCTTCCACTAGGAATTTGTAGAAACAAACAAGGGTGTTCATTGTTTCCAATAGATGGAAAGATGCGAAAAAACCAATTGTTAATCAATGTGATTACAGTGTACCCTAAAGGGGAAATGTTTTTTTAAAAGTTGTGCATTGTGAGGGGCAAGTGAAGGATGCACGATTTATTGCTGACATCATTATACGGTGCAATCAAAAAGTTGGTCCTCAAAATGTTGTCCAAATCATAACAAGCAACACAAATAATTGAAGAGCAGCTGGTATGTTGGTTGAGATATGATTTTCACATATATTTTGGACACCTTGTGTTGTCCACTCACTCAACCTCATGCTACAAAAGTTGCGCAAAAAATAGATTGGATCAAACAAGTCTAGATTGGGGCAAAAGAGATCCAAATGTTCATCACAAATCACCACATGCCACAGGCCATGTTTTAATCATTCTCACAATTGGAGATGCTGAAGGTAATTGAAAAATTAGAATTTTTAAATTTTTTGTTTCATTTTAATAATTATTAACTTATTTGTTAAATTCTTCTTTGTTTTTTAATTTTTTAACTTTATACTTTTGTATAGGTTGTTGAGACCCGTTCGCATCCAACACAATCATCTTGAGATGACTTGTGAAGATGCAAGAGCCACTTTCTAGCATAGTCATCAACCAAAGTTGGTCCCTGTGGAGGCAATCCAATAATGAGAAGGCAACAAATGTAAAGCAAATGATCCTAGATGACACTTGGTGGGATCGCATGGAATATCTTCTTAGTTTCACCAAATCCATCATGAGTATGATCTACTTTACTAACATGGATATGCCATGTTTGGGAGAGGTATACGATGGCATCGACTCGATTGAGAAGATGAAGTCCATCAGAAATGAAAAAGAGCAAGACCTTGAAGAAACTTTCTTCAAAGAGGTGTAGTCAATTAGTGATGAGTAGCGGAACAAAATGACCACCCCACTACATCCTATTGCCTTTGCATTGACTCCCAAATTTTACAGCAATGAGATCCTTGCTATGCCATAAGGGTGCCACCATACACAAATGCAAAAGTCAGTGAAGGGTACAAGAAATCACTTACTAAACTCTTCCTCAATCTTGATATGAAGGATTTAGTTGCGAATGAACTTGCTGATTTTGTAGCCTCTAATGGTCAATGTGTTTTCACTCTCCATGACAAGTATAGGAGAATGCTCACACTTGGTGGTACCTTCCAAACTCTTGCGATCAAAATTTTATCACAGATAAGTTTCTTAATTTCTATCGCACTCTCTAAATTTGAAATTCTTTCCATTCAAATTTGAAGTTTGATTTATAATTTTATAATTGTAACTCTCTTTGCCTCAATAGGTTGCTAGTTCCTCTTCATCTAAGCCGAATTGAAGTACATACCCCATCCACTCAGTGAAATGTAAGCCAAGGAATTGATGTTTATCATTTTTTTTGTGAATGCATTTCAGCTTTACTGAAACTAGTCTGAGTAATAAACCTTCCTAGTTCCCATGTGAATTGACTAGAATCACATGTGACAAATTCAAGCAGGTGAGTGCTATCAATTTAGCTTCACTAATTCTGGAAGGTTTAACCATGATTCCTCACTCTCCTCTCAACTCCACCTGAAAAGGCTTGATCTCAGTCACAAGCAGCTCACGGAAAGCCTTCCACCATTTTTTTCTGTTTAAAAGGTGCACGGTGCACACATGGGGGGAACACCCTGACATCCCCAGGATACCAGGGTGTTCCCAGTTTTAGCAAAGAATAAGAGGACATGCCAGGGATGTCTCTTTTCTGTTTAAAAAAGGGGGCCTGGGAGGGGCATTCCGTCCCCATGCCACCCTCCCCCCAATCCCCAAAAGGTCCTGGACATCTGGTATAGGTGTCTAGGCCCCACAGAACACTGAAACATCAACACAGAAATGATATGTCCAGGCTCTAGTACTTTCAAGTTTTCAAAGAAGTTGAAACATGTCCAGGCTCTAGTACTTTCAAGTTTTCAAAGAAGTTGAAAAACACGTGTTTAATTGATAAGATTTAATTTCTAGCAACAATACAAATTAAATTGGAGTTGAAAGACTTTTAGATGTTCACCCTAGAAATAATGAGCCAAATCCTGTTGCTCTTATAGGTTATGAGGATTTCCAATTCCCATCTTTGAATCAAGCAAATGATATCTAGTACTGGCAAACCTCCTCTAAACTGTTGCAAATTTGCAAAACTTCAGACCTAGTAAGCAATCTCACCAAGTATTTCATGTCATAGGATGCATTTATCCACCAGTATCAAATACCTTAATTCTCCACAGTGCTGATGGTTCTCAGATATGACTAATTATTGCTTAAAAGAATTCTACAACGACATACACTGAAGTGATAATTACAACCTAAACATCGCTCCTTTTCAAAAAACAAAAAGTCAATACAAACAGGGTGTTTCTTTTAATCCTATACCAGATTGAATACTTGAAAGATTTCATTTGCTTAAAATGATGAATCTTATAGATGCTTATTATTCACTTGTAAATTTTACTACAGATTTCTCCCTCGCTAACTCACTCTTTGTTATATTTCATTCTTGTTCCAACCTACTCTGCAGGGTTCTCTTCTTGTCCACGAGTGAGGGTGTCATTTACCTAATCATCAAGGCTTTCATAATTCATTATCTTCTAGAAACGTCTAGTTTTTAGAAGATGTAACTGATCACAATAAATATTTTGCTGATAAGAAAATAAAAATTTCAAACATAATACAGACATTATAAAAGAATAGAAAGATTGCCATTTTATGAAAACAAGAGTGACCCGTCACTGGCTTTGGGACCTTGAAATAGGATAGACCAAAATCTCATTAAAAAGGGAAGAGAATTTGAACACGATGCATTTTTTCATGCAGGTAACTTTATATGAAAAGAAGGCACATATGGCATTCACAAAAGAAAATCTTAAACTCTTGATACTCATGAAAAAAGAAAACAAAGAACCAAAACCAGAGAGAAAGAGAATAGTTAGAGAAAACTAAATGTCCAAGAGGACATTGTCAGTAGAGTAGGTCAAAAACAAAAAGCTTAAAGATGTGTCAAAAGAAAGCAAATAACCAAAAAGAGAAAGAACAGACGACTTAAGAAAACTAAATGTCCAACAGGTGAGGAAAATAGGTCAAAAACAAGAAGCTCAAAGATGTGCAAAACAAAATTAGGAAGAAAAACCCTTAAACTATGAAAGCGAAAACAGAGCAAATAAGAAATACGCTTACGAGATGGAGAGGTGACAGAGTGAGAGGCGTGTAAGCGATCTCAAGCAAGAAATCTCTGCGGAAAGAGAGAAAGCCGAAGGGCGAGGCGGCATTTTAGACAAATGAAGCTCCTTGAGTGATGTGAGGGTTTTGAGCGGAGGTAAGCTCCCCACCCCCCACGACTCACACAGCTTCACCTGAATCTGCTCCAGCTCCGCCAACTCCCCCAGCTGCGAGGGAAACAGATTCAGCTCATTGGAGAACACCTTGAGCGTCTTAAGGCTCTTAAGCCTGGTCACCGACTCAGGAATTACCCCAAACACATTATTGTACACATAAAGCCCCCTCACTCTCTCCGCCTTCTCCTCCACTTCCGCCTCCTCCAGTAGCGGGAATCTCCACTCTCTCCCGCACACATCAATCACATCTTCTTCAAACTTCTCGCTGCAATCATCATCCACCTTGTCACTGCGATCATCCTCCTTGTCATTGTGATCCTCCTCTTTGTCATCGTTCTTTTTCTCTTCTTGCCGTTCCATGACAATGCAGCTGCTGCCGCCAACTGCGTCCTCCTTCTCCTCTTCATCCATTAGCCCTAAATCCTCTATTCTGTACTATTTCTATAATATTTCTGAAACTAGGGTTTGTGTCTTCACAGCATGATACCTCGAGAACGCGCGAAATTTCAATGAATAATTTGGTACGAAAGCAATTTTGTGGTTTGACTCGCCGTCCTCCCACAATTTATATAGAGGCGCTCTTGGTCTTACGTCAGCAGATCGCACTTTCGTTTCGTCGCACGGCTCCTATTTATTCACGTTTTTTCTTCTTCTCTCAAGCGTCGGACAAAAAGTACGTCAGATAGGTAGGTGAATACACCCAATTTTTTCTAACAACTAAAAAATCTTTATACAAAAAGACAATTCAATATTCTTTGGGGTCCGCAACATATTTTAAGGAAAAACTAAATGAGGAGAAATACCTACCTAGGATATTTTGATGATGTTTAAATGAATGTTTTTAAATATCGAGACATAACGAATAGTCGGTATAAATGTATATAGAGTTGGTTCATAATGGTTAGTAGGAAAAAGTAGGAGTTGAAATTTACAATATTTTTATTTAGGGTCGGATTTACATTATGCAGGAGCAAACTTGTGCCTCGTAGGATTGACCTAGGATAGCGGATGCAAATTCTAGAGGTAGGGATCAAGTGCATGGAAATGCGGGCTATTGATAAAGTGAATGTGTGTGAATAGGTGCAGATAGAGCTAGGATAAGATTGAATTTATGGAAGTGCATGTAGGTGAGAGTATTTATGAGGATGGATGAGGATCAAGGAAGGAGCTAAACTTAGCACAAAAGTATGTGACATTCCCCTATGTGATTGTATTAAGACATTCCATCAAAATATGGAGTGTCTCTTGTGGGACCGTTAGCTAAAATCCACATAAAATTTTGCGATCACTCAAATTCTAACTCTTTCTGATCACCAAGTTCCCGATGGGGCAAGGTGAGAGCATACGGAGATTAGAATGAAGACAGTGGAATTAGCTGAAAGATGTTGGCGATAAGTCGACCAACTTACAATATAAACAAAGACATAGAATCGATCAAGCCAAATTGGTTGGTAATAAATACAAATTTTGATCAAGTCAAACTAGCCAAATGCAAGCGGAATTGCATTAACGTTAAAATGGCAAACTAATTCACTCGATTCTAACACATGCCAAAAATGGTGGATAGTGCAGGAAATTAGAATGGATCCAGTAGTTGAACCTGTAGGAGTCAAGGACAACGCTGAGAGGGGGGGTGAATCAGTGTTGTGTGAATTTTCATATCTTTTGCACACTTTAACTTTCAAAACACAAGGAGAGAAAGCTATCATTAATTTGTTAAACACATATGCACATGACTGAGAATAAAGAAGGCTAACAAAACCTCATGAGCAAAGTATACACACATACAGATGAAAACAATATAAGACATAACACAGATTTGCACGAGTGGAAAACCCTCCAAGGGTAGAAAAACCACTCCAAAACTGCCTCACTGGCTTTATCAAGAATCTCACTGATTACATTGTTTAGAAGCACCAACTTCAAGGAGCACCAACCCCTGATTCATTTAGAAGCACCAACTTCAAGGAGCACCAACCCCTAATACAAAACAAACTGCAAAGTGTGCAAGAAGTGATTGCCTCTCAATCTGATTTGCATCATTATATTACTTGTCTTCTATTCAATTACACTCAATCTGATCTGCATATTAATTTCATGATCCCTGCACAATCAATTCCCCTGATACACAATTAATTATGTCCAGATTATCTCTCTACATGAACAATTCACCTGATTATCAATACACCTGATTATTTCAGCATAAGAATTCACTTGATGCAATCAATTGCATATTGTCTTTCTGATCATCTTGTCAATCTATGTATCTGTATTGATCCTCAGTGTCATTCAAATTGTCTTAAAATTTTCATTTGGATTCACATCCATTTCAACTGTATTATTTCATCATTATTCTGCATCCTCACACACACAAATCAATCCATCTGCAAAACCATTAAATATGAAATGACCTTTCATATTCAACTTTTCACCTGCAAGGAAAAATAACTTGTCCTTTCATATCTCTCTTTTCTCTATATAATCAATTCAAAAAACAATTCATTTTCTTCTACAAAATGATCATCTAAAAAATAAAATAATTCTTGATCTTTCATTGTCGCTTCTCCTCTATATATACAATTCATTTTTCTCTCTTGCACATTCTTCATAATTTCACCTGCAATAAGAAAATATTCCTCAATCTTTTCATATTCCTCTCTGCATTTTCAATTCTTCAATAGCCTCTTCAAATTCAATCTGTAAAAAAACTCTTCAATTTCCTTAACAAAAATCTCTCCTCTGACCTCCATGTAGATAAGAAGATAACAAATATCCTCTAAAAAAAAAATATTCCAATAAAAACATTTTTGTCTTCTCATAAAATTGTCTTCATTTTTCTTCATACCCATTCAATTCCCTGTAAGAATCTTTATTAAAAAAACTTTTCAATCTTCTCTGCAAAATCTCCAATCTGCAAATTTTCTTTAAACAAATTTCTTCTCAAAAAAATATATCAAATAAATCTCCTCTCTTTGCTTTTAATGCCTTAAAAAAATAAAAGGAATTCTTTTTAAAAAATAGAAAGAAATCTGCCTTTTTTTAAATTCCAAAAAAAATTCCTTGAAAAAAATATCCTTAAAAAAATCTCTCATACTTAATGTTCTCCTCTCTCATATGGAGATGCCTTTTTAAAAGGCCAAAAACTAGGAGTTTCAAAAATTAGTAAACTTAAGAAAAAAGCCATTTATGGCTTAGTCACGATCCTCTTTAAAAACACTATTCAAAACTTAAAACAAATAACATGCCTTCTTCATAAAAGGTATCGGGCTTCCCTTCCAATAATTCGATGGCCTTTTTTTTAATAAAACTTTTAATGCCTTTTAAAACATAAATCATGGTTGCCTTTTTAGTGCTCAAACTTATGAAAGAAGAGGGCCGGTTGTGCATGACTGCTAAACCCTTCACCAGGTCACTTTAAGTGACTCTGACCTGATATCGCAGGTCACTTCAATATTAAAACAAAAAGTGCTTGACATTTAGAATGGATTTAAAATTAGTTTTTAAAGACCTTGAGATAAAATTATTTCAATGCCACTGATATAAATAAGATCACTGTTATTGCAACCTAAGAAGATCACAATGATATTATCACTGTAATTGCAAACTTCAATCTGACCATGATTTGATGAAGTAGAAGCATTGACACTATATCATGCAACATTGAGTATGAGAGAACAAACATCCTCTATCTGAATGTCACAACACTTTAACATCATATGTGAGATAGATACCAAACCTTTACTAACATAACAAGCATGATGAACCTAATTGAACCCTAAACTTTGTATTCATCTTGACAAGAAGCAACTTTTTCATACTCTGCCAAAAGACATACCAAACCAAGATTACTCACCTATTAATGGAACCTGAGAAACCATAACACTGCAACTCCAACAACATGAACTTATGAAGGTCATCATTTCACACTGCATAACCAAGAATGATGAACATTTGTCAACACTTGACAACCCCAAACAAATCACCTTGTGACTTCACTTACCAAAGGACATAAGAAGACACATTGAAGGCCAAACCTGATCAACCAAGTCCTGATGACATCAAACAAACTGAGGACACCTTTTTGACATCAATGACAACCTGTCTCCATTAGAACCGACCAAGATCTTACAGTAAAGTGTTGGTAATCAAACTTCTAGCAGTAAACCTTCCAAAATATTACAATAAAAAAGATAAACAATTATTTTTGAATCCAGGAATTATGTCAAACAATTATCCAACATTTTGATAGTAGACATTTCATCAAACAGTTGGAATGTAAACTAAAAACACATAAAATAAATACCTGGATTGAGTGACCAACTATAGAATCAAATAATATGGTTGATGCAAACCCTCTGACTGAAATATCACTATTGTACCCTTCAGTGGCTGCTCAAAATATTGAGAATGATGCATCTAAAATGCAGTATCCATCATAAATCGGCCATGTAATATCATAACCAAAAAATTAAAGTAATCAAAATATTAATTTGTTGCCCCTTTACCATTGTACAACCTTATAGTTGTAATTTCAAGTGTACAGCCAGTAAATATATATATAATATGTCAAGGCAACCCCTCTCTACTAAGGCTGCAATTCTCACACAACATCAACCAAACAACTTACCTTTAATTATTTTCAAAGTCTTGAGAACCCACATAAATTCTGAAGTGTATGGCAGCTAAAACATTACAAACTTCATAAACCTTGACCTCCAAAAAAAGGTATGGTAAAAATAAGACTCTTTCTTCCCAAACATTAAAGATTCAATTCCTTCAAATTTCTTACGCTCACTTTAATAGCATCTTCAAAGATGCAATTTTACTATGACTTCATATGCCTTATTTTATATTATCGTGACATTCTTCAAAAGGTTACTTTTTTTTTCAACAGCATGTACTCCTTTAATAAGTGGTAAATCCTTCCCTACTGCTATATGGCAGTCTGCATTTATTTAATTGACCATAAAATATGATACGACTCTTTCAAAGTCCTTAGCCAAATACAATATGGTATGGCCAACTCTTGGGGAAATGAGATATGTAGCAAATAAAGTATGATTTATTCTAATCAACAAATCAACTAGAACCATTAAAGCCACAACATAGAAATCTGAAACAATACACTAATATTATTTGTTTTGTATTTTCTAAAATAAGCAAACACCCAACAACCAACAAACTGAAACTCACACAAAACCTAAAATCTCACAAACCCAAAATACTGAAAACCACAACCACAACTAAAACCTATAAATCTGTAAAATCAAACTGCTACTGAAAATGCCCTCATTCATTCAACACAACTATGATCTTTATATGAAATCACCAAGTAAGACAAGAGGGTTTTCATCCTTGAAGCTTCACAAATCCAAAGGGTTTCCATCCTTAAAAAGAAGAAATAACTCACATTCATCCTTGGGAAATGAAATAGATAAAAAAGAGTAGGTGACCCATTTTCTGGAGACAAAACCTCCTTTTATAACTTTTCAAGGGAAAATATTTTAATTTTCTCTTGTTTTCCTACTCAACCCTAAAAGTGTCATTTTAACTCACTTTTGTACCCCATGCCTAGCGACACTTATAAAGTTATTTTTTGTCTTCTATTAAAAACATCTTTTAATAAGTGAAAGGGGTTGTACTTGAATGGCAAAAGCCAAAGGTTCTCACGGTGGAGATCCAAGTTTAAATCCCCCAAATAACATGTGGTTTCTATGTGGCTCCTAAGTTGACTAGGTTGATTAAGTGGATATGTTGATGGGGAGGAGGTCCCCCTTGTGACTTCCAACGCTTACGAAATAAACAAAAACATCTTTTAATAATATAAGATATGTTGCTTAAATAAAATAAAGTTAGGTTTGGCAACTTAAGTTAAATTATTAACTTACAGTATGTATTGCAATATATAACTTCACAACTTATGGTTTGTAATATATAATGTCACAACTTACAGTATGTATTGTAATATATAACTTCCCAACTTACAATTTGTAGTATATAACTTCACAACTTATGGTATATATTGTAGTATATAACTTGCCAACTTACGGTTTGCAGTATATAACTTCACAACTTACAATCTGCAGTATATAACTTCACCCATAAAAGGTTGGCACTCCCCAAGGATGATGGAATTCTCCAAGGATGATGGAGCTTTCCAAGAATGTTGGAATGGATCAAAAAAATGACATTACAAAATAGGCCCAAAAGTAAATGGAAATTGGCATAGATGTGCTAATTTAACTATTACATTTTGCCCCCACTTTGAGGTGCATGTGAAACCTAAAATGAACATGTATTTCAAAGTATATGAGCACCCACAAACATGCATGAAAAGTGCATTGTAGACATCCAAACTTGACCACATGTCCTCACGACGCCTCCTAACCCCATTTTTGACACCTTTCAACATCATCCATCCTAGGACTCTTTCATGTCCCTCTCCATTACCCAGTTAATTAAATATTTATTTAATTAACCTATTTATCCTAATTCCTTTAATTAATTTAATCCTTTTCTCCATAAGCAAAAATTAATTAAATAAATCATATTTATTTAATTGATTAATCCATTTTCCCCTTAGCCAATTATTTATTTAAGTAATTTTATCCTCTCGCATGACCCCTCTCCAATAATTAATTAAATAATTCTATTATTTGATTAATTATTGAGAGTCACATGTCTAGCTAAAGTTAGTTAGCCAGATTCATTGAACCTAGATACGTACACAAAAGTCAAACTAGCTTTACATCCTAGCCATCCATATCATACTACATCTCCAAATCTCAACCATTCACAAAAGGATGATCCCTAGAAGCTTCCATCCTTGCCCTAATTCCTCTCATTCAATCTTAGCGATCTATTTCATCTTGCACCTCTTGATCCTAACCATCCATTGCACCTATTAATCTCATCCATCCATTGCACGTCTTAATCCTAGCCATTCATCCTATCACCCAAGTATATATAAATCAAACCTCTATCAAGCCATTATCAAGAGAGAATTTGAAAGTAAAATTATGATGTCAAAGTGAGCAACCAACATAGCAAAACAGTTTATCATTATCATATCATTATCAAGAGCATAACCATTGGAGAAAGAAGGGTTTGAGGTCCATTTCTATGGGCTCCTTTAATGGAGGGTTGGAGGAATAATGTGATGGAGGGATTGATAGATTGGAAGGTATGTGGACTAATGGATTAGGAGTAGGAGGGTTAGAGGGATATTGTGATGGAGGGATTATAGGGATTGATGGATTGGAAGGTGGAAGATTTGCATAGGATGCAAAATCTATAGTGGTGTTCCCCTTGTCAAAATTGGTATGAGGAGGACATATGGACATTTGATTTGGATGTGAGGGATAGCTTGTGCTAGGATAATTAGTAGAATCCTCTTGATCTACAAGGCTATCATCATTGGTAGTGGCAATCAGCAGACCTTCTAGGATTGTGACTTTGGGTTTGGTATATTATGGACCTCCTAGAAGTGTAACTTTGGTTTTGGCATATTGCAAACCTCCTAGGAGTGTGACCTTAGGTTTGGGATTGTCAATTTGAGGAGCTCCTAAGAGTGTGACTTTGGGATTGGCATGTTGCGGACCTCCTAAGAGTGTGACTTTGGGTTTGGTGTATGGCGAACCTCCTAGGAGTGTGACTATAGGTTTGGGATTGTCAATTTGAGGAGCTCCTAGGAGTGTGACTTTAGGTTTGGCATGGACTTCACCCAAAGGAGGGGACATAGGCGAACGTTCTAGGTTCCATAATGAATTTATCAAACTAGCTCATGATGTTTGTATGTGGGATTTGGATTAGCATTAGGTGATATCTTGGATGGGGATTTTGATTGGATGTGGATGGGGTTTTGGAAGATATAGGATGATGGATGAACTTGACATAGGTTGGGGATCAAATGTCAAGACCTTAGGATGATTTGATTTGACTAAATAAGGGATGATTCTCTATACTTAAGATAGACAAAGTTCCTAAGCAAGAGGGTTGATTGGATTTGATTTTTACTTAAGATAGACTTATGTTCTTAAGTAGGAATTGATTGGATTTGATAACTATACTTAAGATAGACTAACTTTCTTAAGCAAGTTTGGATTGGGATGATGGGATCAACAAAGTTCTTGATATTTGATTGGATTTGAAATGGATGATAGTGGATTAGGGCTAGGATCCTTGGGTGAAGGACTTTAATGATGATTTGGATAGATAATGATTGAGATTTTGGATGAAATTTGATGGAGTTGAGGGAGGCTAAGTCCTTGATCAATTTTTAATTTTCCAAGGATGATTTTTTATTAAGGATTGAGGACTGGATGCTTGATTGAAATAGATAGATGGGTAATGGGTGATTGATTGTGGATGAGGGATAAATGGATTATGTTAATGGAAATATGAACAATAGCATTAAAAAACTAAATATCCAATAACTCAATTCAAATAAGACAAATACAAATAAAAAAAAGATATACCTTTGTAGACCAATTTACCTTGTAGCTTCCATTGTTGTCTATCTTGCTTTGATCTTCTTTATGATTTGAGATCTTAGGAGTGTGTACTACCTCACTGTTAATATGACAAAGCTTGAACGGATGTGTAGAGGATTATGCAATGCAACTACAATGCAATAACTAATGAAGATGGATGATTGATAATGGAGACATGGTGGATGATAATGAGATGATGATAATGCGAATGCAATGAAAGGATTTTTGCCAAAGGCACGCTGGTAGGATTTTTGCAGAGTAAGATTGCTAAAGCTTGGATGGATCTCTAATGAGGGAAATGAGGGTTCCTTTTATAGGTTCAAGAGAGGCCAAATCCAAGTGTCAATAGATCCATGATTAGAGGAATTACCCGTGAGGTGTATGGTTGAAGAAGCTTGAGGGAATGTGCGCGAATCAGGAGAGGACAAGTGTCCAAGCTCCTTTCATGAGTTATGGGAGTTAACAGATCTGATTAGAGAGTTAACTGGATAGATTGAGGAGTGAACTCAATTGACTAATTAGTTAACTGATTTGATTGATGAGTTAACTAACTTGACTGGAGGATAAATAGGACATGTGGGTGAGGGGATATTAGCTAATTAAATATTAAAATATTTAATTATGTGTGCAACATGGTGAGGTGGAAAGGTGATGTGGATTTATGAAATTAGGACTTTGGAATAGAGGAATTTAGGATTAATTAAATAATTGAGGATTATTTAATTATATGAGACATTAGAAGAATTAGGGAATTTAATTAAATAAATTAATTTTTATTTAATTTTGGGATAATGAACTAATCGAATAAATAAGAATATTTATTTAATTGATAGAAGAATAAGAATTAAAATAAATATTAAAATATTTATTTAATTCGACATGAGCCATTTTTAGGTGTATACATTTTGCCCCTCTTTGATGCAATGTGTTTTACCACGTTGCTTCGAAGAATAAAAATTTTCTGGTTATGATACATGCCCCAGTTTGCCCCTGGTACAGGTTTAATGATGATAGGATGCCCCCTCGAGAGATTGGACGGGAAGAATGTGATGATAGAATGACAGATAATCTCACGATGAGATAGGTTGACAGGATTTACAGGAGAAGAATTTGGCTGACAGGGAAGAAAAATGGGATGAAAACCAGGCCCCAGCATGTACAAGTTTAAATTTCTCCAATAAGGGCTCACTTTTCTATATATAGGTATGTGGGGTCACAATCCTAGTCATTTGTACACTTGTCTTTTGTGGAGAGATTTGAGGAGCTCTGGTGTGGTAGCAGTGCAAAGCAGTCAGCAGAGATGAACTAGATTATGATAGCCAGCCACCGATTTGAGAGGATCCGATAATTCAGGCGGCCAGTAGAGTATGGACCCCCAGTATGTACCCTTTTAAACTTGGTCAATTTTGCATTTATTAGGGTCAAATTTTAGGTCAAAATTGGCATGATTGAATGCGCAGTTTTAGCGCTTCGGTGCAAATGAGCTAAGAATCTGTGCAAACACTCTGATTCTACACAATTAAGCCAGGAATCAGCGCAAATATGTAAAATTCGCAAATGATAAGCAGTTATGTGCAAACACTTAGGGATTGAGCACATCTAGATTTATGCACACAAACAGTAAGCAATTTGGCACATCTATGGTTTAGCTGCACATTCAGCAGAAAAAAGTGCAAACAACTAGGGATTAGGTGCTTTTGATGAGAAAACGTGCAAATGACTTAAAGCCATGCAAATAACTCCTGTTTCGGCACTTTTGCCTGAAAAAGCGCAAATGACAAGGGATTCAGTGCATTTGTCTCAAAGCTACACATCTGGTAAACTAAGTTGCGCATCTAATAGGTTTGGTAAAATACTTAGCTAGTTTGACGAAGTCAGCATTGTGATCGATGTTGGCCAACTGATAGGTCATCTTCGAAATTGATTAAATCTCAGAAGAGAGGATAGGATAGGTTTCCTATTAGGTTAGCTAAGTACTTTGTTTGATTTGATAGATTTGCAGCTTAGTTTGATTTGGTGTTTTAACACACTTTGTTATCAATTTTGCAGGAGATCCTAGATAACGTACTGAAGTCATGAGAGAGTTTCCCTCTAACATAGCTGCTTAGGCCCTACTTGATTGATACTAACCATTTGGTGCTTGGGTCGACTGGCTTATAGTATGTTTGCTTCATGCCCGAGATGTGGGCTAACCTTGGATTGCTGACTGCGTTGGGTGAGAGGTATCACAGTGAGATGGGCACGTTTCACCTGCCCACTAGAGAGATGATGGTGACACTGGAGGATGTTCACCAGATTTTATGGATTCCCATCCAGGGTGAGATGGTTGAGTACGAGTCTGCCACTGAAGCTGGATTTCCTGAGTGTAGACGAGTGTTCGATGATCCAAACTTGGAGGGCACAGAGATCAGTTGG
The DNA here is from genome assembly GCA_027924645.1 of Cunninghamia lanceolata. Classification (NCBI taxonomy): domain Eukaryota; kingdom Viridiplantae; phylum Streptophyta; class Pinopsida; order Cupressales; family Cupressaceae; genus Cunninghamia; species Cunninghamia lanceolata. The sequence goes on along the minus strand of BSBN01001059.1, from coordinate 758,453 downwards.
GCGGACATTACAGAGTACTATGAGCCCCTGCCAACCATACTAGCAGGTTTGATAGGAGGAGTTGTATGCTCTGACAGGAGATCCCGTGGCTTCTAGGTTGGATGAGGACAGACCCTAGAGAGGATGGTTCAGGAGGGGACACAGTTTGCTTGGGGTCCTTGCATCTAGGCCCATTTGTACCATGATTTGCATCAAGTTGTATACAACGGAGTTGCTAGTCTTTCTGTTGGTGTGTCATTGCTTTAGATTTGGGCCTAGATGCATATAACTGTGACACAGCTAATTGGCATGGGAGTGAGGGGATACGACCAACCCTACTTGTATATGTTTCTGGAGACTCTTTCCCAACCCAAGCTAGGGAAGTTAGAGTATTGACGTCACACATTGGATAATGTGGATGAGGTGACATGGTGACCATACCTAGACTGCGAGGTGTGGGAGGAGGACACAACAGAGTTGCCTTATTGTTTCCAGACTCGATGGTTGATAGGGAGGACTCCCTACATACTGGAGCATCACCTTGTTAGTCGAGTGCATCGACAGATTGGCAGGATTCAGGGCATGCCCAAGGGTACTGCTATTTTTGCTCAGACGCACAAGGAGCATCCACTGTGGGGTCCTGTGGCATCATATGAGACAGTTAGGACAGATTTTCTACAGCTTCCTTACTAGGTATGGGATCTGAAGTGAGATATAGTGGATGTAGGCATGACAACAGATTTTGAGGCACACTTTACTGCTCATCTGGTTCCTAGATATTTAGGTCCTGGAGAGTTGGTTCCGCGTCTTGAGGATGACAATGAGGAGGAGGACGATGCCCTTCGACAGAGGAGGGGACAACAATGAGGCGGGAGGGGTGGGAGAGGTAGAAGGGGAGGAGAAGATGATGGAGGTGGGGCTGGTGGAGGTGGTGGAAGTGGGGGTGGCGAAGGGGATGACGGTGGGAACGATGGCAGCCAGAGGATAGTGAGACAGAGGAGAGTGGTTCAGATGTAGGCACGGGCACAGGAATAGGCAGAGGTGCAGCCATAGGTACAGGCACAAGTACATGCACCAGGTGGGCCAGGTGATGGAGAGGCAACAACACTTTGAGCCCAGTTGGCTTAGTTACAGGCACAGGTGGTACAGCTGTAGGGTGATATCTGCACTTTGGTTCTTGAATGGGATACGACCATGCAGAGATATACTAGGGCGGAGACCCTATTACAATAGGTATAACAGATGGTAGCCCAAGGTCCACACAATCAAATTGTGACAGATATGGTTAGGGCAAGGCAGGAGATTTTTTATTAGAGAGGATTGTATAAGCAGGTTGTGCCCTCAGAGCAGAGAGTGAGTAGCTTCCATTCAATTTCACGCGGTGGGTCGAGATAGACACAGACAATGAGTGTAGGGATGAGGCCACCACCTCCTCGTGTGCCATTAGGGACAGGTCCTATAGGTCTGCAGCCTCCCCCTCAGCAGCCATAGGATCCCGCACCTTTCGGAGCCAGTACCACATAGCCACTATTTTGGAGACATGCATCATATGTTGAGCATTTTTATGTTTGTATACACCATTTTTGATTGGGCAAGATAGATACTTTTATGAGATCATTGTATACTTGGACATTATTATTATTTATTTATGATGATGATCTACATGAGTTCGATGGACTATATACATGCGCTCCTTATGGATGTATGTTTTATATTCATGACGGATGTTTTCTATTTGATGCTATCTATATGATGATATTATGGTTATGTACTAATGTGATGCTTCTATCATGTTGATGCGATGATGACGATGATACTTATGATATGAAGTATCTATTGATTTACATGATGCTACTTACGTGAAATGATCCTATATGGTTAGATTTTATGATGACCTAATGCATACGTTGATGATTTTCTATGTGTAGTACATGGTGTTTTACCTTTCTATGTATGTTGTTCTACTATGCCAATTCTATGATAAATGACTTCTATGTTTTTGGATTTTCTTGATAATACATGTTATGCAATCTATGTAGATAAATGACACAACTAACAGAATCTAAATGTTTTAAGGACACTAATGCACCTAAATGATAATGAACTAATGATGTACACACTTATAATATGCCAAATGATTATTTTTGTTATGCCAAGTATACTCAACCATAAATGAAACAACACTTAGAAGAATGCAGGTAGAAGAATTGGAACAAATGGGTAACTTAGAAGAAATAACTTGGATATATGGATAAATGGATCTTTCGACACTAGGATTTTTGACAAGGATGAAATGCTTATAATGAAATACAATTTGATATGTATGGATGTGGATTTTGTCATCTTCGTATACAAGTTCTAAAGTACTTTGTCTTATCATTGAGCTTTTTAAAATGTTGTAAGAAAATACAAGCATCTAGGTATAATTAAACCATGATGACCTGAGTATTACTTACATGGATTTAGATTTAGTAAGTTAATACAAACATCTAAGTATATTTGAACGAAGATGACCTGAGTATTGCTTGCGTATCAACAGACAAGGATTACACTTGTTTTATGTTTAGACCTATGATGTCCTCGATGATCATTATGTTGATCATGTATGTAGACAAGGCTTCACATTACTAAAGATAAACCTACAAACAACAAACAAAGAAAATAATCATGTTACATCATAGCATCTCTAGTTACTGACATCCTTGAGAAGCATAGGAGACATGATAACAAAAATTCTGATAATAAGATATTAAACAACCATTAAAAACCTTCTTGCCATAGATATATGTTTTCTTGCAATAACTTGATATAGTCATGTTTGATGTTTTAGGCAGGCTGAGATTTTGTCAGGTGTAGTTTAAATGTCTTCTTGCCAAGACAATGTTTTAAAGTGTGCTTTGCTGCGTAGCTTGCTGTCTAGTGATAAAACCACGATCAGGTTTGTTATCCTCTAAATTGTAGCATTCAAAAATCCAATTCACTAACTAGGTCAAGGATTTTGCCCCCAACCAACTAAAGGATCGATTTATTATGGATGAATTGATGATAGACATGAAGAAACAGGCCCTAAGGGACTGACCTAGTGTCTCGGGGGCTCATTGATGATGGCCTTGCCTACGTGACGATGCAGAAGCAACATAGTTCAGGGTGTGGACTATGTGGACCTAAGACCTAGGCGATGGGTAAATGGTGCAGATTCAGATGGACAAAAAGGATGGGTGACATGGGATTGAATGGAATGGGAAAGGAGCCTCGGGGGCGCCTCAATGATGGCCTTGCCTACATGATAGCTCAAAGGCGACGTAGTTCGACAATGGTTCAGTGGATTGGTTGAGGATGGACGACAAGATGGACGCAAGTTTGGATTGACAGCCCGATGGGATAAGGCGATAAGGATGAGCGAACAACAAACCATGGTAGGTATCTTGATGTGATTGGGTGGATGCAGTTTAGAAAAGACTGGATGAGGACTGAAGTCCTAAGAGATGGAGAGATTGGTTTATCACAAATAAGGCATGTTTACCAGGTTTTCACCACTTGCATTTATTTGTACAATTAATTAAAATACACATGACACCTATTTGCTAGGTTTTCATCATGGTATCTATCCAAGGCACCCGTTTACCAGGTTTTCACTAGAGGACTATTGTTTTTTTGTTATTTTTTTTATTTTTTTGTTATTTTTCCATTTTATTTATTTATTTATTTATTTGACTCCCTTACATTGGGGTTTTTTTAAGTGTAGAACTTGCGAAGATGCATGTTGTTGATGGGATCATCGAACATTTCACCTTCTGATTTTGATAGCCGATAAGCACCTGATCCATAGGCGGCAACAATGACATTGGGACCCAACCAATTGGGTTTAAATTTTCCCTTTTCTCTCTATCTTGCTAATTTCTTGGATTCTCTCTAAGAACTAAGTCCCCCACCTGGAAGACTCGTGGTTTGACCCTGTGATTATAACCTTGACATTCTCTCCTAGTATGCCTTAAGATGGTTGAAGGCATGTTGTCTTTGTTCTTCTAGCAACTCTAGCTCCTGGAGTCTTGATACCATGTATTCCTCATCATTTATGAGACCTTTTAACGACACCCTGACAGAAGGTAACTCAACTTCTATAGGCAAGATGGCTTCAGAGCCATAGACAAGGGCATATGGTGTCACACCTGTGGAAGTGCATATACTAGTTCTATAAGCCCATAGAGCGGGGTTCAACTGCATATGCCAATCACAACCAGCCTCATCGACAGTCTTTTTGAGTATCTTCAGGATAGTTTTGTTCAATGCCTCAACTTGGCCATTACCTTGCGTGTAGTATGGAGTGGAGAAGAGATGTTGAATGTGGAATTTATCACAAAGTTCTTTTACATCCTGATTCTTGAAAGGTCACCCATTATCTGTGACAATGGATGATGGAATACCATATCTACATATGGTGTAGTTAAGGATGAAAGAAGAGATTTATTTCCCTGTGACGTTGGTTAATGGAACGGCCTCAATCCACTTTGTGAAATACTTAGTAGCGGTGATAATGAATTTGTGGCTGTTGGAGGATGAAGGGTGAATATTGCCTACTAGATCAAGTCCCCACTGGTAGAAGGGCCAAGGTGTTGTTAAAGGTTGTAGTTCCTATGTTGGTGCATGTATGAGGTTCCCATGGATTTGGCATTTAGTGCACTGCTTTACAAACTGATAGGAGTCTTTTTCCATAGTTGGCCAGTAGTATCCAAGACGCATGAGCTTCTTCACCAAGATAGGACCACTAGAGTGTGTCCCGCATATTACTTCATGTACTTCACTTAGAGCAGTCTGATGTCCCTCACTATCCAAACACCTAAGGAGAGTACCATCTAAACCTCGTCGATACAGGGTGTCTGCGATGATGGTATATTGGGATGCTTGGCATATGAATGTTCATTTATGGTTGTTTGATAGGTCGGGTGGTAGGATATTCTCTTTTAGATAGGTGTAAACTTTGCCATATAAGGGAGAATCAGACCCTATAATGTGGTAAATGGTGTTGGTTTCTAGGATTTCATAAGCAGGACAGGGGCTGGCTCTACCGAAAACTCATAACGAGAATGATTTTCAGGTATGTCTAGAATGGATGCAATAGTAGCCATCGCATCTGCTGCTTTATTTTCCAATCTTGGTATCTGCTCGAAGGATATCACAACAAAGTATTCTTTGAAATCATCCACCATACATTTGTATGGTATCAGCTTCTCATCCTTAGTTTGATAATTGTCATTTACTTGATTAATGAGGAGTTGTGAGTCCCTGTACACATGAAGTTCCTTGACCTTCCAATCTACTACCATCTTCGTGCTGATAACCAGTGCTTCATACTTAGTGACATTGTTGGTACATGGAAACATAAGTCTGTATGACTTGGGGGTTGTATCTCCATGTGGTGTTACCAACAAAATTCCTACTCCAGATCCATTTTGAGTATATGACCCATCAAAGTAAAGTTTCCAGGCCAAGGTAGTGATGTTGAAGATAGACTCGTCCAGAAATTCAAAACTTAATGGATTGTTATCTGTCAAAGGTGCATCTGCCAGCTGATCTGCAATGACCTGTCCTTTTATTGCTCTTTTATCTATATACTCAATATCAAATTCACTAAGTATCATGACCCATTTAGATAGTCTACCTGTTAGGGTAGCTTTGCTGAGTAGGTATTTTAATGGATCAATCTTCACCACTAGCTTGATAGAGTGTGAGAGCATGTAGTGTCTCCACTTTTGTGAAGCAAAGACAACTGCAAGGCATGCCCTTTCAATTGGTGTATACTACAGTTCGTAACCTACTAGTGTCCTATTGATGTAGTAGATTGCTTGTTCCTTTCCTTCGTGGTATTATTGGGCTAGTAGAGCTCCAAGAGCTGTGGGTGTAGCTGAGATGTAGAGTAGCAAAGGCTTGCCCTAAATTGGTGGCATCAAGACTGGTGGGTTCATTAAATACTCCTTTAGATTCTAAAACGCTTGTTCACACATGTCATCCCATTTGAATGGAACATTTTTGTGTAAGAGATGTGTGAATGGATGACACTTATCTGCCAGTTGGGAGATAAACCTTTTGATGGACTGCAACTTTCCTTGTAGAGACCACAACTGACTCAGATTCTTAGGTGGTGGCATTTCCATGATTACTTTTACCTTGGCTAGGTCCACCTCTATTCCATTAGATGATATGATATATCCAAGGAGTTTACCAGATGTTACTCCGGAAACACACTTTTTTGGATTTAACCGCACATTAAATTACTCTAGTCTCGTGAAGATTTTATCCAAGACTTGTAGATGTCCTTCTCTGGTGAGTGACTTGGCTAGGATGTCATCTACATAATCTTCCATGATGGTGTGCATCATGTCATGAAAGATTGTTGTCATTGCCCGTTGATATGTTGCCCCCGCATTCTTTAGTCCAAATGGCATGACACACCAACAATAGGTACCCCATGGACATGTGAATGTTGTTTTGCGTTGATCCTCTGGTGCTATTTTGATTTGGTTATAGCTGGAGAATCCATCCATTAAGGACAACATGGTGTGTCCTGCCATTAGATCGACAATGATATCTATGTTTGGTAGAGGGAAGTCATCTTTTGGACAAGCCTTGTTTAGATCTCTGAAGTCATTACAAATTCTTATCCTCCCATCAGGTTTGGAAATAGGTACAATGTTAGAAACTCATTCTGCATAATCAATGGCTCTGATGAACCCCACATCTAGTAGTTTCTTTAGTTCCTCTTTGACCATTAATGCTATATGTGGGTACATTTTTCTTAGTTTCTGTTTAACTGGCTTAGCTCTTGGAGCTAGTGAAAGATGATGCATTATAAGGTTTGGATACAGTTTCGGCATATCCACATATGACCAAGCAAAGTTTATATGTTTCCGCTTGAAGAATTCGGTAAATTCTAGCTTTTCTTGTACAGATAATGATTGTGCCATATGGATTGTCCTTGGGTTCTCTTCTGTGTCGATGTTTATTGGTTGAGCCGATTCAATCAATATTAAAGATCTCTCCTGATGTGCATGGCAGGGGAGTGTTAATTCCATCGTCTGTTGGCGCCTCAGAGAGGTTTTCATTGCCAGATATGCCTTTTCTTTTTACTTTTTCGTGATCTAACATTGCCGTGGAGCAGTTTTCACCTTTGGATCTGCTTTTTATTTTTATTTATTTTTTACTGAAGGGATTGACACCCTGTCCAAAGTATGCCACATTGTTAAGTTCGATGGTGAAGCCAGCCTTGTGGACTCTTGCGGGTAAATGGTCCCTAAGCTCTAGATAATCGATGATAGCGTCATCATTTTTGAATGTATCTAGTTTAGGGGTAGTGTCTTGCAAATCCCAGTCTATCAATTCAGGATGCACTAGGGGTAATGGATCATCTGGTTGGTCCAATTCAAGGGCGGTGATGGTTAGAATGGAGGAGTCATTTGAATAGGTAAAGGTATTGACAAGGTCTATTATGGTACTCTCCTCAAGTTGGTTTGTCAAGTGTGACATCGTACTCTCTTCATGAAGTTCATGTTCGTCATATTGTAGATCAAACTCTAGCGATCTAGCCCTAGATTGTTGTCCCTCATGCGTCCTATAAGTAGAGCTGTGTTGTTGAACCACATCAATCTCTTTGTCTTCCCAAGACGTTTCTGAGAGGCTGTCCCATTCATACTCATTGGAATCTGTTTCACTCCATTCTTGTAGTCGATGAAGCTATTCTATGAAGTTAGTGGTAACTGCTTGTTTGTCTTTTGCTTGGAGTTTCTCTTTACCTTTGATCTTCTCCTTACCCTTGTATCCCAACCCAATAGTGTATCGGGCTGTGGAAGTAGAGGGTTGAATTGGTTCTATGATACCATCTTTCCTTAATCCTATGGGACCATGTCCGTCATATCCCATCCTTTGTAAAATAGAAAGCCCTTGACCATACTGTGCAGTGGGTAGCTTTGGTTGATGATCATTTGGTGTGGTTTCACTATCTTCATCTTTGTAAAACCACTATAAGACATCTTTTTCATCACTCTCATCTGATAGGTTTCCCCATCTAATGAAAGGACCTTTAGGAATCTCTAATGACTTAGCTTTGTTCGGTAATCGCTTTCCGTATGATCTTGGTGATAGAGACAGTTGTGTTGGATAGAACGTTTGTTCAATGTCATATTCTCCAACACCTTTGTCCTTGACTTTGACTTTAATCTCTAATGTTTTGGAGGTAAAAGCTAGAGAACTTGGATCCACATGGTTTGAAGAAGAGGAAGCTACTCAATTGGTGGGGATTACCATGTCTGGTTTTGATTGGATGTTGTTGCAATACTGAAATGGGTCAGGGTCACCTTATATGGTAATTTCTTGGCCATTGTGTGGGAACTTGATACATTAATGGTATGTTGAAGGAACATCCTTTATTTCATAGATCCAAGATCTTCCTAGAAGAATGTTATATGCTAGCTCCATGTCTAGAACTTGACACACAACATCTCTCTCTACCGGTCCAACCCGTAGCGGCAAGACCACAGTTCCTTTGGAAGTTTTCTCTTCTTTGTCATATGCCTTGATAGTTATTTTCTTCTTAGGATCAACGACATTTTGTGAAAACCCCAATGCAAGGATTAACTTTAACGTGCATATATTTAAACCAGCACCTCCATCTATTAGGACCCTTTTTATTCAGTGTTTGTGGATTTGGGGCTCAATGTGGAGGGATGCATTGTGTGGTTGGTTGATGGACATATCATCTTTCTCTGTGAAAGATAGAAAATGTGGTGTGGTTAGATGGCCTACCATAGCTTGGAATTTCTCTTGAGCAAGGTTTGTAGGAACAATTGTTTCCAAGAGTGCTTTATCCAAGATGGCTTTGTGGGATGGGGATAGACGCAATAAATCCAAAATGGATATGTGTGCTGGTGTCTTATGGAGTTGGTCAAGGATGCTGTATTGGTTCGATGTGGATGATGACTTGGATGGGATTCCTTGTAGAGTAATGTTTCCATGACGAGTGGTCACATTACATTAGGATTATTATTGATAGTGATTACATTGATGTGTGAATCACTGTGTGAGATATGATTGACGGTATACTCGTAAGAAACGTTATTATAGTTTGCTTTGTCAGCACCGTTGTTGTTTTGATTGGATGATCCTCTTTTCTCATAGTGTGGAAGGGGATTTTTGAATGCTATATGCTCTTCATTGGTGGTATGCCCTTCAATTTTTATCACTTTTTGATCAATGAGGTCTTGCACAACATGTTTTAGCGCTTGACAATCATTTGTCTTATGTCCTCTGTTTTTGTGATACTCGCAAAAGTTTGAATCGCTCCACCAAGCGGATTTAAGTTTTGGTTCATAATCACGCATCGACAGAAGTGTTATGAGGTTACCCGCAATTAACTTCCTAAGGGCAGATTCGAGAGACTCTCCTAGTGGTGTGAATTTTCTCCTAGGAAGAAAGTTGGTGGGTCTTTGCTCGTTGCTTTAAGGCTTGTTGGATGGTGTATTGTTTTGTGGTTTCGATAGATTGAAGATTGGTTGCTTTTGCACCACATTTTTAGCATCTACCACACCATCATTCACAATGGGTTTGTTCTTGGTCCAAAATTGTGACTTGTTCGCATTGTTGTTAGAGCTAGGGGTGTCTTTGTATAGATTAATTTGCCCCTTTGTTATCAAGGCTTTCTCAATGAGTAGCGCCATTTCAATGACCTTACTAAAAGTAGTTGGGCATTGTATTTGGATTTGATAGCTCAATTTTGTGGTTAGGTTATGAACAAACATTTCTATCATTTGTTTCTCTAGTATGTGGTAGGGACACTTGCTTGCAAGTTGTCTCCATCTTTGTAGGAAAGAGGCGAAGGATTCTCCCCCCTTTTCCTTGTTATTACAAAGGTCTGACATGGAGATTTCATGTTTGATATTGTATGAGAAATGTGTTACAAATTTATCCACTAGCTAATCAAAAGTGCAGATGCCAAGAGGTAGGCAGGAGAACCATTCCATTGCTTGGCCTCCTAAGCTTTGTGGGAATAGTCGCATAATATATGTTTCGTTGTGTGCGACTTCTAGGCATGTTGCGCTAAATTCCCTTATATGATCTCTTGGATCACCTTTTACTCGATACTTATCGAATTTTGGAACCTCAAACCTTGAGGGAAAAGGGATCATGAGCAAAGACTTATCAAAGGGATATGGTGAAATATTCTCAAGAGAGTAATGTTTTGTTGGTGTCCCACTTTGGATGTCCATCAACTATTTTTGCAAGGCTTGGATTTGTGTTGTTAATGTGTCCAAGGGATCGGGTGTATCCTTAGCCTTTTCTATTTTAGAAGCATCTGTGTCAGTTTTGGGGGCATCTTTGTCATTTTTGGAGCCATCTTTTGAAGATTCAGCTTCATTTGAGGCATTGTTCTCTCTTAGTTTTGAGACATCAAAATATGAGGGCAACTTAGCTCCTTGTTGAGCTAGCATGAGAAAATATTTATGAGGATCCATGGCAACGACCCTATCCATCATCTTTAGGAATACTAGATCTTGAAGTTGTTTAAGGATTTCCTCTTGACTAATCTCCTCATCATCAGAATTATGCCCACTATTGTGAAGGGAACCCATTTTTTTATTTTTGTTTAGATTTGGATCTAGTTTGAACCATGCAGTTTCTGGATGCAAGAGAAGGTGGATTGTGAGACTTGGTGGACTTGGTTTGACATTTTGGTATGAAAATGATTCAGTTGGATATGGTTTCGGTAGGATTTTGCTAAGGTTTTCTATTGACTCTATTTGTCCAAACAAGGTGCTCTTGAGGTATAAGGTAGTCAAAATAGGGATGGTTGATCACCACTATTTGATGTAGACTATTCTTCTATCAAGATACACAAGTATAGTTTTGATGTGAAGGATGATTGGAATCCTGATACGAAACTAACTAGAATTTTGTTTGAATTTGGCAGAGTCTCAATAATGCCTTGATGCAAGTTTTGGTTTGGTTTGAAGTGTTTGGATAGTAGGACAATGGTATGAAGGTGGTCTGAAATGGTCGAACTAACTTTCCAAGTATAAACTAGAGCAAAAAGGGTACCTGGAAATGGTTTCAGCTTGGTCTCAAAATGTACAAAATAGCTCTTTGTTGTGTATGCACAGGTTTATTTGTGCAGAAACAGGGTATGGATGCACATTTCTGTGGCTTAAATGCGCAATTCTAAATGCGCGCTTCTGCTCCCTGAATGCACAGAAATGTGTTTGCGTTGAAATATTTAGCAAATGCGCCACAAGAATGTTTAAATGCACTACAGAATTTGGATGCGCTGAAAGATTTGTTAAATGCCCAAGATGTCTCAATTACGTGGTTCTACTTTTCTGCCAATTTTGCTCAATTTTGGCTTCTTTGCATGTTTTCCTAGGATGCTCTAAAGTTTGAAGTGCTACTTTTGACTCAAGTTATTGCCAGAAAACACAGTAAGCAAGAGGTTGTCATGATCATTTGATTTTCTTCTTTGTTTTGATACAATTTTTGATAAATGAAAAACAAGCAAGTACAATCCTAAGGATGACAAGGACAATATTCATTGAGTTCCAAGTTGGATTTTACTCTAGCCAGTTACATAAAGGCATGACAGTTAGTAACTTGGTAGCATTGACTCCCCTCCATGGCACTCACTTCTCATGCATACCAAGTTACAGTCCCTGAGCAAAGAGTTGAACTTTTCTGTCTCCACACTAAATGAGTGTATGACATTGGACGGCTCAAGGATTATCCTCCTATGTCAACAAATAGGGGTTTTTGGCTTTCTAAAACAATTGTCTTTTTACTATGGGCATCCGTTCGGGTGGTTACACGTGCGACAATTCGCTCTGATAAGGAGGCTTCCCAGCCTGCAGAGGTTACGTTCTACAGGGTTTTGGGGGAAACATTTGTCGGTGTAACACAACAGCACATGTTGTTTGCAATTTTCATCACAAACATTATTTATTTATAGCGACTTGGAAGTGGCTTGGCTTTAGCCCGTTATTGCTCGAGGTCATCTCGCTTGGAAGGACGAAATTCCAAGGGCAGGCCTTTTCTAAAGGTAACACATAAAATGACGAGTTTGACTTGGTCACCCAAGAAAGGGGAGAGCATAGTCCTATCATCATTTCCAAACACATAGTACACTGGTTCTATATCCTCCTAGTTAAAAACTAAGTGTGTTTACTCTACCAAGCACAATCCATTTGACAAGATAGCAAAATATTTGAAAAGATGGTTCATTTTTTATCCCCCTAAACAAATCTATGTGAAGATTGTTGTTGAAGGACAAAACAAATTACTTTCCTTTAATTTTAAGCTAGATGAGAGATTTGTAATTGCAAGATTGACTTGAATGATTTGTTCAGTTTTTATCCACCTAGGTTGGGACTATGTGCAAGTTGTAATGCAACAATACAACTTACTTCCTCCTAATTAGATCTAAGTGAAAATTTGCATGAAGATATCAAATTTCTTCCTCCTAATTAGATCTAGATGAAGCTATGATGCAGCTAAATGACTAAACCAAGCTCCTACACCTACAAGATCATTGTGTTAAAGGCCTCCATTTTGATGACCGATATTCCTGCAACCAAGGTTAGTATCGAAGATTTAACAAATTCAATACAATTTTCTGACAGGGATCAGATGCGCTGAAACAATGAGTGGATGCACAGAAAGACAGAATGGATGCGCAGGATTACAAATGCGCAGAAAGATCAAACATATGCTCATGAAGAAGTTTTGAATGTGCAAATAAAATGAATGCACTGAAAGAGTGGTTAGATGCATGGAAAGAAACTTTATATGTGCCAAATTGTCATTTTCATCATGGATGCGCAAAACTAGAAGAATGAATGCGCCAGAACGACCTGTCACGCCTGCAACTTGACCCAAAACTCAAAATAGAGATTAAAAATGGGCTAGGTCCCACAATGGGCGCCAGAAATGTTAATGGAAATATGAACAATAGCATTAAACAACTAAATATCCAATAACTCAATGGCAATAAGACAAATACAAATAAACAAAAGATATACCTTTGTAGACTGATTTACCTTGTAGCTTCCATTGTTGCCTATCTTGCTTTGATCTTGTTTACGATTTGAGCTCTCAGAAGTGTGTACTCCCTTGCTGTTAAGATGACAAAGCTTGAACGGTTGTGTAGAGGATTATGCAATACAACTACAATGCAATAACTAATGAAGATGGATGATTGATAATGGAGACATGGTGGATGATAATGAGATGATGATAATGTGAATGCAATGAAAGGGTTTTTGTCAAAGGCACGCTAGTAGGATTTCTGCAGAGTAAGATTGCTAAAGCTTGGATGGATCTCTAATGAGGGAAATGAGGGTTCCTTTTATAGGCTCAAGAGAGGCTAAATCCAAGTGTCAATAGATCCATGACTAGAGGAATTACCTGTGAGGTGTACGGTTGAGGAAGCTTGAGGGAATGTGTGCGAATCAGGAGAGGACAAGTGTCCAAGATCCTTTCATGAGTTATGGCAGTTAACAAATCTGATTGGAGAGTTAACTGGATAGATTGAGGAGTGAACTCAATTGACTAATTAGTTAACTGATTTGATTGATGAGTTAACTAACTTGACTGGAGGATAAATAGGACATGAGGGTGAGGGGATATTAGCTAATTAAATATTAAAATATTTAATTATGTGTGCAATATGGTGAGGTGGAAAGGTGATGTGGATTTATGAAATTAGGACTTTGGAATAGAGGAATTTAGGATTAATTAAATAATTGAGGATTATTTAATTATATGAGACATTAGAAGAATTGGGGAATTTAATTAAATAAATTTTTTTTATTTAATTTTGGGATAATGAACCAATCAAATAAATTAGAATATTTATTTAATTGATAGAAGAATAAGAATTAAAATAAATATTAACATATTTATTTAATTCAACATGAGCCATTTTTAGGTGTATACATATTAGATTAGGATTTGGATGAAATGGGAGTAGGTGGATAAAGGGATTGAATTAAGATGATGATGATAGATTATCTTGAGCTTGATAATTGGATTATGACATGGATTAAGGATGATAATGGATGAAGGATAATTAGGATAAGGATGAATGAAGAAATTGGACTAGGATAGTGAATTATGATGTAGATTATAGATGACAAATGGATGAGAGATAATTACGATTAGGATGAATGATGGGATTGGATTAGGATAGTAGATTTTGATGTGGATTATGAATGAGAAATGGATGGAGGATGATAGGCTAGGGGTTGGATTAGGAGGTGATTAGAATGATGATAGGTTGGATTGAGCTTAATGATGGGATTAAGTAGTATGATAATCATGACTATGAAGTGGATTAGGTGGATAGAATGGATTAAGGTTAGGACCTTGATTGGATTAAGCAAATTGATCAAGATTAGGGTCCTAAATGATGGATTAAGATTGGAATGATGTGGATAGATTGGGATGATGTGGATAGGGTGATTAGGATGATTAGGATAGCATTAGATGAGATGATTGGGATGATAGGTAGATTAGGATATGATGGATAACTAGGATGATTAGGGAGATGATTAGGATGATAAGGGATATGTGGATTGGATTAGGGATCTATTGGGATGATGTGGATAAGGTGATTAGAATGAATAAGGATTGGATGATTAGGGTAGTAGGGATGAGATGGATTGGATTAGGAGGATTAGGATAGTAGGGATGAGGTGATTAGGATGATTAGGATGATTAGGATGATTAGGATAGTTGGGATGAAGTGATTAGGATGATTAGGTTAAATTTGATTGGATTGGATCTGGATGAAAAGTGAATGATTGGGAGATGATTAGGGATGGTTTGAAGCTTGACCTTGGGCAACTTTGCAAGCAATGAATTTCACACAACATGCACAAGTTTGCAATGGATTTGGAGTTTGGATTAGGGAAGTGCAAATGAACACACAAAATACAACATCCTAGATTATTCAAGTAGGAGTGTCAAATCTTGTGGATCTATCTCAATACATGGAGGTACATGTGAGCACTTCTCCTCTCCAACTGCAATGCACCACAAGATATGATGGTCGAAAGATCTTAATCTAAGATGAACAATCCTCTAAGGGTGCCCCTATATGTGCAAGGTATGTGGGGTACAATCTGTGAACACAATCTACAAGCATGAGATGAGAGCAAAGGCTCAAACAATCTCTTCACCTTGTGTCCTGAATCACCAGGGGCCCCAAGGTTGTGCTAGACATGATGATGACTAGATTGGGATACAAATTTCATTCTCCCCCTTTGATATGCCACACTGGAACATGTGGTTGAGGTCATCCCTTGGGGTGGTGAAATCCCCAAGTAGGCCTCCTAATGGGAAAGGTAGATGTTAAGTGTTTTTGATCTCCAAGCTTGTACGAAGCACAAGGAAAGAGCATACACACACTAACACACATTGGGTGACAAAAGTGAGCCAAGAGGTGTTTTTGATCCCCAAGATCACCTTGTAGTATGAGGGGAGAGCATACACACACACTTGATCCACATAAACAAGATTAATTAACCTTAGAAAATGATATGTTGTGAAAATGAAGGTGGCTAAAGGGTCCTTTTGATTCCCAAGATCACACTAAGCACAAGGGAAGAGCATACACACACTTCAAGTCACAATCAAGCTCACTAAACAAAGAAAACAAAGGGTTGCAAATGATATGTCTTTGACCAATGAACTTATAGTATACTTGTTAATAGTTTGAAAGATTTGACCTTTGACAAGCGAAAAAGCTACAAAACAAGTGTGTTAGCTCAAAATGGTTAAATTTTGCAAAATTGAATATTGGATCATGAGATATAGAAAATTAGATGATATGATCAAATTCTTTGTGAAATTCAATGTAATTAAAAAAAAAAACATCAAATTTTGATTTGAAATGCAAAAGTTATAAGCAATTAAAGTTTGCAAGCAAACATCAACTTCAAATGATTATATGTTGAAATCTGGGCCAAATATGGAAAAGAGGCATGCATCGCTACAAAATTGGCTAAATCATCTTTCCAATGCCTGTAATTTTGTAAAATTTTGATATGAATTTCCCAAGTTGAGATAAAATGAGAAAAAAAACCTAGTTTAGGAGCTTTGCAAGATGGGTCTGTCCTTGGCGATTAATGCTAACCGCTAGCCATGAGGTACCTTCTGGTCACATGAGTATGTGTTTGGTGATTAAAATTAATGTTGTAGGCTAGGAAACTGCTAGTGGTTTTGACCTCCTATTCACATGAAAAATGTATTGTGTTGGCAAGAGGGATTGGGATACAGTCCGAAGATCTACACCAAAGTTACTCTTATATAGTTTGTTTATACCCAAGTAATAACAGTGATAGAAAAGAAGTAAATATAGAAAAGAGACATTAATGTGTGGTAGGATTCCATACAAGTAAACATATAAAACAATATAACACATCCATTATCATAGTTTTAATACTCCTCATATCTCCATATATATATTCATTATGTAATCATGTACAATAGGCAGGTCTATGTCTCTGCTCATATATCACTCTATTATCCTCTCAACTCTCTCTCTTTCTTACACTATTACATACACACACAGATATACACACACACACACATACATACATATCATATAGGGGTTTGGCCTTCAAGTGACACCTTTCTATCTTCTTCCCCTATCGGCCTTATGCTCCACGGGTCCTTTGCGCCATGTTGCAGTGATTGCTCTTGATCCTACTGTGCTGCTAACATCATCCACCCTGTTTGAAATTATGTCTTGTCCTCAAGACATGTTGTGCTAGTTCAAGGGTAGGATGTTCTTATATATTACTTTAAGTTGCACCAGAGTTGTATCCCACTATTTCTTTGACATATGGAACATCTGTATTTGACCTTCCAACTCTATGTGGGTACTCTCTGCATCACCCAGAGTAGCAGGGGTATGTATGCCCTGTGTTTTTTGCTTGGCTTCTATTAGTATGCTAGTTAACTGAAGCTAGTCTTAAGCTCACAACTTCTCTTAATTGTTTCACTTGTGCTTTGATTTGTTCTCTTTGTTCTTGCAATTGTTGGAGTTAAGAATGCATAGCCTCCATTTGGACCCTTATTGCTCCATTTGTATCCTTAATATGATCATATGTTGTGGATGTTTGGGCTATTTGGATCTCTAATCCATCCATTTGATCTTGCATGGCCTTAGTAGTAGTGGTGGGCCACTATAAACAAAATTGATACAAAACTTTGGCTTCTCCAATAGCCAGCTAGATATTTCTTATTTTTTCTTCGAACTGTGTATGTGCCTTAGCATGCTTATTAGAGGCATTCATCATTCATTTTTCTTATTCAACTCATCTATTACCTCTTGTTTAGCCTTAGTCTCCAAGTATTTTGT
Organism: Cunninghamia lanceolata; assembly: GCA_027924645.1. Lineage (NCBI taxonomy): Eukaryota > Viridiplantae > Streptophyta > Pinopsida > Cupressales > Cupressaceae > Cunninghamia > Cunninghamia lanceolata. Next base: position 741,076 of record BSBN01001059.1, on the reverse strand, counting down.
ACGCGCTTGGAAACTTTGTACTAGTTGTTTTAATTGTTGTGTAAGAGGTAGGGTTGTGTCCCTTTCAACCTCTGGTAACTGACCATGTATCAAATCTATAGCCTCTTGTAGTTGTTCACTGCTCTCTACATGTTGCTACAAAATCTCATCCCTTGCGGTGCAGTGAAATACATCACCAATTTGTAATTTTTGTAGAGGTGGTATCCTGACCAAATTTATTTGTCTGCCAATCAAAGGTAACTGCATCAACTGTGGTGTGGCAATTGGCTAGATCTATTTTTGTTGTGCTAAAAAGTCCTTAATAAACTAGATAGGAGAAGCAGAAGGGATGCATCCTGAGTACTAGAGTCTTGTTGTTCTTCCTTCTCCTGGTTTCAATCTATATTTTGTGGAGGGGAGGGTTGTGGCTCTTCTTGTTGCATATGCGGAGGTGAATTAACTTCATCTGTGTCTTTCCCCTTTAGTGTGTCATATACTCTTTTTGTAGCCTCCTCTGTTTCTTTCTGTATCTTTTTCCTATCTTCTTGTGCCATGCTCATAAGAGTGTCAACCCTTTGCTTGTTTCTGAGCTCCGTGGCTTGCATTTGAGCCAATTTGTCTTTCTCTGCCTCAAAGATAGTAGGATCTATCTTCTTGATGGCCTCCTACCTCAACTCTTCTTCTTCTTCTAATTCTTTTTCTCTTCTCTTCCTCGGATCATTAGCCAACTCCTCTGAGAACCTATCTACTAGCTCATCTAATGTCTAGTTTGAGCCTTGCATATAAATTATTACTACTTTTAGATTAAAATTTTATTTCTTTGTGATACCTCAAGTTAGAGGTCCACTATATTTTGTAGTGGTCCATAATGCCTAATAGCATTTACTGAGGAATTTAAGTCTAATAATTCTTCTTGTTCTAGCAGCTCTTTTCCTCTAGTTACTGTAGGGGCAGTCTTTGCTTTATTTCTCCTTTTCAACTTCTCTATTTCCTCCCCTTCTTCTTCCTCAACTTCCTCTACAGACATTTGTACCATAGTCCTTTTATCACATTATTTTTGTTTTGCCCCTTTCCTCTTTGCACTTAACTCCACCAGGGTTTTTGATGCCTCCTTTTGCCTTGTGGATAGTGTTTGTCTTGATGACTCAGGTTGTGCTGCCATCTATGTATTAGTTGTTGTAGAGGGATTTCTCCTAGACCTCCTTAGGGTCTATGTAGTAGTGCTCACTTCTGGAGTTGATGTAGCTGGTTGTGGGGTTGTCGCACTAGGTTGCAGAGCTGATGCGGTGGGGTTTTGTATGGATGTGCTTGTTTCCTATGGTATTCCCCACTTTTCATGTAATTTCCCTTTGTTTTTCTCCAGTTGCTCCTCTACATTCTTCTTGTGTTGCTTCTCCATTACTTCGTGGTATATTCCAAATCTCTCTGTGGTTGTATCCTTTTGTTCACTCAACAAGTTTTTGGCATAAGCCTCTATTTCTTGTGCAGTAACCTTGTACGACAACCTGGGAATCCATAATGTTCTCGGCTCAACTGCTTCTATGTAAATGTAGTCTTTATTCACCATAAATGTGATGGTGTCTAAATATTTCATAACTAGGGCATAGGGAATTCGTTCCCTAGCTTGCATGTCTATTTGTAGGGCTTTGAAGAACCCATAGTATGTTGCGGTGAAGGAGATTTTATCTTTAAATTATTTTACATGGTATCTAATTTGTGTTGCCACCAGTATATTTGTTTGCCATACTTTTCCCTTAAACCTGGTAGTTCCTTCAGAAAATAAAAGACTAGGCAAATAATAAGAGTTCCATACCGGAAATTGTAGTTGGAGTATTTTGTTTTTTGCAAATTTTACATCAGCTGCTCCCACAACACTTCATAGAGGTCAAAGTTTTTCCCTTCCATCACCATTTTATAAGTTGTGTGAATTGTGGTGGCAGTACCAGACCCTTCTCTATTTGCATAGTAAATTTTGTATGTGATACCCATTGTGACGTATCGAACCCCAGGGTCTCTAATTTCTTTCATGCTTAAACTATGACCATCTAGTGTGGCCCTCGTGAGCTTCACCACTTTATCATTCTTTATTGCTTTCATTGTCGGTACCCCTCTGGCTAAGTTAAGCCTTGTTATGGCTTGAATTGCATCCTTTGTTATTCGGTAGGGTTTGTCTAGATAAATATATTCATTGTGAATTCTTCTAAGGACTATCATCACTCACTCATGTTGGTCATAGAAATCAGGGTAATCCTTCCAAATGTCCATCTTTTTGCTTTGAATATTCTAGTATTGTGGCAGATACCCAGCTCCATCTAGTAATGTGTCTCATAATTCCTCAAACTTCATGCGATCAATCTTTGAAATTGAGGAATGAATATATTTCTAGATATCTTCTATGTAGACCACATTCACTAGTACATTGGAAAAAACTCCATATTTGTCCACCTCCATAGATTTGTATGGATACTTTTTATATTTTGGACTTGGCTTCTCTGTGATATCAATCAATATTGGTGTGGCCATTTTCTCTTCTTAGCTAAACTTAGGGTTTACTAAAATTTCTTTGTTTTGCACACGGAGCTCAAATTCACTAAGTCTTGGATGCAATTGTGAGGAATAAGTGAAGTGTTAGGGTTTTTATAGCTTCAATGATGACTTTTTGCATTTAGTGCATCTACATGTTTCCCTTTGGCGGGCTTTTCTAGTTGTTAAGTGTCAGTGGTAATTAGAATGTCAACAATTAACTTTTCCTTTCTATGTTACATCTATGGTACATGATACAATATGAAATTCTTCCATGTTTCTTATTATTCTCTAGGTTGATGATAATGTTTTAGTCGCGCGCCATTTACAAACCCTGTAATTCCACTTCCATCCATTTTCCTTAACCTAACTGCTTTGCATTCTGCAATTAGTTGAATGTAATAGGGGCCTTTCTTGAATTTACTGTCATATAATAGCACTAGGTTGCCAATGCAGGATGTTTTTAGGCATAAATTTCTATCATGCCAAGCTTTCTGTCTTTTTCTTTCCAAACTTTGATTGTATCTACCTATTAAGCAATTTTCATCCAATTTTTCCAATTCTTCTATTCTTTGTGCTAGTGAGTCCTACGCATCCAATTGCAAAGTTAGTGTGGTACGTAATGTGGGTAGTAGGAAATTCATAGGTATAGTGACATCAATTCCATAGACCAATTGGAATGGTGTGAACTTAGGTGATCATTTGTAAGTTGTGCGATAATCCCAGAGTACCACAAATATCTTTAAATCCCAATCCTCCCTGTTGCCATCACACATCTTTGTTAATGTCCTTCCAATTATCTTGTTCAAGGATTCGCTTGCTCTATTAGCTTGTGGATGATATGGGGAAATTTTGTTATGTGTTATCATGAAACAGTTTAGAAGTTCTACAATAATGTTATTTATGAAATGTTTGCCTTGATCACTTGTTATACTAATTGGGCATTCGAATCTTGTAACAATATTTTCATAAAGGATTTTTGCAGCAGATTTTGTTGTGCAGTCTCTTGTTGGTACCACTTCTGCCCATTTGGTCAAGTACTCCACCCCTGTTATCATAAATCTTGCTTTTGAGATCTTTGTCAAGGATTTAATGGTCCAATGAAGTATATGGCCCATTTTTGAAATGGCATTTGTGCTAGGATTGATCTCAAGGGAATATCATCTCTTGTGGTAGGTTTCCCTACCCTTTGACATATGTCATAGTTCTTCACATAATGTTTGGGATCCTTTTGTAATGTAGGGCATGACAATCCTGCTAGTTTTACTCTTTTTGCGGTAGTGTTTTTGCAATTGTGTCCTCTGGATATTCCTTCATGTGCATCTCTCAGGATTGCTTCTCTCTCATGTTCATATACTACTCTTCTTAATATATCATCTCTCCCCAATATATGTAGCTCGCCTTCAACCAATGTATATGGTTGTGCCTTTCGCATAAGTGTTTGTTTATCTTGTAGTGAGAAATCTTGTGGAAATTCTCTTGTAGAGAGTAATATTGCTATGTCATGTAACTCCTCCAGTACCACAATTAGTTTAAATAGGTGTGTGCTAGGTAAATCTTCTTGTTGTTCATCTGGTTCTTCCCTTGTTTCTATCCTAGATAGATAATTAGGGCTTTGATTATGTTTTCTTGGCTTGACCATTATCTTAAAATCAAATTCTTGAAAGAGGAGTAGCCACCTACATATCCGACCTTGAATCATCGGTCTATTCAGGAGGTATTTTAGGGGTTCATGGTCTGTAATGATATAAATGGAGTAGACAATAAGTAATGTCTAAATTTTTGTAGGGCATAGACCATAACAAAGGCTTCTTGCTCTGTTGTTGTGTAATTTCTCTCTGCTTTTGACAATTTCCTACTAGCAAATGCTACAAGATGATCCTTATCTCCCTTAGGTTGAGCCAGTACCGCTCCTATTATTATCCCTGATGCATCAACATGCACATGAAATGGTATACTTCAATCAGGGAATATCAATATAGGTGCCTCTGCTATCTTTTTCTTTAATGTGTTGAAGGAGTTCTAACATTCTTCACTCCATTCCACATTCCTACTACTTTTCTTCTTAATAAGCTCTTTAAGGGGTGTTGCTACTACTACATATCCCTTAATAAATTTACAGTGATAACTAGTATACCCCAAGAATGTTTTCACTTCTGATGTTGTCTTTGGTGGGGGAAGTGTCATTATCAATGTAACTTTAAGGGGGGTCCACCATTAGCCCTTCTTTGCAGATAATATGGCCTAATAATATACCAAAGGGTACTACAAACATGCACTTCTTCGAATTCAAGGTGTTATGTCGTAAAATGTCCCCCTAGAACTTTTACCTCCTAAGTTTAGCTCTGGGGTCCTTTAGATTTAATCATGCATCTTAGAAATGAATCCCAGAGCATCCCTTTAAATCATTAAAGACTAATCCAGATGACTCGTTTTCTAAGATTTTGCATGGTGGTATGCATACGAAAGATGTTAGGGAATATATACATGCAAATCTAGATGAATATGATCATGGAAAATTAGGGGATATTTATCTGAAGGAACTGAATGATGACAAATTTGAGTTAAAAGAAGAATATAGTGCCCTGATTGAGAAGAAATTGGATACCTGGTTAGATTTTCCTATGGTCCTGAATGATGCATGGGTTAGATATGTCTTGAGTAGGATTCATGATGAGTTCTTTTGGCTTGATGTGCCTTACATGATAACAAAGGATGCCATCAAAGTAGTTACTAGCATGTGTTCCACTAGAAAAGTTCTGGCATTGAAGTCTATGAAGACCAATACATTAATACAGTTGACAGGGGCAAAATTTGATAAAAGAGCATTAACTGTAAATGATATTGTGGACCCAGCAGTGAGATTTGCATCAATAGTTATTGGTTACAAGGTCTATTTCTCCAACAGGGAGAATTCGATCTTTGCAACAACCATATATATAGCATATGATATAGTTAAGAACAACACAGACTATGACCTATGTGAGTTGCTCCGGCAACAACTTATGGAGAATCTAAAAAGACCAAAGACTCAAAATACCCCTTCAAGTATGGAACCCTAATCATTTGTTTATTCTTCTATTTTTTGAAGGAGTTACCTGGAATGGATAATATTAGTTGGCTTAGTCATTCACCAGTAGCAACACAAATTATAAATCATTTGCAGAGCTTGGGAAATGCTGACAAACAAAATGTAGCCCTATGAGGATATTTCAAGAATTTCCACAAGAAAATGCAGGTTAGTGCTAGAATCCCTGAAAAAAGTTGTAAAGAAATATGAAAAAGACATTGTATTCATGGTGGACAAAGATAAATGCTTTATGGAGGCTATAGAACCAAGAACTATATGGGTCCCAACCATGGGATATGAAGTCATAGAGGAAGTTTTGATTAGATTGGCTGATTTGATGCTAAGCAAACCTAAAGACCCTGAGGAGGGAAGATTTGGAACATTTGAAGAATTGTCTCTCAAAGTGTTTATGGAACAAAAACAACCAGAAATCAAGAAGAATGCAAGAAAAATGGCAGATGAGTTTGTTAAAAGCCAAGGATTTATAGATGAACAAATAAGTGAAGCAAGAACCAAGGCAGAGGCATAAAAGGTTGCAAGTGCTCAGGTAGAATAGACATCAAGTGCTCTGGAAGGGCAAACTTCAAAGAATCTAGAGAAGAAAAAGGAGAAATTTGAGAAATAAAAGCTTGAATCTAGCTCTAAGAGATGAACAAGAGCCTCATCCTCAGCAGCAGCTACCATTGAGGTTGAGAAAGAAAAGACAAAGTCTGCAGAGCAAGTGCTAAAGAAGAAGCTGGAAGAGAAAAAGAAAAGAAAGAAAGTAAAGGCTACAAAGAGAGTATATGTAAGTCTTGGAGGAGAAGAAGAAGAGGAAACAGAAACAGATGAGGAAGTTAAAGCAAAAAGGGAAAAAATAGATGAAGCCACTATTAAGAAGCCCTCTGGAAAGGCTAAAAATAAGAAGAAGAAAGAAGAAAAGACTGAGAACAAGGGAGAAGAAGTGACTATATCCTTGGAAGCCATAGTCAATGCATTTGCTCAACATGGAACCTTGAAACCCATTGCTGATATGTATGATGAAAGATCTGATGCTGATAAGGTAATCATTGAAACAACAGTTGTAAGATATCTGGATATGTTTTGCAAAACATGGATTGAAGTTATAAATGAGTTACCAGATAGTTTGGCCAACATAATGACAACAAGAAAAGAAGGGGCCATGGCCAAAGATGCTGAAATAAAGGAATATGTCTTACTTAAACTGTGCCCAAACATCACTAGAGAAGAAAAGATCAAAGTCACTAAGAAGCTCAGTGATGAATTTAGAACCACGAAGAGAGTCAATGATCTGATGTCTGGTGACACTGAGAAATTGGTGAAGGAGACTGAAGAGATAACACTAAAGGTGTTACATGAGCTGCAAATTTCAACTATTGTTGACACTAATGAAGAAAAACAAAATACTGGTGCAAGTAATGCAATTCCAGAGAAAAATGTGGAACAAAACATGGAACAAAGCACAATTACTCCTCTAGTGGACACAAGAAATGAAGAAGAAATGAATACAAAACAGAGTATGAATAAAGGTGGAACAACTCCTCTGGTAAACTTTGAGCAAGTTGAAGAAATGAAAGAGATTGAGGGAGAAAACAAGTCTAATGAAGAAAAAGCAACACCTGGAGAAAAAGCCTCTGAGGGACAAGGTAAGTAGAAGGAAGAAGCCATTGAACAAATGAATGACAATCCTACTCTAGCTGTAGAGGGAAATGAACAAGAAATTACTCAAGAAAATCCTCTGAAGAGACAAGATGCTAGGGCATCTCAAGTTGAAGAGAACAAAGACACTGCTGACTCTTTGAGAGAGTTTTTAGAGAAGCAGAAGGAAGCTCAAATTTTGACTGCACCTGAGCTATTGCAAGAACCTATCAACCTTGCTACAATGTCCCCTTTGCAGAAACTAAGACTTGGGACAATCTTTCAAGCTACTGCACAAGAAGAAATATTGAAGTCTTATATAGAGGATAATGAGATGATTGAAGACACATCAACAATTTTTGAAAAGTTGATGTCTAGAATAAGGAGAGACACTTCCTTGGCCCTTGTTGCACAAATGAGAAAGCCAATGGAATCAATTAATTCTCATTTTGAGTCCTTGGAACAAGTTGTAGAAAAGAAAGTAAGGGCAAAGATTGATGACAAAAGGTTAGTTGAGCTTACTGACAAATTTGCTGAAGATAAAATTTTGTTAGATAAAAGTGTAGAGTATGCACAGTTGGCCCTTAAAGAAGCTAGTGAAATGTATCAATTTTGTCTTACATGGCCGGATAAGACTAAGGACATAAAAGATAAAATAGATAGATGGGAAGCTCAAATAATGAGGATATCTAGAACTTATGACTCGACAAAAGATGCTATTGGCAATCAGAGGGCACAAGTTGAGACTATTTATTCTAACATACATACGTTGCAGACCCAAAGGGAGGTCATAAAGCATAGACGAGCTAGCTCTGGGAGGTAGCAAGCTTCAAGATTGCATCCCTAACCAAGCTAGTAGCAGCAACAGATAAGACATGGCAAATCACCGAGGCCCATGCTACCGTAAAGAAAGTAGAAGAGTTGGTGTCCCAGATTAATGGGCACATACTAGTTTTGAGAGATGCTAAGGCCAGTTGGGATGAACAAGTGGTGCAACTAAAAAGGATCTATAAAGATGTTCTCCCAGAACAACAGTAAGCATTTTGATTTCACTTGTATATATGTGGAAAGTAGAAAAATAGTTTTGAAAATTTGGCAACTTGTAAATATCTTTATATCATACACCTTTGCCATTGATGTCAAAGGGGGAGAAGAAATGAAGCATGTGAAAAACATTTGAAAAGTAAGAAGAGAAGCATGAAGTTAGGGAGAGCTGTGTGTAAAGAGAAAGGGGGAGCAGTGTAATAGTTTTTCACATCAAGTGTTGCCATCAATGCCAAAGGGGGAGATTGTTAGCAACTTGGCAAACATCACTAAGAGAGAGACACTGCTGATATGGTGATGAATGATTGTGCACAATGTTTGAAGGTGTTGTCATTGATGGCAACAAGAAAAGGAACAAGGTTAGGTAAGAAGTTTTGGTCCGATGAAGAAGACTTAGTCATTTTGGCTAAGTGTTGGTAGTATACAAAGACAGTGATAGAGAGACAATGTTTGGATTAGCATTGGTCCGCAATTGCAAACCTGGTCTTGTGGTTTTGGTATGATGATCCAACTTTTAGATGATCTTATATCCAAAGTTTTAGACTTTGATCAATTTTGGAAGTTTATCTTCAAAGAGCTTAAGTCCGATAGAGCAGAATACAATGCTAACTAGAGCAAAGCACTCACTTGTTTTGGTCTGAATTACTGCGGTGTTAGATATTTTGTAATGCAGTTTTGAGGTGTTGTAAACACATGTATGAGGTGTCCAAATCCAGAGTTGTAGGTTCTGAAGTCCACCAGAAAGAAAGTTATAAGCCGCTAAGTATCGCTACATGGTTTGACAGAGTTTGACTATGACAGGGTCCGAATTCTGATGGTCCACATTTTGCCGCAAGATGATATCATGCTTTATGGTTATGAAGGTATGATCTATGATGTCTAAAGAGTATTTGATATGGTTTTTAGCAAGCCTTGTGGTCCGTAGTGAAAGTTGCAGTCTGACAGATGAACTGAACCAGTGGCAGTCTGTGTTGGAGGCCAACATGATAAGTTTAAGTGTATGCAGTAAGTTCTAATGTTTAGAACTTAATCCTAAGTGGTAGTACAATTGAAGCCAACATGTGAGAAGGTAATTCAAGTGTTGTTTAGGTCCGCTGTGAATTTTAGTGAATGAATATTGGCTGACAGAGTACATAAGGCATGACTACACGCTAAACCTTATTAGGCCGACCTAATATGAAGTTTTCAAGTGTTGTGGATATATATGTAATATTGAATTCGGTGTTTGAGGTATGAGATGCAAATGTAAACGTATGTGTAATAAGTGAAGTATAGTGCAGGTGACAAAAGTAGAAGAAGAGAGATCTTGCTTAATGTAAAAGCAGAGTAGTGAAACAAAGCAGTCAAGATGAAGAGTTTTGAGACAGTGTTTCTAAGATTCATTGGAATTGTAACCATGCATTCTTAGATGCAATTAGAGCAGTTCATTTTGGCAGTGAGCCATTCTTCTTCCTTTCTCTCTTTCTCTAGGCAGTGAGCCTTTTGCAGTGAGCATTTCTTTGGGCAGTGAGCTTTCTTGTAATTTGATATTGTTATTACATAATTATTGTGAGCTAACACTCACTGTGGTTTTTCCCTATTTAGAGTTTTCCACGTAAAAATCCCGGTGTTTATGTGTGATGCTTTGTAGTTGCTTTTTCTGTGCTTAATTTTCTTTGTTGTTATCAAATGGATTAATAGTTTAACAAGTAAGTGGTTTAATAGAATACTGATTCACCCCCCGCTCTCAATATTTTGGGTTGTTCAACAAACCTAACCATCTTTGGGCAAGATGCACCATCACGGTCTGAAGTTAATTAAAAATTGCACACCATATGATTGCTTTTACTAGTAGAAGGCCCATTTTCAATTACCAACCTTTGAGTAGGGCCAGGTAGAGACAAAGGTCTATTATAATTCCCCTGTGGACCATGATCTTTCCTTGGTATATCCTGATAAAAAGGCTGCTGAGAGCCTTTGGGCATTTGTCTCTTCAAGGTAATGATGTCATTAGCCAATCGTTGGAGATCAATAGAGTTAACTGTTGAAGGCTTTCCTATTTGCAACTCCTTTTTCCATTTGCTAGTAGTGATTAAATCATCTTCTATGGAGATGACCATATTTTGGGCTGTTGTTAGATCTGCAACACCTTCTCTCTTTATGGGAAAGTTGACGTCAGGAGAAAGGGTATTGATAAAGAAGCATTTCAACAAACCATCACTAGGTTTTACATCATTAGGAATTCTATTTACAAGCTTGTTGAATTTAGCCACAAACTCTCTCATCTGCTCATGCACTTTTTTCTTCATGGAAGAAAGTTGGGCGACCAAGGTATGTTCATTATCTGCGGTCTTAAATCTGTCCTCAAAGTGTTGTCTCATGGTTTCCCAATCTCTGATAAATGCATTGGGTAAATGATAAAACCATTATGTTGCAGCATCAACAAGAGACTCAACAAACAACTTGACAGATATGTCTTCATGTTGCACCCCCAAGATAGAACAGGCTGCGAAGAAGGCATTTATGTGCTCATCTGGGGTGGCTTTCCCATCTCCTCTGAACTTGGGTATGATTTTACTAGACCCTCTAGGAAAATCATGCAATTATGCTCCTAATCTCAGAGGACCTATGGCGGCTTCCCACGATAAAGGAGGTGGCTAGGCCATATTGACGGGATTATGAATTGGGAAGTTAACTTGTAATGACAAAACAATAGCGTCAAGAGTGAGGACTTGACAATAGGAATTTACAGACTCTCTTTTTGGAGGAGGAGAGGATGGTCTGCTTAGGGATTTGACCTTACGAGTAGGGGGAAAAGGAGCAAAATCCAAAGATTGTAGCAAATCAAAATCAAAATTAGAGATACCCTTTTTTCTATCACCCCTAGTGTATCTTTTTGAAGCTAGTTTTCACAGATATATAAAATCAAGGAGTAGAGTCGCCAAACCACTTACTGGTTGTTATGAGGATGAACTTGTTGGTCATGCACTTGATTCCTCGGTCTGTTAACTGGATTTCTCTGTCTATTGTCAGGGATTGCTTGAATTCGAAGGGGTCTCTCTCTTCTAGGCACTGGGACTATGGCTTAAAAAAAACAATTTCCTGAGCTTCACCAAGACGTCTTGTGTTTTCTCTTGTGATATCTCCAAGTTCTTCCTTTTCTTCAAGCACTTCGTTAACTTGGTGATATTGTTGGTTAGTTCTCCTAGTCTACCAAGCTAAAACTCGTAGACCAGTTATAATATCTTCTTGGTCACCAGTAAGCCAATCTACATTAGGCTGCAGAACAGGTGCACATCTTCCACGGAGAACCATTAAGGCCAATGCTAAAGCAAATCAATATATATAAAGTTATTTTCACATCAGTCCCCAGTAGAGTCGCCAAAAATCTGTTGGTTTACAGATTTTGCCACCTAACTCTATATTCTCACGTCCATACAAGTGACAAATGTTCCAACAGTTGAACCAATTGTAATGATGTTCTACAATGATTCTCTACTTATTTTTCAAGGCACAACTACCTTCTAATGATTTGCAAAGAATGGAAACTTGGTATGCTTTTAACCAGAAAACATGAAGGCAGTGAATCTCAACATCAACTGAATTAAAAGTACAAAGACTTTGATAATAGTAACCTCAATCAAATAATAAAGAATTGCACCAATTGTTATACAATCACCACCACAAACCATTCATCGAAAGATAAACTTTCACAACAATGAGCAAGAATTAAAACATTCAATCACTTCAATACAAAATCAATACCCAGACACTAGCAATATATTCAACATAGGAAGAATAAGCATTCAAATAACCATAACACAAAGTCTATGATCATCGAAACCCCACCATAATGATTTCAATTCATATATCAAAGTAACTGAACAGAAAATTCACATCAAAATTGATCTCTAACTAAAACAAAGTTTGCAAGGATTCCAAACATCGACAGGCTAATTGAATTTATAGCCTTGTCACCATAACTGTCTTTTTAAAATAACGACTTCTTGAGGATAGTCGATTTAAAGAGGTTTTAAAATAAACATAACTTAAGTAAACAGCTCTCTAGAGCCAATCGTTGCAATAAATGAAAATACTAAAGCATCAGAAAAATCATTTAGTTAATGATCGCCATGTCATCGTCCACAAAAGTCTCCCTTTGCACCGCTTCTTTCTCCTTAGCTTGTCCATCTTCGGTACTTGAATCCACTTGAGTCACTTGATTTGCTTGTGCTCTCAACTTTGCCTTATATGTTCGATACCTGCCAATGATTGGGAATAAAGTTTGGCCACTTGGACTACCAATCATACTAGCTCGGAGTTTTCTTTTGCTTATCATCCTGTCAGCATCCGTCACCCTTTTATGCACATCGCCTATTTTACTTCTGAATGTTCTGATATAGGTGGCCAATCTCCCAAGTTTTCCAAGCGATTCACCAATGATAATATCAACAGCTATCAGCTCTTCATTAACCATTTTCTTGAAATTTTGTTTTATCTCCTTAATCTCAAGTAATTTGTCCTCATCATCACCAAAAGCTTTTGCATCTAGAATCGCAAAGTTGCCATTGAGATACCTTAAATCTTTGAAATAGAGGGCCAGGGTATTCCTTATTTTTTCCTCAACTGCCCCCATGACAGACATTTTCCATTCCAAAGTATCCAACCACAGAGTAGTCTTCATTTCAGTAGGATTATTCAAAATTTTCTCAGTCACTAGAATATTAATGTCCTTTTTAGCCATCTCATGTACTTCTTTAGAGACCATGAAAAGGCTACCATTATCTTTTCTTACACTCTACAACTCAGTGGCTAGTACTTCTCTCTTGCTAGAAATAGAATTAAATAACTTAGTAGATTCCTCTATGTAAATCGGGCCATCAAGAGTTACCTTTTCGATCCATTGCTCAACGACATTGCTCAAAGATTGAGACCCTTTAATCTATTGCAACAAGTTGGGATCTGGGCCGTTTGCACTTACACTTGGCAACTCTTCCGCTGGTTGAGTAGTAATCTTTAAAATGGATTGAATAAACAAAGTCAAGGAATTTACTTGTGCCTATAATTTGGCATTCTCTTATTGTTCCTTTTTAATCCTCTTTGACAAAGTACTAACTGAGAATTTGGCATGGTAAATCTCTCCTTCCATAGTCTAAGGTCCCATATCAACTCGACTTAAATTAAAGTTGGCTTCATTTATATTGCCCACTAGATCAACAATTTCCAAAAATATGGTGCCTTGTGGAAGGGTCTGCTACCATCCTTGACATTCTTCTTGCCCTTTTTGGTTTGGGCATTTCTTGCAAGAGCCACAGTATCAATATTGGTATCAACATAGGAGTATACCTTTTCTTTTTCTCCACCACCTTCCTTAACCATGCAGGGGATGACGAAGAAGAAACATTAGTATTCACAACAACATTCAACATCACACCATCCGAGCGCACAGAAGGGGAATTGTGTTCCAGAGGATCATTTAAATTGGGGGAAGTTGGATAACTAAATAGAGACTGAAGCATATTATCTTCACCGAGTTGATTAAAAATCAAAGAATCGCCATCAATAACAAGGGCATTTGAAAGGGGCACATGGTTTGCTTACAGTTGCAAAGCAACCAATCTATTGTCAGCTATCACAGGTCAGCCATCCTGTTCACAGACCGTCTTTAATCTCCTGATGTCCTTTGGCTGCTTGCCATCTCCACCCGATTGTGAGCCAACTCTATGAAGAGTTGGGTCTAAACTCGATGAGCTCTTGGGAGTGTGAGTAGCTTGGGATTTATATTGTTCATGAACGACTGATTCCTTTGGAGTTGAAGACTCAGCCTGTTCCCTGAATTTTCTGTCCAACCATCTTTCAGTTCTTCTTAACACGTGAAAAGAGAGAAGCATTATATCTGTGACTTCCTTATCTGATCATTGCACTAGAGGCAAAGGTTACAAAGAGGCACTTTGATAACCTTCATCCAATATGTCTAAATTATCATCCACCATCTCCAGGACTTGTAATGGCAAGTCGAAAGCATGGACTTGGTTGATGGTTAACCGCATCCAAATCCTCCTTTGCACTTCTCTTGTCCAAGCAATCCTCCTAAAAATCCTCAAGCTGGGGTTTATGTGAATACAAACCACCTCCATGCATATTTCCTTTTACAAAATTCTTGCTATCAAAAGTTGTCCATGCAGGTAACCTGTGGAAATTATACTCTTCCAATAGCTTCTCTACACTCTTTGCACTGTCATTGCTTTTACAAGAAAAGAAAGAAATGGACACAAGGAATGAATATCCTTTCTTCTTCATGGGATGATACTTGATATTCACAACTGCCATTTGGCAGCAAACTTCTAAAAGCACAATGAAATTCGACGGATACCTTGGCAATTTTAACGGGGCATTTTCATAACCCCCTATTCTCAGATATGAAAAATGATCAAACTGAATATAAAAGATTTCAAAGTTCATTACCAAGGTGGCTGCTTCAGGAGAGAACCTCCTCTCTAAGGAACCTTCAATTCTCTTCGCAGTCAACATGGAGAAAGCGTCATTCACCCTACGAAAGTCTTTCATCCCAATACTCCTCTGTAATTGTGGGAAAAGGCGATACACAAGTGTATTTGGGGTGGGAACTCCTTGAGATCTTAAACTAGGCCAAACAACCTCTCTATTAGCCAACACATACACCAACAAGGAACACATGGAAATTCACCTTCTGCAGAAAATTCACCAGCTGCTCATGCATGTTTTTGCTTATCAGTTTAGCCCAATCTATGTGTTGGTCACCACAAATAAGTAAAATGAACCGACACATCCAACATTCAAAAGAATCAGATCTTGCATTTCCAATGACACGATGCAGCAATGTGATCATATCAGATATCTCCTCCTTGAAGTGACCTCTTTTCAAATGAGTAGGGAGCCTAGACTTCCCTTTCTTTTCGACTTCTAGCGAGCTTTTGGCAATGGAGCTTTGGCACCAATCTTTCTTATCCCAGTAAAATCCCCAGCCAGTGGTAATAGAAACATCAACGAATTCCTCATAATCAACCAATTTCAAAGCATGAGAAATAACTTCCAAATCAATTTTAGTTAGCATGGAGCTATCTGATGATCCTATCTCTTGTGAATCAGGGAAATAATTATTAGCACACGAAATGACTAAGTCAGGACAAGGCACAACATGCAGAAAACCTCCAGCTTGGTCTAACCCACAACTTACAATTTTCTCTGCAAGAGAAGACTTGGCTTCTGGCTGCATTCTCTTCCAAAAATCTTCCAAGTCTATGTGACCAAGGTCTGTATCTTTCACTCTTGACAGACCATTCTCCACAATGGGAACAACCAGAGCCACTTGGAACTTATATTTCATCTTGACCAGTTTGAGAAACCAAAAAGCAAATAACTCTGAAACATTCAAGAATGCAAAGGAGGTCCATAGTACATTTGCAGAAAAAGAATTATCCAGATTCATGAAAGAAATATTGTTCTTCCCAACCAATAAATAACAATTACTCTGTCATAGCAAAGAGAGGGATGAAGGAGAAAAGCCAATTGAGCTAACCTGTATGCGAGGAGTCCTGCAAATTCTCCACGAGTGGTTGGACTAGAAGCTCTTCTTAGTATATCTCCTTTGCGGTATTATGAGACTTTTCTTTATGGGGTGATCAATTTATCTAGGTCTCATATTAAATATCATTAACTCCCTCATAAATTTCATTTATCATTGGCGGCGTATTGTACTTTGAAATTCGTAAATAGCCTCCCTTGTTTCCCTCCGAAAAGAGTGCCCACACCTTTTCCAACATTCCAAATTTATTACGAGATGACATGTGTCACCTCTTCGTACTTATCGCCAGCTCAGGAGGTAGCATTGTGGGAGTGATGAGTGCATTCAGTCAGGAAGTCAGCGATTTTCTGAACTGATGAACCAACTAAGTGAGAATTCAAAAGTTCAAAGAACTTCTGACACTCCAAGTACAAAGGCTTTCCCTTCTAGATGAAAGACACAAGACTGATAGACAAGTCCTAGAGGCATTCGCTTTCACGAGGAGTCGGGAAGTCGGGAGGTTCATGAACTTTTGAACTCGCCGATTGAGGTTCAAAAACACAAAGGATTATTGACCAGGCATAAAAATGACTAAGTAAGAAGGCACGACTTGGGAAGAAATCATGAAAAATGACCAATAAAGAATAGGAGCGACTTGACCCATGAATGCTTTAGAAAATTATAAAAAATGAGGTAACAATTTTGAAATATTGTTCTACATACAACTTTATATCGATAGGAATTGGAACTTTAATAGGTTTGCATTTTTGCATTCTAAACCTTTGTAATGTAGAAGCAACATACTTCTAATTCAATCAAAGTTTTTTTGTTTCAATGATCCCTTTTAATTTCCATACCTAAAATGAAATTTGTAGCATTAAAATCCTTCATATCAAATTGTGATGAGAGCTAATATTTACTGTAATACAAAAACTCTCAATTTTTGCTAGAAGGCATTTTATTTCAGTTATATGGATTGTGAAAATATCTTGTCTATAATTCATTTTCTTATCGCTACCAATAAGCAACTTATCATCAACATACAATTCTATGACAAGAAAATGATCAATTTCTTTGAAATAAACACAGTGATAAGCTTTACTTTGTACATATCTAAGTTTCAAAACATAAGTCTCAAATTTCTGATACTATGTCTTTAGCAGCAATTTTAAGCCATAAAGAGACTTCTATAACTTGCAAACCAAGTATCCTGTTAATTACAAAAAAATTGGGTTGTGGTGTGTAGATTTCCATTTGTTCTACATCAAGATTAAAAGCAACAATAATCAAAACAAATTTAATACAATTTAGCTTAACAATTGGGAAGAAAATCTAACCAAAATCAATGCTATCCTCTTGGGAATGTCCTTCTGCCAACAAACGAGCTTTATACTTCTCTACTTGACCCTAGGGATTAAACATTGTCAGCACCCGTTTGTAACCAACGAGCTTCCTTTTGACAATTAGCTTAACCAAATTCCATATTCTATTTTTCAATTCCTTCATTTCTTCATCCATGGCCTTCTTATAGGACTTACTTTTTTTTTTTTGAATCAAATGCCTCCCTAAGAGTTCTAGGATCATCATTAGTAGCAAATAAAACAAAGGGAACATAAAAATAAGGTGGGCTATATGTGTTTGGTTTTTTTTTCTCAAGTCGATCTGCTCAAGACTAGGGTATGTGGCTCTTTTTCTTCTAGTTCATCTTCAGATGCAAATCCATCTTTTGTTTTAAGTTGCACCATTTTTGGTTCTTCATTGCTTGGTCCTTATTTTAGAGGTTCTTTTATCTCTTTGAAGATGACTTTACAACTATAGACAATCTTCATTGTCTCTAGGTTCCAGAGCTTTTATCTTTTCAAACCATCACTATACTTGATGAAGATACATTTCTCTGCTATATTATCTAGCTTAGATATATTTTCCTTTAGAACCTACACATAAGTATCAAAATCAAATACTCTAAGATGCTAAAGAAATGGTTTCTTACCAGTCCATACATCCTATGGGTTTTATCAACAAGGGTTGATGTGGGTGATCAATTGATCAAGTAATAAACAATGTTCATTGCTCTTGCCCAAAATTTATGCCCTAATCCTACACAACCAAGCATACTTCTAGCGTTTTCCATTAGTGTCACATTTAATCTTTTTGGAACTCTATTTTATTGAGAAGTATATAGAGATGTCTTCTCCCTCACTATTTCACTTTGCTTAGAAAACTCTTAAAACTCATTTGAACAAAACTCTCCACCATTGTTGTCTTCAACACCTTTATTTTCTTGTATGTTTAGTTTTCAACAAATGTTTTAAATTAATAAAATCAATTAAGCAATGATGGAGGTGAATGCAATGAGCAGGGCGAACACGGAAAAGGAAGGCATCTAGAACAGTCTGGCGAATGCAGTGAACAGGGCAAACATGGAAAAGGAAGGCACCCAGAACAGTCGCACGAAGAAGGTTGGGGCTGATGCTGGTGGCGGCCCATTCAATGGCTTAGATTAGATTAGGGCACATACAGATAGGGCGACCAATGGGAAAAGCGCTGAGCAAATCTCCCTAGATTTGTGTGCCATTTTCCCAAAACTTTCTATAGGTTTAGGTGACTCCTTGGCGCCTGATGAGGGTCCACCTGTGCAGGCTTTGCCAAGATGCTCTTTTGAGGCTGGTAGAAGAGCTCATGGACAAAAGTCCTCAGAGGTAGTTAATAGCTCAAGAGCTTAGACCTGCCCATCATTGAGTGGGGTTTGGCCATTGCCATGTGCCCGATCATCCCCAGTAGTGGTGTGTGGCCTTGATGTCTTAGAAAATGAGGAATTTTATCGCAATCACAAAGTTATTTGTAGATTCAACGGATTATGGCTCTCTCTACCCGATTTTCACAAATGGGTCATGGAATCATGGAAGCCATTGGTGGGTGGAAAGATCGAGCTCTTCCCCAGTGCTAGAGGATTCTTCATTGTGACCTTTGCTTCCTCAGAGCAGCGGGACTTAGTGCTTGATGGTAGGGTTTGGATGTGGGGTGTGCATTCCCTCTCCATCAAACCCTGGACTCTTTCCTTCAATCCTCTCACTAAGCCACTTAATATCATACCAATATGGGTTCAGCTTCCGAATCTCCCTCTCTAGTTCTGGGAGGATTCATGCTACAAAAGTATCAACAATGCTATCGATCACTTCTTGAAGGTAGACTCTACTACATTTATGGGTCATTCTACAGTTGCTCGCATCTTAGTGGATATTGACATCTCCAAACCCCTTCATGGAGATGTAGTTTTGATGGTAGGGGAAAGGCCTTGGAAGCAACTTTTAGATTATGAGGGTTTCCCCTTCAAATGTAGACAAAGTTTTGCTTTGGTCATTTGGCCGCTGGTTGTCCTCTCTCTCATCCCAAGGGTGCTGCAACTTGGTGGAAGGATGCTCACCTTGATCATTTGACTATCAGTGCTTCCCAGGAGGATGAATCCTCCCAATAGGATGAATCCTCCAAGGAGGATGAACATCCTTAGGAGTCTCTGTCGGTTCCTTCAGCGAACCCCTCGACTTCTCCGGTCGCTTTTGATAGACCTTTAGCTTCTTTGTTGGCCCCATCCACTTCAGGTCGGATCACTACTTCAACGGTACCTACTTTGTCTTCTGTGCTGTCAGCTTCTGGTTCAACGCATGAGATCTCTTTGGTTGCGGCGTCTGTTGAGGGTCCCCTCCTCTTGCCTCGCTCTGAGGATTTAGACTCCTAGACATTGGTTTAGCAAAAAAAGAAAGGACTCCCCAAATCTGTTGTTGCTTTGTGATCGAGGGTTAAGGGAGTTAGATTTGCTTCCTTGGGATTTGGTGTTGTTTAGATCCCTTGTTTTGTTCTACATCAGGGTTGTTTTTTTGTTGTTTTTGCTTTGTTGCCGGCTTGTTTTGCTTTGCCCTAGGGCCTCCGTGTAAAGGGATTAGTACCCTTGTTTGCTGCTTATCTTAATAAAAAACAAATGTTTTAAATTCTTTGTACTTGCTAAAAAGCTCAAATTTTTATGAGGAAGTACACACATTTTTGTAGAGAAATCACCTACAAAAAAAATGTAATACAAATATTTTCTTAGTGATTGGAACCTAAATAGGTCCAAACACATGGCTTTGAGCTTGGAGCATTAATGGAAACCTTAACTTGATTTTGTTTACTTTGAATACAAAGCTCACAGAAATGAAAATCTAGAGAACATTAAAAAAATTCTTCAACCATACCCTTAGTCTACAAAGCTCAGATACCTTTCTCTCGAATATGTCCCATCCTCTCATGCCATTACACTATCTTCTCCACACACAACTTATGATTTCCAACTTCAAGAACCATGGATCTATTGCATCCAACTTGAATAGAGCCCCAAAATGGACCTCTCCCACCAACACCATTATTGTAATAATCTTGTAGCTTATTTTTTTAAAAAACTACTTGCACAGTTGCATCATTCATCTTATTCACAAATATCATATTTCTTGCTAATCCAAGAATATGTAGAACTCCAAGGAAGCCCTCTCATCTTTAAACATGACCTTTCCACAACCTATGATCTTACAAGATGAAGTTGTCTCCTAAAAAGGCATACCCTCAATTAACTTTCATATTTAGAAAATCACTCATTATGAGGAGTCATATGAAAAGAAGCACTCAAATCAATTAGCCATATACCATATCAGGAATGTGTACTTAAAGATGTCAAGTAAACATTCTCTACTTTTTCAGTGGACTTAGTATCTATAGAAGAGAAATTGTCAGATGCCTTGCCTTTGTCTGTCTTCCTAAACCTACATTACCTTTTAGAACATCTAGATTTACCACAATTCCAACATTTTGTCTAAAATCTTCTAAGAGATTTAAACTTACCTTTAGACTTTGATTGTCAATCTTTTTAAGATCATCCCATGAATCAAGCAAAGAACATAAAGTAATACATGTCTCTTCTTCACCCATCTTAACATCAATATAGGCTAACTAGCTTACCACAATATTGAATGCATTTAGATGCTTTGATACAAATCCACCATCACTCATTTTAAGGAAATACAATTTCCAAAAGAAAAATTGTTGTCTAGAGACTTTGTTTAATACAAAGACCCTATCTTATTCCATAGCTCTTTACCCCATGTCCCCATGCGGCTGCTTAAGTTAAATTTTTACTTAAATTTAAGCAGTTTTAAGCAGTTGGAGTGGCCCCATGGAAATTTCTAATTGCAGGAAAAGGATAATATTGAATCTTTCCCTTTTTTGTGGAGCAGCTACTACTTAAAAATTGCAAATAAGCCATGGAAAAAAGGGGGGGTTGGAAATAAGTAGCCACTGCATAATGAAAAATATGCCATGTGGCTGCATATATTTCCTTCCCTCTCTTTTTTTTTAAAATTTTCTTCTAAATTAACATAATTAAAATATTTAAAATAATTTATTTTTTGTTTTTTATATTATAAAAAACTAAAAATTAAGATAACTGCTTATTTTAAGCAGAAAAATAAAATCTCACAGGGTCACTGGCTCCAAAAATGTCTCCTAAAAATATTAAGCAGTCGCTGCTAGCCAAAATAAGCTAAGCAGCAGCATGGGGACATGCCCTTAGTGATGACTTTTCACAAGACACTCAAAAACATTGAATTTGAAAGACAAATCCAATTTATTATTTTTGCCTTCCTACCAATCTTTGTCCAATCTTCTGTTGGAATATTTGAGGGATTTTGTCATGACATGACAACCCATTGATCTCAATCCACAAGAAGCTCTTTCACCTTGAGCTTCTATAGCTTATAGTTATGGCCATTAAACTTTTCAATCTCCAAACTTGAAGTTCTTGCCATTTTTTGTGCACACTTGTATTCACCCTATGCAAAGCTCCCTCTCAAGAAAAAAGATTACCATAAGGCCAAAATGCCCTCCCTTACATATCTAGTCAAAGCCAAATTCTAATACCAAATGAAAGGAAATAATAACAATGCTTGATAAAATTTTAGAAGAAAAACTATGCTAACAAAATCTAAAATGCAATGTAAAATAAACAATAGTACACTAAAAAATGACACAATGATTTACCTTGGGAAACCCTGTTGGCAAAAAAACCCAACAAAACAACACCACTAACTATATTAACAGATACTGTTCACAACACAAGAAGCTTTCTCTTGTGCTAATCCTTTGACATCAACATGTGCTCCCTAGCTAACCTATTGTGAGTTTTAGAATTCCACATGTTTGTATTCATAAGCCAAAACTCCTAGAAAACCAAGTGGTTTTACAAAACAATAGGATTAAAACCATGCGCCAAAAACCACCCATGAAACCAAATGCCCCATTCCAAGCAAATACAAAATCAAGGAGTTACAACCCATAAGTTAAAAGACAAACATGAAGTTGCACCTCTTAAGCTAAAAGATAAACAAGGAGTTACACCCCTTGGAAGAAAAGACAACCAATCCCTACAATCAAGGGATCCTCAAAAGCAAGAAACCTATACCTTTCTCTCACATCCAACCTTGGAAAATGTTCCCCCACACCTCGCATAGAAGAGAAGTGTTATGCAAAGCATACAATAGATCCCTAACAATATACATTGCCCCATTAATTCTCATCAACTGTTCAACTTATTGCAAGGATGAGTAACAAGATAAGCAAAAACTTGCCTTACTTTTAGAACATATAAATATTGAGATATAAACTTACATACTCGTACTCACTTTCAGTTATAGGTTTATCTATTATAAAAACATTTTTTTGGTCTTTTATAGGATATTTTAAAATGAGGTTTATTACATTTTATTCCTAAGGTGACCCTTGGTCTATGAACAAGAGTAAGATTATTAAAAGCAACTAAATACAAATTAATTAATGTTTTGGATGTTGAATTAAATGGCAAATGGTGCATTTTAAGGAATACCATCTTTTTATCTTCCATTCATCATGTTACATTTTGAGTTGCAGATATATTATACCCAAATAGGCCCACACCAAAGAACGGCCATCAGTTTTTTGATTGGTAACCGAACTGATACATATCAATCCACTTCCTCAGTTGGAAACATGAAAACAAATATTGTTAAGGATGCTAGGATAATGAATAAAACATTCTCTGGGAGTAAATTATACATATTTCCTCCACGGAACATGTAATTTATAACTTCATTTGCACTTGGATAGTGGCAAAGAATAAGATAATCTGACCATGCAGATTAATCCAGCTAAAGAATAACATAGCCATTAAGTGTAGAAGAATAAGACTTATCAATCCACTTGCTCACTTGGAAACATGAATACAAATATTGTTTAGGTTGCTAGGATCATGAATAAAACATTCTCTGGAAGTAAATTATACATATTTCCTCCATGGAACATGTAATTTATAATTTCATTTGCACTCTGATAGTGGCAAACAATAAGAT
Organism: Cunninghamia lanceolata; assembly: GCA_027924645.1. Lineage (NCBI taxonomy): Eukaryota > Viridiplantae > Streptophyta > Pinopsida > Cupressales > Cupressaceae > Cunninghamia > Cunninghamia lanceolata. Next base: position 717,894 of record BSBN01001059.1, on the reverse strand, counting down.
AATCTGACTATGCAGATTAATCCAGCCAAAGAATAACATAGCCATAAGTAGAAGAATAAGATTTGAAATTTGCAATGACTGCAAAGAAAATTACAACGATAGTTCATACATTCATTGAATTGAATGCTTAAATAATATTGAATCTCGAACTGGTTGTCTTCGTAAGTGCAGGCTAGCAATTGAGCACTGAACTTCACCAGCTGAAAATAAACCAAGGTTAAGATAGTATCATATCAGACGAGCTCTATCTCCTGATTCACAAATCAAGACAGCATTTTCCTCTTCCAACTGTGCAGCTAAGTCTGGTTGAACCTTTTTGTATTCTTCACAAACATATGATGCTGCTTTCTCTGCAAGCTTGGAATCAACAAGAGCCACACAGCAGCCTCGAAATCCTGCTCCACTAAATCTTGCACCAAATACACCTGGTGCTTTCAACAGAATCTCATAAAGCTGTATCATTGGTTCACAACCTGCCTCACATGAAATTCTACCATATCTCAGATAAAACACATTTACATCCCTCTAGGATGAATCTACCTGTAATAAGTCAGGTTTTATAGTTTTTTATTAAATATTTTTTAATGCATTCTTTAGCGATTTATAAAACAAACTTTGCTTCATTAGAGATGGGGTAAAGCATACCACATTCATAGTTTAGTATAGAACTCAATCCAGACTCTGACATCAACCTTCCAAAGTCTTCTAAATTTCCACGAGACCAAGCTTTAAGTCCTAGAAGAATTCCAGGAAATAAATAAAAATGAGTTCTCTCCAAAAAATAAAAGAACTTTGGCAAACGATTAGTTCTTGTCATGATTGCATTTATGAATATTGTATTGTTTTCGTTGACCATAGCACCTTTATACCCTAAATAATGATGAGAATTTCAACACAATGAAACACAAGATAAGTGATTTATATTTTGACTTGGCCCCTGCAAGAAGGAACCAACCTGCAAGCACTCTGCTGTTTTCTGAGTAGTAGTGCTCTGCTCTCCGAGCTAGGCCACCTTCTAACTTCTCCTGTAAAAATGAACTCATTAATATCTCAGTAGAAACATTGGTGACTAATATCTAGTTTTTACTGGCATCAGTAATGTTATTTATTAAGATGGATTTTTAAGCAGAGTAATTGCTTCCAGAATAGCATGCTCTACAACCAAATTTAGGAATACAAACAAGAATCATGGATGAGATCAAAGAAAAAAGGCCATCCATTCTGGAAATAACCTAAGGTAGTAGATTTCTGATTTACAAACATTCATTGATGTAGTGGTCACTCATTTCTTGAGCCATATAACTGTACTTTACCAAACATTGCTCTATAAATATAGACAAATGTTTTGAGAAACAAATGCATTATAATTTTAGAAGGCCATAACAAGGCATAAAATTGTGTAATTTCAATATATTTTTGCAGCAAAGAGTCAATAAGAATAAATATAAAGTAGGTTTTAACTTAAATTTTCCATAACATAATTTAAGTTTCTTATGCCCATTGTTAGCTATGCCTGTTATGAGTAACACATGGGAACAATCTCAATGTGCATCAGAAGATTCATGTTATATCTTAGTCAAACTGTATTTCTGGAAGACTAATAAATGAGATTCAAAACACTATGAACCACCTTCCCTGTACTCTATACGTTGAACATGTTAGTTGATGGGGGGGTCCAAAAGAGTGGGTTGTAAATAGATATTTTAATGTTCTAGAGGTTTTTGATTAATGGTGCTTGTGTATTTGCTAAAGGCACTTGCACTCTTACGGCTTCTAGAGAGGACTAAACCAATGTATGTAAAATTTACTTGTCAAAATTGTGAAACTAGAGCAAATTTGTTTGTAGAATGCCTCTGGATACTCAAGTGACTGGACTCTACCTTGGAAAGTCGCCATTAGTTACTGCATGTTTAGGTTTAAATCTTGATGCAATTATGCAATATCCTCCTGATACAAATGTACACTTTGCTTCCATCCCTTTGATATGGAATCTTTGTCCACTATTGCAAGGATATTTTAATGCTAATTGAGGAGAAATATCAGAGATCCAGATGTAGCAATGATATTCCATATAACAATAAAGAGAGAGTGATGGCAGAGATCAAATGCAGAAATAAAAAAAGCCTTATTTCAATAAGAATAATATGCAGAAGAGAAATGCATAGCTGAGCCAGTTTGAGAAGGCAACCTTTAGATACAATACTTCAATCAATCCTTACAAATAAGCTCCTACACAAGTATCCATAAAATCTGATTTTTTTTTCCTATGCGGGTGGGAGGAATTGGTCAGAAAGTAAATCTTGCTTGATGAGACCAGAAGGGGAGTGGGTGATGAGGGGCGATTAGATTTGGTTGGTGGGAAAATCTTTGGCAGGACGGGTTAACACCCTGTAGTCTATTACACATTATTTAAAAAAAAATTCCATTGTTTTTTTTAATGGATTATGCCCCTTGACTAAATCTTCATCAATCCACTGTAAGAGTTTATTGTAGCTGGTGATGAGCTGCTTCAATTGGCTTAATTACTCACATACTTTGGGTTGGGATATGAAGTAATCATGGCCAAAAAAACTCTTCTGATACTGAAATAGGTGCCAAAGGTTATAATGGTTTTGTGCCAAATTATAACAGTGACTCCTACTTTTATATAGAAGACACCTCAATAGTGAAGCTGCATGATCTGCAGGATGGATGACCAACCAAAGTCTACACACAAAATTGATCATGATCCATGATACCAGTTGGGTCTCTTGCTTTTTGTGAGTTTCAATTGTGGATATATTATGGGATTCTCAAATTTTATCATGAAGCCCTTGGGATGGACATGGGGGCAAATCTTCATGGTTATTGTAGCTGTTTTTTATTTTTGGGATAAAAGTGATAAATTATATTAGATTATAGAAACAAGAACAAATAAAGGTTGCTGCAACAGAAACAGCTGTGAAAGCACAGCTAAATGAAATTTCCACTACCACTGTTGTAAAAACCAACAGCAATATAACTGTATATGGCAAATGCAGAAATGCCATTGAGAGCACAAAGCATAACAACCAAGCACCAAATGTGAACTGGAGACCTTCAGGGCAGCCTGTATAGACAATCTTACTCTATTCTTCTTACAGTTTGACTTTTAGTAAATACTATTGCACCAACAGGGTCCTCAAAACAAGAATTCAAAAGCATTTAATGACTTTGTCACTGCCCCTGCTCTTTACAGTATCCCCAATGAAGAAATTAAATGGAATTGGAATGACTACAACACCCCTGCCCCAAACAGGATCCCCAAAGTGCTATAATGGTGTGATGACCTTGTCTATAGGTGGGAGGATTGTATCTAATCAAATAATTTCTCTGCCCAACTTTATTTACAATTCCTTTCTCACCATCCACTCTCTCATTACAACCTGGCTGGGTCCCAAACCCACGGTACTATAATCTGAACCCACAAAGTGAATTACCTATTGATCATGGCATGCTGGAATATTTGAGTTGTAAACCAAATCAAAGGGAAAGACTCATCTTCAAATCAAAAAGGAAATTAATTACATACGACTCACAACCATTATAATCACACAACATAATCTGTCATAGAATAACATGGTGCCAAGGTTCCATGATAGTAGTGGTGAAAAAGCTCAGAGAAACACAAATCCTTTGAACCAGTTGACACCCAGACCAATGCAACAGCCATTTTCTGTATAATTTTAGTTCAGATAAGCACAATGCAACTGATAAACTTCTAAATTTTCACACTTTGGAAAGCACCAACATAAGACCTTTTGTTTCTTCAGGCCAGACTTACCATAGATCTGTAGCAGGTAATATCTGTTTCAAGGATGAGTAGAATCGTAACCTCTAAGTCCATCAAGTGAAATTCTAAAATTCTTCACAAGCACTGAACCCATTTCACTATGAAAAGGAACCAGGATCCCATCAGCACCAGCTCTGTCAGAAACCAGTTTGACACTGAAAGAGTAATGAAAAAACCAAACATGAAAGTCATCTGCACCAGATACCCAAGAGTATATAGGCATAGATAGCTCTGCATCAGTTATGCACAGCTATAAGTGAAACAAATTCAGAAGCTGGAGCAGTATTCAAATCTCCCCTAAAGCCTGCAATTGAGATTGAATTGAAGAAAGCTGAATCTTAATCTTTTTGAGAACTGCTGTATTGTCCCTAACCAGAGCAGATAACTGTTTCATCTGGAAGGCAAACAAGCGAACTAACATCTGAAATTCCACTTCAAAGGGATAAGTACTATGAGAAAACATGACAAGGCAGCGAATACCCCAGATGAACTGAACAATGAGTTGACAGAAAGACTCTGAAACCACATTATGAGAAACAAAAAGCCCTCAAAGTGCTGATTTCCAAGTCCATTTGCGAAGGAAAACAGCAGGAAAAGTAGAGGAAAGAACAAACCACAACAAACACACTTGGACATAACCAAAGACATGCTTCACAGTTTCATGAAGATTGCAAAAGGGACAAGGCAAAGGAGCAGTTAAAAGGAAATGCAAACAACTACATATAGGCAGCTTAAAATGAAGTAGACACCATGATGCTAGCTAAATCTGCTTAGCAACAGTAGAACACCACAAATGTGTGCTAAGAGCAAACCATGTAGATACAAAAAAAGCATAAATTGACTTTGCATTAAGATGTGGAACAAAGAGGTAAAGTGGGCAGCAGAAAGTGATAGATAGATTTGACAGGGAAAAGAGTAAACTATGACCCAAAAGGCCAACACCAATCCTTGGTAAAGTTACAAACATAAGGTGTGGTAATCAGATCCAACAGAGTAGGGGGCACTAGCATAAAAAGCTCTTGAGGCAATAGAAGATCAGCTAGAAAAAGATGAAATTCAGAATGAAGCTGCTGCATTGTTTTCGAATCGAAGTCCTGAATGTTCCATAGATCACAAAAAGTATGAATTCTTTTGTGGGCAAATTGAGCAGCTTTGAAATGAGGGTCAAGAGCCAAAGGCAGGTCTTTAGACTGAACAAAGTGATTCCACCAAACAGATGAAGTGGAAAAACTAAATCCATGCCGAGAGACTGTGCATGCCAAATAAGAAGTGGTGACACCTGCTGCCATGCCTTCAAACTAGAAGCAAACTGCACTAAGGCTCTAAAAAAAGGAGCAAGCAGCAACTTATCATACCAATCAGCTAACAACCAAGAACCATGTGCCTATGACATGGAGATATGATAGTGTACCAACAATTGCCACTGACATCACCTTGAAAGGCGTGGGTAATCCACTTAGCAACAAGACATACTTCTTGAGTAAATGGATCAATAAGACGCAAACCACCTTTATCCTTAGGTTGAATAGAATGAAGCCAAAACATTACTCAAAGACCACAATTGCAATCCCATTGTGCCACAAAAAATTGTGGATTAACTGAGTAAGCTGCCTTTAACAAGCATGAGAAGGAAGCCAACAAGAAGAGATATAGACATTACTGGCTGTGAGAATACCATTCACAACTTGTAGCCAACTAGCAAGAGAAAGAAAATGATTAGACCACAATAAAAAATTCAGCTTTGAGCTTTTGATAAAATCACTTCCACATATCATACAAAGACACTCCCAACCAAAAAGAAATCCCTAGATAACGTGTAATGACAACATTCCTAATAAATTTCCACTCCGGTGGAATCCATGGCAAAGGCAAATCAGGTTGAGTCATAAAAAGCTTTTTTTTGTACATAGTGATAGCAAGTTTATAGCCATGGATGGAGCAATAAAGATCAATGACATTGAGAGCAATGGCAATTTCATCTGCTGAATTGTGCAATAATAGGAGTGTTGGTGCATTATTTTATTTTTGCATTTAGTTTATTACTTTACTGGATGTTATGCACCTAGGATAGGATAAGCTTTCTTAGGTAGCTATCTACTTAGGTAGGTTGTACTTTGTATAATGTGTCTTGTACTTTCCTTGTTTGGTGGAGATTTTGTGCACACATGTGACTATATCCCCTATTATCCCACATTGGTTGTACATTCACATATCTTAGTGGTGTATCCTATGTATACCCACTTGTAGCTCATTGTTGAGTAATCTTTGTACACACACATTGACCATATATTGATCTTGCATATTGCAATCTATTGATCTTCTGATCTATTGTGCTTGCCTTTAGTCTCTTGATCTTGGGTGGCTTCCATAGCCAAATCTTACAAGGAGACTATCATTTGCTAAATGAGAGTTAAGAACATGGCCCCCTTCTAGAAGAGAAATACGATGAAGAAGATTATAAGTGAAAGCATGCTGAAGAAGATAACCAAAGGCATCCATTGTAAGCACATAAAGAAAGGGTGCAAGAGGACACTCTTGACGAATGGAGCACTGAAGTGAAAACTAAGGAGAAAGAGCAACATTAACCAACATCTTTGTTGACACATCAAGAAAAAGAAGTTGCACATGAGCAATAAGCCACAACCCAAAACCCAACCAACAAAGTATCTTACACATAAAGGCCAACGAATGCGATCGTAAGCCTTATCAAAATCAAGCTTCACTAGAAGAGCATCTTGAGTTATTTGCTAAGTCCATTATGTTGATTCCCATGCAAGCACTAAATTATCAAGAATAAACCAGCCATTAAGGAAAGAACCTTGTTTGCTTAGGACAAACAATCTCTTGAATGGTATGATGAATTCATAAGGCAATGGCCTTGGCTATAATTTTATAGGGAGTATTGAGAAGATTAATGGGTCACCAACCTGCCATAGAATCCTCATTTCTGCCTTTAGGGATAAGTTTAATCAGCCCTTGATTGCAAGACGGGTCAAGAGAACTCAACTCCAAAGCCTCAAGATAGAAGGAAAAACATCGTAGGGAATATAAGGCCAAAGAGTGTAGACAGAAAAATAGTTAAATAAACAAATGATGTAATTAGTTGTCGGCACCAACCGACGGGTCGGGTAGTTTGGAGTCGGTACCAACGGTTGGCATCACAACCAACCTTGGCCGTAAGTATTTAAGTCATCAATGCATTGTAGTCGGATATCAGTGATTTGACAATAGTTATTATGCAGACATTGGAGTCACAATGAATATGTATGTTGCTGTCATGACATTGTAATGTTTCTGTGAATCAATGATAAATACAATATTCCATTCTGAGTAATTCTGTTATGGTTGTATGATGCACTATACTACTTCGTATTTCTGTTTACTTCATGTTCTGTAAAACACACCATATTGCGGTAAACATTTGGCGCCGTTGCTAGTTCGAAAACGGGTCGAGGGTGACAAGTTGATGACAAGTTGAGACGTCCGATGCCATCGGGTGAGTGACATTGTCGGAACAAGCCGTCGGGTGTATCCAGCATCAAGGAAATGGCAGTGTAATGGGGCAACCAATTGACACCGACGAGGAAATACAAGACAGAAAACACGTAGAAGAAATAATACAAGAAATTCAGGAAGAACGCGAGGGAAGCGATAGAGAAGAGAATGAACCCAGAAGCCGAGAAGATGAAGTAACTCAGGAATTAGTCAAACTGTGGTTATTATCAGTCGGCCAATACGTGCGAGACGAATCCATCCGCAGAGAGGTTCCAGAGGAGGTTATTTTAGAGAACCTGCGTGTCAATAGCGAAGTGGATAATCTTTTGGACCGCATTCCTCGACTTCTGGCAAGGAACCTGATAGCCTTCCAAGATATTCGAGAAGAGAGAGAGAGGGAAGTGCGACGACAACAAATCCTCAGAAGATATGAAGAACGTCTGAAACAAGAGGAGGAGGAACGTGACGCTGATCGCCGTCGCACACCGTACAATTGAGGAAGGGTAAGCATAATTAATGGCCATACAACTTAATAAGGACAAGAATAAATTACCAGTAGGGCAAGCAACACCAGAAGAAATAGTAAGAAGATCATTAAGACTAAAGGAACAAGAAGAACGCAGAAAAAGATTGAAACAGATTTTTGAAAAAGAAAATGAACGACAGGAAGAGGTAGATCAAGGGGGTGATGAACATAATTTTAGAACACCAATAACAAATAGAGGAAAAGAAAATAATCTGACAGAAGAACTAGAGGATAGTATACGTCGGATTGTGGCATTGTCCATTTCAGACGAAAGGCCGAGGAACAGAGGACCTGAGCCTGAGACCCCTGCACAGAGGGAAAACCAAGGAGAGCCAGAGGTAACTCGAAGTGTAGAGGACGCCGAAACTGGAAGTGGGAAGGAACTGTACGTGGCCGGCAGTGTCGGGAAGACACCGGAATGACACGGTAGAACCAATCCAATCGGGTCAAAGACATAGAGAGGGTACCTCGGGAAAAAGATGGTGACCCCACTGGCGAGTGAAAGGTAGAAGTTGCCGAAATTCATGGGGAACGGGTCAGAGGATCTTGTTAAACACTGTAAAACCTGTGAAACCATATGGGTGGCAAACGAACAAGAGGACGAAGACTATTGGGTAAAAGCGTTCCCAGCGACGCTAAGAGGTATTGCCACTGACTGGTATATAGACCTAGGGGCAGCACAGAAAACCTCGTGGGATGAACTGAGAAAAGCTTTCGAGAACGAATTTAAACTTCTTAGAGACGACAATGAGATTGTAGCGGAAATCTACAATACTAAACAAGGAAAGAATGAGAATGTAAGGGCATATAATAGAAGGCTCAAAGAATTACTTGGGAAACTGGAAACTCAGCGAGCCGACGGATTGAAAAAAAGATGGTTCATTGAAGGGCTAGTCTCGTCATTGGGGAAAAAGATGAAAGTGGTACCCCCATCGTCGTACACCGAAGCATACAATCGGGTGATGGACATAGAAAGTGAAAACAAAACATCATCCTGGAGTAAGAGAAGAACTGAAGATGATGGCAGTACGGGGGACGACAGCAGTGAAAACGAGTCGAAAACCATTCAGGCATTGAGAAGAGACATGGTCTGCATGATGAAAGAACTGAAAACTGATAAAGAGACAAGTAAAAAAGGACAGGAACTATGGTGCACTGAGTGCAACGGGGAAGGTCACGTAAAAGCAAACTGCCCGAGAAAGTTATTTTGTGACATTTGTCAGGTAATGGGACATTCAATCAAGGAATGTCCATTTAACTTGAAAGCAAGAAGTACCCAAGTGTTGTTCACATAGGGAGAATCATCAACTCCGCCGACCACACCGCCAAAACCTCAAAATAGTCCGAATGCATCCCCCGGAGGATACCGGAATAATAGAAGGTTTACCAATAACAACCCCAGAAACAGATTGCAGTACGACAGCAAAGGGCGACCGATGATACAGTGCTGGCAGTGCAACGAGTGGGGACACTTTGCAAGAGAATGCCCCAACAACAATCAGAACACAATAAATGCATTGTGCAAGTGGTGTGGCCTGGTGATCACGAAGAAAAAGATTGTCCGAAGCAGAAAGGGGTGAACCTTAACAATCTCAAAGAAAATGATGAAGAAATCCTTGCTATCACCTGAGCACAGTGGAAAAAGGCCACTTATCCAGATCCCCATACGGAAAAAGAAAGACTCTGAGAGGCACGGAAGGAAGTGGAAGCTGCCATGAAAACCGAACGGAGGAACTCAGACAAAAAGGCAATACGATCGGAATCGGACAAGAACATAGCAAGTCAAGTACTGCAAGCTACCGTACCAATTAAATTGGCAGACCTCCTCCAAAGCTTGCCTCAGTTAAAAGTAGCAATATCCAAGGTAATGGAGGACAACTCGCAGGAAGACCAAACCCGCACAACAGAAGATGTTATAGTAGAACCACCGCCAACGAGAGAACAAGTACTCGACCCGAGGTTGCTGGCGATTGATACTGGAAAGAAACTGGCCGTAGTACACATGGAAATCCTTGGACGGAATTTGACAAATACTATAGTCGACGGAGGATCTGGAGTAAATGTACTACCAGAAGAAACCTGGAAGAGCCTCGAGAAGCCTACTCTATGGCCACAAAACTTCCAGTTAGTGGGAGCCGACCAGCACGGAATCAAGGCGCTGGGAGTGCTAATGGCTCAAAAGGTAAGAATCGGTACCCAGCAATTCTTATTAAATTTTGTAGTCATAACAGCACAAAATGCATCATACGATGCATTACTCGGTCGAGGATGGCTAATAGCCGCCAAGGCCAACCACAACTGGAAGAAAAACACTCTGTCCATAGAAAATGGACGTAAGAAATTTGTCATTGACTTGAGGACACAAACCGTCAGTGAAGAGTTGGCGTCAGATTCTGACTCGGATGGAAGGGACTCCACAGAAAGTGGGAAAGGGCCGATGGAGCCCGATGATGAAGGGGTGCTGAAATTACAGGAATGCTCAAAAGATGAGACAAATTCATTCAGCGGGCTATTCCATTGGCAGATGGAAGACTACGAGTTTTTTCCGCCACAATGCAACATGATTTCAATAAAAGAAATCGGTGAAAGCTCGGGAATGACGAATGAACAGAAAGACGACGGTGAAACATTGGAACAGACAAGTGATAAGGGGAAGGAAGTGACCCACATGTTCCCAGCGGCGTACGGGGAATATAAGGAAGGGAATGTAGAAGTAGACAGCACGCCGACACACCAATTTGAACCGGAAAAGAAGATTATGTACGAAGAGCCGGTAACGAAGAAAGTTAATCTCGGCGAGGAAAGCAACCCGAAAATAATTCTGGCCGGCGACGACTGGAATCCCGTACTCAAGGCAACAGCGTTCAGAATCTTTCTAGAGTACAAAGATGTGTTTGCCTGGACCTACAAGGACCTGAAGGGGATACCACCAGAACTGTGCGTCCACAGAATTCCACTCATACTAGGAGCACACCCAGTACGGAAAAGGCCATATCGCATGAATAAGAACTACACAGCAAAAGTGCAGGAGGAAATTGAAAAAATGCTTGAGGCAGGAATAATCTTTGAGGTAGAAACAAGTGAGTGGGTGTCACCGATTGTAATATCACTTAAGAAGGAAGGGGGACAAATCAGGATTTGCGTGGATTTTAGATGTTTGAATGCAGTAACAATCAAAGACCCCTTCCCCATCCCATTCACAGACTCCATTTTGGAAGAAGTGGCCGGTCACGAAATATATTCCTTTATGGACGGATTTTCGGGGTACAACCAGATCAGCATCGCCGAGGAGGACAAACTAAAGACAACATTTGTGATTGAAAATGGGGTATATGCATACAACCGGATGCCGTTCAGTCTGTGCAATGCACCAGCCACCTTTCAGAGGATTATCCTACACATATTTGACAAAATGTTGGTGGGAAACTTCAAGGCATTCCTCGATGACTGGTCAATTTACAGCGACCAGCAGACACACCTCAAAGCCCTCACCGAGTGCATGGAGCGTTGCAGGGCCGCACGGTTAGCCTTAAACCCGAAGAAGTGCCGGTTCATGGTGTCACAAGGGAAACTTCTTGGCCATATTGTATGCCAAGCAGGACTAAAAGCAGACCCGGACAAGATTCGGGTAATTGTAGAAATGGAGGCTCCAGGAGATGTCACCGGAGTAAAGTCTTTTCTCGGCCATGTTGGTTACTACCGGAGATTTATCAAAAATTTTGCTCAAGTATCGCACCCATTGGACATGTTGACAAGGAAAGGGGTGCAGTTTGTCTGGTTGGAGGAACAACAGAAAGCATTTGAAGAACTGAAGACAAGGCTCATCAGTGCACCTATCCTAGCCTATCCAAACTAGGACAAGGAATTCCACGTGCACGCATCAAACTTTGCAATTGGTGCCACTCTCGCACAGGTAGGATCCCATGGTTTGGATCATCCAGTGTACTTTGCCAGTCGGTTGCTCTCCAAAGCGGAACGGAATTACAGTACTACGGAAAGGGAGGCTTTGGGAATGGTCTACTCCGTACAAAAATTCATACACTATCTCTTGGCAACACCATTCACTTTTTATGTGGATCATCAAGCTCTAATGTATCTGGTCAACAAACCGATTATTCAAGGCAGAATCAGTAGATGGTTGTTACTTCTGCAAGAATTTACTTTCACCATTATTGTACGGCCAGGAAAAAGCCATGTAATTGCTGACCAGCTCTCAAGGATCAAATCAGGAGAACCAAGAGATGGGGTCAATGAAGACTTTCCGGATGCCCACCTATTCCAAATAGCTGCCTTGCCGCCATGGTACGAGAAAATTGGTGAGTACTTGTCCACTTCAACCTTTCCGCCAAAAATGTCTACAAGTGAACGACGGAAGATTGCACTGAAGAGTAAGACATTTCAACTGATAAACGGACTGCTCTACAAAATGGGGCCCGATCAAATTCTCCGAAGGTGTGTGATGGAAGAAGAGATAATGGGTGTATTGGGAGAAGCACATGAGGGATTGGCAGGGGGACATATGGGTCCAGACACCACGACATGAAAAGTTCTACTCGCCGGCCTATGGTGGTCGACGTTACACACAGATGCCCGAGAGTGGGTAATTCAATGTGACACTTGTCAGAGGGTAGGGAAACCGTTAAAGAGAGATTATATGCCACTATGGCCATCACAACCTCAAGAGCTTTTCGAGAGATGGGGGTTGGATTTTGTAGGACCACTGAAAGTCAGCCAACTACACCAATGTCGGTACATAATAGTGGCTACAGAATATTTGATGAAGTGGGCGGAAGCGAAGGCATTGGAAGATAACACTGCATCAAGTACGGCAAAGTTCATATACGAACAGATCGTGACGAGGTATGGGATTCCAATTCAATTGACGAGTGACCGTGGGGGACATTTAGTCAACCACGTCATCCGACTTATGACTACGGAGTTCAAAATCCTGCACACCCTATCAAGTCCGTACTATCCAAGGGCGAACGGGCACGCAGAGTCAACAAACAAGGTGCTTGTTTCGGTAATCCACAAGTCATGCGGTATCGAAGGGTCGGACTGGGAAGAGAGGTTACCAGCAGTGTTATGGGCCTACCGAACCTCTTATAAGGTAACGACGGGACACACTCCTTTCTAGTTGATGTATGGGCAAGAAGCGGTGGTACCGGCAGAATACTTGGTTCCAAGTCTAAGAATTGCAGTGGAAAACAGACTAGGAGATACAGAAAGTCTAGAAGAAAGACTATTCCATTTGAATAAATTGGACGAGAAAAGAATCTTGGCTCAATGGTCGACAAAAATTATACAGAAACGCCGGAAGTATTGGCACGACAAACACCTACGGAGAATGGAATTCCGGCCGGGGCAGTTAGTCCTCAAATATAACGGCCGTAACGAAATTAAACCTGGTAAGTTCAAAGTTTGTTGGTTGGGACCGTTCAGGGTACGGGAAGTACTGGACAATGGGGCTATAAGGCTGGACAACCTTGATGGAACCCACTGAAGACACCAATCCCCGCTTGTAGACTTTGTGAGCACCAACCCACTAGAGACACCAATCTTTGCTTGTAGACTGTAACATACACCCCTCTGTATATGTTTGCTCTGACTGATTTTTTTGTGTTTTTGATGTTTTTGCTGTTTAGGGTTTTATGGGTTGTTTTTGCATGTTTGATTTTTGCATTGCATGTATGAAATATGAAGTATATGAACAAACCCAGAAAATATACAATGAATTTGCACAAACAAATAAAGACCCAAATCATAAAATATGGTAAAACTAATTACAGAGACATACCCATATAAGAATCTTCAACTTCATTCCATTGCCGTACTTGGACCAGCATACAAAGTCATAGAAATTTGTCAATCTTCACATACAACTTGGAGAGTAATTAGCAATACAAGTTCTGCACTGATAAATGGATCCCAAGCGCCCAAAATACAAAGGTTTGCAGCTCCAAAAGACACAAGGAACAATATCTCCAAGACCCACAACCTCCTGAGGAAGTACGGCCACTATGACTGGATATCAGCAATAAACAACAAATAAACTCCTTAAGATCAAGTTGAATCTGTTTGCAGGCCTCAAACCACCCCAAATGTCCAAGTTCAGATGCAAATCACAGCTTCAAACACCTTAAACACTCATCAATGGAAGGCACAGCCTCAAGAGGAAAGTACGGCCAGCTTGGAATCTCTCAGCAGCAATTAAAATCAGACACAACAATATTATTTCTGCCCTTCAAAGACTCTTCTAACGACTGCAGAAATAAACTCCTTGAGATAACTCCATTTCATGCTCAAACAATTTCGAAATGTGGTTCTTGAATGCACAAATGGAACTCCTGTGTAAAGCTCCCCAATCCTCTCCTGATGCAATCTTTCATGCACGAAGAAAGGCGAATCTACAATGGTTTTCGTCTCTGCAAATCAATCTTCAAAACCCTAGAGCCAAGCTCAATCCCAATGCACGGGCAAACTCAATATGAGAGCAAATTTCATAAAACATAGCATAAGGCAAATGAGCCTTCATTTTCCTCTTTTATTCCTCTCAAACCCAATGCCCAAGAGAGGAAGTTTTTATTAATTTTAAATTCATTACTTGACCCCTTATCTCTCCATGAGGGTCGCCCATCCCTAGGCATGTAACTTTAAGTTTCAACTTGCACTTTATAAAACACTTTACTTTATAACTTAAAGTTATATCGAAACCTCATAGAATAATATAAGTTAAATATTTAATTTGACTTCTATTATATTGTTTAGGCTCTAGTCATATCAAGACCATAAATATTGTGCCAAGGATCCCCACAACTACCCTACCAAAAATAGTAACTGCTCGGCTCATGACTTACTATAAATAATAAGTCCCTAGAATGACTTCCTAAACACCTCCATTAGCCTACAGAAGTCGAATAATAGGCTAATCCTGGTCCACTGGTGCAATGAGCTAAATGGGGGACATTACATAGACTTTGTGAGCACCAACCCATTGGAGACACCAATCCCCACAATTTGTAGGCACCAACCCCCACTGCTAAACACCAACTTAGCAAGAGACACCAATCCCTCCTTTAGGAAGCACCAACTTCCACAACAAAGTTCCACCTTCTAAAAGTTGCTTCTTCAACGGATGATGGACATTACAATCTCCTTCAAGTCTGCATATTCTCCTCTTCCTTTAAATCTGCATATATTTCTCTTCTAAATCTGCATCTGCTTATACTCTTCCATATCTGTATATACATCTCTTTTATATCTGCATATATTCTTCTTTTACATCTGCATATACTCCCTACACACAGTCTGCATATATTCTTCTTTTACATCTGCATATACTCCCTCCACAAAGTCTGCATTTATTCCTCTTTTACATCTGCATACTCCTCTTCACAAATTTGCCCACACATACATTCTCCTCCACAATTAACTGCCTTCTATCAAATAATTATTCTTTTCTTCATACAAGGCTGCTTGAGTTTGAATGATATATCTTTTTATTCTTCTCTCAACTGCTGGTGTTTGTATAATGTTTCTTCTACATTCTACACCCACACACTCTTTACCTCATTCCACAAACCTCTATATATATCTTCACCAAGGAGGCGACTTGACAAAAGGAGGCGTCTTTTGTCAACAAACACACTATAATTTAATTCTGCCTTTTCACAACAAATCGCTGCACTTCTATAATCGCTGCTTGTTATGTATGGTAATCACTCCCATCATAATCGCATCTCTCTATATAATGATCGTTGCCTTAAGATTATTGTTTGATCGCTGCTTTCTCTTAAACTAATCGCTGCTCTCATTCATGATCGCTTCACAATATACAATTGTCGCTGTCTTGAAGATATAATAATCGCTGCCTTGTATATCTTATGATCGCTATTCCTTAGTATATTAAATTTACACAATATAATCACAATCGCTGCCTTCTATTCAATCATAATCGATGTTTATCAGTGTGTGTATTAACTTAGCCGATATATGTGTGTGTGTGTGTGTGTATTTGTCTTGGTAAATAATCATGAAGTCAGCCAAGGTTAAATATGCCTTTAAATGTTTGTTAGCATATAACCAAAGGAGTTGACTAGCATATGAATTCTCCTTTGTCTTTAATGAGTCGACCATCTTTAAATAACATGAGTCGGCCATCATGTAGTTTGCTTATACTCTCAATTGCTTTTCCTTAACATAAATAACTCCAAGATCTTTCCTTGTATAACCACATGCAAGATTACACATCACATATTGGTTGTAGCCTTTTAGTATCCGCATTATGATGTCTGATGTTGAGGTGCCCTCAGTACTCTTTGTTTCCTTAAACTTTCCAATGGATTTCACATATTCATAGACATCATGATCTACATAATCAATTTGGTACTTTCCAATGATCTCTTGAGTGATCACCCATGGTGCATCTGGAGGAACTACTTCATCCTTTGACATCAATGACAACAATCTTCTAACAATCTCATTCATACATCAATGATAATAAACTTAGATAGCTAATCCCTTCTTGACATCAATGACAACATTTACAACAATCTTCCCCTTTGTCATTGATGGCAACATGAACATAATTCTCTCTTTTTGCACTGCTCCCCCTTACTATATCTCTCCCTTTAACATCAATGGCAAAGGGAAGTTTTAGTACTTTCACAAAGAAGACCCCCCCTTTTTGTAATACTTCCTCTTGACATCAACGACATCATTCTTTTTTTTCTTATAACTCTCCCTTGCTGTAACTCTCCCTCTTTTTATAACTCTCCCCCTTTTACATTAATGGTAAAGGGATGTTCGTTATACTTCCATCCATGTCTTCTATGGCATTATTACATCAATAGGAACTCCTTTAATGTGAAGTCGAACATAAGCATCAACACAACCATCCAATTTTCCACTATCGATTTCTTTTGCTTTTGCCAACACATGTTCTAGCAAAATTGTCAAATGCAAATATATGAGCATACTCTTCAGGCAAAGACTTCTTTGGATCTTTCTCATCCTCCTATCAGGCTTTTGGAAATCTCTCTCATCAAGTTTAGTCTTACAAACATCTTTATCACGATTTCTTCCTTCTCTCATTGTCTCAAGTCCTCTAGGCTCTTTATTATCTTGATATTAATTCTCCTTCACTTCATTATAGGGTAACTTTCTAATATGTAGTCTGCTACTACCATATCATTCTCTTTTCCTAATGAACATAGTTTCCTAAAGAATTTACTTGCATTAAGTAGAATAGTTTACTTTTCCCACATCTTCACAAAGTCAGCAACAGAGAGAACTTTAGTGGGCTAGTTAGTGTGTGGAAACTATATATAACTTTGAAGTAGACAAAGCAGAGTTACGAGGGTTGTTACCATTCCTTGCAGTCGGTTTGTTGAGCAGATTCATTTGTGACAAGAGCAGAGCCAAGTGGGGTTTCACTTTACTGGATGGTATCTTGGGCTTCTTCATCTAGTACTATGGTCTGTAGGGATTCCTTTGTTGAATTTTCAACATCAACATTTGCAGAATTCTGATTGTACGACTTTGTTGCTGTTCTCCACCTCTCTGTAATAGGTCTTCATTAGTGCAGAATGAACTTATAGGCATTTGCATCTGCAATACTTGATCTCTCCTTTTATAGATTTTGTGAGCAAGTACACTTCCTTGTATTAATTGCCATTGTTATTTGTGTTTTCAAGTGCTAAAAAATTGATTTGAAATGATCTTTTAATTTTGCTGCATTTGATATAAAGCAGCTGATGTAATCTCTGACCCTGTGTCAGAAAATCTATGTCTAGGACATTCTCTGATAAGAAATCTTCCATGTGTGACCTGATTGGAGTAATAGTTATTGGTTCAATTCCTATTGATTGCGTCACTTTGCCATGGTGGACTATGTAGATCAGGCAACTGTCTTTCTTTCCATCAACTGGTACCCAAGATGCATTGATTGGTGACAAGGCAGGGTTGCTGGTTTGAAGATTTCCCATAGTTTTTTTAGGGCGTAGGGTAGAACAAATTATGTAATACAATCTTAGATTATCAGGTGACTTCATCAAATCTATGGCAATCAACCTGCACTTAAGAGGCATGATAGAGTTGCTACTGTATGAATTATGCCTGATGGTCGCCACCTGAATGTAAAAGGCATACACCATGTCTTGAATGAAATATACGTGTTTTATGATTTCCAAGTATCTATGTTTAACAATCACATGCTCTTTAGGGTTTTGAAAGAGTAGAATTAATACTGGCCCCATATTGTCCATGGTCAGCTCTTTTGTGTTAGACACATTAGGATTGTGATGGGGTGATTTCTTTTCTTTTCCTTCGTTTGAGTTTTTTGTTTGCCTTGTAGTGTCATCCCAGTCATAGTGTTGACTAGGCTGATTTGTGTGGAGTTAGCAGACATGTTATCCATGATGTACAAGGAGACAAAGGTGTGAGCAAGTCGGCATGGAAAATAGCAGCAACAGATGGACTTGGTGGTTGACAGTTCAATACACGTGAGTGTGAAATTGCAAACAGTCATGTCTGGATTTGTAGCGGCTTCGGAAATTATATAGCTGAGGCTGTAGTGGTGTATTGAAGACATTGATGCTTTCGTTGATCCAGGGTTCAGAAAGAGGTCGACGGAATTTTATATGATGAATGATTAGAAAAATATATACAAGAGATTCAGATTCTTTGGAAAACTGGGAGCCAGCAATGATCTTTATGTCTGATTATGATTAAAATTAAGGCACAAAAAATAATCGGTAGGCTAATGATTGAAAACTAATTGGCAAAATAAGGACAAATATGATGAATGAAAAAGATGTGAAATGGAAACAAACTACCTTGTGTAGTGCGTAATCCTCTGGTGCAACTGGTCATGTAAAAGAAGCATAACCCAATTATTATCTATAAAATATGGATACATTCCAATGCACACAAGCATGGACCACAACATCCAATAGATGGATAATTAAAGATTAAATTTATTCTCACCATTGCAAAGAAGAGGCTCTGTTGAAGTTCTTCTTGATGCCCTGCAATGTTAAATTCAGCTGTCAATAATGTGTTTCACAATTCTTTCAAAGTAATTCCCTAAATATAAGTCTTCCTTTTCTGAAGTTATGCTTTAGAGTTCATATGCACTAATCTGGGATCCTTATGACTGATACATGAGATGAGCAAGGACTCACTGATATTTTAGGGACACCTTACACTTGATCAATTCAAAGGAGGACCGCTAAGCTAGCAAATTAATGCAAATAGATTAATAATATTCAAATAAAGACAACCCCAATGGTGGTATTTTACAATTGCGTGCTTGTATGAGCTGGTGAGTTTTTGAAATCATGGTAACCAAGCATCAATTAATATATTCATGATAAGGGCACGGCAATTTAAATTAAATATATTCAGACACCAAAAATATGAACCACCACACAAGAACACAACATCTGAACAATATGTTATAGATTCCTATATTCAGTAAAGATATTACATGTTGGCAAGGGATCACCATGTGGTTTATGGCCTGCACAAGATGACCCTCCTAGAAGTCTCTATGTTTCACGAACGATAAAGAACAAAAATAAAAGGGGGTCCTGGTATAGACAAGGTGATCCATGCACGAAGATTCACAATAGTTGGAAGCAACCAACTCACCAGCATTCTCACAACCATTGACTACCAAATGGCTCATTACATGTTCATTCGTAGATGATTCAAATGTTTACATACATGGGTGATTGGTGATTGCCCTATTGCACTGATTTTCACACTTTGTGATTAGTAATCATGTAAAATATTTTATTGTACAATGTTTCGTCCATTCAAGATAAAATATCCATGGACAACATAAGCATCTCTAAAAATATGGAAGCAAATGAATGAGGTGGGATAAATGTCACAACCACCACCTCACATGAAAATGCATGATCATTGACAATGTGTAACATCATGCTTCCTTCTTATGTGGTTGTTGAGAGAGTTCAACAGAAGACTTGTAGTGTAGTCAAAATACTAGAAGAAAGAGCAAGAAAGCCAAGTAGTAAAGAAATTAAGTAAATGTGTTGATGAGTGGTTAAATTAACCAATCAAAAAAGCCTTTTGGGATAAATGTCACAACCACCACCTCACACGAAAATGCATCTAGCATTCCATGCTAGTTTATTTGAAACAACATTGACAATATATGACATCATGCTTCCTTATGTGGTTGTTGAAAGAGTTCAACAAAAGACTCACAATTTAGTCAAAATACTAAAAGAAAGAGCAAGAAGGTCACGTAGTAACAAAATTAAGTAAATACCTTATTGAGTGGTTAAATAAACCAATCAAAAAAGTCTTTTTAGAGTCCTCAGCCATTTATAGGGAATTGGGCCTCATTAAGAGTGACAAGTCACAAGTCTTTTGAATAGTTGTGTTGTTATGGTCTAGACTAAGCTTACACTCCACAGAGAACTCATCCACTGCATATTCATTTCAATGGAGGGCAATTTCTGAGCAGAGATGAGATAAGTAAAAAGACCAGAGGTCACAGAAATTTGTGATGTCATAGCTCATTTTTTATGAACTCACCTAAGACCCAATTCATGGATCATTTGACGCCTTCCATTTAATTGGCAAAAACTCGAGACAATTTTCAGAATATTTATAATTTTTTATTTTACTAATATTCTGGATAGACAGTAACTTCGTTTTTAATTATTCAATATTATTTATGGCTGACCAAGCTAAATTGACAGCCAAGTCAGCAACATTAATACTTAGAAAGCACATAAATGCCCCCTTTGGACCTCATTTAATCCAATTGTAAAGGGAACTTGGTAAAGAGAAAACATAGGCACTGGGATTGAAGCCATTACATCAACATCTAACCTAGACATAGATGAGGTATACTTGATCTCTTGATTGCACTTTGATACTTGTTTGGCCTTGATATAAACAATTGGAATCATGACATATTAAAGGTAATTTTGACCCTTTTGCTATATTTTTGTTTTTATAAATACATGTTTGAACTGTAGCTAATGCTTGTTGACTGAAGATTTAAATAGTGATTTTCATAAATGCTTGAGTTTCCCTGTATTTCATGCTAGTCTACTTTTGCTGTTGCTGCACTTTATGCGGTCAAATTATTGCTTTTGCACTTTTCTGGGGTAAAATTACTACTGCAGTGATTACACAAGTTGGAGATGCAGCTGATTCTTGGGTTTTTTATTTTAGTTGTGAATTTGTGATCTCTAAGGCCATTCATCATAATGAAGTTCTCACATTCTGCAAGACATTGGCATTGTAAAGTCCCTAGGGAAAGTTGTGATTTTTAAATGAGCTTTTATTAGTAAAGTCTACAAATGACACAATCCATTGGATTCATGAATCCCTTGAACATCACAAAGCATTTATACTGTGATGTCCTCAAATCTCACATTATGATGCTTCAAGAAGTTCTCAAACTCTTCAAGATGTTGATTTGTTAAGCTTCCAAACCCCACATGGCAAAGATTAGCAAAGCCTTTGATCCCACAAGGCATTGAATTTGTTAATTCCTCCAACTCCACAATGCCTTGATATTGTGTAGTCTTCAAAATGCACACAAGGGCATTGCTATAGTGAATTCTTCAAACTCTACAAGGCATTGTTATAAATAAAATATTTGGGTTTCTTGAGGCATTTCTAATGCTGTTGCTGTTGTTATTGCTCTGAGCATAGATGCTTAGCATTTCTATGTTCTTGTTGGGTTTGATTCCTTTGGTACCTTCCAATTCTTGTGATTAGTTTACTTGCCTTAATTTCTGCAAGTAATTTTGCCATGTATTTATTTTCCCTCTTTAGCTACTTGACAAATAAATCACCATACCATGCCAATTTGAATCCATCTAGTCCATGTAGCCAATCAGAAGTTTCAAAAGTCCCAGTTTATTCACACATGCCTTGATCAAATGCTGTTCATAATGAAATGACTCATTTCCCACCTGCACATATTTTGATGTCTCCAAGAGTTTTTTCCATGATTCCCCTTTATACTGTTGACTAGTATTCCCAGTTTTCCACCTCCTCTTTAATTCTATTGATTTCCCTTACAATCATTGTGGCCTTTCCTTCTCAAATTATCAATCTCTCAGCTCTCCTACAAAGAAGATATGTTTCTTTTGCATTAATTAAATAATCTTCTAAGTTATTGTCACTCTCTTCCTTGTCTTCCGTGGCTCCCTCTGAATTCCAGCTCCTCTTCTTATCACATTCCCTGATAAATGCTTGCACTTGCCAACCTTCATTACCTCTTGAGAATTCTCTCCTTGTACTGGAGTTGCATTCTCCTTCCATGAAAATTCTTTAGATACTTCCACAACCTTTGCTTTCTCTCGATGCATTATTTTCTGAGCCTTCCTCCTGATCTACATGTCTTTGATAGAAATCGAATCCTCAAGCTTTCAATTTAGAATCAGACTTTTGAGTTTTTGCTTGCCAGTTCTCTCTGTTCTCCATTTGCTTAATGGACTTTGCAATTAAGGAGAGTTTGATTGACAGGGCTAATGAGTTTATCACAACACTTGAAAGGAGAACCACCTTTTTGTGGTACAGGGTGAAAAGGGGTTGTAGGGAGCTCAACATTGGTGAGACTGTATGGGGTGGCAAAGTAAAGCATTCAGAAAGCCAGTCCTAGAAACCAGGTCAGCAGTTTTGTTGACTTTTAAAGGATGCACTAAAAGAGAACTGAACTTATTAGAAATAGGTGTAAAATGTAAATGCAAATTGGACCTGAAACTTACTATTACCCATAGGTGACTCACTGCTGGTATCTGAGTCTTAGGCTGTAAGTTGGCATTCTAGCACCCATCCACTCTTGTATTCATCATCCAATATGATTGTGACCTGACCATCATTAGCTGCAGATTTGATGTGGGCCTATGAGGCATTCATCTTGCCCTTTGAAGTAGAAGATTTCCTTTTTCTGGAAAGAGTTTGGAAATGTTGGTTTTTGGCAGAAAGAATTTTGCATATACAGAAGGGAAGGCAGTTATTTATAGCCATTGACATCACAGGGATGCTGCTGCTTTTCTCAACGAGAGTATTCATTTTTAATTTCCAAAATAGCCCATCAAACCTAAAGCATCTTTTGAAGCAGTAGCATTTATTGCATATAATGAGTTCAAGCTACTGCCCAAGCAACCTGTTCAAAATAGCAAAAATGCTAGATGTTCCTTGTAGATAGATCTATTTGTGACACCAACGTATGATCCATAAACCTTCAGGTTAATAGCCCTAGAGTTGCATCAACAATGGATTCTCCCAAGTTAGCTTGTTTGACAACTTTCAATAACCTGCCCTAGTAATTAAATTGCAACAGTATTAATTGTGTGAAATCAGTAGGAGAGATGAAAACAAAACAACAGGGCATGCAATGCACAAAATTACAGAACACAGATTTCGTTTGGAGAAAACCCAATGGGTGAAAAACTCTAGGAAGGGTATGCACATTAGCATCACATTCATTTATGATAGTGTCAGTACAAGGAGATTAACAATTTAATGGTCTTCCTGGGGCTGTAATCTATCCTTACAGTCACCTTTGTTCTACAAATGCATTCACTACAATTCCCAAGAAACCTTGTTCACTTTTCTTAGTCACAACAATCTAAAATTGCCTTTCTTAGCCCACCAACTAGCTTTGCATTCAAACTCGCTGTCTTCTTTTATTTCCCTATGTTTTCCTTAGCAAGGAAGATTTACGGTTATCTTAGAAACGGCAATGGCCACCTCTTCCAACTGCCCTCTATTGGGAATATGGACAGTTGCCTTGAAGGCAAAGCTCGTCCATGTAACTGCTCACAATCTGCCCACCAACACAAAAACACCTACTCAGCTCATATAGGTAAATGAAGCAACTGCCAATCATATCATAATGACCCTGCTATGGCGGTCAAAGGAGAGAAATCATTGCCAAGAGGAATAACCTAGCTCTCGCAGCCCAAGAATAATTAGATAACTCACCAACAACACATAAGATAGTTGCTAACTGTTGTGACGTTTTCACACATCGCCCCATTCCAACTGGGGACCCCCTTTTTCCTCGCTTTCGCCGTCATTTTTGCTTTGATCTTGCAGTTTCTTGCCCTGATCCATGAAGCTAGGAAAGAATGTCTGAGCAGTCAGCTCACAGGGAACATTAGGAATGCTTGAAATAGTGAATTTTCCTGAGGATAAGTGAAACCCTAACTATCATTCCTCGATCAAAATTGACCAATCCATGGCATAAGTCCATCATTCCATAAGGAAGGTCCTGATCCTTCACTCTGTCCACAATTCCAATCCAGGAGTTTCTGTCCATATTTCTGGTCCAGGAGTCCTTGTCCACAGTTCCAATCCCTGTTTCAAACTTTAGAGTCTGGAGGTCCTCGTTCACGATTCCATCCCGATGGTCTTTGTCCTAAGTTCCTGTCTAGGGTCCTGCTCCAAAACCCACCATGATTTCTGTTCCAGAGTTCTAAATCCAGAGTCCGGGGTGCACTGAGGGCTTGTCATTCCTTGGCAAAACTCATCGATCCCCGACTTGAAGTAATGGAAAGTTCCAAAGATGACTTCAGGGATTCCATGATAAATGAGGTAGTTCCTCGTTCCAAGGTATAAATCCTCGTTCAAATGTCAAGAAGCTTCATCAGGAGTGAATAGAAATTCCACAGTTTAAGGCAGGAAAACCCAAGGCCCAGTCCAACTTGAGACTTGGAAGATCCTCAGGAAGGAATTCCTGAACTGGATTTTCCTTGACGAGAACATTCCTGAACTAGACATTCCTTGACCCACTCCAAAATGCATCTCTGGACAGGAAAATTCCTTCACTTAGTGAAATTTGCAAACAAGGAATTCAAGGATCATTCCATTCCAAGATCCACCCTGAAAACCGCGACTTTTTGCTCGGAGGAATTTCAATCAATAAGGTTTTCAGGGACTTAGAGCAATTTCGAAAACGTTGTATATTCAATCCCCCTCCGAAAGACTTAGAAACTATGCACAGGAATATTCCTGGTCGCATATTCCAGTACCAACTAGAATATGCGCCCAGGGAAGAAATTCCTTCCTAGTCGCATAATCCAGTAGGTACTGGATTATGCGCCTAGGGATGATTTTTGTCTTGGTCGCATAATCCAGTACCTACTGGATTATGCACCCCAGGATCAGGATTGTCCTATTCCACATTCCTGTCTAGTCTGGACTATGCAACTCATCAGGAAATCGTTCTTGGACTAGTCTGCAAGTGTTTGAATGAAGAATTCACCGTCTGTTAGGAAAATTTCACCATGGATATTGAAATTCCTTGAGGGGATAGAGTGAACACCTCGCTTTGGATCCCATGTTAATAATTGAACCTCTAATGAAGCAAACTAAAGTTCACCCTTTTGCCAAAAATTGAAACAGGAGGACAAATCCTTAGTCAAAATCAGGCTCAAAAGTCCAAGTCGCATTATCCAGTTGAGAGTGGAATTTGCGCCCAGGAGAGCTTTTTGTCCAGATCGCAAAATCCACTTCCCCTTGGAGTTTGCACTCCTGGAAGGTTTTTGTCCAGGTTGCACATTCTTGACCCAGATGGAATTTGCGCTCCTAGACAACAGGACTCCAATTCCCTTTGAAAAATGCAAAATAAGATAATTCTTGTCCAGAATGAAAGAAGCAACAACCTTCCGTTTGAGTGAGATTCCACAAGAGAAAATTTCCAAGACTTAGCAAAATTTTGACAAAAAGACTTGAAATAAAGTCTGAGAGAGAAGAAGTCCAGACTCAGGAAGAAGTTATCCATGGTCGCATAATCCAGTCACTCAAGGAATCCCCGACCAAGTGGAATATGTAATCCAGTCACTCATGGAATCCTCGACCTTAAGGAATCCCCAACCAGAAGGAATCCCCGACCTAAAGGAATCCTCGACCAAGTGGAATATGTAATCTAGTCACTCATGGAGTCCCCGACCTTAAGGAATCCCCAACCAGAAGGAATCACTGACCTCAAGGAATCCCCGACCAAGTGGAATATGTAATCCAGCCACTTAAGGAATCCCCAACCAAGTGGAATATGTAATCCAATCACTCATGGAATCCCTGACCTTAAGGAATCCCCAACCAGAAGGAATCCTTGACCTCATGGAATCCCCGCCCTTAAGGAATCCCGACCAAGTGGAATATGTAATCCAGTCACTCATGGAATCCCTGACCAGAAGGAATCCCCGACCTCAAGGAATCCCCGAGCAAGTGGAATATGTAATCCAGTCACTCATGGAATCCCCAACCAGAAGGAATCCCCGACCCAGTGGATTATGCGCTCCAGGATAGGTGGATTCCCTGACCAGGTGGATTCCCCGACCGATTGAAATCCTCGACCATCGACCCTGGGAGAAAAAGACAAAAGAACTAAGTCGGCTAGGTGATGGAGTATGGCGGCTAGGTTTTTTTATTCCAGCAACCTAGGTCGGCCAAGTGGCAGGGGGGAAGTCCAAACGCCTATATAAGGAGGCCGCCCATGTCATTTCATTCATTCAAACTCAAATCCAAGATAGAAGAAGCATATTTCATGTTCAAACCAAGGGCAGGAGTAAGTATTCCAAGGAAGATTTTAGCATTCAAAGAACAGATCACCCCTAGGAGGACAAATTTCATCAGGACCTGGAATTCCTAGCTGAGGAATTCCAGTCCAAGGAATCCTACTCCCTCCTTCCAATTGCTCCCTGACCTGGAAATTCCTCCTATCCATGCCTGGTAACCCTGGAATGAAGGAAAAATGTGAAGAATGCTGGAGAATGAGGGAAATCCTTTGTTTGTTCAGGAATTTATAAGTGAAATTGATCAAAACTTGCATAATCATTCATGTTTCATTTCATATTGCATTGCATTTATGGATTTTGTGCATCATGACTATTCAAGGTTTCCCTTGTTTTGCAGGAATCCAAGACGAGGATAAGTTCCATGAGGAGGATGAACAAGGATGATTCGGGGCAAGTAGGATGGATGCAAAGAGTTCAAGCGCCGGAAATGATTACCATTTCAAGGATCCAGGAGTTCCGACAATAAGAAGACCACACATGCATACCGAGGATTTGTGAAGGAAATCACTCCAAGTCCAATATTAGGGATTCCGGTTCCGGACAAGAGGATCAATCCTTGGAAAACCATGAGGATACACTTCATGTTCACATCCATCGAGAAGAACGAGAATCCGCTCCTAGAGCAAGGATCCGTGCCGGTGCGGGAATCCAAAGGGAAATACAGCAGGGATGGAATTTCAATTCCAAAGTATACAACACAGAGACAAAATTCCAAGGATCACTCCAAGAATTCCATTAGGATTGACTTGATTTCTAGCCTGGAAGGAATTCCACAGCAAAGTTCCTTGACCACCTGGATTGTGCGCCCAGGAAGAAAATCATTCCAAGTCGCAAAATCTTGTTCTAGGTGGAATTTGTGACTAGGACAAGTGGATTCTAGGACACCATGAAATTTGCGACCAAGGAGCAGGTTGAGCTGGGCAATTGACTGGTCTCACCTACCTACCAGGCAGCTTAGTTAGCCTGACGCCTAGGACATGTGGCAGCCTTCTACTTGTCTTATGACATATTTCCACCTACCTTTTAGGGTTTGCACGTTGATAGAGGAAATCTGATCTTTTTTCACCTCGTTTTCTAGCTAGTCTATAAATAGGCTGAGGGCACCTCATTTAGGGATCCCTCCCTCTCTCTCTTTTTTCCATCATTCTGTTGCTCCTAGAGCACCCTAGTAGCTAGTTTTCATTTCTGCACTATTTTTATGAGCTGAAACTCCAAGGATCAGTTGGATTGTTGTAATACAGACTTCTAAAGCAATAATATAGGCATTGAAGAATGGTGTTCATATATTTCTTTGGATTTTTGGCATGGTCTTATTGATTTCTTGGAGCAAATCTAAAAGATATTGAAGTTCTTTCTTGTATTTTCATGCTTTTGTTAGATAGATGTGATGGAAATGTTCTTGTTGAATGATTGAAGTTGATTTGTTCATACCATTTGTGATTTGTGGCTTGCAAATCACTTTGTATGTTTAGTCTGAACGTAATCCATGCTTAACTTCGACTGTTTCTGTATGATCAATTCCATGTTCCATGATAGGACAATGTGAAAATCTCTGCCTCTACCCCAGAAGATTGCACCATCTCTGCCTAGTTGTTGTCGCATGACGAAGTAGAGGACTGGTTCCAGTTTCCATCTTCAACAACAGTCATTTCCATTGATTAGATTCCTGAACCCTTACCCCATCTTTTGCATTTTCTTTTAGATCTTCGTTAGGAATAGTCCGTAAGGAACCTCACTGAGAAATCATTCCCTATCCGGAAGTGGAACTAAGAGCCTAAGCCTTGTTTTCCTTGGAAGAGATAGTGAAATCCAGGCCTTTCCGTGGAAGAAACAGTGAAATCCTCGTCTCTCTGTTGGAGGAAGCAGTAGGTTCCAAGTTGTCCATTTGCGAAGGAGTTTCATTGACCCACCAATCCGAGTCCCAGGAGTGAATTCCATGTCCATGAAGGAGCAATCCCACGTAAGTCCCCCTCGTGATTACCAGCAAATCACATCATTCCACTGAGTCTATCCCTATGCATGTCAAGACCTGACACAAAAGGAACCTTGGAGCAGTCTCATTCGATCACATAGTTCAGCATCTGAGAAGCTTTATTCAAGAGAGGATAGGATACTTTGTGTTTTATTCTAATGTTGTTGGTGTCACAAAAACATCATCAACACTAACCTAGCTGGTGTCACCCATGATGGAAGAGAGACAACCAACATCAAGCCACATATGCAAGGCATTCTTCTATCTGAAATGAGCTCCTAATTGCTACAACTCACCCAAAATTGGTCTGCAACCATGAAGATATGCATGGCTTGACTCCACATGCAGCATGAAAATGTTTTGAACCACCATCTATAATGCCTACCTATTTTGACCCTTGCCATCCTATGTTATAGTTGATTAATTGTGCGCTGATCATGTTATTGGATCTTTATGAGATATGTTGTATTGTGTGTTTCATTAATGTATTGTGTGATTCTTATGATTATGTATCGTTGCACCGAACTTGTCAATGAGGTTGTTTTGCTATTTAGGTGTTCTGATGGCATAGTCTGGATGTTTTGTGGAGATGTTTTACATGACCATCGAGGTGTTTTTGATGAGGTTATGTATTGCCATTGGATTTCCAACTATGCACTATGGGATGCATATGTTGTGCCTGTGGATGTTAGATCATTTCAGTGTTTCAGCTTCACTGTTTTCATTTAAATGATATGTTAGGCGGGTAGAACTAGTTTCTTCATTGTGATGCTTTTATGAGTAATTGCACCTTGGTCGTATTGCTTGAATGGATGATTTAAGAGAAATGTGTTTGTTAAATATTTATGATTTAATTCTGTAATTTAATCATTCGCTTTGGCTATGGTTACGTATCGGGCAGATGTGCGTAACATTTGAATTGAGTGTGCAGGAAAATTACATGAGTTTGACCAATGAGTGAAATGTAGAGAATGTTGACATGGGATGCTTAGCCATCTCACCTTTGTCCTTGTGTTGTTGAAACCCGTGAAAACCATATCCAAGTTGATTGTGATTTTGGATCCCCTTGTGTCAAACCTGTGAATGTGTCTTCTTGGGTGATTTAAATTATTGCTTTTTGTGATTGCTTGATATGTGTTAAGGTTTATTAGCCTTCCAAAATAGTTAATCCTGTTGTTAATTGCAGGAAAAGTGTTTATTTATCGCTTGTGTGATTGTGCGTTTGCTTGGTATGTGCAAACGATTTAATGGTTCCTTCGAAATTAGTAGTTTATGCTATTATTCCTAGATTAGAGGAAAACAATTATTTAATTGAAGTTGCAAGGTTATTTAATTGCGGAAAGGCATTGTATTTTATTTATGTTTTGGAAATAATACATTGTGTGAAATGCATTCTAATTTGAGAAGTTAGAATTATTTCCATAAGTTAGAAATATTGTGATTATGTGAAAAAGAATTTATTTGAGTTGTAAGAAGTATTTAAATGTGAAAGGCTTGTATTTAATTGCCTTGTGCTTTGGAAATAGATTAATTGCTATTTATTAGAAATATCTATATAGGAATTATTGGCTTAAGTGAAATGTCTTTGGGAAAGAAAGAAAAAAATTTAAGGTAATTTGTAGTTAGAAGCATAGTTGGCAAACTCGGCGAGTACTCGCCAAATTTTTGCTTTGGTGAGTAACTCGGCAATTAACTTGCCGAGTTTTTCTGCTGAGTTTTTGCAAAAAAACTCTCAGAGTTTTCGCCAAAAACTCTCCGAGTTTTCGCCAAAAACTCTTCGAGTCTGAGCAAAAAACTTGCTAGACATAGTAATTGAGGCAAAAAGTTTTTTTTTTGCCGTCACAAATTTTTGGTCTGCCGAGTTTTTGATGAGTCCGAGTTTTCCAACTATGGAGAGAAAAAACTTTTTCATACCCTCTTTGGAAAAAAATTTGGATTTTTGCTTGCTTGGTGTGGAGTGGATTCCTGTTGGAAGGGAAAAGAATTAGATTGGAGTTGCCATTGGATTCCTTGAGGTAATCCTTGCTTTGTTTATGTTTAAATTTGAATTTTTATTAAGATTTTTATGTTGTAGGAATTTAATTTTGAAAAATTAATTTTCCCATCGAAACTATGGTGAAATTTTTCAAAAATGAAATGGGATGTGAAAAGTGTGTTGTTGGATAGAAATATAATAAGTGGGTATTCTTACAATTTCAGTTTTTACATTTTTCCGTTTTCGTGAAAATGACATGTATTTTCCTTCTAAACCTGCCTAAATCTTTTCGAAAATTTAATGTGTTTTGAAAAGTGTGATGTTGGGAAAATTGGGAACAAAAGGGTATCTTTCGATTTTTAAATTTTTATGTTTTTTAAAAAGGGAAAATTTTGGGAAGAATTTGGGAAGGATGCTTCAAGATCTGTCAATGGCAGACTCTGCATATTTGTGAAAATTATTAATTTTATTTTATGGAAATTAAATTTTTTGAATACTGCATGATGTGGAGTAATAATTATTCTGTTATGTCCCCAATTCCGGAGTGATGTCACATGGAGATTTTTGGTTAGCCTATCATCTATTCCCGTAGGCTAATGCATTGGTAAGAGAATAATTGGCTAGTTTGAGTTGGCTTCTACACATGGAGATTTGGAAAGTTAGCTCAACTAGTGTATTTTGAGCTATATGGAAAATGCAATATTAAGATTGTATTTTCATTCATTTGAATTTGATAAATAAGGGGGGAAAATGAAATATTTAATTACATTTTCCTTAATCTATTTTTATGGAGATGATGTAAATATGGATAGCTACAAGTAGGACCTATTTGTGAAGGAATATTGACAAGTCAAAGATGGGCCCAATTCAATTTCAAAGACCAAGGTATATGGATCGATGCATGAGGATCATTTAATATTATTTTATTTGAGCATTGTTTTTGAAGCCAACGTCTATCTATGAGGTGATCGATTTGCATAGAGGAGTGCCAAATTCCATTCGCCAAGGTTAGAGATATTTAAATTGCAAATTGATCATTGTGTGAAGTGCCAACGGCTAAGGAGGAGGCGATCAAGAGGTAAAAGCATTTAAAATTGTTTTGTTTAGTATTTTAAATGCAAATCTGCCATGTATGGACCAGCAGCTAAGGGGAGAAGATGATTTTAAATGTAAATTACATCATTGAATGCATTTGCCCAAGCAAGGAAAGGATCGATGGGTAGTTTGAAGGGTTTTAAATGCAATACAAACATAAAATCAAATGCATATAGCTGATCGCTCAAGGATGAGGAGGATTTTAAATGATTGCAAATCAAAAATTCAATGCATGAGGCCAAACGGCCTAGCTCAAAAGGATCGATCCATAGAGGGGGAGTCGATTTCATTTAAAATAATTGAAGATTGTTTTAAATGAAAGCATTTTTGGTGAAGCTCATTCAATATTGTTCAAATTCCTTGATTTTCATTGATGGATTTCAAAATACATTCCAAATTGGCTAAGAGGATGGACATCCAAGCTTGAGGAGTTTAAATAGATGACTTGAGCTTCATTTTGCAACTTTTGATCTCATGGTAAGCTTTTGCATTTTGTCTATTATAGCTGTAAATTGCATTTTCTAGTGATTTTTCTCAAGGTGATGCTCCCTTGAGTGTTGTGGTGATGATCCCATAATAAATTGTGAGATGTCATACAGATTTCATCATTGGATTGAATTTGCAGGTTATTTGAAGAGTTTGGAAGTGATAGTGATATCTATTTGAAGCTCTTGGCATAGAGAATTGACTACCAAGGTAGTTTAGTGAATTTGGAATACATTTTGGATGGTATTTTCATGTTTTGCAGGGTCTAATTTTACAACAGCAAGGTCTGATTTTTATAAAAGCGAATTGACATTGGAATTACAGGGCTTTTTAGGTGGAATTGATCAAGGGTTTGAAGGTTGAGGAGTTGTACTTGATAGAAGACCTTCCTATGCATCCATCGATTGCATTTGGAGGAGATATTTCATGAGATTTCTTTGTAAACCCTTGGATGGGCATAAAGTACACTTTCAGACGTCATATCAGCATACAGAAAGTTTATATCAGAATTTTATTGAAGCTCTTTCAAGGCTGTTTTGTGTTCATTTGATAGCTATTATCATTCAAAAGGGTTTGGGCAACATTTGTATGCAAAGATTGATGTATTTGGGCTTCATATTGGCTTGTAATTAAGTCTGATATAAAATCAAACATGGACTGAAATAAATTCCAGCCACTTGAAATTTTATGTTTCATTTGTTTGATGGTTCCATATATGAAAATTTGATGTGGGTTTGATTTGCTACAATTTCTTTGTTCATTGGTGATGTTTATTTGATTGAATTGTGCAAGAAATCTTATCTAACGTTGGCAAAAATTTCAGTATATATTGGTAGGGTATTTTACATATTCCATGGATTTTAATTTTCATGTGCATTGGGAAGCATGCTTTTGGGGAGTTGCTTCTTTCCTATTTTCAAGTTCCTTGAAGAAAATTGACCCCTGAATTGTGTGGGGTAGGGAGATATTAGTAGAATGCTTGGGGTGGTTAGTTACCCAACTCGTTGGACAAGGTTGGAAGCCAGGAGTGAGTTGAAGAAGTGCCTCTTGAGCTTGCTTATTTAAAATGTGTGTTTAAGAGTGATTGATGTACATCTTGAGGCTCTCATATGTGAGTGAATTTGCATACATCTTGAGGCTCTCATGTGCGAGTGATTGGTGTACATCTTGAGGCTCTTATGTGTGAGTGGTGGCGTACATCTTGAGACTCCTATGAGAGTGATTGACATTCTTTCTTGAGGCTCGTATGAGAGTGATGGTGTCCTTCTTGAGGCTCTTATGTGTCTATTTCTTCATTGTGCATTGATTGGCATGTGTGCCATATGTTTCCTTATATGCTGATTTGGTGTGAGTTGCCACATATGTGCTGTGTGCATTGATTGGCATGAATGTAGCCATGTATTCTTTGGATGTGTGTGAACTTTGGCCTTGATAGCAGTGTTGCCATGATCCTCTTCTCCGTAGCTCAGGGGTTGTCTAGAGTGGCATAGACATCTATTGCGCTCGACGATGGTAATATGATAGGGTGGTGGGTAACATTTCCCCATTGGTCCTTCAAGAAGATCTCTTGGGAGCTATAAGAGTTCCTTGTGCATTATTTTATAGTGTGATCATGTTGTATTTGGTGATTATTGGAGCACTTTGGAGGTGGCTTATTATGGTTGTAATATTATTCTTTGTATCGTTTTTATATTGGAGTGTGATCCTTCCATGTTTGGGAAGTAGCCTCCTTCATGTAATTGTATTAAGATATCATATGGATGAAAAATGATCCTTGTTTTGGAAGGAATTTGTCATGTTGTGAAAGTTGTCTTAATTGTTAAAAATTAAAATGATTAAATTGGCATGTTGGAGCCCTCTTTTATATATGATGTTATTATGTATATGGATGTTTTTGTGTTATGTTGTGCCCACATAATGGATGAGAGCTCCATCTTTGTATTTGGCCTGTCTCGACATTGGTGTCGAACGAGAATGGCTTTCCGTATGGCATTTTTCACATTTGGCATGTATGTTAGTATGAATTGGGAGATGTATATTATCTATACTTGAATTGTTATCATGCTTTTGAGTTAGTTAGCAAGTTGATTAATGGTTAGTGAGTAGATGCATTGTGAATTAGATCCATGTTGGATGTTTCATCCTTGCGAGGCATCGTGATCGATCCTCCTTTTGGCTTGTTGATTGTTTGTTGACATTGCTTGGCTTGTTGGCCATTTGTCAATGTTGGTTGTTCTTGTCATGTAGAGAAGTGTGTGTTTTCGTTTCTACCTTCTCTCTTGCGCCTTTGTGTGGCACTTTGGTGGTTTTCGTGCTTGTGTGTGCAATTGTGACATGCGAGTGTTGCAATTGCATTGCAAAAAATTTGCTCATCCTATGTTTGTCAGCTAATGTCCTAGTGTAAACGCTAGGACATTACACCATCAAGTTGCTTGTAGCATCAATGCCCAAACATACTCTCCTTATCCTACCGTTTTGACTCTTGTGGCATTGCTAAAAGTAATAGGAATCACCCTCATTAACAATTCTAGCAAAAGACAATGCTCCCAATTGCTTAAGAAGCCTGTAGCCGTAGAGAACACCTACAGCAGTGCTACAGGTTACCTTGCGGCCTAATAGAACACTTCTAGCACCTGCAACAGCTAATATAACACCTGTAGAAGCTAATCAGACTTCTGTAGCAGCTTTGTGATCACCTGTAGCATTGCTACAGGCAACTTACACCTTGCCCCCAAGGTATTTGCAGCCTCCTACAAAAGTGCCCAGCTGGAAAATCAGCCGATCTGAACTTCTGTGTCAAGTTTTTTGGATCAACATATTCTGTAAAGAGTGAAAATGAGTGACTATGGAGTGGATATGTATGGAAAATATGAGATCATCTTCCTCATTGCAAACTTTGTTCCAATCTTCCATTATTGTTGAGCAGCAGTGGTTATTGCTGGGTTCAATCCACCTAATTTAATGACACTGAGATGCTTGGATATGATGATCGGTGGCACAATCAGAAAATCTGTCTACTAAATGCAGACCAGATATGGTATCAGTGGCATTTAACATCACCAATTTGGAGCTTTTGTGTATGCCAAGGTAGTGAAAGATGACACCACCAAGATTTGAGGGATTGGAAATACCCTTGATTGCTTCAATC
Organism: Cunninghamia lanceolata; assembly: GCA_027924645.1. Taxonomy (NCBI): domain Eukaryota; kingdom Viridiplantae; phylum Streptophyta; class Pinopsida; order Cupressales; family Cupressaceae; genus Cunninghamia; species Cunninghamia lanceolata. The sequence continues at coordinate 682,805 of BSBN01001059.1, read as the reverse complement.
TGTTGATAAGTGAACAACTGGTAGGCAGATGGATGCTCAAAATTGGGTCAAAATTTTTATTTTTTATAATTGTTCAAACTATGTCCCATGGGCACCATAGTGGGGTGTTTAGTGGTGGCGATTTGTTTGTTGCTAAATACTTTGGCAGAGGTAAACTGATAAAATATCCATTGGGATGCACTGAATCCATATGGAACAAAACCTAGCCACTTGTCAAACCACCTTGGACCTTTATCACCAAGCTGGAGATCAAAGTGATTTTTTTGTATTGTTGGGGATTTTGATAATCAGCTGCCACATCTAATGTTGGAAGAAAGGTCTATGCTTGGCACAAACACCCTTTATGTTAAGATTTTGGTGGTTGCTGAAATTTGATTTTTGATATTGTGAAGGAACATTTCTTTGGATTGTGCTTCAACATTAGAGGTTTTGTTGTTTCATTCTTTCTAGGGATACAAGATGATAAAGCTCAGTTCTATTAGGTGAATAAATTTTCGAATTTGCATCTGACCTCTGTGCCTACACCAATTTTTACTCTGTCCTATAGATTATCAACCTTATTTAGTTTTGTATAGAATAAAATTGCACAAAAGATCCAAGTTTCCTACTAAGAAGGCAAGTGAGAAAAGATATTTCGCTGTTTCTTCTCCTACCTGGCAATTGGGGTAGATTCTTGGCCCAATAAAATTATAAAACCTTTCTTCCTTAGTTGATCACGTGTTAGAATTTCGTTGTGCAAGCATGTCTAGAAGGTTAAATAGGCAGAGGACGTGCATTCACCAGCTGCAGTGAAGGCACATCTTATCTGGTCCTTAGCCTCTGATTTATTGAGCAGTTGATGAAGAAAAAGTTTTGTGACCTGGTCATATGATGTCTAGAGATTTCATTCAAATCTACCTTGTCTTCCCAACTCCAGTTTTGTCCTGTGGCCAGGGTTTGAGAGCACTAACTTGCAACTTTGGTTAGGTTCTCTGCCTGTAGGTGTGTCTGTTAAATTTGGAGTTCAGGATTAGAGAGCTTAGGAAATCTGCCCAGCTTTCTTCCAAGAATCTAACGTCTTACCATCCTCTATCTTCCAAGTTATTAGCCCCTACAAAAGCAATATACAACCTGTTCTGATGTCCCACTTGTGGATGCATTGAAGCCATCCTAGACAGTGATTGATGCTTATAAATTATCTTGTTGGTATGCTTGAGCATTGCAGCTTTGTGATAGATGCCTGTAATTTATATACTTGTGGCAGTGCATGTAAGTGTCCCATTTTAAAGATAACTCATCCCTTTTGTAGATGCTTGTAAGTTGTCTTGGGATTTTGTTTGCACTTGTAAATCCCATTGGAATATTTGATCATTGAACCCTCGGTTGATGCATGTATCCTGAATCTAGATACCTTGTGATTTACACTCATAAGTTATCCTATAGAAACACTTGAGTATTGACATTGTTGGGTGATGCATGCAATTTGCCCCAATTTTGTTGATGGATGCAAGTTGCCTTATTAACGTTCACCAAAGTCATCCAAACAGTGGTTCAAATATGTAAGTCATCCCCATAGTGGTTCATGCTTCTAATTTGTAATTTGATGATGATATCATGATACAAGAAGCTATCTTTCAAAAATATTATGTTATTAGTATTGTTGGTATTCATATGATATGGATAATTCAAGCTATATGCAAAGAAGATTTGGTTGGAGTCAAGTAACTTACAGTAGCAAACATCAAGGTATGGCCATCTCAGTTCAACTCTTATTAAAAAATATTAGTATTGCTTCAAAACTCAAAAGGAATAAAACTAATAGTGAAAATATTTTATTGCAGATTCAATAACAGAAACACGGTCTGAATGGCCTTGTAACCAGACCAATTATGTAATGGATGCACAAGATATAAAATCTGTGACATACATAGAGCAGATCTTAAGACGATAAAATGAGTATAGAACATAGAAAATGATTTAGTTTTCATAAAGTTAACAGGTGTTTCAATATAAAAAGATGGTTGCCCTCTGTCTCTTCATTGTGTTATCCACCACAAGCAAATCTGGAGAAAGAATCAACAACTAAAATTTTAAGGTAATACTATAGTTGGCAGACTCTGACTCCGCAAAAACTCGGCAAACCCAAAATTTGCGACTTGGCAAAAACTTGGCAACTTAACATTAACAGAAATACTTAAATTTTATTAAAAAACAATTTTTTTTACAAAATTCAATGACAAAATGTATCCAATGAGTCCATAAATGAGTACAAAAGTGTTTTCTATTAGATCTGGTCTATGTTCCATGAAGTTTCTGATGGGGAGATGGGGGGGCAGGTTTTCGGACGAGGGCACCAACTACCAAGGACCTAAGTTTGGGCACAACAGGGGTATAGTGGTGGGTGGGGGTTTGGGGGTAGAACCCCAGTGGGGTCGAGGCGCAACGCCCCCAATGGGGTCGAGGGGTAGCACCCCTCGCAGGTTCCGGGGGCAGCCTTCGGTACCACACAAACCTTCACGGTATCACTATGTTTTTTGCAATACCAAGTCCTTACTTTTCCTATCCTAATACTCACTCTTGCAGCCTTTAGCCTTTCTCATTTTTTCACTTTTGTGACTGCTTAGGGTGTGAGTTGGGCCCATAGACCATTAGGGTTAGGGTTACTAGCACGAAGATCCAAAAAATATTCTAATTTTGAAAAAAAAAAAAAAAATTGCCTTAGTTGCTGCGTCTGGCGAGTTTTTCACTCAAACTTGCCGAGTTTTTGCATTTAACTTGCCCAAAACTGAGCGAGTTTTTGTCAAAGACCCTACATAAAAATTCGGTGAGTTAAACTTGAAAAAACTCGGCACGAAAAAAAACTTGCGCATTTTTGAAAACAACTCGGCGAAAACTCGCTGGGTCTGCCAACTATGGTAATACCATGCCCAAGAGAATCTGATTGATGTTCTAGCAGAAGCTACAAAATACAATGGAAGCAAAAAAAGGAAGGAGCATGATATCTCCAAAATATAGAAGACAATGATCAACAACAACAAGCAACCATAATTCCATGATATGAACAAATCCAACCTTAGGCATAATACTACTATGTGTGGAAATTTGTCAACATGGAACTATTGACCATCAATAGGTCACAAATACCAAAAAAATTCTACATCAACACTGCTTTGGACAGTCTCTCATAAAAGTTAAATGCTAAAAAGATTGAAAAGGCACTCATATTTTTGTCAACAACAATGACCTATTGGTAATTTAAATCACACGAAATTGGCAGCAATGAGCAAACACAAAATATAATGGCAGAAATATGAGGAAAACTTTTTCCTCAAAATTATGAGTCCCTAGGAAGCTAACATCTGCCAGTCTAAAGAAGAAGAAAAATATGAGAACTCATAGAACTTTTTGACCAAACTTATTACATGTGACTGCATCAACTCACTCCAGCAAAATTGCCGCTGCCTCTTGGCACTCAGCTACCCTTGAGTTATATCCTGGTTTGCTTGATAATGCATGCTTCACGCCTGAAAATGCCAATAATATTTTGTAGGACTTCAGCTCTTCATAAATACTATTTCCATTGGATATAGGAGGATGTATCAACTTGTAGTCTTTGTTCTGTAGAAGCACCGATAACAGTTAACACCTTAAGAAATGATTGTATGCCTAAGAATATCAATGAAATAAATGCTCTAACAAGGAAACTAAATTAATTGTTGAAATATTCATGCAACATTCAAAGATATGCATTTCGTAATTACATACAATATTTGATAAACTTTAGGGCTTCATTCCTTATTATTATTCTACTGAACTATAATACTACTACCACTCCAAACAATTGTAGAATTGAAGCAACTAATCCCAGCCATAGAAGCAAAAAGCACCAAAAGAACACAATTACTCGCCAGTATATGTGGAATAGCAGTCAGGGCGTACTGGGTCAAATCGCCATGACATTTTTTTATGTTTGACCAGGCTGTAATTTAGTGATTGAGATGGGGTGTAGACATGTGTTAGACCTGGATTCAGGTTCCAGTGTGTGCAGATCCCTTACTTCAATTTGGAAGTTTGGCCCAAAAGGAATTTCCAGAAAATGAAACTGGACTCTAATAGCTCTCTTGCTGGGATTTAAATAAAAAAGGAGAGCTTGCATCATATCAAAAAACAAATGATAAATACTTCAGAAAACAAAAAACTGACCAAGAATATTTCTTGTAAGAAAAAGATCACAATCAAGCAGTCTCTATTTTCCTGACATGTTGTTTGAATTTTGAACGAGTTGTTCTATCCCATCCAGGCTATAACAGTCAGTCGGTATCCAGACTAGAGTGTTTTCCATGTGCGTTTTATTAACTACCTTCAGCTTATATGTTGCAGCTTAAAAATTGGCAATTTAAAGTGTCAAAATGGAATTTGATATTTTTGAAAAAAATCTATAACAGCATTATTGAATAGAAAAGACCCTTGCACTTGTGAAAAATCCCAAAAACCGGACAATGATGCCTCTTAAAAAGATTTGGAAGGTGTAGGCCTACATGGGGCATGTGATGGATAATTGATAGAGTAGGCCAACTTAACCAACCTCAAAACACATTTACATCGTTCTCTCTCATCAATAACACATTAATAGCCACATGGTGCATAGCAATGAGAATCAGATCTGTTATGGTGGAGGCTTAGGGGTATAAGCTAGGTTACTGGGTTTTGTAGAAACCCTGGCCAAACTAGAATTGGTTCAGACCAGGTTCTGACTGGGTTTGCTACAGTCCTGCCTCAGGCCTCTGCAATTTGACCTGGGTATGTCTGAACATAACCAGACAGAATCCCGAGGCCCTGGGCGATCCCAGGGAGAAACTACTTGGGACTCATTTTCAAAAAGAAAAAAAAGAAAAAGAAAAAAGCATAAAAATAAAAAAAAACCTAAGCCTAACTAACAACATTCCCTAGTTTTGATCAAGAATGAGGGGCACGGAGCTGCTATTCAATGTCATTTGCATGGTGCAGCTAGTGGGACTGGCATTGGCACTGCTCATCCTTCCAACAAACCAGCTGATGACATTGATGCTTTCGATAAAGAGCAGTATGATGATTTCTATTGATTTTACATGTGCAGATGCACTAAAATCAGCTGTGTTATGTATTTAGTTTTGTGCAAATAATGTATATTTCTATATATTTTATATATAAATTGAACAGCTGAACCTAGGGAAAAAAATGACAAATCCTTAAATCCAAATCCTAACCAACATCATAGGGTATAATCATAGTGATGTAGGATTTGGAGTCTGTTACTCATATGGAATGCTCCCACAACACTTCTAGATCACTTTTGCTGCCCAAAGAAGGATGATACAACCATAGTTTCAAGGACTCATTGGAAACTCGCCAAAATTGGCAAGTCCTAAGGCTAAATAAGTCCCAAAGATTCAAACTTGGTTCTTGGTGAGTCTAGTCAGACTCACACGTCTCACCGAGTCTCAAGCCTCAAACTCGACCATTAAAACAGAGGTAGAAAAGTTGGAAAAAAGCCAAAAAACAAACTAAAACCTAAAACCTTAAAAATGACCTACATCACTTCTAAATGCTATTAAGAGAAAACAAGAGCATCTAAGGCTAAAATACAATCCATTGAGGGAAAAAACCAGGAAACATATTGGCAGCAAACATAGTTAGGGGCTAGTTATTGCTCTATGGCTTCACCACTCACATATTTTGAAGGGTTTAGAGTCTGTCAGATTGGTTAAAAGAAATAAAATTATGAAATGGAATGCGCCATGAAGGTCTATGTAGTGTCGACCTGGCTGAGGGTTGTCACTCCCAAACCCCGTACTTCACTTTTAAAAAGCAAAAACAAAATCATTTTGGGCCATCCCAGATGAAAAGCAATGCTTTTTTATTTTCTCGTATCTCAAGTTTTTCCCAATTAAATTACATTTATACTTTTGGGTTGTTGAGTCAATCCTGATCCCAAGTAATGCTACTATGGTCCTAGCAGCATTGCAGACTTGTCTGAGATACGAGTGCAAGAACCCACATAGAGCTAGTGATGTTGGGCCGAGTGATATAGGCTCCTCTCTACCATAGTTCATGACTCCATGTTGTGAATTTTGTTTTTGATACCATGGATATCATGATCCGTGAGTTTTGTACACCTAAAACACTTGAGAATGTTTATGTATTTAAAAATGTTGTTTCGTTCAACTCAAATCCGCTTTTCTACTCATTTGAACAATGTAAACTTGTGTATGTGATCAAAGTAGCTTCTAATTGATAAGTTTATTACGTCTTCAAAGTTGATTTTGTTAGAATATAAGGCTTACCTTTTGTACTAAAGTCACCATAGTGACTTTGTGGTGTGTAATAATGTTTGCTTTTATTAATATTTAGGATCTTGGACAAGTGTCATGTTTATTTATTGTTGGTTACATCTCTCAAACTCTATATATGGAGATGAACCTCTTTGTAACAAACACTCCAATATTTTGTAAAATTATATTATTATATTGTGTTATTTGAATGTATTCATAGCTCTTTTCTTAATATGGTATTAGAGCCACCATTCAATCAAGGAAAGAAGTCAGGTTGTGCAAAGTCCAATTGCTAGGGTTTTTTGTTTAGAAAACCACAGACATTTTCCTGGGTATTAGTAGAGCAGCAAAACCTGTGAGAATCCCAATCTAAAGGTAGTTGCATGGGCCCTTGAATAGTACTTGTCGAAGTAGTGGAAGCATGTTTTAGAATGCGGGAAAAGTTTGTTGGACATGTTGTCATTGATGTCAAGAAGGTAGTCATGATTGTTATCATTAATGAACAGACAAGAGTATAGGAAATGGTTGTCATTGATGTCAACATAGCAATATCATTGAATGCAAGGTGTAAATATTGTTGTTCATGTCAAAGGTGCATAGACAAGATGATTGTCATTGATGTCAAGCAGGAATACGTTGTTCGAGATTATTGATGTCAAAAATGTATGAAGGAGATTGTTAGATTGATGGTAAGCATGCAATCAATGGAAGCTTTGAACAAGCAAGAGAATAGGTGGTAAGCAAAGCAAGTATGGTTGCATACATACTGTGCAAGACATCTAAAAGATAGACATATTGGTTTAAGTTCTCCAAGTCGATAAATAGACAAGAGTTAGAAACATAGATATACTTGGCAGCACTTAACATATGATGAAATGGAGCAAATCATTTATAATAAAGAAGGTGTGTGAATTAAATCCCAAAGCTGCGATTTGTTTGTGAGGAAATAATGAGAATTTTCCTATGGCAGCGCTCTATGTAAAATGACTTAAGCTTATAATGAGAAAAGGATTCAATTTGTTATAAGTGAGGATTTAAACAAATTAGCAAGGCCGACTATTTGTTGATGCTAGCCGACTTCATATTGTAGCACTTCACATATCCATATAAGACAAAATTGTCTTATTCAAATCATTAATGTAATGTGCTATTTATAAAATACAAGAGGTGCGATCTATTAGTGTGAAGAATGCGAGTTGTATTATTGAGAAATCCGGTTGGTTAATAAGTTTAAAAAGGACAGCAATGATATTACATGGCAGCGCTTCTTAAGTTAAGGTTTGAAAAGATTTGTTAATAAAGCATTCCATATGGATATGGAGCAATTTAAAAAACAAAAAAACAAAAAAAAAACGAGGATACGATTTGTTAAAGATGGTGTGATTTGTTAATTATAAAGGAGGTGCAATTTATTTAAGGCAGCATTCAAATTTGAAGTGGTGCGGTTATTAAAAAAGAGAAGAGATTAAGTATTAATGTATGAAGTAATGCATTTTGTGAAGAGGTGTAATTGTGTTATGTGAAATGGCAGAAATTTAAGTATGAAGAGGTGTGATTTAATAAGGAGTTGTGTCCATTACAAAAAGATACATCACTTCATAAAGGACGTCTCTCTTGAGGATGTATAAAATATAGAAGAGAGTGAGTTGGAAGTAAGAAGAATGTGGAATTAAAAAGCAGATCTAGAGCAGAAAAAATGAAGTGTAATTCAGATTTATATCTGAATATATGAAGTGAGTATTAATATTGTGAAGAGAAATAGATGATGCATAATTTGGGGACAGATTTATAAGTGAAATTAAAGCAGACTTTAAGGCAGAAATAATAAAGGAAAGTATTACATTAATTGAGATCAATTTGTGAAGGAAAGTTGTTGCATCATCATCAAGTAGACTTGTGAAGGAAAGTATTGTATTATCTACAAACGAAGTCTTGAAGGGAAACACTTGTGTGATAACCGTTAGATCATTTACAAGCAGAGTTGTGAAAGGAAGTGCATATATAATCAGATTGTGAGGAAAGGAGAACAATATCATCCATTAGAGAATTTGGAGGTTGGTGTCTATCAAAATAAAAGATTGGTGTCTCTTATTGAGTTGGTGCTCAGTTGTGGGGATTGGTGTCTCCAGTAGGTTGGTGCTCACAAAAGAAGAATTGTAAGAGAAGTAGGTTGGTGCCTACAGAAGAAAATCAATATATATAAGCAATATTTTGCCGTGGTTTTCTCCCCCAAGGGTTTCCACGTGAATCATGTGTTCTTTGCGTTCTTAATTGCTAGATCTTGCATATGTGTGTAGCTGTTGTGATTGATTAAGTTTGGAAAAGTAAAAGTTTGTATTATATTGATTCACCCCCCTTCTCAATATAACCATGTGCTCATCAAAATTTTTAGATCACGTGTCGTGAAAGTCTTTGGTAGCGGATTGGGTTGCATTGCAAAAAATGAGGGCACGTAGAGGAGAAATCATGGGTTGTAGAGCAAAAACGTCATTAGAATTCCAATTGTGGTCAAGAAAAAATAAAAATGCAAGATTACCAAATTTCATGCACTCTTAGAACCATGAGTTGAAGGTAACAAGTTTTGTAGAGAGGTTGCACAATCATGGGCTCAATTTCAATGGTGATCATAGTCGGCGTAGAAAAAGGGTGTGACACAGCCAGGGCACGACATTTTTCAGTCATGGTTGTTGACAATATTTTCTTTTTCTTCAAGGGTTTCAAATTTAAGTACCCACAAATTTGTTCAACTTTAAAAAGGAAATTCCATTAGAATTTTTTTTTGGGAAAGGGTTATCTTTTCTTTTTTTTAAGACTGGAAACTCCATTAGAAAAATATTCTAGCCTCAACTTCCACACTTGAAAAGTAAAAATCTAGATGCAATTGATGAACAAGAATTTGTGGGGAATAGTAAATGGGAATGAGAAACCACATACAGATACAAATAAATTACTAGATTGGCAAAGCAGAGATGATAAAGCCAAAGTCATTATTGGTCTTGCTCTCTCCAATTCCAAGTTACATCATGTAGATCTTAAAAAATCGTCCGAGGAAATCTGGGATAATTTGGATAAAATGTTTGAAGCAAAAACGATTAATGCATAGTTTTCCCTAAAACTTTAGCTATTCAAATCCAAGATAGATGATGGAATCACTATGTCTAGCCACATAAGCAATATAAGGTCTCTCATTAGACAACTAGCAAAAGTTAATGCTACAATAGATGAGAGGATGCCAAAGCCATTTTGTTAAACAATCTGCCTTCTAAATACAACAATGTGATTTTCACTCTTAGTTAGATACATTCTCAAACTCTAGAAGATATGATTTCATCTATCTTAGCTGAAGAAAAGAGAACAACTACATGAGATATAGAAGGTGATCCTCAACATGAGAGTGCATTATACTCAAGAAATAATTGTAGAAGATTAGATAAATACAAAGGGGAGATTGAATGTTATTATTGCAAGAAAAGAGATCACACCGCTTGGAACTATAGAATTCAAGCCAATGATGTTCTCAAGTGAAAGTTCAAAGACAAACCAAATGAAGCTAATATAGCCATTGTTGAAGATCCACTGAATGTTGACAAAGGCGAAGAATTTGTTGACGAAGAATACATATTTTAGGAAGCCCACACTTTAAAGACAGGAAGGGATCTATTGTAGATGAAGCTCAACATGGATGGTTGCCTAGTTAGTTTGGAAGTTTGTGTATCTTGGGAATTATACCCTCACGAGGGGTCATGAGACAACTTGATGGAGCGCCATGAATGTAGCTCAACATTGATGGTTGTCCAATAATTCAAAAGATTCGTAATTCGAGAGTTTGGGGAGGTGGAATCCGAGAACTTACGAATTCAACTCGGGAGCTTTATGGAGCTCTACCTAGTCCAAGAACTATTTTCAAGGAGAAGCTTTTGAAAAATATATGGTTTTGTTTAGTTTTGATGTTTCTAATTTTCAATCAGTGTGTTAGCATGTTTTTCTTTTAGTACAGTAGGCCTAAAGAGGGGGTGTTAGAATTTAAGGCTTACCTCTTGTAAAAAAATGTTAGCTATTATTAGTATTTATAATCTTGGACAGGTGTCACATTTATTTATTGTCAATTACATCTCTCAAACTCTATATAAAGGGATGATCCTCTTTGTAATATATAAATGTGTTTTTGTAATTTAAAAAAAAAATTATAGCTGCAATGCCTGCAAACCCTAAATATTTTTATTTTAATTTAATTATAGACCATAAATGTTAATTTATTTTTATTTATATGTTATTGCAACATTCTTTACATTTATAAATTGTTTGAATCACAATGTCGACCCCAGTTAGAAAGGACCCTTGTTGGAAACATGCCATCCCTGGGTCAAAGAAAGGGGAGGTAACTTGTTTTCATTGCAAAACAAAAATGCTTGGGGGAGGCATTAACTGATTGAAATACCATCTTGCACAAATACAATGTAAAGATTGTAAACCATGCACAAAAGTGTCTGCTGAAGTTATACGTGAAGTACAAAGTCAATTAGAAACCTTTGAGTAGTTGAAGGAACTAGAAAAGAGGCAAAGAGAGGAGATGGCAACCACTGGTGGGGAGTCTTCTTCTTCCATTCCACCATTTCCTGCATCTATGGGTAGTGGCAATGGCAGTGTTAGCATTGGACCTAGAGTTCATCAATCTAGGTCAACTCCAAGTTCCCAACCATCAATTGAGAGCATGGGTTGGAAAGAGGATAAACATGATGCAGCTAGAAGTGCAAGTCAAGGCTTTTGGTTCTATTGCGCCATTCCATTTCACACAACCAGATAATTCATTTTTTAAAAATATATAGTTTGATTCTTTCTCTTAAATTTTTGAGTTTAGAGGTATGTAGAATTCAAAGTTAAACTCTCAATTTTAGAACTTATTTTATTTGTGTTAGGTCTCCTTATTGGCAAAACATGGTGGGTCCCATGATTGTTTGTGGGGTGGGGTTCAAAGCCCTGAATGATGAAGAGATAAAGGGCTCCATTTTGACTCAAAACGATAGCCGATGTGAAAGCCACAATTGAGGAGCAACATGAGATATGGAAGAAGAAATGTTGCCCCATAATGATTGATGGTTGGATAGATAGAAGAAATAGAACATTGCTAAATTTTCTTGTTTCTTCCTCAAGTGATTGTACTTCCTAAAATCCATTGATTTAGTGATTAAGATTTTTAATTTCTACTTTACTGAATCATTGATTTTGTTTCTTTTTCAAGTGGCACAATTTTTTTGAAGTCCATTGATGCTTCAGGAAACACAAAAACCGTTGAATTCCTTTGTGAGACTTTGGAGGGAGTCTTGGCCGAGGTGGATGAGGAGAATGTAGTGCAAATAGAAATAGATAATGCAACTAACTATGTTGCTGCATGTAGACACCTCATGGATAGGTACCCATCCCTATTTTGGACTCCTTGTGTTGCTCATTGCCTTGACCTTATATTGGATGATCTTGGCAAAATTGGATTAGAGCATATGTGGAGCATGCCAAAAATATTTGCAAATATATATACAATCACACCTGCGTCCTCAATTTAATGAGGAAATTCACAAACAAGGAGGAGTTGGCTTGTTCAAAAATAACCCGCTTTGAAACAAACTTTATCACATAGCAATCTTTGCTTCAATCAAAGGCTGCTTTGAAGCGCATGTTTGTTAGTGAGAAGTGGTTTTCATCATCATATGCTAAGAGCAATGCAAGAGTTGATGTTGTTGATTGGATTTTTTATGAGTACAACTTTTGGCTTCCGGCAAAGGAGATCGTAGAGGTAAATTTCCATTATATTTTTGTTCACACTTATTTATGTTAATGTTTAATAATAATTGCAGTTCACAAAGCCTTTGGTTGTTCTCCTTCGAGTTGCTAATGGTGAGAAGCCCATAATGAGCTATATATATGAGGGCATGCATAGGGCCAAAGAGGCCATTAGCTATTTATGGTAGGGTTGAGGATAAGTATCGTCCCATATGGGACATCATTGATCAGTGATGGCACCTTCAACTTCACAAGCCCTTACATGCAGCTACCTATTTACTCAATCTGGCATTCCAACTCCACCCAAATTTCATAGCGGATGAGGAGGTTCTGAGTGGGCTCTACACATAGAGTGGATGGTACCTGATCCTCAGCTTGGAGCACAGATAATTATTGAGACTAAGATCTTTAGACTTGCACAAGGAGTTCTCTTCTCTTTGTGCGAGAGATATGCAAGGCCACTAGGATGTCATTGCAACCAAGTAAAAATCTATTAAGGGCATAATTTAAGTTTAAAAATTAAAACTTTTCCCATTTTTTACATTATTATTAAATATTGAAACTTAAAGTTGGACAATGAGATTGACTTTTTCTTCTTCTCATTTTAGATGCATGGTGGAAAAGGTTTGGTGCTAAGGTGCCAAATCTTTAGAGGATTGCAATTTGTGTCTTGAATCAACCATGCAGTGCTTCAAGATGCAAGCACAATTGGAGTATGTTTGAGCACATACATTCCAAGAAACAAAATAGATTGTCAGTGCAAAGGTTGAATGATCATGTTTATGTTCGTTACAACCTTTGCCTTCACCACAAACAAATTTTGGGCATTGACTTATCTCCCATCACACTAGAGGAGGTTGATCCACAATCAGATTGGATCAATGAGGTTGAGGATCTCATCTTTAGTGATGAAAACCTTGCATGGGTTGACTAGGTTGATTGAGAGGTAGAGGCCGTAGCCATGGCAGCGGAGGATAGAGCACGAGTAGACACCTTGGATGTTGGTGTCACTGAGACACAAGTAGACATCATGGTTGCATCATCATCCAGGACCTATCTTAGATGCCTGCATAGGACTTGTTGTGATATTGGGCCAAGTGATGCAGGCTCCTTTGGCCATAGACTTATAGTTTTTGTTTTGAACTTTTGATGCTACAATCCATGAGTTTTGTATATATTTGACAATATTTATATATCTAAATGTGTTATTTCCTTCAGCTAAAATTTGCGTTTATACTCATGTGATCAATGTATACTTGTGTATGTGATCAAAGTAGCTTCTATTTGATTAGTTTATTGTGTCTTTAAGGTTTATTTAATAAAGGGTGCAAGAAACAGGTTTTAAATCCTTAAAAATCTTTGTATTTCATGGGTTTTTCAAATTGCTGACTCTTTGCTGAGTTTGAGTCCGATTCAAAAATCAGCTTGCCGACTCCGAGGCAAGTTATAAACCCGTACCCAAACCCAGAAAAAAAAGAACCTCCCATATTGCATACCCAAACTTCAATCATGTACCTAATATATATATAAACCTGTACCCAAACCCGGGAAAAAAAAAACCTCCCATATTGCGTACCCAAACTTCAAAGCTGTATCTGAACCAATAACTTAGCTTGGTTCTATTGGAAGTTCCTTTTTACAAGCGACCTTCCTTTTACAAGATTATCTGTATCATATAACTTTGTCTATTTGGACTTGTTCAAAGTTTACCTCTCTTTTCTAAGGTTATTGGCTTTCTAGTTTTAGTTTTAGATATTCACTTTTTGTTGTTGTACTTATTTTTAGCACCCCTAATTGTTATTTTGGCTTTATGTTTTGAGTCTCAATTACCTCCTCTGGTCATTCATGCATGTTAATTTAATTCCGTTCATTCATTCTTTCTTTCTATTATGATTACATTTATAGGTAGAGCAATATAATTTATTAGTTAGTAGTTTATAGACTTGTACATTGTCTTTACACCTAGGTAAGACAGTGAATGGTGATTAAATGTGTACTAGTAGATGAACTATGAGAGAAGCACTACTTGAGTGATAGGGAAGCAGTGTTGTACATCTCTTAATCAAATACTTTATTTCACATTTTCAATGTAATTAATGCAAAATGCATATGATTAATTGTCTAAACATACTCAAAAACTCTTTCCACCTTAACGTTTATCTAGAATGAAAAATCAAAAAGTGAAGTGACATCCATTGCATTCATCTCTTTTGGATACTCTTGGATCTTTCTCAGATCTTGATTTCCTTGAACTAACTTGAAGAATTGTTTGCAGTTACCAATAGCATTAAGTTCCCGTTTATCTGATTGATGATTTAGGAAAAATTCTCATGTTTGGTTGTTTCCTTTATAACTAGTGCACCTTAAACTTTGTCTAGAAGGGAATACTCCTTTAGCTTTCGTTATCCTTTTTTAATAGCAAAGTGATTCCTGCAGAAAATGTCATGACATGTTCCTTTATGCATGTTTGATATTCAATGCAGTGCTATATGATAATCACTGGAACTTTAAATGTAATGTTCTTTCATATATAAGACTCAGAAAAATTCCTATAGCTCTCCGTATTGATTTCCCAGTACACTATATATTCTGATGTGTCAGGAGTGGCAGGATGATTTTTATCGAGCTTCAACTACAGGACCTGGCTTAGATAATACAAATTAACTTTGATTGCATATATATTCATCAATAAACCTAGTGAGGAATGGCCTTCCTGTTAGCTATGGATTGCTAATACAGAAAAAGGAGTTTTACCTTGCAATCAATGCACGTAAGGCATTTCTTTTGAGAAAGAAGGATCGCAGATTGATCCAAAATACCATTCTTTAGACCTAAAAATCCATTTTCAATCATCCTGCACAAGTACAATCCAAATAATAACTAGTGTTGGCATGTCCTTACAAAAATAAATGCAATTTGATATACATAATCAAACATTAGCATAAAAGAAAATATTATTTTATTTGCATATCTATTCCCAAATGCCAATACTTGTATGCCATTAAACAGTTATACAAAAGAAGAGTTTGTTACTGCAAACTGCATAGGTTCGTTAGAAACAGCAAAAAAACATTTAACATAAATGCACTTCAAGTGCAGAAAAAAATTATTATTTTTAGAGTATTGTCAACTTTCATTATTGCAAGTGTTAGCCGAATTACTTACTCATACCAAACCAATTTATTGCACGCTTGTAGTTTTATGTGCTGCTAACAAGAGGTGTTAGGTCCAGTGCTATTTAGTTTTGAAGGGAACAGTTCCTATGCTATTTAGTCTTAGTTTCTTAAAACAAAATTCCAAAATCCCATATTCTACATGGTAGGTCTCATTCTTGAGAGAAAAATGATTCCCCCTCCCTAAAAACAATTTTTCCCATGCTGTTTTCAAATGCTAAAAAGTGAGACTGCACATTAGATTCTCATGATTTCAGTCAATAAGCAGAAATATTGTCATGGCCCTTGATATTATTTCAATGCAATGCCATAGGAAGAAACAAAAGTAACTTGGGGGTGGAATGAACTACTAAATGTTTTAAGACAGATGCTAGAATCATGTCCATTACAGGTAAGCAAAGAAGAGTGTAGAATAACTTAGTCTCCAAAAATCATAGATACAAGACTTGCAAGGACTCGCAAAGACTCAGCAAGCCCTGAGGCGAGCAAGTGAAAATGACACCTAGGGACTCCAAAGTTGGGAACCTAGCGAGCCTTGTTGGGAAGACTTGGCCAAGTCATGTGTGAAAATAAGTAAAAAAGAATAAAAATTCAAAAACACTCAAATGTAAAAGCATGAAAGTTAGGCATTTTTTTTAAGGGTTTGGAGGACTATGGAGGTTGGTTAAAGTGATAAAATTATGAAAAATGGTATTGCCCCTCAACCCTGCTAGGGGCTGCCATCCTCAAACCCCTGCTCTAATTTTCAAAAGTAAAAAATAAAAATCATTTTGGGCCATGTTGGATGGAAAAGCAATATTTTTTTATTCTTTTGAATTTTTTCCAATTAAATACCAAGTAATTGAATTACATTTATATTTTTGGTTTGCTGAGTCAATCCCTATCCTAAGTAATGCTCCTATGGCTGTAGTGGTAATTGCAGACTTGTTTGAGATACAAGCTCCTCTCTACCATAGTTTATGACTCCATATTGTGATTTTTGTTTTTGATGCCATGGATATCATAATCCATGAGTTTTGTACACCTAAAACACTTGACAATATTTATATATTTAAAAATGTTGTTTCCTTGAGCTAAAATCCACTTTTCTAGTCATGTATTTCATGTATACTTGTGTATGTGATCAAAGCAGCATCTATTTGATTAGTTTATTGTGTTCTAAAGTTTATTTATTGAAAAGTGCATGATAAAAGCTTTAAATCCTTTAAAAAATCTATATTTCATGGCTCTTTCAATTTGCTGAGTCTTGGCTGAGTCGAAGCCTGAGCTGAGTCTGAGTCTTGTAACACTGCTAAAAATAACTAGCAGCCAACAATTGGACTAGAAAAGCACAACATGGAAATATACCATTGGATAACACAACAAATTCCAATAATAAATACAAATAATAACCATAATCTTAAAATAGGCCACAACTATAAGCATGTAAGAAACAAAGCAATATATATCTCAATAATTGAGATTAGAAGAGGTGGTCTCTTAAGATCTCTTGTGTCATTAGTAAGAAAACAGACAAACCCAAGCATTTATCAAGAAGAGCCTAAAGAATAAAAAATTCTCATAACATCCAAGGCCAAATTCCATCCAACAAAAATCCTTGATAGCAATGCAGTTGCTAACGTAATATATGCAGTCTGATTAATAACTTAAATATATGATACCTCTACATGCTCTTGAAGAAGGATAGTTTCACCGATCAATGAAGATGAAGTTGATGATCCTCACTCTAGATGACCAACAAGTACAAGATCTCTATTGGCAACTTATAGATGTAATGAAATAACTAGCATAAGAGAAGATTATAATAGGAAATATGCTGCCAATACTTAATAATAATAAGCCAATTTGAGGGTGCAAACCTCGAAAAGTCTTCAATAAGAATAAAATTCACCATATGATGATAATAAACTATCCACTACCACTTATATATACCATACTTATGCCTTGGAGACCACCCAAGTCGACCTAACTAGCTTTTTTAAAATTATAAAAATTATCATATATCCTAATTGAAGATTATTCTAGTCACAAGACGGCCACACATATCCCCATGCGTGCTATAGGTTAAGGGTGCAACATGCCCATCCCCTTAAAACCAACATTGTCCTCAATGTTGATCCCTTGATGCTTCAACAAGAATGCTTCATCTTCCCATGTTGCATCTTCACTAGTCATGTTCTTCCACTTGATCAGATAATCTATAATTGTCCTCGTTTGTAGCCTCTTATTGCGTGTGTAAGGGAATTCCTTAGGTTCCAAAATAATTCTACCCTCTTCATCAAGCTTTGGTAACTTTCTCTAGGTTAAAATTATTTGTCCAATGACCTTCTTCCAGTAGGAAACATGGAAGACAAAATGTATTTTTGTTGACTTAGGTAATTCTAGCTTATATGCTACACTGCCAATCTTCTATTAAACCTAATAAGGGCCATAATACTTGGGTGAAAGCTTGTTATCCTTCTTATGTTGTTTCAGTGACATTTGCTTATATAGCTATAACCGCACAAAGACCCAATCTCCTACTTCAAAATTTCATTCACTGCGGTGTTGATCAACGTGTTGCTTCATTTTGTTTTGTGCCATTGCTAAGTTATCTTTGAGACTAGAGAGTACCTCTTGTCGGTGTTGAATGTGTTCTTCTACTGTTCTTAACATTTGGTTGTACCCTTAAGGAAGAGATGATGGATGGAGGATGGTACAACTGTCTTCTTGGGAAAAATATCAGCGTTACGGGGGGACATGTCGCCCCCCCTTTCCCCCGCTCCCCTCAGGTAGAACGCCTGGGGGACATGGGGATGGGGGAAAGACATCCCCCGCAGTCCCCTGAAATTTACACTATTTAAGGATGTCCTAAGGATGCCCCCTGAACTTGGGCAACGTCTCCTGGGAACGCCCTGCAATTTGGGGATGGCTTGGCGTCCCGACAAAAATTAAAAGAAGAAAATAAAAACATTCAAAATGAAAAAAAAAACATATTGACATTCCATTTAATATTAAAATCTATTTCTATTATTTAGCCCTAAAGTCGCCACTCTCCAACATAACAATTAACATTCAAAGGTGAATCATAAAACAAAAAAACCCGCTGCTCTCCTGAAGCCGACGCTCGCTCTCCTGAAGCGATTTAGCAGGGATTCGACGATTTCATTGTTTGAAGGGATTTCATTGTAAGGAGGTCGAAGGGATTTCAGATTTTCATTTTCCACAGCCGCCGTGTCTTCATCACAGGTATGTTAATAAGTTAATGTATTATTTTTATAAAGGATATGTGTAGTATTTATAAAGGATAAATATTAAATAATGTTAAAGACTTAAGTATTATATATTATAATATTATTAATTTATTTATTAATGTATTAAGGTTTTTAATATTAGAGTTTTTAATATTTAATATTTATTATTATTAATAGATTAATCAATAATCATTAAACTTTTAAGTATTAAGTTTAACAATAATATTATAATAATAATAATAATAATTATTATTATTATTTTTGATTCGTAATAAGAGTTTGTATTGATATATTAAAAATATTTACAATCTTCCATGACTGTGGCAGTGGGCCACCGAGACTAAACGGCCACCTATCCAAGCCTCCCCAAGGCAGACCACGCAGGGTCACTGGAAATGCCAAAATGGGGTGTTCAAAGCAAAAACCCCAAACCCAAGAAGCTAAACTAAATATACATAAGCATAGACATTACACAAACAAAGCAGAGACGCTATCGCAGATAAAACTAACACATAGAATTAACCCAAGAACCCATTGGCTAAGGCAAATGACTTGAAGTCTGCAATCCTGCAGTTGCGAAAGGAGTGCTCCATCTTGAGTGTCTACAACAAGTATTCTGCACCAGCTGCCGCTATCTCCTTGTGTTCCACCAGAGCCATTCCCTTCAAATTGAGTAGGAATGGGTAGTATTTAACAACTTCCCCGGGCTTGTAGAAGGAAGGAAAGTCCCGTGGCCTAGGCACTCCCATCCCAAAGACTGCTATGGTAAGTGTTTCCTCCAGCCCAACCATCAACTCTGCATAAAACAATCTCTTCATCAGGGCTTCCGCATCCTTCTTTGCCATACGAATTTCCAGTAGAACGGTCAAGAAACGAGAGGTGATATGGGTGTCTACCCTCTTGACTTCCCCATTGTTGATGAAGCCCTTACCCAAAATCATCCTCACCGCCGCGAGAGACAAGGGGTCACACTTCTTCAGCATTCGCTTGAGCCTCTGGTCGGTGACCATGCCTCGAAATGCCATCTCCCGGACGGAGTTATCTAGCTGAATTGGAGTATCCACGCCTATGTCGGTTAGGGTTTCTATCGACATCTTGACCACAAATTTGGAACGCTCTCCCATTTTCCCTTCTCTACCAATCCGCCAGGGTTTCACACTTCTTTGCTTGAGTCGAATTCTCCAGAGAGCTATAAAAAGACTATCGAGGATGAGAGAGTCTTTTTAGGTCATAATGACGCTAGCTGTGAAACGGTTGGCTAGCTAAGAGCCAAGCCATCTTGCTCGTGAGAGCCAACTCCAATGCTTGTTAATGTCCTTTCGATGATCACTGAGCAGATTTGATGTGACTGCTCTGTCCTCTGAAGGCAGGCTTTGTGCTTGGCCGCGCTTTCCAATAATAATTCTCTGCCATCTCACCACTATGACACATCACCATATCCCCTGTGGCTCCCGGTGCAACTTGACTGCAATTCTATTGTCTGCTTTGTCTCAGCCTGTCCACATAATCTATGTGGGATGGGCGCCCACCGTTCCTCCCAATATCTTCTTAGCTGACTTAGTCTGCTTTTTCTTTGACTCTTTTCCCATCGGCTCCCTGGTTTGAGAGTTCATCTGCTTCTGCATTTCCTTCCCTAAGAATGTGATTTTACAGTTACTAGATCAAATTTGTCCATCCAGCCTAGAGTTGTCTCCAATTTAGCAGTCAACTTCCATTTTATCATGCTTTTGGCTCGTAGAGCATTGATAACAATTAGAGGGTCTCCTTCGATCTTGATTTTCTTAAGGTTTAGCTCATGGCATAATTTTAACCCCAAGATCAAGGCATTTAACTCGGCCATGTTATTCGTTCTATCCGGCAGGGGTTCTGCCAATTTGCCTATGCATCTACTATTCCAGTCTCTAACTATGCACCCTGCTCCTAAAATGCCCGAGTTGCCTCTAGAGGCGCCATCGAAATTCAATTTGTACCACCCAATTTTGGGAGGAGACCATTTGGCCTTCTTCCTTTCCTCTTCCGTTGTTGAACCACCTTCCTTGTAGACTTTAGGGGTAATTAAGTCGTGCTAGCTTTGGTGCATTCTTGCGTCCCATGTGAAATGAGATTTCCTTGAGATTGGGTCCTCCAACCTAGAGTTTGTCAACTTGACTAAACCTGCTTCAATCTTATTTAGGAGTGAGTGAATGGGCATTTCCTTGCTTTGGAATAAGCGTCTGTTTCGCTCTTTCCACACTTCCCATATTAACAGCGATGGACTTGAAACCTAGAGACAATGATATGTAGCTTGCTTGTGCAACAAAGGCCACCTAAGTAGCCAGTCTAATAGATTGTTGGACAGTGTTGTCTTCCATTCAAGTTTATTCAATAGCCATTTCCAACAGCTTTGGGTAAAGGAGCAGTTCAAAAACAAATGCTCACTAGTCTCCTCCGCTTCCTTGCAGAGATAGCACCTGGAGGGGCCGTGATGCCCCAGTCTTGCAAATCTGTCTGCCGTGAGGGCGCGGCCTTGAGTAGCGAGCCATAAGAAGATGCCTACTTTGGGTAGGTAGGCAGGATTCCAACAGAGCTCTTTGGGGAGCCTTGCTTCCCCATCCCAATCCTCCGTGAGTGTTTTGTAGCCGTCTTTTACCCTATAGCTGCCACAAGGAGAGGCATCCCAGCACAGTTCATCATGGCCCTACCTGAAGCAGATGATTCTTTCGGACAATATTTTTCAAAATTCCCCACTTCCATCTGGTCCAGCCCTAAGTCCCTCAAGCTCCTCCACTGAGCTGTGGTGATACCGTCCTAAGAATTGACTGCTAGATAGTCTCTTACCTTATCCCCCCATACCATTTTTGTAACCCTCTTGATATTTTCAAATTTTATCATGTCCGCCAGCTTGGAATATCCTGCCCAGGAATCTTCCCAGAAATCTGCTGCCCTACCATCCTTAATGTCCCAGGTTAGGTGGTCCACAAGCAAATCTCTACAGCTAGAGATAAAGTTCCATATCCTGGATCCAGAGGGCAATGATCTTGAAGAAAAGATGCTGTTATCATTTTCATCCAAATATTTGGCTCTGACCAACTTAACCCATTTGAGGTCTTGTTTTGTGTGGATGGCCCATACTAGCTTCGCCCCTAGCGCTTTGTTCTGCAATAGGAGATTTTTCAATCCTGTGTCGTCCTTCTCTTTACTCTCGCAGATATGTTTCCAGTTCACTAGAAGATATTTGAATTAGTCTGAAGACCCTTGCCAAAAAAAGTTTTTCATCTTCCTGTTTAATTCTTTGCTAGCTCCTATGGAGAGGAGGCACGAAATCAAGTAAGTGGGTAAAGCAGCAATTACCGATTTCAGTTTAGTTAGACGTTCGACCCAAGAATGCCATTGGTTCTTCCAGGAGGCCACCTTTGTGTTGACTTTCTCTAATAAACCATCCCAAATCTTCCCTGACTGAATGCCTCTAGCTAAAGGTATCCCAAGATATTTATTGGGGAGGGTTCCTCTTTTGAATTTCAACAACTTCAGGATTTGGTTTTCTTTCCTGACACGGGTGTTGAAGAAGAAAACTTCAGATTTTTCCAGGCTGACTTCCTGACCCGAAGCTAGAGAGTATTTTTTTAGGATGTCTTTGAAATGTTGAGCCTCCCTTTCCTGAGCAATACCGAAGAACATAGTGTCATTAGCAAATTGCTGATGAGTGGTTTCCGAGAGTTCACTAGTGATCTTAACTCCTACCACCTTCCCCCCTCCGCCAAGCGCTGGTAATTGATCTACCCAATGCCTCTGCCATAATAATAAACAAGGGGGAGATGGGGTCCCCCTGACGAAGTCCACGGAACCCATTGTCCATATAGTTATACGTAGCAGCTAAAACCTCAATGAGATGAGACCCCAATTCCACTGCAATGACGCAACAGTGTCATCAGAAGCTAAAACCTGTGAATAAAAATACAACCAGTTACATCAAGATTCAAAAGCGCCCATACATGAAAGAATATGTTGTTTATTAGCAGACAGCCAAAAAATAATTGAACAAAAATAGTTGTACCACAACACTTTTACAGCTTCAACATTGAACATAGAAGACAAATTGAGTTGTCTATTGAGTTTTTTTGTTAGCACACATTCTTTTTTTTCTATTTTTTTTGGATTATTAATAATAATTTTATCTTTTATATTGTTGTTGCATCAGGTTAGATTTGCTAATTGAAACTTGAACTTTGAAATTGAAGATGGATTCTTCGAGTGTGGGTGCTGATTTAGATTTGGAGAACGAAATAGCAATTGATGAGGATGAGGAATTAGATAGCCAAACAGAAACCCCAGGCAGAACTATTGACAGTTTGAGTGCAACTGCAAGCGTGTTAAAAACCGATTGCCCTTCACAGTTGTTATCAAAATATGCCAAAGGGCCATTTAGCAAGAAAGATCCTTTAAAGCAGTATGCAACAATAATAGACACAAAATGAGCACCTCATTTAGGTGGAAATCGAAAATGGAAATGCAACATTTGCCCAAAAGGTACTTGGAATGGCAGCATGACGAGGACCAATGCACACTTTTTGCAAATCCCTAGTAAAGGAGTTGAAGGTTGTCAGAAGCTCTCACATGAAATGAAGGTTGAGATGATCAAACTATATACAGGGGAAATCACTACAGCATCACTTTCTAGTACACCAACATGAGGAGGTTCAACTTTAGGATTACCACCTTCATATCCATCACTTGAGGTGAGTGCAGTGGAGTCAAGGGGGAAACGGAAAGCTACGGGATCATCCTCACCAAACCCAATCACAGATATATTCAATGTGCAAGCAAGGGAGGTTGCAGATGAGGCCATTGCCAATTTCTACTTTGGCAACGAGATTCCTTTCCATGTTGCTCGATCTCCTTTGTACAAGAAAATGTTTGAGAAGGTAAGGCAAGTTGGTCCTGGTTATGTGGCTCCTAGTGAGACTAAATTGAAAACCACACTCTTGGAAAAAAGTTATTCCAAGGTTAACTTGTTGATGGATGGCTGCAGCATAATCATGGATGTGTGGACGGATATTAGCCACTCATCAATGTTATAGTTTCATGCATTGATGGACCTTACTTCTTGCGAGCAATTGATTTCTCAGGAAAACGCAAAGATGCCAAGTTTCAATTTCAGATCCTGAGAGATGCCATTGAGGAGGTTGGTCCTCAAAATGTGGTGCAAGTGATTACTGATGCAATAAATGTTTGTAGGGCAGCAGGTATGTTGGTTCAATCTACATATAGGCACATCTATTGGACCCCTTGTTGTGTGCATGCTATGAACAATGCACTCAAAGACATTGGAAAGATAGAGTGGATGAAACGGGTGGTGGCGATGCAAGGGATGCGCAAATGTTTATTTGCAATCGGACCTTTCCAAAGAAAGAATTCCTCAAACCAGTTGAGACTCGGTTTGCTTCCTATTTCATTCTACTAGAGAGGATGCTTGAGTTGCAAGAGCCATTGCAACTTATGGTTATGACACAAGATTGGAACAGGTGGATGGAGTCGAAGACTAAGCAGGGGAAGAGGGTGAAGGAGATCGTGATTAGTGATACTTTTTGGTCGAATGTGAGATACATCACATCTTTTGTACAACCTGTTTTCATTTTGTATCAAATTTGGGGATTCTGATAGTCCTAGTCTTGGGGAGATGTATGAGTACATTGATAGCATGCTTGGCCAAATGAAGGCTGCCATTTGTGCAAAAGACCCCACCCTACAGTTGTACAATGAGCATATTGACCCCATCATCTAGAAAAGGTGGAGCAAGTTGAACACCCCTCTACACATGGCTGCATATGCTTTGAATCCAAAATGGTATGTGGAAAGAATAGGTAGAATTCCTCCTATTCGTGATCACGAGGTGAGGAATGGCATCATGAAAGCCTTCAAAAAAAATCTATAGTCCAGAGGAAGCTTCATTGGTCAGAGTTGAGTGGGTTAACTTCACAGAACTAGAAGGCTACAAGAGTTCAGCAAGGATTGATAGGCTTAGTATGAAGCCAGTTAGTTGGTGGACAATCTATGGACCTCCAAGACCATTGCGCACACTTGCCATTCGGCTTCTCTCACAAGTTTCTAGTTCCTCAGATGCTAAGAGGAACTGGTCCACATATAGCTTTATCCACTCTCTAAACAGGAATAGACTTACCTCTGCGAGAGCGGAAAAGCTTGTTGCAGTGCATAGTGCTTTGCGTCTGACTGATCGCAAGACACCTCAGTATAGGCAAAGCCCAGCACAGAGGTGGGATGTAGAGCCCGAGGAGCCAGGACAACTTGA
This sequence comes from Cunninghamia lanceolata, assembly GCA_027924645.1. Classification (NCBI taxonomy): domain Eukaryota; kingdom Viridiplantae; phylum Streptophyta; class Pinopsida; order Cupressales; family Cupressaceae; genus Cunninghamia; species Cunninghamia lanceolata. The sequence goes on along the minus strand of BSBN01001059.1, from coordinate 658,048 downwards.
TGATAACCACAATGTGCAGGTGGCATTGGAGGATCCTCTTCTTTCTGACAGTTCCAACGATGAGGAGCTCCCTACATATGCTGCTGATGATGATTCTGATTTTTGAGTTTCAGTTATAGATATCATTTTCGGCAATTTAATTTTGTCATTTTGATGCTTGTCACTTTTGTAATGAGATTATGAGACTCTAGTATCTACTTAGTACTTTGAACTTTCATAGTTCATCGTCAAACTACTTATAAGTTTTAAAGTTTATAACTTACTTGAATATTTCAATTTGAATTTTGAAATGCATCACGATTTTCAGCTACTATGAGTATGAATTTGATTCTTGAATGATCATTGATATTCAATTGTTCAACGTTAAAAGTTTACTATTAGTGTTTACTTTAAGTTTAAGTTACCTCAACATGCATCTCGTTTTAGTTTTTAACCTTTTAACCTATAAATATTTTTATTAAAATATATTATTATAGCCGCCCCCTCGCTGTCCCCAAATTTTTGGAAATTTTTTGCCGTCCCCAGAAACCCATCCCCCCGTCCCGGAAACTTGGAGAAACACTGAAAAATATGCACTCTCAAGTCTGTATGGTTCCACACACTCATACATAGCAGTAAACTAACAAATAGATAGAAATTTGCTAAAGCAAATGGGATATTAGATATCCTCTGCAAATTTGAAAATTGTTCTTCACACCCACAATTTGGAATTGGAAACTCAACAAACCATAACCAAAATCTGGAAAAACAACCTAAACATGCAAACCAGTTGAAATTGGAAATATTGCTACACCTGTTCAACTCACAAGCAATCCCTGAGTAGAATTACTCTCATCAATAGGAAGGTTTTCATCTTTGAATCCATCTTTGCCAAAGGGTTTTCATCTTAGCGTAGAAAGAACATTCATTCATTTTGGAGAAACTGGTGTTTGATAATATAAATTGGATGATTTCTTCTATGCACAAATTCTCCTTATATAGGCTCTTGAGGGAATATAATTGAATTTTATATTCTTTTCCCTTTTCCCTCCAAAACTTTATCTTTAAAAGTGTTTAGAAAGTACATTACTTTTGGACCCTAGTGTTAGCATCTAGAAAGTATATTACTTTTGGACCCTAGTCATAGCGACACTTTTTGTTCCTCTTTTTAAAACAACTTTTTAATAATAAAAAATAAGTTGTCTTTTTTATAATATAACATAAAGTTACTTTTTAGGACAACTTAAATTATTAAAATATTTCTCTTGCACCACCCCCAATAGCCTATGGGAAATAAAATAATAGGCTAGGGGTCTTCTGACAACTTATGCTTGGAACCCAAAAATTGCTTGACCACAAGCAACTGCAAATTTGGATGCTCCAAAATCTGCTCTCCTCACATGGCATCCTTTGCTGGGAGATCCTTCCATCAGTCTTAATTTACATTCCTTGGTGCCACTGTCAATGATCTCTTCGGGAACCAATATCAACTTCCCTACATCATCCAAAGGAGGTAGCTCAACTGATGGGGTAATATGCTACTCAAGTACCTTCTTGAGGCATGAAACATGAAACACATTGTGAATTCTGCTATGTTCTGGTAGCTCTAACTCATATGCAATCTCACCAATCCTCTACTTAATCTTGTACAGTCCATAGAAACAGGGCTTGAACTTTTCTACTCCACTCCTCTTAAGATAGGACTACCTGTATGGTTGCAATCTAAGGAAAACCATATCTCCAACCTCAAATCTTTGCTTTGTTTGGTGCTGATCACCATACAACTTTTGCTGATTCTGAGCATGATGGAGGCTGTCTTTGAGAATTTTCAAAATATCTTGACTTTGCTTAACAAAGTCTTTGGCCCCAAGAGCCCTACTATCAGAAATGACCAAATCAACAAAGGTTAGAGCCTCTTGTCCATATAATGCCATGAATGGAGTCATGCCTATGGACATGTGATGTGTGGTGTTGTAGTAGTTCTCCCCCAAATAAAGTCATTTGATCCACGCTTTTTGCTGTCCTACTACATAATGTCTCAATAACCCTCAATTCATTTGTTCACAATTTATGTCTTCCCATCTCTTTGAGGGTGATAATTGGTGCTAGGAGTAAGCTGTAATGTCCCTTTTTGGGATATTTCTGTTTCTATGCCTTAAAACATTAAAATTTAATCAAAAGGATAATAGCTTTATCAAAGATGAAGAATTTATGATAATATTTAGATCAATAAATCATAGCACAATTCTCAAAATCAATCATATCATGAATTCTTTAGAAATGCTTACAAATCTACTGAATTAGAGGTTTTCGTCCCTAACTCAACAGTGGCAATATCAAGGGTTTTCATCCTTAACTTGCCAAGAGCATGAAAGAGTTTTCATCCTTCCAACTCTTAGTCCACCTTGGAGGGTTTTCGTCCTCCTTGACCAAGATTTGGGTTTCCGTCCAAACTTGATAAGAGCAATCAGTGTCTTCGTCCTTATCCTCTTGTGAACTTGGAAGGGATTTCACCCTTCCTATTTGCAAGGCACTTCCTCAAATTCAAAACTAATTGCTTGATGAATTTGCTAGATTATTGCTGATTGCTTTTGTTGATTGATATTTCTTGATGGATTGACAAGTTAATGCTTCAACGAGGCTTAAATGAATTTATGCTTGAATGGATTTTTGCTTGAATGCATGATCTCTTACCCAAGAAATGATGTCACCTTTATATCTGATTTTTGAGGGAATCACAACCTTTCATGATTTCTGCCCTTTGAAAGAGTCACAATTCCTCATACACCCGCTGCCCCTTTGCTTAAATTATAATTATAATTTTGATTTAACAAACCTTTATTCCCTCATGTGATTTCCTTATTGGGACAGTGGTGTAGCGAATCTGTATGAGAAGATACAGTTGGTAGAAGTGAGGGGTTTCCTTTTCAGTGGTAGAGCTAAGGGTGATGCGTCATAGTCTTGTTAGTTGCAGTTTGTCAGTATATTGAACTACTTAGTACCTCGGTAATCTAACTAAGCCATTGATCTGGTGGATCATTTGTGGCGACAAATTAGAGCCTTAGATGTTGACTGAGTTTTTAAGAAGTTGTGTGATACAATTGAGTACCAGCAAAGGGAGGTATGTGGCATGTTCTATTTGGTTCATGGGCATGATACAAATAAAGCAGCAGTGACTGTCGAACTAGATCTAATCCAAAGGCATCTACAATTCCATTCACTAACGATTTCTAGCAAAGCTCTTGAGAAGCAATGGCCATTGATCTTCGATGCGGTCAGATCTAGGTTGTTGATCTAAAAGCAAGGGTGGACAGTATCAAGAAAAGGTTGTGCCCATTGTAATAAGATCACGCAGTCAACAAGATATACTGATCCATTGTTAAACCCAACTAGAGCAATGCTTAACAATTCATTTATCGTTACCCATTTCTTCACTTGACCACCGAAGGCTTCAAAACATGTGTCAGCTTTATTTTGAAAACAGGACATTACATAAGCTCAATCCCTGTCAACTTGAAAAATTCTTGCCAAAAAAGACTAAGGAACCTACTATCTCTGTCACTTACTATCGTTTGAGGCAATCGATGGAGTTAAAACTTCTTTGAAAAATAATTCAGCTACTTGAGGTGCCTTATACTTAGAAGAGATTGCAAAGAAGTGAGCATACTTAGTAAGCCTATCTACCACAACAAAAATACAATCCCTACTCTGCACCCTTGGGAGCCCTATGATGAAATCCATTGAGATGCTCTCCAACTTCCGATTTGGAATAGGTACAGGCTATAATAGACCTGCAAAAAAAGATTGCTCAATCTTATTCTGTTGACAAGCCATGCATTCTTTGATGTGCTTAAGGACATCATTTGTGAGCCCTTTCTAAGAAAACCTCTCCCTAATTTGTTTGTAGGTTTTGAAATATCCCAGGTGGCTTGCCAAGGAGGTATCGTGAATTGCCCTCAAAATTTTATGTTTCATCTTCAACTCAAGGGCAAGATGTACTCTATCCTTGTAGAGTATGAGCCATAGTTATGAGACTCGGACTCAGCGAGGGTCACTTGGCTCGGGACTCAGGACTCGGCGCCCAGACTCAGCATAGACTCGGCAAAGTGAAAAACCCAAGAAATTTAGAGATTTCTAAGGATTTAAAACTTGTTTCATGCACCCTTTATTAAATAAACCTTAAAGACACAATAACATCATCAAAGAGAAGCTAATTTGATCACATACACAAGTATACATCGATCACATAAGTATAAACGCAAATTGTAGCTGAGCTGCTGAAGGAAATAGCACACTTAGATATATAAATATAGTCAAATGTATACAAAACTCATGGAATATGAAATCCATGACATCAAATGTTCCAAACAAATATGAAATATCAAAACAATAACTAGAGTCTAGAAGTCGATGGCTCAGAGGAGCCTGCATCCTTCGCCTTAGGAGGAAGGCGTAAATGGTAGGTCTTCAATGATGCCAAAAATGACAAGTCAACAAAAACTTGGAGAAAAATTGGCAAAAACTCAACAAATCAGTAGGATCTATCTCATCCAAATCAATAGGATCCAATGATTTGTCCTCTACTCTTTTTGTGCGAAATCGAAACCCTGAATTTGACTAAGTCTGAAACCTTGAAACCCTGAAAAATTGGTTAAGTCTGAAATCTGATGGATCCTCCAAAATCTAGAATCTGCATGTTAAATCCCATGGATCTAGAACCTATCTCAAACATCCTGACAGTATATTTCAAAATATTTAAAGTATAAGAATGTATTTTGAAATATACTGTCACCGTATTCCTGATTTTCACTTTTTCCCGAGTTTCCTTGACGGGACTCGCTTGCAACCAGCGAGTCCAGGCGAGTTCTCAGCCGGGTCCAAGTCCGAGTCCCCAGGACTCGTTTGGGCTCACTCGGCTCGCGACTCGTTGAGTCTAGGCGAGTCCTGGCGAGTCTCGTTTCTCTGGTATGAGCTCATTTGCTACCTGAAATCTATCATTTTGTAACTTGCCTTCCATGATGTCAGTAGCAAAGGCATTCTTAGAATATTCCACTGAAATATGAGCTTTCTAATCTGCTGAAATATCAGTCATAGAACATAGAGTGGGTTTTCTTGACAAAGCATCTGCTATTATGTTCTTTCCTTTGACCTATTCAATATCAAAGCCACAGGCCTAAAGTTTACTTGCCCACTTTGCTATCTCTCATTAAGGTCCTTTTGGTTGAGGAAGTACTTCAAACTATTATGGTCTGTTTTAACCACAAATTTGCCACACTAGATATTGCTTGAACTTGGTCAATGCATGCATGATGACCAACATCTCTTTGTCATAAATTGAGAACCTTTTTCTTGCCTCTCTGAGTTTACAACTCTCAAATGCTATCAGATACTTATTTTGTATCAAGATTGCTTCAATCCCCTCTCTAGAAGCATCACATTCCAACACAAAAGGAAGAGAGAAATCAAGAATAGCCAACACAAGGCATGAGCTCATCACCTCCTTAAGCTTATCAAAAGTCTATTGTGTTGCACCAGTCCATGTGAAGGCTCATTTCTTTGTCAAATTAGTTACGGGGGTTGCCAAATATGAGAAACCCTTAACAAATCTCTTGTAGTTGCAGAGACCAAAGAACCCTCTCAATTGTGTCAAAGTCTTTGAGGATGGCCAATCCAAGATAACTTGTATCTTCTCCCGATCAACCTAAACTCCCTGGGCACTAATAACATGATCAAAATACAGAATCTCTGTCATCCCAAATTCACACTTGGACTCTTTGGCAAATAAAGCTTGTGCTTCTAGAATGCCCAGTACTTCGTCCAAAATTCAAATGTCTCAAATGTTCCTCCCAAGTCTTGTTGTAAATGAGGATATCATAAAAGAAAACTAAAACAAACTTCCTCAATTGTTTATTGAATACTCCGTTCATGCAAAATTGAAAAGTAGTTGGTGCATTAGTCAAGCCAAATGGCATGGATAGAAACTCATGCTGTCTAGACTCCATATGACACCTAAAGGTTGTCTTGTGAATGTTTTCTTCTCGAACCCTAATATGATGATATCCCAATCTGAGGTCTAAATTTGAAAAAACAGACTACACCATCTAGCTCATCAATCCTAGGAATCATGTATCCGTTTTTTATAGTCTTTTTGTTCACTGCAATCTATGCACATCCTCACGGTCCCATCCTTCTTAAACAAGACTATAGATGAAGCAAAGGGGCTTGAATTGGGCCTGATGTGTCCCATATCCAAGAACTCCTTGATAGCTTTTTCAATTTCTTCCTTATGCCTTCTAGGATGGCAATAAAGAGTGGTGATGACCATCTTTGCTCCTTCCAATTCTATGACATGCTTGAAACCTCTATCAAATGGCCTTCCTAGAGGTATGTTGCTGAAAACTTTGTTGTGCCTATCCAAAAGAGACTAGATATCAACATGAAAAGACTTCTTGCCATTGGAAGAAGTTGTAAGAGTTATTAAACATTGGGCTACCTGAGCAACTTGACTGTGGTGAAAAGTTTTCTACATTCTTTCACAGAAACAATTCCAGGAGCTCCATTTGACATTCCACGAAGAACTATGTTCTTCCCATCTACACAGAACTTCAATTCCATGGTCTGAAAATTCTAAGTCAATTTCCCAAGGGAATATAACCACTCAACTCCCAAGACCATATCAATATCTCCTTTCCTAACAACATAGAAGTCATATGTCACTTTGTGGTTACCCAAAGAGATGCTCAACTGGGGAATTTTCTTCGTACAAGGCATGGTGAATCCATCAACAACCATCACATTATCCTTCGAATTCTTTTGTGTCAAGACCTCTTTTAGCCACCAATCCTTTATCAATAAAGTTGTGGGTCGCCCTACTGTCAATCAATAATGTGACTCTCTGTTCATATAAAACTCCTCGAACTCTAAAAGGATTATATTTTGGAGTACCAAATAATGTGGCAAAGGTAGCTCTTGAAATAACTTTTTCATCTTGCCTCTCAGGTTCAGACTCAAACTTTTTTGGGGGCTCTTGTTTTTCAGTTTCTGGCTCAAGTTCTTCCCATTTGGGTTCTTCATTTAAAACTCTTCGATATAGTGGATTTGCTCTCGACCAAGACATCTATGGCCTAGTTCCCAAGGTTCTTTGCAAGAAAAAATATAGCTTCTCCCTTTGGAGCTCGTTCTTGGCTTCTTTGTTTATTTTATTTGGCCACTCTTTCTGAAATGGCTTCTTATGTTGTTTTGCTTGTGGTGCCTTTGAATAGAATTTTCTTTTTGGAATGGAAGGTTTCATGTTTATAGCTGTTGTGATTGCATCTTGCAGTGAGGGTGGACCGAAAGCTTTTACCCAACCCTTGAGGGGCTTAGTCAAACCTTATATGAACAAAATAATAAGCCTCCTTTCAGAGACATCAGGAACCATGCCAAATAGCCTTTGGAACTCTATCACACAGCTATCCACTGATCCATATTGCTTCAACTAAGCCAACTCCCTCAAATGAATCTCATGGTCCTTTTTGTCAAATCTATCAATGATCTTTTGATTGAAATCAGCATAAGAATCAATCAAACTATGTCATTGGGTGACCAACTCATGGTACCACCATTCATGTGCTACTCCTTCCAAATGGAGAGTAGCATACTTGATCGCTTCTGCCTCAAACATGAGATTAAGACAGAAATAGGTGTCCAGCTTTTGAATCCATGCGTGAGTTGCACACTTGGTTGAGCCATCAAAGGTAGGTATTGATAGCTTACTCAAACAACACTACAACTCTTGATTTGTGTTTCTCTCCTTCCTAGGTCGATTTCTCATTTTCAAGTTACAAAAATCTAGCAGAGACATGGCTGCATGAAACTCCTCTCCCAAAGATTGGTACTCATGTAGGTAATATACGAAACCTTCTTCACAATTCTGATTTTGTTGCTCCTCTTCTCCTCTAGGTTCTTCTCTGGTTAGAAACTTGGGCTGAAACGGTATAACAATAGAACCAATAACAATTCTATTATTGTTATTATTATTAGCTGAACTTCCCTCAACATTATGATTCTGAACTAGTCTGGAGCCACTCAAATTCTAATTCAATTCTCATAAGGCCTGTGTTATCTCTAACATAGACTTCCACATGGAAGTCTGGAATTCTTTGACTAACTCCCTTCAACTTCGATAGATAGTTTCTTACAAAGCATTAATTTCTTCTCTTCCTTCCATATTCAACCCTTCTATCTCAATCTCTAGATTCTGATGTTCTAACTCAGCATTTTGTCGCTATGGGGACTGAGCTTTTCTTTTCTCTCTCTCATAGTATCTATACTCTCTGTCACTTTGCATCAAATGGATTAACTTCTACAACTAGCTGGCAAGATCACTAGCCTTGATACCACTCTAATGTCTCGAAACTGATTTTTTTAAAAAATTACAACTTTATGATGAAAATGAATAAACCCTTACACTTTCTAGTCACCAAGATCCCGATGTGGACAAGGTGAGAGCATATGATGATTGGGACAATAACTTTACTAGCAGCAAGCCGCACAATTCTATATTGCATGCAAAAGTAGAAAATAAAATAAACTAATGACTTGGCAGCATTGCCTTCCAGTCTTACAATGCTATAATCAACTACACAAAAATCTTATGTTAACATTGGTGGTAAACCACACAGATCATCACAATGATAATAATTTGATTACCAACTATAGAAATGTATTCCAAGCAGCAGAAGTATTATGCAAAATTTGATATTAAATTTAGAACAGCATACCCAGAAATAAGTGGCTGATATAGATAAAGATTCAACAATATTTAACAACCAAATCCCACTAAAATCTGAAACTATACATCTATGATCACCTACAACAATGTTACGTCAATCCAATCAGCACCCTAGATAGCAACTATTCCTCTTAGAAAATGTATGGTTGCATACAATAATCATAAGATGTATATCGCTGCCTTTTGAAAAAGGTTTGACAAAGTTTAAAGCTCATGAACAACAATTGTACAACAGGGAATAAATGGTACAGTTGTCTTCTTGGGCAAAATATGCACTCTCAAATGTGTATGGCCCCACACACTCATACATAGCAGTAAACTAACAAATAGATACAAATTTACTAAAGCAAATGGGATATTAGCATAGTTGTCAGGAGATCGGTATTAGTACCGGCATCAGTACGTTTGTTTTTTAAAATAGGAGACGGGGGTACTTGGAGACACCATTTATTATTTAATATAATTTAATAATATAAGTATATATTTTTTGTAATAAGTATATATATATTACTTGTAACAATTTAATATAGCTTATTGTATATATTGCTAGCCATATTACTATCTATAGCTATATATATTATTTGTAGCTTGCTTGTACCAATTTAATATAGCTTACTGTATATATATTACTGTAGACACTAGTATTGGGGTTTGAAGTCCGCAAGAGTAAGAATCCAATGAGCTTGTGTGAAAATGGTGGAAAAAATGAATGGTATAAAAAGAAAAAAAGTGGAGATGCCTTTTTATTGATGTAGGGTAACCTAGAGACGCAACCGAATGTCTCCTGCGAAGGGAGACATACCCAATCAAGCCTCCAAGATGGAAGTCGCATACCAGTCTCTGGGACACATCCCAAGCGGGGAGACACATCTCCTGGTAACACTGGATATTAGATATCCTTTGCAAAATTGAAAATTGTTCTTCACACCCACAATTTGGAAACTCAACAAACCATAACCAAAATCTGGAAAAACAACTCAAACACACAAACCAATTGAAACTAGAAATATTTCTGCAACTATTCAGCTCACAGGTAATCCCTGAGTGGAATTATTCTCATGAGTAAGAGGGTTTTTGTCCTCGAGCAGAAAGAACATAAAATAAAATAGATGATTTCTTTTGTGCACAAATCCTCCTTATATAGGCTCTTGAGGAAATATAATTGAATATTATATTCTTTTCTCTTTTCTCTCCAAAACTTTATTTTTAAAAGTGTCTAGAAAGTACATTGTTTTTCGACACCAGTCCTAGCAACACTTTTTGTCCCTCTTGTTAAAACAACTTTTTAATAATAAAACATAAATTGTTTTTTTTATAATATAATGTAAAGTTACTTTTTAGGACAACTTAAATTATTAAAATATTTCGCTTGCACCACCCCAATAGCCTATGGGAAATAAAATAATAGGTTAAGGGTCTTCTAACAACTTACGTTTGGAAAGGGGACATGACAGACAAGGTGTTCTCGGGATGGTTCCATTTATTGTGGGTTTCGATGTCCAATCCACCGTGGGTTTTGATGTTTAGTTCCAAGGCAATATAGGCTTAGCTACTTAATTGTTAAGAAAGATCGAAGTTGAATCCCTAAAAATCTGCTTCAATACCTTTGACCTAGAAATAATTTATGTGGCTTCTCCTTCTACTCACTTCTCCATCCAATGATGGTTGTAACACCTCTGGCGCTTGTGCCTTGTCATTTATTGACTCTTGTTTTGGATTCACTACTGTTATTAGTGATGATATTTTATTATGCCATCGAGGTGTTTCCGATGGGGTTTTGTATTGGTATCTAGACTTCTGACTGTGGATGCATATGTTATGACCTTATATGTTGGTCCTGTTGTTGATGTTTTCTTGACAACAACATTAGAATAAAACACCAAGTGCTCTATCCTCTCTTGAACAAAGCGTCTCGAATGCTAAACTAAGTGATCAAACAAGAACGCTCCAAGGTTCCTTGTACGTGATTTGCAACAGATACCCTCAGTGGTATGATGTGATAATGTTGTTTCTACAAAGGGACTTACGCAGAATTTATTCATCACTCCATTCAAATATGTATTCTTTCCTTGTGAAATGAAACTTCTTCTAATCAACAACAAAAAGAAAATGAAAAAGGCAAGGGTTAAGAAAGCCATTCTAATGACAATGACGTGATGAACAATGCTATGGTAGACAAACTCCCTTAGAAACCAAATTTCACTTCGCCATGACAAGCAACAACTACATGAAACAGGTGCAATCTCCAAAGGATAAACCAAGGATTTTCATATTGTTAACACACTCCAAAGTACCAACAGCTGGCACAACTCGAAGGAGCATCAACAATCGACCTATTTGCAAGATGTGGCTCAAACTAACTTTACATGATGACTTACCGTCAACAGGCCATCAAAAGTATGAACCAACGGAAATTTATCAAATATCATTGCATATATCCATTACATCAATGAACACTATCTACTTTATCATCGAAGCTACTTGGAACCACATCTCAACCATCTTGGAGAATAAGAAACCATGCGAACATTCCTTGATCGTACAAGAACACCATGCGAACAACAACAATGAGCTTGTATTGACTTAAGAAGTGTTTTGTTTACAACAATCTCATATATCTCTTCAATGATTTCGAATAGTTCTTTCTACTCTACTCCTATTGCCATAGTATCTACTCCTACTCTATCTTTTTCTAATGATTCTCTTCCTAATCTCTAATCTCCCCTATATTGTCCCTTACAAATGAGAAGAATGAGTCTTTTATAGACTCTAGAAATTACATGAAGGGCTAGGACTGATTTGACAATCAACGGCCGAGATCGAGACAACAAGGCAGTTTGTTACAAAATTTGCTATTTTTAGAACATGAAAGAGGCAATGAAGGCACGTTCCCAATGTGATAAGCATCTTTATGGTGGGCCCTCTTGAAGAAATGACATGGCAGAATTCGATTGGCCTAATGATGTGTACGTGACACCTCAGCATCTTCAAACGAACTAGTCTGGTTCACCTCATGTTCACTTTACTTAGAATATTTTCTTCTTGTTGTCTTGATGTAACTCATGGATCGCTTTGATGATCATGCTCATCTCTCATCTTGTGATGTTGTTGTGCTTGTGCAGGATTATGCCTCTGAATAGTTGCATGGACTCATGGAGTAGACTAGTGCCTGATGAGAGTTCTTCTTGTCTGGCACATGATATGTGCGCTTCTGGATGATGACCTCCTTCAAGATGTGCATGGTGAAGTGACAACCTTCCACTGATCCTCGCCTCGAACGGATGATGCTCTTGATGATGAACTACACTTGTAACCTTGATCATCTTAGACTAGCTCCCCTCCGCATGGCGTTGATGTCTTCCTCATCTAGACATACTAAGTCTTGATGTAGGAGCTCCTTCGTGTGGTGATGATGACAAACTTGAGCAACTTTCCTCCGCCTTCAAAACTTCTTATGTATGAGCTCTCGCCATTCACCTCCTTGGATCCTCCATCACCTACAAAAAGAAACACGTCAAATTGAGACTTGATATAAAGGATTTTCAATAACAAATTACATTCATCTTATGCATGTGGGATCAAAAATAGCATTTCAAAACATACCCTTTCACATGAAATCGATACCTAAGTGCCTAGGCAGGTTTAGAAGGGTAGTGAGGAATGCGTGATGTGAATTCCAAGGGTCTTGGTCTAGGCGGGTTTGAGTGTGTTGTGTGGAGAGAGATGTATGTGAGATGTCAGAGACTCTAAGACTACCCCTAGAGGCCGCTCAGGTAGGGCGGTTTGGAGGATGCCATGTGGATTTTACTCAAAAATGCTCTTGCTTTGCTTCAACTTGCAATTCAACCTTGAAAATTTTCATTGTAATCACCTCTCTTGGCATTTACTTGCAATTTTTTATAACTCATCTCCTTGGGCGGTTTGGAATGCTCTGTGTGGAGAGTTTCGCGTGGATATGGATTGAATCCAAGACCACCTCTCTAGGCCGCCCATGCTGGGCGGGTTTGGAGGTGTTGTCTGGAGGATGTCATGTGAATGACATGATGTTGTCCAGATGAAGGGCTCAAGGCCGCCTAGCATGGGCGGGATTGGAGAAGGCGTAAGGATTTTCATAACTTAGTGATTTTTTAGCTTGATTTTGACAACATAAGACAGCTTCACTTGCTTCCTTGATAATTTAACCTCCTTGCATGAGATGGACAACCTTGGGAAGAAGGGCGGACTTGAAGAGAGTGCATGGAGAGTGAGTTGTGGAGGAGGTGATGTTGTCCAAGTGAAATGCTCAAGACCGTCTAGCATGGGCGGCTTGGTAGGTAGGGTGTGGACTTTAACCTTATTTGATGTTCATTCCTTCCATTTGATAACTCCTTTCTATCAACTTCAAGACTTAGTAAAATTTTGAGATGTTTGTAAAGTTGAAAGACACATCATGGAGGTTAGGTGATGATGTCCATCTGTCTTGGTGGAATCCGCCTAGGAAGGGCGGCTTTGGAGTGCTAGTAAGGATTTTGCCATGTGAACACTCTCTATCTTAACCTTAGCACTCTTCCTCCATTTGCATGACTTGGTGATTTTTCAAACCTACTTCTCCTAAAATGACCCTGCATGGATGTGAAGCACCATGGTGAGTTGGAGGAATCAAGATGGAGTAGTTGCAATGCTTAGACATCAAACTCCAGACTCACCTCTCTAGGCCGCCCAGGTAGGGCGGGTTTGAGAGTAGGCCTTGGACTTTTGACACTTAGAAACTTTTCACTTGATTATCTCATCCTCCTGGTGTCATCTTGATCATTCTCATCAAACAAACTTGCAACTTATGTTGTTCTTCACCCTGGGCAGCTTTGAGGACAGTGTATGGAGAATTTCATGTGGGACATGACATAGTCCATGAGCACCTCTTCAGGCCGCCTAGGCTAGGCGGGTTTGAAGGTGACCCATGGAATTTGACTTAAAATGCATTTAACTCCTTCAAACTTACAAACTTTCATTGGAATTTCATCATCTTCTTGTGCTTTATGCTAGAAAACCTTATAAACTTAGCCACTTTTCTCCTTGGGCAGATTTGAAAATGTTGTCTGGAGAGTGTCACCTAGTGGAGACATCATCCATAAACACCCTGTGAAGCCGCCCAAGTTGGGCGGGTTGTGATACCACCCTTGGATTTTGTCTTGAACTCACTCAAAATCTCTTCTAAACTTTGAAAATTCTCTCCCTAAGGCGGATTTGGAGGCAGTGTATGGAGAAAGTGCATGATCACAACCTTGAATCCAAGACCCCATGCCAAGGCCACCCAGGTAGGGCGGGTTTAGAAGGTGTGCTTGGAATGCAAGTCTTGTCGCCATATCGGAAATGTCCTGAATGGAAGTATATTGAAAATATGTTTAAGAATTTGAATTTCTTATACTTTAAATATTTATCAATATATTTCTAGGATGTTTGAGATGGGTCTCAGATCCATAGGATTTAACATGCAAATTCTAGATTTTGGAGGATCCACCAGATTTCAAACTTAGCCAATTTTCAGGATTTCAGGACATCAGGCTTAGTGATCTTTCATCATTCTTTCCAATTAATTCATCCTTGTTGGGAGGAGTTTAAGTAATGCTTGGTTTGGAGATGATGCATGGAATGTTGCTTGTAATCTACTTAACTTCCCTCCAACTTGCAAACCTTGCTTGAAATTCATCATTTCTAAGTGCCTTGTGCTTGAAAACCTTCTAAACTTAACCATTTTCTCCTAGGGCGGATTTGAGGGTTCTGTCTGGACAAATGCATGTGCAAGAGGTTGAGTCCATGACCTCATGCCAAGGCCGCCCATTCTGGGCGGGTTTGGAGGTGAGGCATGGAAGTTTCATCAAAATCTTAGTTTTAGACTCCATCATCACTCCCTAACTCCCTTCAATCGGCAAAAGCTCGTGAAAATATCCTAACTTTCCCTGGGTGGGTTTGAGGGTGTTGTCTGGACAAGCTCTCCTAATGGTGAAGACACTATCCAAGAGGACCTTGTGAGGCCGCCCAGTCTGGGCGGGTTTGGATAGGTCTTGGATCCATAGGATTTAGCATGCAGATTCTAGATTTGAGATAGGTCTTGGATCCATAGGATTAGCATGCAGATTCTAGATTTCTGAGGATCCACCAGATTTCAGACTTAGTCATTTTTTTAGGATTTTCAGGATATCAGACGTAGTCATTTTCAGGGTCTTAGTGACATGCATCAGGGTGAAGGCATATAGACCTCTTGGCAAGAAACTGTCGAGACATGGGAAAAACAACACTACCAAAACCCTACAAGCTTAGAGAAAAACTAAACTTTAAAGCAAAACGAAGCGAGAAAGCAAAAAAAGAGGGGGTCCCCATTTGCAATGGGGCGATGTGTGATTGCATCACAACCTGTTACTATTCTATTACTTTTGATGTATATATTGTACAAATGTATTTATTACACTTGAATTAGTATTATGGGTTATTGTTAATTATTGCACCTTAATGATTATGGTTGATGATTCATGTGAGATGTGATGCTTGGTTGATTCATGTGATGTGATGCCACGTTGGGTGTTTGCACTTTGCTTCAGCTATTATATATGGTGCAGGTATGCCTAATGTTTGATCTGAGTGTGCAAGTCCCAAGTTGTTCGCCAATGGTGGTTATATAGGAGATGTTCTTATTGGGTTAAAACTTGTTAACCTTTATCCCACTCAATTAAAGTACGAGATGGATTCTGTGTATCCTTCTGTAAACCTGGATTTGAATCGATGACAATTCTGGTATCTACATGTCGTGGAAACTTGTAGAGTGTGTGTCCTTTGTGGATGATTATTTTACCTTGTTTAGTTGTCTTTAAAAGTACTCCAAAATACGTGTTTTCCATGTTTGAGAAAAGATATTAATTATGTTTTAATAGAAAAGGCCTTTGGCATTTTATTATTCCTTTATGAAAAGAAAAATATAGTGAACTTAATTGCCTTAGGAAATTAAAATTTACTTTATAGATGGAAATATAATTTAATTAAAATGCCTTGGGAAAAATTAATAATGTTTTAATTGCAATACATTAGTTTTATTTTAAATAATGTTTGGGAATTAGCATTTAGGAAATATCTATTTTTTAAAAAGACAATTTTTAAAATATCTAGTTGTACTGTGAAAAGGAAGGAAAAAGGGAACTGGTTTAGGGAATTATGGACAAAAGGAAATTTGGCTTGTATTTTCATTTCACTTTTTGAAACTCGTGCTCAAACCCTCTTCTTGCTTATTTTGAAAAAGAAAGATCGGAAAGATTAAAAGGAAAAGTTTGGAAAATTGTTGAAGTGGAATTTGCTTGGAGTGAAGATTGTTTGTGATGGCAAAGAATTGTTTGGTGGTGTGCTTGCATCAAAAAGATAAGTTCTTCCCATTGTGTGAGCTTTTGCTTGAAACGTATTCTCCCCTTTTTGTATGTTTTTAGAATTTGAATTTAGAATGGAAGTTCCCTGTTGCCATACCCACAATAGGTGGTTGCATATGGCATAGTTATTGTAGGAGTGAATTTAATTTGAAACTGTATGTGGAATTTTATAGTTTTGAATTAACGTTGTAAATTTGAAAAAATTCCAAAATAGAGCCATTACTATGGAAAAATTTTCCTAGAATCCTTTTCACTAAATTTTGTTGTAGAATATGATTGTTGGGTGAATTATGAATAAAAGAGTAGTTTTAGTTTTTGGAAATTTTCCTTAAATCAAAAGTAGGAAATTTTGAAGTCTTCTATGAAAATTGTAAAATTGCCATTTAAGGCTTAGATGAATGATTTATTTTATGAAACAAATTGTCAGTATTTTACAAATTTTAGTTGTGTTGTAAAAGTTGTTGCATTGATTTCCGTGCCACATCCAAATCGTGTATTTGGAATGATGGACTTTTAGGATTGAGGTATAGGATAGGAGAGGAGTGGGCTCTCACTGCTTACCACAATCCAGAGTGATACATGAAGATGGAGAGGGGGAGAGTTCTAATCAAATGATAACATAATTCATATTGGGTTAATAAAATATTTAATAAAGATATTTGTGCCATGATTGAATGCCTTGGATGGGCTTGGTATCGGCCGCGAAGGACATGACACAACTCTTGGAAGTTGGTGAATGTCAGTGAGTACCTTTGTATGAGGAAGTACTACTCCCAAATATCCGTGCGGTCGTCATGCTATTGCGATGACACTCCTCATCTTATTCCTAGGATCCTCATCCTTTCCTTCTGTTGGATTGTGTATTCAATGTGTTTTGATCATGTATATGTAGGTGTATGTGATTGTTGCATTTCAGTGTATTCATATGGAAGTAGTACATTTTATGCATGTTGATTGGCATGTGCTGCCATACTCCCCTTGTATTGCATGAGTGTGCTTGTACTCATGCAACAATCTCTCAGTTCAGTGGGGTGGGCCTAAGGGTTCCACATGGTTGGGTGACGTTGTACAACTGTTGAGAACCAAATGGACCTTCAAGCTTCTTCGAGAGCATGCCAAGAGTATTCTCCTTTGATGGCATGGTGAGTCCTTAGAAATAGATGTTCTTCCATTACTTCATTTCAGCTATGTATTTAGTTTCTCTAAGTTTTGGAAGTGGAATTCACTTTCGACCTCGTTTCTTGGGAACAATGCACTTCAGGAGGCTCTCATGTGGACAAGTTGTGGAGCCCACGATTCCTTGAACGTTTTCCTGAAACCCAAAGTGCAGTAAGTCTGGAGTTCAGAATCCCAATGCACTTTGCATTGTGCATGTTGCAGTCGACTTCTGGATCTTGAGGTCATAGGTGATTTTGAGTTTATCTACACTTTGCAGACATGCAAATTGCAAATGGTTTCCGAAGTCCAAGGTCATTCTAAGTCGGGAGCCAAAGTTCTTTTGCACATTGCAGACATGCAATTGCAAATGTTTTCTGGAACCCGAAATTGTTGTAGGGTTGGATTTTCTAGGCTAATTTGTCTTTTGCATAGTACAATAGACAAATGGAACCCGAAGTCCAAAAAAGCGTCGTTTGCATTTGCATTCTGAAACCCGAGCCCAAGCTAATGTTGCAAGTTGCCTTCCGTTTCATAATGTTTTCCGGAACCCGAAATTGTCGTAGGGTTGGATTTCCGAGGCCAATTTGTCTTTTGCATAGTGCAATACACAAATGGAACCCGAAGTCCAATAAAGCACAGTTTGCATTTGCAATCTGAACCCCGAACCCAAGTTGCAAGCTGCTTCCCGTTTGCATTTCAATCAATTCAGAGTTGGGAGGTTCATGTGAAGTTTGATCTAGATGGGTTCTCATTATTTTCCATTTCAAATGAACAACTAAGATGGAGACAATGAACAATGAGAGATTAGCCACTTGATTTTTTTCGGCAGGAGTCACACTAATAAATTTTGTATCCAATCTAGATCACTTTCCATTTCTGAAAGAGAAGGTGAACATTCTGAGCTTTTCCCATGGTGAACACTCAGAAAAAAAAAAAGGGATCAAGGAAGGACCAAGTGTGCAAAATTGGGCACAACAGCAGGACTCTTGAATTTCCAACCTCTTGTGCATTTTCACCATTATCATCAGAATCATTTAAATCTACAACACAAGAGAAGGGGAATATCCTTGATGAATCAAGAAGGGCTATCTAAAAAAGGCATGGGTTTTCTGCAGGGTCTCCTACCCAACACCACTAGAACCACTATCATACTGCTCCTTGCTGCAGATGAAATAGCTTCATCTTCCTCATCCTCGGGATTATAAGTGATCTAAATTATTTCTTCCTCTTCATCTTCATCAAGTCACAGTGACCTCCTAGGCATTTATAGCTGTGTGGCTACTCATTAGGAAAAAGGTGAGCCTCTTCTTGAGAGGGTGCCTCCTAAACTACAAATGCTTTGGTATCTGAGGTGCTGGCACACAAACTTCAAAATGTTAACTCTTGAGAGCAATGAGTTTGTCCCCTAGTAAAGATAATGCAGCCATATCTCCTGACAACTAAGCTTTGAGATAATCCAAAACATCAAACAAAAGAGGTAAGAAATAGAAGCACATGTAACAGTAAAACCCTTTGTAACATTGGTTAAGTGCCACAAACATATTACAAGCAAGGTATTCAGCACAATCCCACACAACTCCTCACAAGCCCTTCGAATAAGTGATGAATCAGATAGGTAGCATCTTGATTGCTACTCTTTAATTTACGTTCTAAGAAACAAATTCTAAAGGCACTTCAATTCAGGGGTCTTCTACACTTTATCTTAAGACCTTCATCACAGCTCCTAAACAGGATATTATTTTGATCTCAACTTGTATCAGTAACACAATTTTTCAATGTACCTTGTTATTTCCTCAAAATTGGAATTAAACTGCTTAGCTTTATGATAAATCATCAAAACACCTTGACATGATAGTTGTACCATCAAGTATAGAAGTGGACTTAGTGTATTTCAGGATTGTAAGTTTTAAACAAGCACACCAAATAAAATTGACTTGCATGCATAACAAATACATGCGTCAGAGATGATTGTAATTCTTAAACTAGTAGACCAAAGTTCCAAACTAAATCTATTTGCATGCTTATCAAATACAAGCATCAGAAAACATGATTAGCTTGAGCTGTATAGCCAGCATCTATTATAATGTTAACCATTGATTGAAAGGTTGCCTCTCTTGATATATAACCCATTTAATTTTATAATTAGCATCCTACCTCCATTGTATCATCCCCTCTACACGTATCAATACATAATAATGAAAATATGTTTTTTCCCTCTATTTTCCCATATTCCTTCAAAATATGATCTTTATTATTTGTCACCAATGCCTAACAAAGCAGTGGCCCCATTGGGAATGCCCCAGCCATGTTCACCAATGGCACAAAAAGAAGCTTTCACAATCTTTTTAGGCATTTTCAAAATGCACCAGAAGTTGATTATGATTCTTTGTAGTTTTGGCTTTGTGCTTGCTTATTTGGCCCTGAAGTACATTATCAACCAAGGTCAGTTTTGGTCCAAATCTGGAGAAATATGGCAAGATTGGCTGACATTTCAAAAACTACAGGTCAAATGTTTTCCTCTAAGATGGTGTTCATGGAACTCCCAGGGTCAAACCATTTAGTACATGTCCGTGACATTCTCTTGAGAGGTCTGATGGGTAAGTGGCACCACATGCTTGCACAACCACCAAATCATTGCATTATGATGGCTAGGTAATGCTCCAGTTAATCATACAACCCAAAGGGTCAAAACAGTGTAGATGGCCTTGAATTACACGCAAACATGCTTCGAATGGCTATAAATGAATGATTCTAAGTTTGTAGCATTAATTTTGTGCCTTGTGAGTTCTTGACACATGTTGACATCAATATAAAGGGCTAAAACAATTAGCCTTGAATAGCCCAAAACCCCTCTGTTGTAGCCTACAAATTACAATGTTTTTTTTCTTTTCTCATTTGGTAGCACTGAACCAATTCCAAATTTACTTTACCAGTTAGCATTAGAAGCACTTTCTCTTTAAAGAAGATTATACTAGATCTTTCTGATGAAATTACCTTGAGCATTGTAGGGACTTATCTTTGCAAAATAACTACATGCTTCTCAGTCTTATATCCCACCCCTTATGAATATATTTAAAGTAATATATAATTTGAATTATTACCTATCCAGCTGAATATTTTCCGATGGAGAAATATTCAAATCATTTGCACTCTCAAAGGCCAAAAGATAAGCAACCCCCACCTGCCAAGTATGACAATATAAATTAGAATGATTTACGATAAATATTGCCTTCTTCTTGGAAAAGTAATATGATTAATATATATCAAGTATTTCCTAATATTCTTTCTTTTGTATTTTCTTTATGGAGTGACAGATTTGACTCGTAAGGACCTCAAAAAAAGGAACAGGATGAAAGAATCCTTAAGTTCACAAGTATGTCGAAATTGGTGGGCCAACTGCTCTCTAAGAAATTCATTTCTTTGCTTGTAAAGAAATCTTATTAGTAGATATTGTGCTTTTACATGGACCTTTACTTCCAACATAGAAGCTCATGTTTACCTACAGAAAAAATCTTTTTCATAGATAAAAGGCTTTTACATAGAACTTTACTTGCAAAACAGAAGCCTCTGATTACCTAAACTGATACATTTGATGATTATTACCTATTGTCATAAATTGTAATACTAAAGATCTAATATGATATTATTGCAACTAATACAAGCATTAACATCTAACTCATTCTATATAAAATGCACTCAACTCATATACAATACTCGTGAGATTGGAGACATAGGATTAGAGTACTCCTTTAGTAATAAAGCATATAAAAACATTACAAATCATAAAAGAACATATTATTTAGCCTTAGAACTCCTTGAAATACATCTAAAATTATAAACCACCAACTAAAAGGTTATGAACCCACTATGAGATTCATCTATCCATGCAATGACACATCCAAAGCCCAAGCCCCTAATCTATGTTACTGGGTACACATAGGGTTTAGTAATCTTATAAATAAGTGCTTTGTGCACAATTTTTTCTAAATGATAGTTGATGCTACGCTTATGCTGCTGAAATTATTGTTCAGTTTATGTTGAATCTGCTTTATATTTGTTTATGATCATTGTGTTTTAGACTTCATCAATTGAAGTGAAAGTGAGAAATACTGTCAACCTTTGTATTGGCATTATTGTTCATCTAGGCTGTAGCTTTGCATGCAGCTTAGGTTATTTAATTTATGAAATCTTGTGTTATCTACATTATAGAGTAGTTTAGTTGTAGATTTTGTCCATAGTCTAGGGTGTAGGGTTAGTTTTAGTTAGAAGGGAGCTTCCCCTTCTGATTTGAAGAGAGGTTTACCTCACATACTATTCCATTTTTTGTTGTCTTGTAAAAGACAAATTAAAATGCTAACAATTTGGCCAAGAATATTTTTTAATACTAGCCTGAGATGTATAGAAGCTCTCTACCCTGGTAGTAGGTCGCCTAGACATAGGTTGGTTGACATCCAGGACTAAAAAAAACCTCTGAATTTCCCTTGAGTACAATTTCAGGGAGGATAAGGTTTTCTACACCCTCAACCTATGTCATAGAGTTCGCTTGTAATGTCCCTTTTGTGCAACTGATGATTATTTTATTATTTTATTTTAAAAAGTAAATTTTTGCCAAAATAAAAGAAAATAAAATAATAAAGTTACTTTTGGAGCTATAAAATAAAATAATAAAGTTTGTTGGCCAAAAATAAGAAAGGATTCACAAGTCACCTACAACATCATCCTCCACTCCAATAGTGGCTGCCATGCATTCAATTTTACTGATATCGTCTTCAGAATTAGACAATAGTACCCCTCTTTACTGCAAAAGAACAAAGGGTGCATGCCCGTTAGAAAGGACATTCCAAAATGAGGCAAGGAGCAATGTGGATGAGCCCATTGAGCATTATATTTAAGCTAATGGGGTTCCTTTCAACTCTATTAGATCACTATAAAGGCAAGAAATGGTGGGGGATAAATGACACCCTTAAAAGGTATATAGGTTCTAGCTATGCAAAGGTACACACCACCTTATCAACCAAGGAAAGAACTTTTGTTTTCTACTTTATTGCCACCCATTAGGGATTCATGGGCCTAATGAGGGTGTCCATCATTTCTAATCAATGAAAAGATTGTGAAAACATGCCTCTAATTAATAACATTAGAGTGTGCCTGAAAGGGGCAACGTTTTTTAGTGCACTTGATTATGAGGAGCAGGTGAAAGATGCAAACTTCATTGCCAACATTCTCATGGTCTATTGAAGTGGTGGAGCCTCAAAACATTGTCCAAATCATAATGGGCAATGCTAAAAATTGTAAAGCAGCAAGATTGTTAGTTGACGGAAGATTCAAATGTTTGTGACGAATCATCATATGTCCCAAGCCATCTATAGGTCCTTAAAGTTGGATCTATTGAAGGTAACCTTATGAAATTTCCATACTTTGTTTTTTATTTACTTTAATTTTTAAATTTTAATTTATTCTTTTTTATTTTACACTATCTACTTTGTTTTGTGAATTTAAAATTTAAAAAACTAAGTAGGCGTTTTAAGTTGAAGATGCCATATTAGGTTGCTAAGACTCAATTCAACTCACACAATCGTCTTGAGACAACTTGTGAAGATGCAAGAGGCATTGTGCACCATTGTAATAAGAGGAAGAAAATCAGACAATTGTAGCATTTATGACAGACCTGTACTTTCCATTACAACGAGATGGGTATGTGAAGAACTCTCATATTTTACCATTTAATGATATGGGTATTGCATGTTTGGGTCATTTGAAGTGTTTGCATTAATATTTATCATCTGGGTACTCTTCATTTCTTGTGTTTTTGAATATATATGTGTGTGTGTGTGTGCGCGCGCGTGCGCTTGTCAAATGCAAAACAAACAAAAACCCAAAACTGCATCAGGTGCCAACTAAACTCAGTAAAACACATAAGGGGGTGGTATATTTCAGCAATATCTCTAAAAGAGATGCAGTTGTCACTCCCATAAATTGAAATTATTAGAAGTGAAGGCGGAAGGTGTAAGTTGGTACCATGGAGTGTGAGGTATGCTCTGGAACTGAACAATGGCTCGTGGGAACAATTATTTAACCATAGGTGCCAAAAGGAGAAGCATTTTCAAGCAAACATATCTTGCAAATTCCCTTCAAGATGGAATCGACGGTCTTCCTAGTTGCCAAGAAGTGACAGATGGCGTTTGCTGGGGAAATTTCAAATAAATGGTTGAAGTTGGTTTTCAAGGTGAAATCTCTTGTCACCCTAAACGCTATGAATCATAAACAGAAGTATAGAGTAAATTCAGAGATTGCATCCATGTTTGTTGGTGTTTTGCTTGACCTGAGGGAATCCAAGTAGTCCATGAATTGGCCAGTGCCTTGATTAAGGGGGCATGGAGGGGAGGACTTCACAAAATGTTGGACATAGCTATGCCAAGGCTCGCCTTCCGCCCTGAGCATGGGATTCGGTCGGCTATCCTCCCAGCCTACAATGGACCATGGATCTCTTTTGTTATTCCTGTAGTTGGTGTCTGCAAAGAGCTTCAAAGGAATGAGGTGAGATGGGGTGTAGCCTTCTTGAAAGTGATGGTCGGGCTAGCAAATGCAGCAGGGGTTGACTGGGCTGATGAGGTGGAAAAAAACCTTCTGGTGGGGAGTCTAACGCGGATGTTGAGGAAAGTGGTAGCTAGGAATATGTAATCTTCACATATATATTTTCTATAATAATCTTTTGTTAAGACTCTGTAATAGTCCTTTGATACGATACTGTATACAGAAAGTATGTAATTATGCAGTAATATACAACAGGCCCTCTTTTTGAGCAGCCTTCTATAGTATTTTTTTGCAATCTACTATTTCGGGGTACGGCAACCTTAAGCCTAATTCAAGGATTAAAAAAAAGGAGCAAAACCCTTCTAAAACATTTTTCAAGTACATGTGGAGAATTATAATTGAACGATGAAATAAGATCTGGTTATTGTAAATCAAATTGGCAATAAGTTGATCAAATGTTTGAGATGATATCAAGGAACTCTGACTTAGATGCATTTTCATCAATGTTACACGGGAACGCATCCCGTAGGCTTTCCATATCGTTCCCATCATTAGGACATTTTGGGCATGTGGGAATGGCAAGAAAACACCCCTAGGCACGTCCTTGGGGCCATCCCAATCGGGAAAAAATAGGGGACAGCCCAAAAAAAGCAACAATTGGCAAGGAATGATAGGGAATAGTCAACCATCCTCTAGCATCCATTGTTCATTTTCACAAATTCTTTTGAATTTTTTTTGTTTCCTTCAAAGTTCCAGACACTTGGGCAGTCTTGTTAAAAATGTTTGCAACTATTTTTTCAAAGAGAAAAGAAATGAACAGCAGTGAGGGTTATGGTTATAGTTGAGATTCAATAAACAAGCCATAGAGGTACTAGGGGCTCTTCTAGGTTGTAATGTGTTGTACCTGTTTGTAATTTTTTAAGATCTTTTATGTGTGACTTTTTATTATTTTTATGTGATCTTTCAGACTAGATAGAAGAATGCAGAAGGGGTTTTCAATTTTCCTGCAGATGTGTTGCCAGAGCATACAATATACAGCATAGAGAGAAAACCCAAAAAGTATACAATAGATATGAAGAAACTAATGACTACCCAAATAGCAAAATGGCCAATAATGAATTACTATGACATACCTATGTTCAAAAATGCAACTTGGTACATGTGTTGAGTCTGGACCAGCAACTGGGTATAGCCAGAATCACCCCAAATCACCACAGAATAGTAGTTTTGCTTATATAATGAATATCAGCAACAACAAGGCTCCAATAATCAATACAATGACAAAATATGAAGTTGCAACCAATACAAATAATACCCAGAAACCCCATTTCATGCCTCGAGGTGTACGACCACGGCTGAAGTGGAATATCAACTGCAAATGTGAAGTATACCCGCTGAAACGTTGCTGCAATGCACTGAAATCAGTCAGCAAGGATGGGCGACCAAGTGTGTGTGGAATATCTGCTTTGAAAGTGCCTTAAATTTGCCTCATGAACAAGTACGGCTTGGCTATGTGGTACGGCTAGCAGCTGCAACTACAACACTCCCCCCAAACTCATGAAATCTGCCTTATATTTGTTGGTAAATTGAACTCCATGGCTGTGAATGAAGAACTAGAAGAAAAATGCAATGAAATATCCCAAGTTCCCCTTCAATCCTTCAACAATAGACTCCAATGAAGTACAAATGTGAATACTGGATACATCCACCAACAATGGCACCATTGGGTGGTATTGCACACTTGTAGAATGTCATTACTAGAGGGAGTTTTCGCTCCCAATAGCCTTTGGTTCGAATCATCTTCAAACCATCTCAGGGAAGACCCTAGCAAAGCAAATAGCCAACAAAATCATATATTCAAGCATGTCAAATGAAGAGCCTTTTCCTCCTTTTATACTTTTTCAACTGGGAGTCTCTAAAATCCTCTTACATATGGGATAAAACATGAGAGGGAAAATACATTTTAAAATATTATAATTCTCTTTAATTCTTTTCTCAACATCACCCTTAAAGTCCCCTCTTTTAAAACAACATTAAGTTGTCGTGCCTACGCACCAAGGTCCAATATTAAATAATAATGTTTAATTTATGGACTTTAAAACGGAGGCCAAGCTGATGTCCGTAACCAATGATCTATAGCTCATTGGAAAGGTCTTGACAAGACGAATCCAAACCCACTCTCAAAATCCCGATCCGACACTAAACCCGAACTTACTAAAAATAGTAACGGCTATAAGCAACTAAGCCCATACTGAGGGTGCCAACTAGACCCACAAACCATCTGATAACCCTGAGCTCAATGCAACATCAAGAAGAGCCAATAGCTGACTACCGAGTCACTGAAACAACGCCAAACTGACACTTACTAAAAATAGCAGTGTTCTCCAAGGACCAAAGAGAACAAACCCAAAAAAAACCCAGAAAGATTGTTGACATGCAAGCACTTACTATAAATAGTAAGTACGGACAAGTGCTCCAAAATCTCTCTGGAAAGTGTCAACCAGCTCCACCGGATCCCCCGAACACCCTGGTGACATTGAAATACTCCTTTGATTATGTTGTCACCAACCCAGAAAGTCAGCTCTAACTGACCTGCAAGAGAATCCGAAAATGGGGACATTACAGTCCGCCCTTCCCAAAGATTGCTTGTCCTCAAGCAATCTACACCTGCATGCCCAGATTGAACTCCAAGATCCCAAATTATTCTGAAGAATGTCCAACAACATCTCCACTGCATCTGCTGGGTAGAGGTAAAACCATGCTCGACATCAATGTAAGTAGCTATCCCAGTATAGAACAATCTGCCAGACATAGGAAACCCTGGGTCCCAAAGCCACAATGGAAGTCTGCCATACACATCACTTATTCACTTCCACTGCGCTACTCTGATATAATCTTCACCATGCAGAGAGTGGTGAAGCAACACAACGGAATCCAACTGAACTAATATGCCAAACCTGTCACCACCTGGATCCCAACACATCAGAACCTCACATCCAACAATCGTGAAGGGGTAAGTAAATCTCAGAGTGTCTGAACCACAACATCACCTATCATCCTTCGCAAAACTCTGATGGATGTGCTCACTATCCAACATAGGTGCTAGAAGATATGAAGTTGCCCCTCTCAGATCGAGGGAATGATAAAACTCTCCTCCATCACTATTGTAAAAACTAAACATGCCATCACGCCTACTGATACTGCAACCTCTCAGAAGCCCTGTCTCAAATGCAAGTTTTTGAGACCAAGAAGTTGCAAACTTTATCTGATGCATATCACCATGATGGAACTCTGATCTTTGACTCTACAAATAATCCTCTGACTGTATCTGAGTCATCCACCTGCAATTCCTAGTTCCATCTCCTGTAGATGGCAACCCTTCATCCCACAATGGATGGTATAAATCCCGAGCCAATCCACACTTATGCATCATCAGGTCATCTGCGTGTGGACTAAAAGAGAAATGGTGAGCACTCCTCACTATGTAGTCAAGATAAAAAGCACCTGCCTATGGTAATGGTTGACTGCCATAGTCATGAGGAACACACTCCTCATCACTCAAATCAGAAGATGGCTCATGTCTCTAAACCTGAAAAGCTAATTGGGTGGATACTCTGCAAGTCCTCTCCGCATACCCAATAGTAAAGTCCCGATCTAAAAGCAATTGGAGGTACTCTAATTTAATCCACTCCATGGCATGCTGGACAGTTCACAAATCAGATGTAGATGTGCCCGCTACTACCCCTATCTGCCTCTCCTCCAATTGTGTCATCCAAAAGAGATCCTCCACAAGCTTGTGGGTACTGTCAATACGAGTTAAGGTTTGAACCACCTTATCCTCGATAACCTTCAGCTGATCTTTCCAGCCTTGTGGTCTAGTAAGTTGTCGATCACTATCAACTGCATAGGATGCAATCTCTGATTTGCTTCCAAGAGAGGGAAACAAATCAATATGAGAATCAATCTCCCTACTGGATGATGCCCTGCATATCTCCTGTGAAAATGATGAAGTAGTGTGGTGATCTGTCACACAACTCTCTGGAAATTTCACTACTACACAACAAGAGCCATCAATCATCTGCTCTGCATCACTTGAAATGGGACTACCCTCAAGAGAACCAGGTGCGACAAGAGGTTCTCTACAACTCTCATCCAAAACAATCATCCCATCTGTGTCACCTGCACCAGTAAATGAAATGGGTGTAACCATATCCTCCACATGCTCATTACCACTATCCATGGATGTATGCTCATCACTACACGTTGCCATAGATCTCTGAATTGTATCTGTAGGTGATGAAGACTGCGCCAAGCTCAACTCCACGGTAAGCTCGTCTATCCGCAGCTTTGACTCTTGAAGGGCTGTTTGAGTGCTCCTCAAAGAGTCTGTGGTAACCTCAAGCTCATAAGTGAGCTCATCAACTCCTCTTCCTTTCCCCTTAGAGCATCATGATAAATACCGTCAAGCCTGAAAAGATGATCTCTATTTGATAACAGTTGTAGGTAATTATTCTTCATTATCCCAACTGCATCTCTAAGTGCCTGAAATCATCGTGTTCATCCATCTAAGGAATGCTCCAACCATAGGTTGCCAACATCTGTCCAGCAACATCAAAACGTTCCAAAGCTGTAGCAATCATATTATCATTAACCTTTAATTGCCCAGCTAAAGGATGATACCCCTGTGTCGAATCATCTCCACACAAATTTTCTGATTTGTATTCTGCACTATGGAAAGAGGCTGAATCATCATGATCACTCGCTGATGGGTAAGCATCCTCATGTGTGCTATCAGCCCCGCACACTTACTCAACAAAGGTATTGTTGTTATGTACCTCACGGGATGGCTCCAATGACATAATAGAAGCTACAAATTGGACATATTCATTGCACACTGTTGCCTCCAATGCGGATGCATGCTCAACCAAAGAGCTATCCTGGGACCCATCATCAACAAGTAAATTTTCTGATTTGTTCTCCTCTTCTAAGGTCTGATTTGCAAAATCAGATTTGCTGCAGCTTGAATCTGCATCACATAACTCATTTTTAACACTCAAATTTTGAGTGTTAACATTAGGGAACTCCCCACAAAGTAAACTTGCATCAAAACCAAGCTGAGTGCCACATTCTAACTCAAGTTCTGAATCATCTCCCAGATCCCACCCCTGGTTATTTTTCCCAAGTGCAATGCTACAACCGGAAACAACTCTATCATCCAACTCCAATGGTGGATTGTCATATGTCATATCACCACCCATCTCAAGTAATGGGTTATTAACAGTCACCACAAATTTATTCTTGCAATCGGATTCATGCAAAGGAAATGAACTGTTGTTATGACGAATACTAAAATCAGAACTTTCATACCTATCGTCAATGACTCCAATGCTGTCCCAAATCACTTGTACCTCTTCCTTATCATCCTCAATAGTGAACTGTGAATCTAACTCAACAAGGCCACTCTTCCTTATCATCCTCAACAGTGAACTGTGAATCTAACTCAACAAGGCCACAAGGTCTCTGCTCAGGATCAGCTCCATGCAATGTGAAATCAGATTTGTTCTCAAAATCAAGAACACCACCTATATCAACATTCCCTGTTTGATAAGCATCCTCATGGGTGCTATGAAGTAACTCTTCTGAAAGGTCACTTACTTCTTCAAATTGCAAGGGAAATGAATCATTTTCTTCATTACTTTGGTCAAAGGTTATGGCAGCATCAAATTTGTCACCCATAGCTGATTTAAAATCTTTATCCGCATACCTTTCACCTATGTCCGTTGAGGACTTAAAACTCTCAGCATCATTGCTCCAAGCTCGCTTGCAGAGTCACCTTCTAGCAGTATATCAATCAAATTTAATTCATTCTCAGAAATAGTGACTTCAAGATCTTCATCAAAGCGAGGCCCAGCTTCACACATTTCTGTTGTATTCTCCTCCAAATCAGCAAGTTCCTCTTTGCATGTCTCTTGATGAGTGATCTTGTTTTTTCATCATACAAAGGCTTAGACTCATTTTTTCCAGCTATCAGGTTTTCATCTTCTTTGTTCTTATCATGACTTGGCTGCAATAAACAGGTGGTAGGAGTTTCTATTTTACATTCCTTGTTGTTCCCATCTCCATGGTTTCTGTCCACATTATTGTTCCCTTTTCCGTCATTGTTGTTGTTGCTATCAATATCAGGTTTCCTACGGCGATAATTGGCCATCATCTGTAATTGATTAGAATGTTGTCGTATCATTCTCAGATCCTCTCTGAGTCCTTCCCAATCTTCATCATCCATTTCCTCCAGAATGTTGTGTAGAACCCTCGCTGACTGCGGAAGGTGTTCAAGTTTCCTACCGTCATTGTATAGTTTCTCTAGTAATTCTTTTTCACTAAACCTGTCCATGACTCTAAATACTCATACAAGTGCTGATTACTCACATGCAAAGCTAAACTGCATGTCTCATATTTTCATCTGCATGTCTGAGTCTGACCTCACAGAAGATCTTTAGCTCTAATACCACTATAATGTGCCGTACCTGTTTGTAATTTTTTAAGATCTTTTATGTGTGACTTTTTATTATTTTTATGTGATCTTTCAGACTAGACAGAAGAATGCAGAAGGGGTTTTCAGTTTTCCTGCAGATGTGTTGCCGGAGCATACAATATAGAGCATAGAGAGAAAACCCAGAAAATATACAATAGATATGAAGAAACTAATGACTACCCAGATAGCAAAATGGCCAATAATGAATTACTATGACATAGCCATGTTCAAATATGCAACTTGGTACATGTGCTGAGTCTGGACCAGCAACTAGGTATAGCCAGAATCACCCCAAATCACCACAGAATAGTAGTTTTGCTTATATAATGAATATTAGCAACAACAAGGCTCCAATAATCAATACAATGACAAAATATGAAGCTGCAACCAATACAAATAATACCCAGAAACCCCGCTTCATGCCTAGAGGTGTACAGTCATGGCTGAAGTGGAATATCAGCTGCAAATGTGAAGTATACCCGCTGAAACGTTGCTGCAATGCACTGAAATCAGTCAGCAAGGATGGGCGACCAAGTGTGTGTGGAATATCTGCTTTGAAAGTGCCTTAAATCTGCCTCATGAACAAGTACAGCTGGGCTATGTGGTACGACCAGCAGCTGCAACTACAACAGTCCCCCAAAACTCATGAAATCTACCTTATATTTACACAAGCAGAGCAAATAGCCAACAAAATCATATATTCAAGCATGTCAAATGAAGAGTCTTTTCCTCCTTTTATACTTTTTCAACTGAGAGTCTCTAAAATCCTCTTGCATATGGGATAAAACATGAGAGGGAAAATACATTTTAAAATATTATAATTCTCTTTAATTCTTTTCTCAACATCACCATTAAAGTCCCCTCTTTTAAAACAATATTAAGTTGTCATGCCTAGGCACCAAGGTTCAATATTAAATAATAATGTTTAATTTACGGACTTTAAAACAGAGGCCAAGATGATGTCGGTAACCAATGATCTATAGCTCGTTGGAAAGGTCTTGACAAGACGAATTCAAACCCGCTCTCAAAATCCCGATCCGATACCGAACCCAAACTTACTAAAAATAGTAACGGCCATATGCAACTGAGCCCATACCGAGGGTGCCAACTAGACCCACAAACCATCTGATAACCCTGAGCTCAATGCAACACCAAGAAGAGCCAATAGCTGACTGCCGAGTCACTGAAACAACACCAAACTGACACTTACTAAAAATAGCAGTGTTCTCCGAGGACCAAAGAGAACAAACCCAGAAAAACCTAGAAAGATTGTCGACATGCAAGCACTTACTATAAATAGTAAGTACGGACAAGTGCTCCACAATCTCTCCGAAAAGTGTCAACCAGCTCCATTGGATCCCTCGAACACCCTGGTGACATTGAAATACTCCTTTGATTATGCTGTCACCAACCCAGAAAGTCAGCTCTAACTGAACTGCAAGAGAACCCGAAAATGGGGACATTACATAGGTGTGGGAGTGTTGCAAGTGAAGTGAGAAGTAACTCATTTGAATGCCCTTCCGCTATCTTAAAAACTTATGTAAAGGACCCATTCAATCCCGAGAAAACCCTTTTGCAATTTGTAACTCCTATAGACAAAAACGAAAAAAATCAGCAGGGAATAGACATTAATTGTATCATATATGCAACAAGGATTACAAGACCAGCTACACAAGGGTTTACAATCATCTTTTGTGCATACCTGGACATGGCATAAGAGGTTGTGAAAAAATGACCCTAGTTGAGAAAATCAAGGTGTCTAGGTTGTACATGGAGGGCGAGGATGGAGGGCGAGGCAAGAAATAAGGGTGTGCCAATAGAGACTATGCCATCTACTATGCCTACCAGAGAAGTTAAAAATCGAAGGGGAGATGGGCTACTAGTGTTGTAGGGCCACTGAATGTGCAATCATGGGAAGAGGCAAATTCTTCAGTTTTCTTTCTCCCTGTTTCAAAGAAATGTTGAAAACTACAAATGCCTTTGGTTTCTCCTATGTCCTCCCTAGAGAACATTGTGTAGCCATCCTCCTTGGTAAAGAGTATCATAAGATGAATTTGTTATTGGAGGAGAACATTGCATAGCCATCCTCCTTAGTAAAGAGTATTATAAGATGAATTTGTTATTGGAGGACATGAGGCAAACTTGGCTAAGGACAGGCTGCCCAATTATCATGGATAAGGAAGGGGTTCCATGGAGCTGCTAGAGATCTATTTTTGTGGAGCAAGGGATCCCATGAAACCCAAATAAAATTGCTACGACATAAATTATAATCTTTTCCTCCAAAATAGGTGCAACTATTTTTTAGGTGGTTGATTTTGAGCGGGTGTATCTAAGGTGGGGCTGAAACTTTCCTCCACCGGCTTAGGGATTTTTCTACCAATTTTTAGATTCCTTCCATTTAATTTAGGAAATATTTTGGAGGGAAAAGTTTGTATTTGATAATTTTTAATCTTTTTATTTGTAGGTCCTAAAAAATCTCTATTAAATAAATTAGCATTAAACTAAAAACCTCACAAGACCACCAACTTCCATTAATTTCGGAGCTTAAAGTTTTAAGCCTACTTGCAACTATAAAATTCATGGGACCGCTTGTTTTAAAATGCTCCTAAAAATTTCAGCAACACTGCTGAGATAATTTAGGAAGCCCCCCTCCATGGGACCGCTTCCTAATTAGACCAACATTAGGCATCAACCATTCATCAATATCATAGTTATAGCTATAGTTGGCTCTTATTTCTTAGTGCTACTGATTGTTCAAAGAAGCGCAAGGATGCAAACTTCCAATTTGAAATTTTGAAAGAGGCCATAAAGGAGGTTGGGGGCTCAAATATTGTACAAGTTGTCACCAACTCAACACATGTTTGTAGACTAGCTGGCATAATCATAGAGAGTGCTTACGAACAAATTCTTTGGACCCCATCTTGTGTTCACACATTAACAATGCATTGAAAGACATTGAGAAGATAGACTGAGTGAGGTAGAGATGGCAGAAACTAGAGTTAAACAGATGTTTATATGCAACCATCACACCTCACTAGCTCTCTTCATTACTTTTTTGAAGAAGGAATTCCTCAAACTTGTGGAGACTAGATATGCTAGCTACTTCATCTTGTTAGAGAGGATGCTTGAGGTTAAAGAGCCTCCACAATTAATGATAGTTAATGTTGAGTGGAGTAGGTGGGCAGAGGCCAACACAGCTGAAAGGACAAGTGTGAAACAAATCCTTGATGATGATTGGTGGTACACTTGGGTAAATTACTAAATCATAGTT
The DNA here is from genome assembly GCA_027924645.1 of Cunninghamia lanceolata. Lineage (NCBI taxonomy): Eukaryota > Viridiplantae > Streptophyta > Pinopsida > Cupressales > Cupressaceae > Cunninghamia > Cunninghamia lanceolata. The sequence continues at coordinate 624,413 of BSBN01001059.1, read as the reverse complement.
TTTGCCTTTTTTGTATTTAAAATTTTGAAAATTTATGTATTTTAATTTTAAATCAAAATTGAGTCTTATTCTTGTTTGAATATTTTGTTTGCAAATACATTTGTTCTTTCATGTCACTTGTGTAGGTGGTTAGGTATGCTGATATAGACTCTCCTAATCTTGGCAAAGTTTATGAGACATTTGACAACATGTTTGACTAGATGAAGCAAGCAATTCATAGTAAGGAGTAGGACCTTGATTTGAGAATATATGACGGGCATGTTAGGCCCATTGTGAAGTGGTGGCAAAGCAATATGAACACCCTGTTTCATATGGTAATCTATGCTCTAAATCCCAAAGGGTATACCATTGCTTGCTGCCATATGTATTTAAATATATTTATATATTAATATATAAATATAATATTATATTTATATAATATAATTTAATTTATAATTATAAAATATATATAAATCAACACATATAAACATTTCATATTAATAAAAACATAAACATAAAACTAATAATAATTACTAAACTTATAAAATAAAATAAATTTTAAAAATTAAAACCTAACTTAACAATACTAATTTAAATGAATAAAAAAATAAAACAATGAAAACAAATCATATTAAAATTTTAAAACTTAAAATCTAATGTTTAAATCTTTGAACCTCTCATGAGTGCAGACAACGGCGTGAATGCAACTGCAAATGCAAGGAAAGGAAGAATATATAGAAGCGTAATAGCAGAGAGGAGACAACGACGGGGAGGAGGAGAAGACATCTTTTCACTTAGTCATTCAGATACTAAAAGTTCACATGTGCATCCAGCTCCTTAATGCCCACCATGCAATAGACAACAACAAATGCAAGGCAGGGGCAGCTTAGCAGAAAGGTAGTGTTCACATCCCCGTCAAAACAACAATTGACTTTTTTGTTGACTTTTTTTGTAAAAATAGGGTGTGTGGATGTAACAGAAAGAGGTCAACCTTAAGCTTTGAGGAGTATGGGATGCCTTTAATAGCTCTTTCTCCAATCTGTAATGTCCCCTTCCTAAGCACTGACAGTTTGTTGAGAGTTGGCCTATCACTTGGGTTCTTGTAGGCTAACACTAGATGGTTAGGGAGATCCACAGTTCTTGGAGACATGTGGGGGATGCTTGTGTGGCATTTCTCTTGTTCGAATTGAGCTCAGATTGCAGAGAGGTTTGCAATGACACTTTCGGATACTGCTTCAGACACTTGGTTGGTGTTCCACCTTTTTAGGAGCACGTGCCTATTTTTAGTAAGTCGCTGTGTCGGCACTGACTTCGTCATGTGGCAGTGGTTTCACTCCAATAGGTTTGGCCCTTTCATTCGATGACCGTTTGGTATTTATCTTGGGGTTATTTTAATTAACGCTAATATTATAAAGTTAAATTAAATCTTTAACTTTAGTGTTATTAAATGTTATAAGGTGACTTTAATGTGGGGCACCTAGAGAGACATAAGGAAATATTAAAAGTGAGTTAAAATTCATATTTTTAATGAGGGGGCACTCAACTTGGGAGAAATAAGGGAAATTTTAATAAAGTAATATTTTATTTTCCCATGTGAGGCGTAAGGGTTTGAGAAGAAGAATAAAAGCGTTTTTTGGAGCTCATTTTGGTTTATGCATTAATGAGAACAAATGTTATGTTGCTAGTTTTTATCCAGGAACTTTGTGAGGACGAAAACCCTCATAGAGAATATCATTCTCGATGGTGAGAGATCTACCCGAAGTGAATGCTGATAGTTTCATTCAAGGACTATGCTGGTACTTATTGTGGAGTTTACATATTTGTCGCAGAGAGGGTTTCATTGCAAAATATCGGGATTCTTCGAATGATATTTTGAAGGTGAGATTATAGAAGATTTTGGAGATCTGTAATGTCCCCTTTCCTAGAGGGTTAGTCTATACTTGGTTCCCGTAGACAAACCAATGTGGTTAGGGAACTATGGGAGTTCTTTTGGTCGGTTTCTGACATTCTGGCTAGGACTTACTATTTTTAGTAAGTCGAGAAGTTGGCTATTTGGGAAATTCATTATTGGAGGTGGAGCGTTTCGATGAGACCTTTCCAACGGTCTATTGCTCGTCAGGTTCCAAGTCCGTTTGCCCTTCCAATTTAAAGTCTGTAAATTAATATTTATATTTAATTGCTTAGACTTTATATTAAAATGGTGACTTAGTGGAAAATTATTAAAAAGGCAAAAATAAGTCACCCATGGCCCTGGACGTGCTAGTGTTTTATAGCTTTGGGAGAAATTTTTTTTAAATAAAATTCATGCAAGGCAGGTCAGCCTAGAAGAGACTCGCCTAGTTTGGTATATAAGGGAGATAGAGTCTCCTCATTTGAAGATAATCATTCAATTCCAATTCAATTTCTTGAGCAACAGGTTTGCCTTCTAGAGCAGCAGATTCAAAGAGAAATATCTTTATTATTGTGTATTCAAGGAAATCGCACTATCTTCAAGTGCAGATTTATTGCATGAGATTCAGCCCTTCTAGGGCCAGATTGTGAGTGCCATTTCTACACTTAATTTTCTGATTTATAAGAGAATATCTTGCTGGGTTTTTCTCCCTCGAGTAGGAGGGTTTTCCCAGGGTAAAAATACTGTGTTCATTGTTCTATGTGTTGTATTTTCTACTTATCTTCATTTCTGATCCTAAAACTAACATGGTATCAGAGCCAGGTTTAGGAAAATCTGATCTAACTAGATATTTTCTTCTAGCAACTGCGCTACTCTGTGTAATCTGCTTATTGTCTATCTACGACCTTGCTTCATTCCCAATGAGTAGAAACATAGAAATTGTCTAGACCGTGAAAGAGAAGCAATCTCTGCCTGTGTGTAGCGGAGAGGGAGAGATGTCTGCCCCTGTTGACATTTTGTCAGTGCATGTTCAATATGAAGGTGTGAATGCAAGCGCAGTTGGGAAAGCACTTTCTCCCAATCTGTTTAGGGTGATGCGTATAGTCCCTGATAAGCAAGATTACAGCTTTGTTGATAAGGTGCAGCTTTCACAAGATGAAGTTCTAAGCCTCTATAATAAACTTCTGCCCTCTTCAGCCTCTGCCTACTTAGGTGAGCCCCCGCGGGTTCGTATCAATTTCAATGAATTAAATCAACTATGCTTACCAGCGTTCGGGTTCTATGGAGACAAGAACATGATGGTGCACATTTTCCGCAAGGAAAGTCTGGTGGATGAGTGTGTTCTTGCTGAGATGAAAGGAGGACTGTTTGAGCTAGGATTATACATCAGTCTTCCTGGGAAAAAAAAATAGTAGCATAGTTGTTTTCTACTGACATGAAGGGAACTATCCTTTTGAAGCTATGGCTGCCTCTGTAACATTCGCTAGCTCAAAAGCTACGCGCACAAGAAGGATTCAAGTCTCTAGTGTGAAGAACTCAGAGAATGATGTGAAGCTCTTGCCTGGTTATAATGTAAGAATTGACGGAGGTGTGAGAAGTAAGAAGTCTTCGTCAAATACTGCAAATGTCAATAATCATGATGGACCAGTGGTGTTCTGCAAAGGGTATCATCAATGTTGTTTCCTAACAAGCGAGAAGAGATCTCCAAGGGTTTCTAAGAAGACAAAGGACGTGTCTATGAAAGCTTCTGTATTTTGTAATACGCTTAAAAGGTGGTCAGGAGAATGTAATGTTGATTACTCTAGACTGAATAATTAGCAATTCATAATTTTCCTGGAAAATTGTCAGCCACATGAGTTCCAAAAGTACTCTGAGTTTAAGGAATCTTTCAAGACGAGCAAGTCAGCCATAAGGAATTTGAGAAATGTTTTCTCAAAGTTATTCCAGAGTTATGTCGGCACGTTCTCCTTTTCATGGGTGGTGAAACAAAACTAGTCAATGCAGACGAGCCGAGCTCAAGCTCCGACATGGACATCGACGTTGACAGATTTGAGCAACTGCATTGAGAACTCAATTATTTTAGCAGAGAAGGATAATTGCCATGAAGATCAGAGGGTGTTGTTGCTGGGAACGGACATCAAGTTCGGTTAGCATGTGATAACTTTTGAAAGTTTGGGCCAAGAAAAGCAAACAACGCCTTTTATCTCTTATGGACAAGAAGTACATGCCAAATGCTCCAGTTTGTGCTCCTGCTCTACAAAGGAAGAAAGAGGAATAGGGACAAAGAATCAGATTCTGCTCCAGAACCAAAGAAGAAGAAGGATCTCTCTCACATTCAGTGTTTCAGGTGTGACAAGTATGGTCACTTTGCTTGAGATTGCAAATTAAGGTCTACACAACTTGTTTCTACTGCGGAAATTGCCATGGGGAAATCTCAAAAGGAGCCAAGCTCTAAAGTCAATCAGTTTCTTTGAACAGGAGGAATTAACATTCAGAGGGAGTCTGACAAACCAACAGAGGCAACCTTGGACGAGGAGGTCAGGAGGTTGATGCTAGTACTTGGAGCTTCAGAGGGAGTCACATCATCATGAAGATTCCTTGTAATGTATATTTCTCTGAGAATATGAGGTGAAAGCCCTTGTAGTGTATATTTCTCTGAAACGGAGAAATATGAGGTGAAAGCCCTTGTAGTGTATATTTCTCTGAAACGGAGAAATATGAGGTGAAAGCCCTTGTAGGGTGAAAGCCCTTGTAGTGTATATTTCTCTGAGACGGAGGAATATGAGGTGAAAGCCCTTGTAGTGTATATTTCTCTGAGACAGAGAAATATGAGGTGCGAGCCCTTGTTCATCTCTGAGACTAAGATGGGACGTCATGTTGAGAGACTCCATGACGACATCACGTTGAGAGACACCGTGATGAACCCTTGTACTTGTGTTTTTCCACACATGGGAGTAGCCATGGTGGACGCTGTAAGATGCTACCCCAAATTTTTTCAAATTTACATACAAGGATATCAGCGTTAGCATCAAAAGCAAAACCAACTAAAGGCCTCACACTTTCTGATTACCAAGATCCCAGAATGGGCAAGGTGAGAGCATATGGTGATTGGCTTAACAATCAAAGCTTGCAAATGAAACTATTACAATCATCTGCTATAGAGCAGGCATCCACTTATGCAGTGGGAATTCACCACTTATTCAGTGGGTGTAAATACAAGAAAGATGTACGATGTCATCCACTTATCTAGTGGGGATACTCCACTTATTCAATGGGTGATTGGAAAAGAAAGATAAGCAATGTAAATTCTTCCACACTAGCGGTAAACCATCTAGGGGTTCTTAATCAGTTTTGCACAACTAAAAAGTAATTACAATGCTTAGAATAATGCAACTCCAAAATCAGAAATAACAACCAGGATATTACACAAATGCCATTGAAGTCTGGAATCATGAAGACCACCTGCAACATAGAACAATGTCGAACAAATCATGATATACCTGATGACCCAGCTGATAACAAACTTAGTTTTGATTGATGAAGGTGATGCACTGAATCTGCAGTCATATGCTCAATGGTACGGACCACCCAGTTAAGAAACAATGGCATCCAATACAAGAAAGAACCCACTAAATGCTTAACGAAGTTGCAGCTCTAAAGAACATGTTTTTATGCACCCAAACTGATCCACACAACTCAGAAATCAGAAAAGTTTTGCATACAAAAGACCCTTTCATGAATGGATGGCACCAATACTAGAATGAACCCACTAAACATCTTACAATTGTTGCAGCTTAGATAGACTGAAATCATACCCCAAACTAAACTGTCGAACAAAATCAGATTATTCTGAACTGTATGGCTGCCACAGCTCTGTCAAAGAATCACACATAACCATACAAGGATTCCCTTCTAATCACCACAAACTTTACTACATAACAAACAAGATATAATGCAAATGATAATGATCAATAAAGATGAACAGACTGTACAGCCAAGACCCCGATTCCTTACAGGTCCGTACGGCTCATGCAGTATGGATCACCTTAATGCTTCCCAAATATAGCCCCAAACTTATTGAAATAAACAAAATTTGTGGCCCCAAGATTATTGTCAACATTGCAATCCATTTCAGCTCCTAACAACAAGTAATGATATCACAAATCTGAATCGTACTTCCCAGCAAGTACGGCTGCACATGTACGGCATTAGCATTGCACACAAGGAAATAGCATCACAAAATTCATCCTACTCACACCAAAAATATATGAAATCTAAACACCAATATCACAAACTGAAAAAGCATAACAAGAACTTCATGAAATCTACTAACTCCAATCAGCTTCAGGCAAACTCTGTATGAGCTTGCTCCCAATCCACCTTCAGCACAATGGTGATTCCTGTATGAAATCACACTCAACCTCAAGAGGGTTTTCGTCCTCAAGAGCATTCCACAAGAGGGTTTTCGTCCTCAAGAGAATATGGAAGAACACGCAGGTTCAATCCAGCAGAGTAACAATACAAATCCAAGCATGCCCAAACAATGAGCCCATCTCTTCCTTTTATAACTTTTTGAGGAAAGTAAAATATTATTTCCTCTATCCCTTCATATTTCTCCTCAAAAGTATAAAAAATAATTCATTATGTGTGGACAACTTAAAGTCACCTTTTTAATTAAAAGCTTCCCTTAGCTCAAAAGACCGCTTTATCAAAATAAAGTAAATATTTGATTCACAAGGCCCCAATATGATGCATCCATGATTTAGAGCTTTTCATCCCCTTTCCAACAAGCTATAACACTTAAGTGTTAAATGAAAATTCCCAACCTTTTTAACTTAAGTGCAATAATTAATTGTTTAGCTCATTAAATCAACTGATTTTACGAGAAATCCCAAATATCACCAAACTGCAAAATTAAGCATACCAACATACTCCATGATGATTGGGAATAGGAATGACGCCTTCCGGGTGACTTTCTAAAAATAGACGGCCTCTCCAAAAATCTTGGAGAGCAAACCGAGAACCCGATCAAACATTAGAAAGCATCACTGCGATCCTGAACACCGTCTGAGCTCAAAGCCAGAATCAATTGCTCTGTAAAAATGATCTGTGGCCACTCCAAGAACATTGGAGTTCTCCCAACAAAGTCGGATAGCCACTAAGAGACTAAGAACAAGCCAAAATGCTCACAATAATCAATGCGCCAAAAATGGAACATTACAAACATTATGTTGAGAGACTCCATGACGACATCATGTTGAGAGACTCCGTGATGGACACTTGTTCATGCGTTTCTTTCCACACATGGGAGTAGCCATTATGGGTGTCATGTTGAGAGACTCCATGACGAGGATATCTGGAAAATACCTCCCTAGCTAAGAGGGAGTGTTAGTGTTTTATAGCTTCGGGAAAAAAAAATTTTAAATAAAATTCATGCAAGGCAAGTCTGCCTAGAAGAGACTCGCCTAGTTTGGTATATAAGGGAGATAGAGTCTCCTCATTTGAAGATAATCATTCAATTCCAATTCAATTTCTTGAGCAGCAGATTCAAGGATAAGTATCTTTATTATTGTGTATTCAAGGAAATCACACTTCAAGTGCAGATTTATTGCATGAGATTCAACCCTTCTAGGGCCAGATTGTGAGTGCCATTTATGCACTTAATTTTCTGATTTATAAGAGAATATCTTGTTGGCTTTTTCACCCTCGAGTAGGAGGGTTTTCCCAGGGTAAAAATATTGTGTTCATTGTTCTATGTGTTGTATTTTGTACTTATCTTCATTTCTGATCCTAAAACTAACAGGACACCTCATGTGGGAAAAATGAAATAAAAATTTAAAAGCTATTTCCCTCTCAAAAGGGGTTGTCCCTCAAGGAAAGATTATAAAGGCAAAAAAGTGAAAAGCATTACTCATTCTTGATATTACCTTTTATGATTCTATTTGCTCTACAAATGAGGGTTTGGGGGATTTCTTCCAAACAGGGCTTTTGTTGATGCAAACCACCATTGGTATCAATCTTCCGCAGGTGTGAAAGATCACCCAAGGGGATTTTGGAGCAGCCATACTCAGTGGTTGTATTTGTGCTTCAGTTGGATATACTTTGACGAAGTTTTGGAGAGGATTCATGATATATCTTCACAGATTTTTGGTGCAGCTGAGAGAACATTGAGGAGACTGATTTTACTCACAGATTTGAGGAGAGTTGAGGCTGCATTTCCTTCCCTCCTTGCTGGCCATACATCCTTACTTGCTGGCCGTACTTTCCTTGCTGGCCGTACCACTTTGGCAGCCATTCTGGAGTTTGTTTTGGAGTTGTTCTTCATTGCTCTTGGGTTGATTTTGGCCTATGGGCCTATGCTGTTGAATGTAGATTGTTTCCTCGCATTTGCTGATACTTTTAATGCAAAACTCCATGTTCATGTTGCTGGTCCATCAACAACAGAAATTTGAAGATGCTTATTTTGAAATGGGTATGTGATGATAATTCATTTTATGCCATTCTATGAACTGGGTCTTGATTATTTAGTTCATATCTATCATAGATTTTCTGGGTTTCAAATGCATGTTATCTTTCTTTGTATTCTAGTATACACATCTCAAGAAAACGACAACCCCCTTCTGCATCTTCTATCTAGTTCTGAAAGATCACAGAAAAAAGTAAAAAAATATAACATTAAATAAAGATAAATCAAAAGAACAACAAGTGCAAGTTATTACAAGATAATTGCAGATTTATGAAGACCAAAGGCAGGTTTCGGGTCACTTTGTCCATCCGCCCAAGTCAAGGGAGGCCGTACTAATCCTAGGCTGGACGTGGGCATTTTTGAGGGCCAACACCCTAGATTTTAGGACTGCTTTGAGCCTGTTGGAAGCGCCTAGGGGTCTCATTTATATTGCCATCAATCGTTGTTCAAAGAGGTGCTGTTTGGAGGCGTTCCGGTTTGTTTTGTGAGTACCAGATTGTTGTTTACAGTCATCTTTTTACCTTGCTTGTGACAGCAGCAAATGGGTATGTGTGAAATGTCATTTTGAATTGATTTACTCTTCTGAGTATGTTTTAACATTGTTATAAAGTTGATTTTGCCCATTTGGGTATTGCCAAAACACAAGAAACATTGCTGAAAACCATTTGCAGCTTATAGGTATTTCATATTTATGAATAAACAGTGTTCTGTCATTCTGGGTGTTGTTGCATATTAATCTATTGGGTTGAAACAACAAATTTCTGATTTAAACTCACTAGAACAGCAGTGTGGGAACATGGGTTTGATGTGTCTGTGAGAAATCTGATTTACAGTGTTGCTGTAGCAATTTATATTTTACAAAAAAAAATATCAGGGTTGGTTATTACACAATCTCTTTTTGATGGGCCGTCTATTAAACAAATGCTGAAAGGCATGTTATGTTTTTCTGATTTTTAATATTATAGACTTTGCTTTCACTTTCAGTTATCAAAATATATTTCAATTAATACTTACAGCAGCTGAAGAGCTGATGCCTGAGCTATCAAAAGGTCCTGATCCATCAACAAAGCCAACAATACCCTGCAAGAAATGTTTTACCAAATATTAGAGAATGTTTTATACAGCAGTGCAATATCAAAGCTTGAAAGAAGTCAATAAAGAGTTAGGCTGTACTAGAGTTGAGAAAAATGGTAACAGACCTTTAAAAATCAAGGAAAAACGTGACTTAACACCATGCAAATTCCCACAACAATGTATGAGTAGAAGTGAAACTATATCATATGAACTCTAAATTAACCCCCACTATATTTACTTAATAAATCCAAAAGGATATTGTAAAACTTGGAATCAAAAAGAGGAAAGATTTCTTCCGATAGAAATTTGTCTTTATATCCACTTGGTGATGCATTGTCAAGTTTGAATTAAACAGAGGAGAATGATTAAGATGAACGAGTATGATCAATAAATAATGAAAGCAACTAGCTTTCAATTTTGCTGACTTTCTCAAAGTTGGAATAGACTTGGAGTTGAAGAAGAATATTTTTCTATAGGCAGAAAAGGGGATGCTTAAATTTGATTTTTGATATGATGTCATATTTTTACCTTCCCAGAGTCCCTAGTAAACACCAACTGAGAGTTGGCATTTCAGCCAACATTTTTTGGTGGATATCGGGTCCTCTAATCCTAGTTACCTTTAGCAAAAAGGAAAAATTCAAAAGGATAAATGTTTGAAAATTTGAAATATTCACAGACAAGTTCAACCCTGTGAGATTTACCAGATTAACATCTTTCATAGATTTGAATAAGGCTCCTAGTGAAAAGCACGACACAAGTCAAACCACTATTGAATTTCCAAAACTTTAATCTAAAGACTAAGTACATAAAATAATTATCTCTTGAGCCTGATATTCAATAATACTAGTGTGCTTTATGTTCTTATTGACTAGATACCAAAATGACTGAACCCCTTAAAATTTGGTTCTTTCAGTGGAAAGCAGCCTTAGGGAGGAGTTCACAGTGGTAAATAATTTGCAAAACTAGTTGGTTTTGATCAGAGAAACAAACGGTGTACTCTCGTAGAAGAACATGGAACTCCTAGAGCTGAAACGTAAACTGCATGCAATTTTCAATACTTCTGGAGTCACGTGAATTGTGGCATTAGGTGGTGTTGTCTGAGTTTGAAATTGATTTCTGTAAGGGTATATTCCATCAGGATTAGGGGAAAGCCAAAGCTTATCTGGAGAGATTGACAAAGATGCAGGAATCCATGTATTTGTGGTGTCAATATCTTTAACAATACTTTGACCAGTATCATGTCAAGTTTCAAGAGGCAGGAGCAGCTAATAGTCCGAAACAAAAATCAAAGGACAATGAACTTCCCGTTGATGCTTTAAATACTTTTGAATGATGCTTTCTAAGGGGTTGGAGAATTTTCAAGAGAATAGAATAGAAAAGCCTTTTTCCCTTAATTGTTCTTCAATCTGAATCTGTGTATGGAAATGTTTTATTCCTGTTAAGATTTGTATGAATCCAATAAACTGCAAAGTTTGGCATGTTTGATTAAGTAAATCTGGTTGTGCCTTATTTGAGGTAGAATAGAAATTAGGACTGTGATTTACAAACAATTCATGGTAATCCATCCCATTTTAAAGCATCTTTAAATCTATTACCTTCTGAAGCTTGCACTATTTACATAGATGGTTGTGCTAGACTGGTTGCCTTGTAGATAGTTTTGTTCTGCAAAACATTCAGAAGTCCAGTCTAAAAACTCATAACCAGGCTTATCCACCCTTCTCTATCTTTTGTTTTTATTTTACATTAATGTTAGATTAGGTTTTGATTTTCTTATTTGAATCTTTGAATGTAAGAATTGGTGCGAATCCAATCACACGAACCTAGATCTAGGTGAACGGAGAAAGTCACAATAGCATAATAACACAGTGACAATGAGGGTTATAGCATGCAAATAATAAATTTTATTCCAAAATAGACGAAATCAATAATCAGAATCAACCACAGCCTCCTGGATGCATGACTCAAGGAGATGTCATGTCCAAAGGTCACGAGTTTAACTGCCAATCAATAGATCAGTTAACTCAGTCTAACTAAGATCTCAAGAGTTGAACTGCCAATCAGTAGATCAGTTAACTCAATCCAACTAAAGCAAAGATGACCTTGACTGAAGAGAGGTGGCACCTAACTACTGTTAATCAAGGATTGATGAAGCAATGGTGGCACGGGTACCTCAAGTCAAGCTGAACGCATGTCATTATTAGCTACCTAGGTGAAGATAATTAAATACTCCTAATATCCTAACTTATTAATTAGGTGCAATAACACAGTTATGATAAACACTATCCTAGGTGAAGTAAATATTTCACCGACACCTCCCACAAGTGCAACTTTGGAGAAATGAAAAATGAGAAATGGGTCCCAACAAATGTGTAGCCATATTATGTACCCATGTACAATGTGTTTCCCCCAAAAGAAGAGAAAGAGAAAGCCCATAAAAAAAAACTCCCTCCCAAGGAGTGGAAAGATGCAAGTGTCCTAAAATCCCTGCAAGATAAGGCCCATGTGTGACTCACATAAAAGAGAAAGAATGTTAATGTAGAACGTCATATGGCAAGTGTTATATGAGGTCCCTCTAAAACAAACAATGAAAGAAACTTGAGCTGTCAAACTACAAAATTCCCACTCAAATAGTAGTTCAACTATTGACCTCTTAGTTAGACAAAGATGGCACCTAACCATTGTCAATCAAATATTGATGAGGTAGTGGTGGCACTTGTGTACCTTAAGTCAATGCTAACACGTAATTATTAGAAGATAATTAAATATTCCTAATATCCTAAGTAAATTTAATATTTATTAATTGGGTGCAATTTCACACTTAGGATAAACACTATTCTAGGTTAAGTATAACTATTACACCAAGAGAATGTAAATTACTAAATACCAAATCACATTGTAGTTTGGTTAATAATATATATTATCTAAAACCGGTGGAAATAATTTTTAGGAAATCAATCATTCTAGTCTAGTCACCAATATCCCCTCATAGGAGTAACCACATAGAATATCTTGGGTGATAACCAAAGCCCTAACAAGAATCCCCAGTCTTGTGTGAATCTTTCCCTTTCAAGTGAGCAAATATATTGTGTGTATAGTTGGTGTATCAAAAGACCCATCAACAAGGTTATTCTCTCTGTTGGAATATTTGGCTCTACAAGAATTTTATTCTTCAATCAATGAAATTTGTGACTCAGTACAAGAACTGATTCATGTCCAAACATGAGTCCATGAAAGAATCTAGATAGAGAAACAAACTCACCAGCATTCACCAAATTAAGTTATTCATTGTAAGAATTTATGTGCAGGTCTATGCTAAAAGTGCCTAAACAGCCTCAATTAATGAAATTTGTAACTTAGTACAAGAACTTGTTCCTGTTTAAACACAACTCCATGAAAAACTCTAGATAGAGCAACAAGCTCACTATCATTCGCAAAATTAACAAGCTATCCATTTTTAGAACTTCTATGCAGGTCTACGCTAAAAGTGACTAAATAGCCTCAATCCAATTTTGTAAGTTGGCATAACGGGGCAATAGAAGCTTTGCAAGCTATCTTATGCCATCAATAATTGTTGCCACCATATTTTTGCACTAGGCCACTGCAATAATTGCTTTGCTCACTTCTACACACACATTTATACAAAAATACTCATTTAAGAACATAAGTATATTTTTGCATGTCTTTCTCTAAAACAAATAGCACTCAAGGAAAAAGACCACTTTACCATAAAATAGTGCCAACAAATGTCAATTGTGAAATTCTTTTCTTGAAAAAGATTTTAATGAAACAAATGCATACACCTAAAATTGGGCACAATTTTTTTCAACTCATTTCTTGGCATCTTTGAACCTCCAAAATACATGGCAATGGTGAGTAAAACTTGGGGATTTAGTTGTGCAGATGTTGCACAAAAGTTATTAGGTCTAGTCTACCTTAATCCCATCACACTACCCCCAATCATATGATTAGTTCCCCTTCCAATCCTTGGATTCACCTCAATCAACCTATTCTATTTACCAGCTACTCAATTTGGCATTTTGGTCACAGTTTAATGTCATTTACCCTGATGACTAATTTCCTATTGAGTTTAGCCACAAGTGAAATTGCTGAACCTATGTGGTATCCTCTGCAACTTGAAACATGGACTATCCCGTTAGCAGGAGCCTTTTTATACCTGTTTCAATTTCCCATACTGGTCATTCTCACCAGTTCAGCATTAAGTTCATGAAAACATAGTCAGCACAAACTAGGCACCCAATTTTAGAAGCATTATATATATAGGATCCCATTTTTGCAACAAAAATCTTCACGCCACATTTCTGACCTCATATACACTCATCTTTATTCTGCTCTTCGGATTAGTCTAGCCTTGTATTGTTTTTGTCTAGGAATTCAGTCAATCTCAGTCGACATGTTGACTAACATCTGAGGTATTTGTTTGATCTTTCCTAGGCTGTTGATTGGTTACAATGGGGTCCACAGTGGAGATCAAAGCACCGCCAGCTAGGGATCAATTTTGCATCTAAAATAAATTTCTGTCTTCCCTTACTCTTTCACTTGCATATTCTTTGCATCTTGCTTCCATATTGACAGATAGGCTTGTCATTGTGATTGCATGATTGTTTCAACCTTTTCCATGCTTTGATTGCTATTCTTACTGCGATTATTTTGTAAGTTCCTGAATTTCATTTAGTTATTGTGTCATTTCCTTTCACTGTTCTTTTATTTATTTTCTATTTGACTATTTCAAATTAACATTGCTTGAATGTTGTCAAAGAAAAGCTACTATTGTAAACTTGTTGTCCAAAAGGGATAAATTAAAATACTTTCAGCCTTGTCTTTTCAGCCATTTAGTTTTCCCACCTTCACTTGCAATGTGTGTTGTCATTGAATTTAATTGCTCTCAGCCTTTTCTGAGCCTTGTCTTTTCAGCCCTTTTTGATTTCCCTTATTAGGCCTTAGTTAGTTTTGCCACAAATTTAGTTGGCTTGCCCTTAGATTTGGCATTCCTATTGACCTTCCCCATAACTTTCCATTCCTTGTCTCTGTTGTATCCACTTCTGACCTTCGCCTGTCACTTTTGTGTAAGTGTTACGTGGTAAATAGGTCTTGTGAATCCATGGCACAAGCTAGGCTCTTCCTTATTCATCCTTGTATTCTTTAGCAAGGGATTTGATGTGAGTTATGCCAAGATTGGCCTATACCAATTAGTTCAGTTGAATGAGTCATTTCCTTATACATTTTATGGTGAAGTACCAGGGCAGCTCTTGCTAAAACAACAACACAGAAAATCAGTTTGACCAAAATAGTAAACCAATAATGAAAGAACTTCTTGCTGACTCAAACCAACCAATGTGTGACTCCCTCAAACATAGTGCCCCTCATCATAACAAACAAGTACACCCAAGTGAAGGCAATTCAAAGAAATTCATCCACAACTAAAACCATAGATTACTACTCACTGAGTACTCGCGAGTTCTTCTAAATCTTGAATTTTTTTTTACTTCTACTCACCAAGTCTACAGAACAAGTCACTACTGAGATTTGTTCTTTGACTCCCGCAAGTACTCAGCAAGTCCAAGGGCAAAGCTCACACCACACAAACTGGGAAATCAGACGTGGAAATAAAACAGTTTGGATGCTGAAAACACATGGTTTTTGGCCTTTTAGACCCTAGAAACCCAAGGGAAAAGATCACACCAGCATTTGGGCATTCCTGAGTGAATTGGAGTGAGTTTATAGCAAATTCAAAAAGCAAAATTGAAGAATTTTGAGTTTCCAGGTTATTTATTTGATCCTTATTTTCCAAGCATGTAAATTCTTTCTAGCATATTAGATTCTTTATAACATGTAAATTTTATAATTTTAAATGCATTGAATTCGATTTATGTAAAATTTATTACTGATTTATGCAAGTTTTTGTGAATGAAATTGCTAGTTTTTTTCCTAAACACAAGTTTATGTTTTATCGTAAAAAAATGTTATTTTCATTAAATTAATTAATACTATTGCTCTTCAACTACCGTATTACATTTTCAAATGCATTTACATAATTTGTTTTTAAATTTTCATGTTCAAATCATAGTTAAAAGACTTGCTGGGACTCGCCTAGACTCAGCAAGTCCTAAGGCAGGTAGAGTGAATTGAGGCCCAAAGACCCATCGAACCTCGTGAGTCCTATCACTGAGACTTGGCCAATTTAAATGTGAAAACTAGAAAAAATAAAAAAATAAAAAATTGAAAACAATCAAACAGGAAAAGCGTGAAAGTTAGGCATTTTTTGAAGGGTTTTAAGGACTTGTTGATGATTGTTTTTCGACAAGTCAACAATAGAGTAAAACACTAGAGTATCCCACTCTCTCTTGAATAAAGCTCTTCAAAGGCTGAACTATGTGATCCAGTGAAGTAACTCCAAGGTTCCTTTTTATGATTTATGATGGGTTAACTCAGTGATCACATGTGATCTTGCTAATAATCACAAAGGGACTTACGCAGACTTCTTCATACACTTAGCTTATTTCTCCTTTCAGTGTGGATGATGTATCAATAATAAAGAAAAGATAAAAAATGAAAGTTTAAGGAATCTAATCTAAGGTCAATGAAGCAATGATGATGCTTGAACAGACAAACTCCTTGATAAACCTAACTCCACTACGCCAAGGATGCCTACAACTACATGGAGTTGGTGCAATCTCCTAAGGTTATGGGAATGGTTTTCAAATCATGAAGGCTTATGTGAACACCCATTAAACGGCACAGCTCAAACAAGCATCCACAATCAAACTTATGCAAATGAGGCTCAAACTAACTTTACACAACAATTCACCAGCGATGAATGTTAAAAGCATGAGCTAGGAGTTGATCAAATATTCAATACAACATACATAACATCAAAGAACTTCTAATCTATTTCTAATCTACTTTGAAAACATCTCTCCACTTCATTAAGATACAAGAAATCATGTTACTCCACAAGACAACACTTGAACACCAAACAAAGCTCCAATGTTTTTGCATTAACCTTGAGAAATATTTACAACAATTTCAAGTCCTCTTAAACAATTTCGAGAGTCTCTCCTATTCTACTTCTACAAAACTATTGCCTACAATCTAATCTCTATCTCTCTAAACGACTCTTTACAAATGAGGCAACAAGGCCTTTATATAGTGCTCCAGGATTACAATGAATGGCTTAGATCAATTCGATAGCCAAGGGCTCAGATCGTCCCACCTCAGTAGGTAGTTACAACAAACTGCTATTTTTAGTACAAAAGAGAGAGGCAATGAAGGCACGTTTTCCAATGTGATAAGAATAAGATGAAATCATTTAAAACATCCTCCACATAGGCGTCCTTTTGGCTTCTTTTATTAAATGATACATTGAATACATTTAAAATAATGCGGCTGATCATAATTGATTGATAATAGGTACTCGCCACATAGGTGCCACCTCAGCAACTCTGATGGATTCCCAACTTGTATCATCTTGTGATGTCTTCAATATGATTGCTTTGATGATGAACACTTGAGATGTATCTTATTGATCTTGCCTTGCTCATCTTCTTGTAGACTGGATGTATGATAGATGTTACTTCACTTGCATGACTTCATGATGTTTCTTCTTCTTGTAGGTAAGATACATGATGATCTTCTCTGGATGATCCTTCACGAAGAGTAGATGACGATGCTGCCTCCTTCATCATGTAAGAGTAGATAATGATGATACTTGATTCATGATTAGAAGTAGGATATGTCTTGGACTTGAAGATTGTAGAGTCTTGAAGCTTGGATGGATGAATGCCTTGAAACATTTGATGATGGAGCATATGAAACTGGATGTGAACCTCTTGGAATGATACTTCCTCTGCAACTTGAAGATGATTCAAGCACTTGCTCTTGATGATCATGATGTAATTGATGAAATGCTTCCTTGAAGATGATCTTGAATCTTGAAGGAACTTGAAGTAGAGTGGATGCCTTTGGAAGTCTTGATGAAGATGATGTCCTTTGGATGGATGTCTTCTAGATGATCTTAACATGATGCCAAAAAATTCCAACACAAGAATGATGAAAGGTTCCAATTCAATGATTCCTGAAGGAGGCCCTTTGGAATAGCTACATGATTATCTTGCAGTGATGATTGATGAAGAAGCCAGTTGATACTTGAAGTGATCCAATAGGATATCCTTGAAGTGACTTCTTTGGACAGCTACATGATGTCTTCTTTACACACTGCAACTTGTTGACTCCAGATGTTAGCCCCTTTGGTGATTCCTTAGCTTCATCAAAGGTCCTTGTTCCTACAAGACATAGACATGAATAAATAACTTTGAAAACAAATCACTTCAGCCCCTATGTCATTTGAAGCCTGATTTTTCAGTGTTCTAAAAATGAAATTTCACAAGAAGATCATAATGATTGACTATCCTTCATACAAATTTCATTTACACTAAGACAATTTTCTGTTTAGAATTCAATGAATCTGCTGAAAATGAAGGAGAAATTAGAATTTTACCTTTAGATCAAACTTTCCAAATGACTAATTTGGAGAGATACCTTAAAATCAGACTCAACTTGACTAAAATCAGACTTGACTTCCTAGGAAATTTCTTTGCTTTTTGGAAAATGCTGAAAGATAACAAGGGCGCAGTGGTTGAGACTCTTGATTTCCCCTTGCTTTGAGCGCATTGGATGAGGTTTTTTAATTCTCCATCTTATCTAAAATTTAAAGTGCATTAGATCAAGTCTTTGAAATCCTCTTGTCATAGTCTTAACTTTTCCTCTCTTTGGCGCATGAGATCAAAGTTTTAAGCTCTCCTTGCAAATAGATTTGGAAGGTGGCGCACTAGATTGAGTTGTTGAATCCTCTATATGGCTGGCGCACAGGATCAAGAGTGCGAGATCATCATCTTTTAGAGTGGGCGCACGGGATCAAGAGTTCGAGATCATCATCTTTAGTTGGCCGTTTTTCAGGGTCTCTAAGGGTAAAGGTATATTGAAAAATATATTTAAGTATAACTTATACTTTAAATATTTTTCAATATACCTTTCAGGATGTTTGAGATAGGTCTCGAATCCATCGGATTTAACATGTAGAATCTAGAATTTGGAGGATCCACCAGATTTCAGACTTAGTCAATTTTTCAGGATTTCAGGATTTCAGGCTATCAGACTTAGTCATTTTCAGGATCTCAAACATACATCAGGATTGGTCTCAATATTCATTATTTGGATGGAATTTGATCAAGACTCTTCATTACTGCAAATTCATGCCTCCAGTTATAAAGCAAAATCTTCTATGAGAAACTTCTTGTTGGATTGGCAGAGGAAACAAACCTAAGGCATCATCCAAAACTAAATGCAAAGCATCAGAGCTCAAAAAAAGGGGGTCCCCATTTGCAATGGGGCGATGTGTGATTTGGTCACAACATGACAGTCATGTCAGCCGCTGATTTGCATCATTCCAGCCCTTGTACATCACTAACCAGCCACCCACACTCACCTACAGCTCTGCCGCCGCCTTTTCTAGCCAACCAGCAGTCCATACATTTGCTATTCAAGTTCCATTGGCTGTCATATATCAGATTAGATTATTATTTCTGTATATGTATGAAATTTTGTGACATGAGAGATATGGACATCTCAACCTTCAATGTTTAGCCCAACTAAGTAGAACTAATATGGTTCATGGATTGCCAGCTATCCAGAAGAAGCAAGATACATGTGTAGGGTGTTTGGCTGGTAAGCAAAAACGGAAGTCATTTCCTACTAAAAGGGCATAGCATGCAAAAGGGAATTTAGATCTCATTCATATAGATATACGTAAGTCACCTAGAAATTATCAACAATCCTCGATATGAGGTAGTTTCTATTGTTAGTTGATGATGTTTCAAGGAAAATGTAGGTATATTTCCTAAAGAAAAAGTGTAATTGCTTTGGAACCTTTATCAAGCTCAAAACAATCAATCCTTGGTGCGAGTTACTTTCTATTGTTGGTTAGTGATTTTTCAAGGAAAAATGTAGGTATATTTCTTAAAGAAAAAATTTGATTGCTTTAGAACCTTTATCAAGTTCAAAGCATTGGTTCAAAATCAAAAAGATAGATGGATCAAGATGCTAAAGTTTGATAATGGGGGTGAATTCACTTCCATGGTTCAGCAGAGAAACATAACTATCATGGAGTTGGCCCAAAGCATGGTGCACAACAAGAGTGTGCCGTACAAATATTGGGGAGAGGCAATGAACATGGTAATGTATCTCCTAAACAAAAGTTTGTGCAAAGCCTTGCAAGATGTCACACTTAAATAATCCTAGTCCCGGCTCAAACCAAAGGTAACACATTTTTATGTTTTTGGTTCAGTTGCATAATATTTTGGTTTCTAATAGCAAAAAGAGTAATTATATTCTAAAAGCTTCAAATATTTATTTTATAGGTATAGTGAACAATCTAAGGCACATAGACTCATTGATGTTTCCACTAACAAAGTCATAGTTAGTGGGAAAGCTGATGTAAAAGAAACATTACCTTTCTTTGATTGTAACCATAACCACAAAGTTGTTAGTAATTAGTTTGGAACTAGTCTTCTGGTTCCTTTGAAAGATGAATGCTCCATATCTTCTTGTACTCCATAATAGTTACTAGTGATTAAATCTCAGGCAGTATTTCTCCTATACCGCTATTATATCAAAAACAAAGACATGAGTTGACTTGAACTTTAGATTTGCTGTGAGAGTCTCGATTCACACAATGACAGACACCCAAGTGGTATTACTCTACTCTTCGAGATGTGAGGGAGAATGAATTTCCTCGATTAGATGCACAACCCTGTCAAGAAGTTGATTTAGATGATCATATTCATTTTGCTCTCTTTTCTAACCTTTTCAAAGTGCCTAAAGCTGAGTATAATGAAGGTAAAACTTCATACATATACAGAAATAATAATCTAATCTGATATATGACAGCCAATGGAACTTGAATAGCAAATGTATGGACTGCTGGTTGGCTAGAAAAGGCGGCGGCAGAGCTGTAGGTGAGTGTGGGTGGCTGGTTAGTGATGTACAAGGGCTGGAATGATGCAAATCAGCGGCTGACATGACTGTCATGTTGTGACCAAATCACACATCGCCCCATTGCAAATGGGGACCCCCTTTTTTTGAGCTCTGATGCTTTGCATTTAGCTTTGGATGATGCCTTAGGTTTGTTTCCTCTGCCAATCCAACAAGAAGTTTCTCATAGAAGATTTTGCTTTATAACTGGAGGCATGAATTTGCAGTAATGAAGAGTCTTGATCAAATTCCATCCAAATAATGAATATTGAGACCAATCCTGATGTATGTTTGAGATCCTGAAAATGACTAAGTCTGATAACCTGAAATCCTGAAATCCTGAAAAATTGACTAAGTCTGAAATCTGGTGGATCCTCCAAATTCTAGATTCTACATGTTAAATCCGATGGATTCGAGACCTATCTCAAACATCCTGAAAGGTATATTGAAAAATATTTAAAGTATAAGTTATACTTAAATATATTTTCAATATACCTTTACCCTTAGAGACCCTGAAAAACGGCCAACTAAAGATGATGATCTCGCATTCTTGATCCCGTGCGCCCACTCTAAAAGATGATGATCTCGCACTCTTGATCCCGTGCGCCAGCCATATAGAGGATTCAACAACTCAATCTAGTGCGCCACCTTCCAAATCTATTTGCAAGGAGAGCTTAAAACTTTGATCTCATGCGCCAAAGAGAGGAAAAGTTAAGACTATGACAAGAAGACTTCAAAGACTTGATCTAATGCACTTTAAATTTTAGATAAGATGGAGAATTAAAAAACCTCATCCAATGCACTCAAAGCAAGGGGAAATCAAGAGTCTCAACCACTGCGCCCTTGTTATCTTTTAGTGTTTTCTAAAAAGCAAAGAAATTTCCTAGGAAGTCAAGTCTGATTTTAGTCAAGTTGAGTCTGATTTTAAGGTATCTCTCCAAATTCGTCATTTGGAAAGTTTGATCTAAAGGTAAAATTCTAATTTCTCCTTCATTTTCAGCAGATTCATTGAATTCTAAACAGAAAATTGTCTTAGTGTAAATGAAATTTGTATGAAGGATAGTCAATCATTATGATCTTCTTGTGAAATTTCATTTTTAGAACACTGAAAAATCAGACTTCAAATGACATAGGGGCTGAAGTGATTTGTTTTCAAAGTTATTTATTCATGTCTATGTCTTGTAGGAACAAGGACCTTTGATGAAGCTAAGGAATCACCAAAGGGGCTAACATCTGGAGTCAACAAGTTGCAGTGTGTAAATAAGACATCATGTAGCTGTCCAAAGAAGTCACTTCAAGGATATCCTATTGGATCACTTCAAGTATCAACTGGCTTCTTCATCAATCATCACTACAAGATAATCATGTAGCCATTCCAAAGGGCCTCCTTCAGGAATCATTGAATTGGAACCTTTCATCATTCTTGTGTTGGAATTTTTTGGCATCACGTTAAGATCATCTAGAAGACATCCATCCAAAGGACATCATCTTCATCAAGACTTCCAAAGGCATCCACTCTACTTCAAGTTCCTTCAAGATTCAAGATCATCTTCAAGGAAGCATTTCATCAATTACATCATGATCATCAAGAGCAAGTGCTTGAATCATCTTCAAGTTGCAGAGGAAGTATCATTCCAAGAGGTTCACATCCAGTTTCATATGCTCCATCATCAAATGTTTCAAGGCATTCATCCATCCAAGCTTCAAGACTCTACAATCTTCAAGTCCAAGACAGATCCTACTTCTAATCATGAATCAAGTATCATCATCATCTACTCTTACATGATGAAGGAGGCAACATCGTCATCTACTCTTCGTGAAGGATCATCCAGAGAAGATCATCATGTATCTTACCTACAAGAAGAAGAAACATCATGAAGTCATGCAAGTGAAGTAACATCTATCATACATCCAGTGTACAGGAAGATGAGCAAGGCAAGATCAATAAGATGCATCTCAAGTGTTCATCATCAAAGCAATCATATTGAAGACATCACAAGATGATACAAGTTGGGAATCCATCAGAGTCGCTGAGGTGGCACCTATGTGGCGAGTACCTATTATCAATCAATTATGATCAGCCGCATTATTTTAAATGTATTCAATGTATCATTTAATAAAAGAAGCCAAAGGGATGCCTATGTGGAGGATGTTTTAAATGATTTCATCTTATTCTTATCACATTGGAAAACGTGCCTTCATTGCCTCTCTCTTTTGTACTAAAAATAGCAGTTTGTTGTAACTACCTACTGAGGTGGCACGATCTAAGCCCTTGGCTATCGAATTGATCTAAGCCATTCATTGTAATCCTGGAGCACTATATAAAGGCCTTGTTGCCTCATTTGTAAAGAGTCGATTAGAGAGATAGAGATTAGATTGTAGGCAATAGTTTTGTAGAAGTAGAATAGGAGAGACTCTCGAAATTGTCTGAGAGGACTTGAAATTGTTGTAAATATTTCTCAAGGTTAATGCAAAAACATTGGAGCTTTGTTTGGTGTTCTAGTGTTGTCTTGTGGAATCACATGGTCTCCTGTATCTTGATGGAATTAAGAGATGTTTCAAGTAGATTAGAAGTAAATTAGAGCTCTTTGATGTAATGCATGTTGTATTGAATATTTGATCAACTCCTAGCTCACGCTTTTGACATTCATCGCCGATGAAGTGTTGTGTAAAGCTAGTCTGAGCCTAATCATTTGCTTAAGTTCGATTGTGGATGTTTGTTTGAGTTGCGCCGTTTAATGGGTGCTTACATAAGCCTTCATGATTTGAAAACCGTTCGCGTACCTTAGGAGATTGCACCAACTTCATGTAGTTGTAGGCATCCTTGGCGAAATAAAGTTAGGTTAATTCAGGAATTTGTCTATTCAATCATCATCATTGCTTCACTGACCTTAGATTAGTTTCCTAAACCCTTGCCCTTTTACTTTTCTTTATCATTGAAGTCTTGTATATATGTCATCCACACTGAAAAGGAGAAATAAGCTAAGTGTATGAAGAAGTCTGCGTAAGTCCCTTTGTGATTATCAGCAAGATCACATGTAATCACTGAGTTATCCACTACAAATCATAAGAAAAGGAACCTTGGAGTTACTTCACTGGAACACATAGTTTAGCCTTTGAAGAGCTTTATTCAAGAGAGAGTGGGATACTCTAGTGTTTTACTCTATTGTTGACTTGTCGAAAAACAATCATCAACATGTCACAAGGTTGGAAATGATGCATTTTGCTCTCCCAAAGGTAGTGCTCTCAAGTTGTATGACTGAAAATTAGACTTATGATATTGGTACACCAACAAATTCTCCGTGGCTAGGGCTGGAAACCTGCAAATAATGTCAAATCTAATCCAAACCCTCCAAAGATTGATGGAGCAGCAGCTAGGGTTTGCCAAAATGGTTTAAACTCCTCAAATCCACCGAATGATGATGCAAATCTGCTCATAAAAATTCTGAAATGTTGTAGAAATCTCCCAAAATGATGTGGCAACACTGTAGCAGCAACATATAACCCTCCAAAGGATGAAATCTTCAACAAATCACTATAGTGACACTGTAGCAAGCTGAAAAATGACTCCAAATCAGCACAAATTGTGATCCCCGGATGGAATCACCCAAAATGAGAAACAAGGATTTTCGTCCTTGATCCCAAATGTGGAATCCAAGAGGGTTTTCATCCTCTCAAACTACAAACAAACCAAGGGTTTTCAGCCTTGGATGCGCTAGATTCAACAAACTACTCAATTTTGAAAATTGGATGCAAAAAGATAACTTGAATGATGATCAAATGAAGATAGGTGCCTCCTTGATATACCTTTTCGAATTGGACCCTTGGGTCAAATACTTTTTTTAATTTTAATTTTATTTTACTTTTATTTATTTCATTTCTTTATTTAAAAGTGCTTTTTATATTTATTTCAATACTAGTGTTTAAAAAACACCTTTTATTTTAATTGTAATAAAATTATTAAGTTGCCCTTAAAATCAGAAATTGTTGGGCCCAACTTAAATAATATTATTAATTATTTTAATCTGAAAATGGGGACATGACAAGTTGTCAACCCATGACGATTCATAACCAATCGATGAGTCACTCTACAAAAAATTGATGGATAAATTGATATATCTTACATCACATGACTAGATCTTTGTAATGTCCCAAATTATGAGCTAAGTGTGTTTTTGAGCTACATGGGAAATGCAATATTGGAATTGTATTTTCAATTATGAGGTTGGTTTTGATTTTTAATGATTGCATATGATTCATAGCTGGCCGCCAAACATGAAGGAAGGATATATTAAATGCAACATTTATTTATTAAATGATTGCATTGGATCGATGGAATATGAGGTCGATTGGGTTTGTGGAAACTAAATGATTGCATTTAATTTGATATTGAGCTTTGAAAATATTTTAAATGCAAATTTTATTATTAAATATTTGCATTGGAGCGGTTGAGGGTTTTTATTAAATGCAAATATCATCATTTAATGCATGCACATGAGGTAGTTGTGGATTGAAGCAAGAATAGAGGAGCATTTTAAATGCAAGTTCATAAATTAAATGCCAAGTTGGTTATGTCAAGGATCAAGATTTTAAATGCTTTGAAGGTTATTAAATGCTTGCATTTGGATAGATCGGTTTATTTAATGCAATCGCCCAATCATTGCAAGTACTAGTTGGAGGTTAGAAGGATTTTAAATGCATTTCAAACACAAAATTAAATGCATGTAGCTGATCGCCCAAGCAAAGAGGAAGATTTTAAATGATTGCAATCTCAAAATTCAATGCAAGTGTCAAAGGCCAAGCTTAAGGAGGATCGATCCATAGAGGAGGAGCAAAATTCATTTAAAATAATTGAAGATTGTTTTAAATGAAAGCATTTCAAGTGAAGATCATTCAATATTGTTCCATTTCCTTAATTTCTATTGATGGATTTCAAAATGCATTCCAAAATTGCCAAGAGGATGGACATCAAAGCTTGAGGAATTTAAATAGATGACTTGAGCTTCATTTTGCAATGAATGATGCTATGGTATGTTTTCTTTATTATTGTTTATGACTGAAAATTCCGATTTTCTAGTTATTTTTCAAGGAGATGTTCCCTTGAGTGTTGTGGTGATGATCCCATAACAATTTGTGAGGTGTTGTCATACAGATTTCATCATTGGATTACATTTGCAGGTTATTTGAAGAGTTTGGAAATGACATTGATATCTATTTGAAGCTCTTGGTGTAGAGGATTGACTACCAAGGTAGTTTAGTGAATTTGGAGTACATTTTGGATGGTATTTTCATGTTTTGCAGGGTCTGATTTTGCAACAGCAGGGTCTGATTTTTATAACAGCGACTTTACATTGGAATTTCAGGGCTTTTTAGGTGAATTTGATCAAGCGTTTGAAGATTGAAGAGTGGTTCTTGATAGAAGACATTCCTATGCATCCATAGAATGCATTTGGAGGAGTTATTTCATGATATTTCATTGTAAACCCTTGGCTGGGCAAAAAGTACACTTTCAGCAGTCATATCAGCATACAGAAAGTTTACATTAGAATTTTATTGAAGCTCTTTCAAGGGTGTTTTGTGTCCATTTGATAGCCATCATCATTCTAGAGGCTTTGGGCTATATTTGTATGCAAAGTTTGATGTATTTGGGCTTCAAATTGATTTGTAATTAAGTCTGATATAAAATCAGACATGGACTGAAATAAATTCCAGCCACTTGACACTTCATGTTTCATTTTCATATGTGCAAAGTTGATGTGAGTTTGATGTGCTACAATTCCTTATTCATTTGGTGAAGCTATTTAATTGAAGTGTGCAAGAAATCTTATCTAAATTTGCAAAAAAAATTCAGTCATTTCTAGAAGGGTATTTTACAGTGGTATCAGAGCATTCAAAATTTCAGTCCAATATCCATTAGGGACATTAAAATCTTTGTTTTTTGTTAGTTATAACTTTCAGTTTTTAACCCAAGCAAATCTTGTTCAATGGCAGACAATAACATGAGTGTTGTGATATGTCAAAGAAACTCTTGACTTTGGCACTCTATTGAAGGACATAAGATTTCAAATCGATAGGATATATGGACTTTAATTGGGTTGGTTCAATTAATAAGGTTGTGCCAAGTTTTGAGTGATCTGCATCTTCCTCAAATTACACTGACTCCTCTTTTCTGTGATAATCAAGTAGTCTTTGAGTTAGTGAAGACCTTGGTTTATCATGTTTGCACCAAGCACATTGAGGTTCATCATGACTACATTTGGCTATTGGTTGGCATTGATGACATTTCTCTCCATCATTGCAGTTCTTAGGAATAGTTTGTTAATCTGGGTAAATCACTTGGCAATTATTTGACAAACCCAAAAATTTTAAAAACTTGGGACTTGGCAAAAACTCGAGGAAAAACTCAGCAATAACTTAGCAAATTTATCAAACATTTGAAAAGACATAAATTTTTATTTTTAAAAATATTCTTCAAAAACACACATATTACTCAATTTGTAGAACATATTACTGATTTCCATCATATACAAATCAAAATTAGAGTTTAATATGTATCATAGACCAAAAAACGAGTTCAACCTCTAAATGAGTTACAATGCAACTTCCACTAGCCATGTCATATGTAGAAGTTGCCTCATCTAAAGAGATTTTTGGCAAGTTGTGCGATAATAACGTCTAAGTCAACACACTCAAAAGTTATATCCCAATTCCTCATCACCCCCTCAGTGTAATCAAGTTTCTTATGTGACAAAAGATCCTAATAACTAGTGGGGATTTGGGAGTGGAAACCCCAATGGGGTTGAGGGGCAATGCTCCTCATGGGGGTCTGGGGGCAACGTTCCTAGCAAATGAAGGCCTTTGAAACCACACAAGCCTTCATGGCACACACCATTTTCACAATTTTATCACTTAAGGGCGAAATTAGGTATTTGGCATTTTTTGTTTATAAAAATGTTTTAAATATCATATAAAGTTTTTAACATTAGGTTTAAAAAACGAAATTGTACTCATTTAGGCGAGTTTTTCATGAAAAATCAAGAGTTTTTAGCGATTTATTTGCAAGTTTTTATCAAAAACTCACCTACGAGTTTTAGGTGAGTAACTTGCCAAGGTTTTTGATTCGCACGTTTTGTGAGTACTTTGTGAGTTTTTCAACTCTTTGGTTTAGTCATTAAGGAGGGCCATTAGATATGGTATGATGTTAGAGATAATTTTGGAATACACTTTGTACACAACCATTTATTGATTATGTTAATGATGTAATAACACCACATTAGTTTGTTTAAAAACCTTGTAACTTCCCCGATCAATAATAAATGCAAACCACACTCATTTAAGTGTGTGCCATCTAGTTCTCTCAAACTCCATGCCTTCATTTTTCTAACACTATAAACCATGGAAGTTGTTAAAAAGGCGTGGTGTTGTAATGTCCCCTTTTTGCAAGTCAAAATTCTCCTTACCTTGCACACAATTTCAACTCACCAAAAGAGAACATTAGTATATTTTCATTTAAAGCCATAATTCTTTCTATAATTCAATGTTAATTCATAACTTATCTTCATCATAGATTACTATCCATACACATTATTATGATCAATGCTATGATTACTTTCAAATGCCAATCACTACTATTATTCTATGATCATTTTCTATGCATATCACTACTATTAATCTTGTGATTGCTTTCAAGCACATTATCTATCATTCACATTTCACATGCTATTCTTATGATCATTATGCCTTGCATATCCTTTAACATTTCCCATGTTACTCTCATGATCATCATCAATATGCCTTGCATATTCTTATCATGATATTTCACATGATCTATGATTTTCATCAATATACATTGCAATCTATTTATCTATTCATATGTCATTTGTTAACAACCTATGGGAGATTAGAGGAGAGTTACTGTTATCCACTATGAGGCTCTAATGTCTCTATCCTTAGACTCAATATGGTATCCTTAATACCTTAGAGTCAAGGCCTCTTGAGACTCCTTGGTACTCTTATGATGCCTTACATCAAGTAACCAAAGCCTATACATCACTATCCTTGCACTATGAGTACCTTATACCTCATGTGACAAGGCCTCTATGTGATAAGCATCCTTTGCATCATGGGTACCTTATACCTCATGTGACAAAGGCCTTAATATTACCCATGTGGCCTCTTGGTACTTTTCATTTCACCTCTCATATGAGGTTAACAAAACATATATCTTTATACATAATTGTTTACAAGATAAATCACTTGAATTATTGCATAATAGATATATTATAAATGATCATTCTACATGATTGTTTACATTTCATTATTCATTACGATTATATTATCATGGATAATGGAATGTACACATTGCATTACTAAGAATGGTTGTGCATAAATTAAGGTTATCATGACAGATGCATATATGAGAACAAGCATATGATTGTTGTTCATAAATCAGAGATATCATAATCTATACATTTATGAGAACAAGCATATGACTGTTCATAAATCAGAGTTTATCATAACTGATACAGAATACATTATTATGAGCAAATGCGTATGACTGACTACACATTATATTATCAGCGATTGACTCTATAAGAACAAATGCTATTATAGTCATGAATGAAATAGAAATAACAATTTCTTCATACCTGGGCCAGAATGACAGCCGAACAGACATAGAGAATAAGAATAATATGAAGATGTTTACTTGCTGTTATTGACTGGACTGCAGCGACAATATTCAGATGTATCTTCTTGTGATCGATGATGAGATATTGGGAGATGCCCCGATTATTTCATTTTTATATCCTTGATCGTCTTATTCAATGGACGTGGCTCTTCCTTAATCGTAACTTTTCATAACTTGTATAATTTGCAAATAAACTTAATATATGTTAGGAGCTGCCTTGCTATATGAACTGTGGATATTCTTTTTGTCTCATTCATATATTATAGGCAGATCGCTTCTTTTCATTATTTACCATTTTACTAGTAATCTGACTTTTCATTCCATGGACCCCACCTTTAGGAATCTTTTTATTAAGATGATATAAGACTTTGTCTTATTCTCTAATCATTCGATGTCATTACTTACAAACCTTTTAACCTTATTTGAGTATATGCATTTATTTATATTTGACTCTTAATTTAAATATTTATATTTATTATTATTTAATATTTATATATATGTATATATATTATGTATTATATTTATGGTTATATTTATCATGTATAAATAATATATTATATTTAATTATATTAAAATATTCATATAATAATATTATTTAATATTATTCATTAAAAATAGACGTAATTATTGCTATCATTCAATTCGAATATTTCAAAAGCATCTTCGCCGTTTT
Source organism: Cunninghamia lanceolata (assembly GCA_027924645.1). NCBI lineage: Eukaryota > Viridiplantae > Streptophyta > Pinopsida > Cupressales > Cupressaceae > Cunninghamia > Cunninghamia lanceolata. The sequence goes on along the minus strand of BSBN01001059.1, from coordinate 594,595 downwards.
TTAACGATGATGTTTAAATCTTTAATTTAAACAATGCCTTATATCGGGACATGACAGGTGTGATGGTTAAATGGTGGCAATCTTAAATTAGCCATCCAAGTTCAAGTCCCAACTAGGCCACTAAGCTCACCAATAAAAAAAGTAGCCCTAGTTAATGCCTAGAATTCACCAATTAAAAAACGGTATAAACCATGGACACAATAACCGGGAAAAAATGGTCATTAACCGCATTTTGGTTAGTTTGAACTGATCGGCTAAGTAAAACCATTTACTAGGTTTTTCAATTAAAAAATGCCCAAAAACAGCAGTTTATTCAATTAATCACAATTTACTAAATAAACTATGGTTTTTCAAAAAATGTAACTAACCCTAACTCTATTAATGTATTTTTTGAAGAAGTTAGAGTTTTGTTAAAAGTGGTAAAGTTTTGAAAAATTACATTTGCCATGAAGGTCCCTATGGCCTCGAAGGCCTAATTTGGGTCTTGCTGCCCCTCAACACTATTGGATGCTGTCAACTCCAAACCACCACTTTGGTTTTAAAAAGAGAAAGCTAAAAAATTGTTTTGGCTTGCACCAGATGGAAAAGCAACCATTTTTTGTACTCTTAACATTTATTATTTAAGTTGTAATGGGTACATTGTACTTGATTGAGAATTTGATACTTATCAAGAATTTGAGAATAATTGGCACCATTGAATCTTTAGTTATGTCTTATGTTTGAACTTTGTTTCTCTTTCTACACACTATGTTTGGCATATAATAATAATAGCAGCCTTTTTCTTTGTTTTCTGAATACTTCAGCCTTTTTTAATTTGCCAGGTTTTTTCTCATCTTTCTCCTATTTTAAACCCAACAATTGAATTCAATTTACACTTTCAGTTTGCCATATCAATGGCATGTAAATGAAATGCTACCATGCTATAAACATACTACATACTTTTGTAGGCTGATATTTTTTATCTATTTTTATTAATATGTAATATTTGAGAGATGGCCTTGTGGAACGCCATTCCCAATACATGTCCTGCCGTCCGCTGTCATCCCCATCCCAGAAAGGCAGTGGAACATAGTTTACTCATTAATATATTTTGCTTTAGTATTTTGAGTTTTATACAGTAAGAAGCCCTATAAAAATCAATATGCACTTGCTCAATCTTTTCCTCCAAATATCTTTTTTGAAAGTCCTAGTAATGATTAATAATTCTAAGAGTTGTCTATTACTACTTCCTATTATCATTCTTAATGATGGTCAAGTACTGAAATCAAATGTCAATTAAAAGTCCAATCTTGCTTACACACACACTGAAACCATTTTTTCCTTATCAATTACTGCACAACAAATTACAAAATGATACATAAATCTAAATCATGAAATACCTGATATAAGCTTTTTCCAGCACTTTTCAAAGCAAATACAGCACCTCTTGCCAAACGACCCCATCCACATTCTTCATGAGCTTCACCATCTTCTTTGCATAGATTGTTGTCAATTCTGCAAAGTTAAACAGCAATGATAATAATCATTTGTACAAAAAAGTATAAATTCCACCTTTCCATGGGATTTTGTCAATTTTTAAAGCTTATAATAGAATGTAATCACTTGCACACAAACTTATGTAGGATGGAAACTTCACATGAACACAGCCCATCCTACAAAACTATTGCATACAGATCACATTGGTACAGTTAAACATCACACAGAAATATGAAGAAAAAAGATCATCACATCCAATACACAATACATGTACGTGCTGAAACGGTAATATTCATATCAACTTCTCTGAATACATAGTGATGATAGCACTACAGAAAATGATATCAATCTTAACAAGAACGATGCTTGTTCTCTAGAAGTGACACAAGCATACGAGCCTATGAGGACTGGGTACAACAATTAGAGCCCAACACACTGGAACCACCTGTCTAACCAAAGTTTGATCAGACCCCTCCCCATCTAAACACAACTAATAACAATACACTCATACATTATTCAATTATTTATCATATAGGAGTCTGTCCATAACAGCTCTAAAGCTTAAACAATCCATGGTGAGCCATTTGATCCTAACAAGTTCCAAGCATTTTTCTAGACATGAGAATAATATAACTAAAACTCAAGGCATTCTAAGAAAAATAAATAATAGCAAAGACCAGCTCATGTTAAAAACAAAATTATGAATGATTTAAGGAATAATTACGAGTTTTGTTCCACAAGGGAATCAAATAATGAGCAGTTATGAATTGCAGGGAAAATGTGTGTTACATTGCCAATGCAATAATACACCTCAAATAAATGAAGAATCAGTATTTCGCATATTTAACAAAATTTGGCATACCTTTGATTCATAAAAAAGTAAGGAACTATGCATAACAAAGACCACCACTATTAGAGCAACAGAAAAATGAAGAATGCATGGAAAAAATTATTCAAACCCAAAACTTATGAAAATCAAGGAGAAAGTGCTGCCCGAAGAGAAGCAGCAAACAAATTTCAACCAGCCACAAATAGAGGGATTAAGGGTAGTTGAGAGTTAACTAATACCCTTTTTTATGGTTTTGAATAGACAACACCAATGGATTTTTACTTTTTAGTTATGCTTCCTGTTGTGATGTAATCACACATCGCCCCATTGCAAATGGGGACACCCTCTTTTTTTTTCTTTCTCGCTTCGTTTTGCTCTAGGTTTAGTTTTCCTCTGAGCTTGTATGATTTTGATAGTGTTGTGTATGCAAGTCTCAACAGTTTCTTGCCAAGAGGTCTATATGCCTTCATCCTGATGCATGTCACTGAGACCCTGAAAATGACTAAGTCTAATATCTTGAAAATCCTGAAAAAATGACTAAGTCTGAAATCTGGTGGATCCTCAAAAATCTAGAATCTGCATGCTAAATCCTATGGATACAGGACCTATCTCAAACATCCTGGAAGTATATTGATAAATATTTAAATATCTGACTTATACTTAAACATATTTTCAATATACTTCCATTCAGGAAATCCAAAATTTGACTAAGGCAAGAAATCCAAGGGTACTGTCCAAACCCGCCCAGACTGGGCGGCCTCACAAGGTCCTCTTGGACAGGTCTTCACCATCAGAAGAGCTTGTCCAGACAACACCTTCAAACCCGCCCAGGGAAAGTTAGGATGTTTTCACGAGTTTTTGCTGACTGAAGGAAGTTAGGGAGTGATGATGGAGTCTAAAACTAAGATTTTGATGAAACTTCCATGCCTCACCTCCAAACCCGCCCAAACTGGGCGGCCTTGGCATGAGGTCATGGACTCAGCCTCCTGCACATGCATTTGTCCAAACAGAACCATCAAATCCGCCCTAGGAGAAAATGGTTAAGTTTAGAAGGTTTTCAAGCACAAGGCACTGAGAAATGATGAATTTCAAGCAAGGTTTGCAAGTTGGAGGGAAGTTAAGTAGTTTACAAGCAACATTCCATGCATCATCTCCAAACCAAGCATTACTTAAACTCCTCACAACAAGGATCAAATAATTGGAAAGAATGATAAAAAATCACTAAGCCTGATGTCTTGATGTCCTGAAATCCTGAAAATTGGCTAAGTCTGAAATCTGGTGGATCCTCCAAAATCTAGAATTTGCATGTTAAATCCTATGGATCCTAGACCCATCTCAAACATCCTGGAAGTATATTGATAAATATTTAAAGTATAAGAAAACTTAAACATATTTTCAATATACTTCCATTCAGGACATTTCCGATATGGCGACGACACTTGCATTCCAAGCACACCTTCTAAACCCGCCCTCCCTGGGCGGCCTTGGCATGGGGTCTTGGATTCAAGGTTGTGATCACGCACTTTCTCCAAACTAAGTCTCCAAATCCACCCTAGGAGAGAGGTTGCAAGTTTTTAAGAGCTTTTGAAGGTGAATTCCATGCATTACTTCCCAACCCGCCCTACCTGGGCGGCTTCACAAGGGAGTGATGGACAATGACTCCTGCCACATCAATCTCTCCACACACTGCTCCCAAAACCGCCCTAGAGGAAAAATGGTTAAGTGTTGAGGTTTTCTTGTGCAAAACATTGAGGTATGGTGATTTGTAAGTAAGATTTTTTGAGTTTGAGTGAAGTCAAGTGGATAATAAGCAATTTTCCAGGTGTCACTCTCCAACCCGCCTTACTTGAGCGGCTTTGGCATGTAGACATGGACAATGTCTTCATCACCTCATCAATTTCTCCAAACACTGCCTCCAATCCCGCCCTAGGAGAGATTATGCAAAATTCAAAGTGTTTCAACACAAAACATCAGAAGGTGATAAAGATTGATGGAAACTTGAAGGTTTTAGAATGATTAAGTGAGTTTTAAGATGAAAATCCAAGGGTCATGTCCAAACCCGCCCTACCTGGGCGGCCTCAGGAGGGGGTCTTGGACAATGTTGCCTGTCACATGAAATCCTCCACACATACCCTCTAAATCCGCCCAAGAAGGAAAGTGGTCAAGTTTTCAAGGTTTTCTTGCACAAGACACTAGGATATGATGAAATTCCAATGGAAGTTTGCAAGTTAGATAGAATCAAGTGCATTTCAAAGAAGAATCCATGCATCACCTCTCAACCCGCCCTACCTGGGCGGCCTCACAAGGGAATGATGGACTCTGTCTCCTCCCACATGAAACTCTCCACACAACACTCTCAAAACTGCCCAGGGTGAAGAATGACATAAGTTGCAAGTTTGTTTGATGGATGATCAAGATCACACACAAGACATGAGATAATTAAGGTCATTCTAAGAGGAAGGATGTTTGAAAGTCACTAAGTCATGGAGGTGGAAGAGGAGTGTCAAGGTTAAGGTAAAGATGTGTGCACATAGTAAAATCCTTACCACCTATCCAAACCTGCCCTTCCTAGGCGGTTTTCATCATGATGGGTGGATAACATCATCACTTAGTATCCATGATGCATCATTTGAGTCTTAATGGTGTTGGAGAGAAGGTCTTCATGAGGAGATGAATGAGCTAAGCGAAGCAATCCATACACACTCTCAAGACTATCTTGTTAAGAAACTCACTTTCATTCACCTCTTTCACATCATACACTCCATACAACATTTTCAAGGCTCCTTAGCTTAGGCGGACTCCACCATGACATAAGGATAAGTCCATCAAACATTTCAGATCTGCCTTCTAACCTCGCCTAAGAATGTATAGAAATGAAACCTTACAAGGAGATAAGAACAAGGAGAAATCATGAGGAGGAAACAAGCATCAAATGAAGGTTAGAGTTGAAGAATCCAAGCCTACCCTTGAAACCCGCCCTTCCTAGGCGGCTTTAGGACCTTCAGTTGGACAGAGTCATCTCCTTCACATGAAATACTCCGCCTAGACCCTTGAAATCCGCCCATCCTCTCATGGCTTTCCATTGCATTCAAAGAGGTCAAGTTATCAATGAAACAGGTGTAAAAGGTTTTAGACTATCAAAACTAAGCAAAAATCACCAAGTCATGAAAAATCCAAGCCTACCCTCAAACCCGCCCTTCCTGGGCGGCTTTAGACCCTCCATATGGACAATTTCATGTCTTCACATGACATCCTCCATGCACTAACCTCAAACCCGCCCAGGAGAAATGACATGAAAAATTACAAGTTTTGAGAGTCAAATCCACACATCACCTTCAAGGTTACTCATCATAGGCGGTCTCCACCATTGCACATGGAGAATACCTCAAATGCCATTCATATCACTTCTTGACTTCACTCAAATGAAGGTAATTTACATGAAGAACATGAAGAGAACACTAAGTCATGCTAAAGAGTCATCAAAAGAACATCGAATGAAGTCTAAGTGATGAAATCCACTCACCACCTCCTAGCCCGCCCTTCTTGGGCGGCCTTGACCTCTATGCTTGGACAACTTCACCTCTTGCACAACACACTCTCCAGACATCAACCTTAAACCCGCTCAAGTAGAAGACCTATCAAGTTTGCAATGTTTTGAGTTGAAGTACAAAGAAATCATGAAGATTTGATGAAAGTTCATAAGTTGGAAGGTATTTTAAGGTAAAGTCCAAAGGTCACCTCTAATCCCGCCCTTCCTAGGCGGTTTTCACCATGACAAGTGGACATCATCACCCAACATCCAAGTTGTGTCTTTCAACTTCATGAGCATCTCAAGATTTCACTAAGTGTTGGAGTTGATAGAAAAGCCTTATCAAATGAAGGGAATGAATCTCAAATGAGGTGAAAATCCTTACTAGCCTCCCAATCCCGCCCATGCTGGGCGGCCTTGAGCCCTTCATCTAGATGATGTCGCCTCTTCCACAACATACTCTCCATACACACCCTCCAAACCCGCCTTGTCAAGTGACTCCCACCATCATGCATGTCTTCCACACCATTCACTCCATGCACTCACTCTAAATCCGCCCATGCTTCAAGAATTACATAGCATTCAAAGGAGAATAAACTCTCAATCAAACAAGTGAAGAGCTTTTAAGTTGTCAAAACCAAGCTAAAAATGCTTAAGTGATGAAAATTCCTTACACCTCTTCCAATCCCGCCCATGCTAGGCGGTCTTGAGCACTTTGCTTGGACAATGTCATGTCATTCACAAGACACTCTCCAGATGACACCCCTAAACCCGCCCAGCCTGGGCGGATTTCACACCTTGACATGGAATTCACATCAAATAATCCATACTGTCCCTCTAAACCCGCCTAGGCACTTAGGCATGGATTTCATGTGAAAGGATATGTTTTGAAATGTCATTTTTTTAATCCCACATGCATAAGTTGAATGTAATTTGTTATTGAAAATCCTTCATATCAAGTCTTAATTTGATGTGTTCTTCTTGTAGGTGATGGAGGATCCAAGGAGGTGAATAGCGAGAGCTCATACATGAGAAGTTTGGAAGGTGGAGGAAAGTTGCTTAAGTTTGTCATCATCACCACATGGAGGAGAGCTCCTGCATTAAGTTCATCTTACTTTGAAGACTTCGTAGACATCAACGCCACGCATGAGGAGTCATCATCCAGAGTTGTCTACTTCATGTACACCCATCATATGCAAGTCTACTACAAGAAGAACTCTCATTAGGCACTAGTCTACTCCATGAGCCCATGCAACTATCCAGAGGCATGATCCTGCACAAGCACAACAACATCACAGGATGAGAGATGAGCATGATCATCAAAGTGATCCATGAGTTACATCAAGACAACAAGAAGAAAATATTCTAAGTGAAGTGAACATGAAGTGAATCACACTAGTTCGTTTGAAGATGCTGAGGTGGCACGTACACATCATCAGGGCAATCGAATTCTGCCATGTCATTTATTCAAGAGTGCCCACTCCAAAGATGCTTATCACATTGGAAAACGTGCCTTCATTGCCTCTTTCATGTTCTAAAAATAGCAAATTTTGTAACAAACTGCCTTGTCTCAATCTTGGCCGTTGATTGCTAAATCAATCTGAGCCGTTCATTGTAATTCTTGAGTTCTATATAAGGCTCACTTCTCTCATTTGAAAAAAAAACAATATATAGAGAGGAGATTAGGAGTAGAGTTGCTGTAGGAGAGTAGAATAGCAAGTAGAGTAGAGGGGGAACTCTTCAAAGTCATGAAGAGAGACATGAGATTGTTGTAATGACACACTTCAAAGTAATACAAGCTCATTGTTGTTGTTTGGCATGGTGATTTTGTGGCTTTGAAATGTTAGCATGGTTTCAAGTTCTTGAATATGACGAAGATGTGGTTCCAAGTAGTTTAGATGATAAAGTAGATAGAGTTCATTGATGTAATGGATATATGCAATGATATTTGATGAATTCCCATTGGTTCATACTTTTGATGGCTTGTCGATGGTAAGTCATCATGTAAAGTTAGCCTGAACCACATCTTGCAAATAGTTCGATTGTTGACTCCTTCGAGTTGCGCCAGCTGTGGGTACTTTGGAGTGTGTCAACGATATGAAAATCCTTGGTTTATCCCTTGGAGATTGCACCTATTTCATGTAGTTGTTGCTCGTCATGGCGAAGTGAAATTTGGTTTTTTTAAGGGAAATTTATCTATCATAGCATCGTTCATCATGTCATTGTCTTTAGATTAGCCTTCTTAACTCTTGCCTTTTGCCTTTTCTTTTCATAGTTGACCAAAAGTTCCATTTCACAAGGAAAGAGTACATAGTTGAATGAAGTAAGGAGCATATTCAGCGTAAGTCCCTTTGTGATTACCAGCAAATCACATCACACCACTGAGGCTATCCGTTGCAAATCACGTACAAGGAACCTTGGAGCGTTCTTGTTTGATCACGTAATTTAGCATTCAAGACGCTTTGTTCAAGAGAGGATAGAGCACTTGGTGTTTTATTCTAATGTTGTTGTTGTCAAGAAAAACACATCAACACTTCCCTTGGTAATTTTTTGATTGTATACCAATGTTCCACAGCCCTGGGGGACGGGGGGACGGGGGGACGGGTCTCGGGTATGCGGGGACCAAGGGCCTAGATTTGGGGACGGTAGGGGGATGGTGGCGGGGGGCGGTGCAAATACATATAGTACTTAAAGAAATATACAAGGAATAACATATGAAAATCTGAAATACTCAAACATATTACAATTAAATGAAAATGTCGAATATCAATATATTTATATTATATTCAAAATTTTGAAATGATGATTATATTCAAAATCCAAATACAATTGGCCAATGGCCCAGTGCCTCAAATGACAAATCAATGAATCATCATTCATCCCCAAAGTCCACTCCAAACTCATCACTCAATCTGCGGAACTCCTCGACGTCAAGCTCCTCCAAAGCAATACCAACCAACCCTATCTGTGTTGCATCTTCATCCACTTGTGCTGGCTCCTTTGGCCCTACATCCCATTGAGTTGTTGAACTCTCCTTGTACGTAAGCGTGTTGTGGTCAATGAGACACAAGGTGCTATATACAACTACAAGTTTCTCCACCCTCCTAGAGGTAAGTCTATTCCTCTTAACAAAGTGGATGAAACAATAAGTAGATTGTTTCCTCTCAGTAGCAGAAGAACTAAAACCTTGGGACAACAGACAAATGGCTAGTGTGGAGGTCAAACAATTAGGCCCATGCAATCTCACTCTTATAGCTTCTTGTTGTAGCTTTCAACCTTGCTGTTGAAACTTGGGAGTGATCTGGAATGGGGCTTAGATGCATATTTATGAGTTTTTTGTGAGTGTTCAAGCTACGGGAGGGGCCCATAGAGGATTAGGGTTAAGGTTGGAGGTACACAAATATTTAAAAAAATGTTTTTAAAAAAATTTCACTTTTCCATGTTGAATTTTGTGGGGGATGCGTAGAAGTCCTCAGGATGGTCAGGAGACGTCTGGGCATCACCAGAAAGTGTAAAAATAAATGGATCGTTTCTGAAAACGTCCCCTCTTTAAGGGGACGTCCTGAAAACGTCCCAAAAGCGTGGGCGGCAGTGGAGGGACGACGGAGGGGCGTTTCCCCCAAGTCCCCGAAACGTCCCCAATGCAAGGACGTGGGAAAAATGGGGGAGACGCATCCCCATGGTACAATGTTGTATACAATGTACATAGATATTTAGTATACACTTTCAAGTTATGTTCTCTACTTCTGTTCAAGTGTAAATATATGATCATTGTTTGATTCATGTTATTCTTTGTTGAATGAGCACATGGACCCAAAGTACCTTTACATTGGTGAATAGGACTGAATAGAAACAGTTAATGTCAGTATTCCAATATTTCCAAGACGATATAAAAATCGGCCAAATCCCAATATCAGATATTGTTGTGGAAACTATTTGAACTACATTAAGACAATTGAATGTTAAACAAGAGAGTCTGATCGTCTTTACTAGTCAAGAAGATACAAACCCAACTATTAGCAAGAAAGATAAGGTATTGAATTTTTATACTAGGAGAAGAAACCGAAGAACTTGACTACTTCCAAGAAAAATATTTAGTGATACAGTCTTAGGAGGAATTTTAAAAGGAGTAAACATGGAACCAAAACAGTTTCATGTAAAACTCTCCAAGATTTGGCTAGGAGAAAAATGAAGACCTCGACACACTGTTAGAACTGGTAATATTATTGGAAAACTAAGGACATTGTCACCAGCAAGGCCAAAGTGGAGTTATTCCTAGATGCATTGTAACGTACTATTATGTGGTTGAATTCAACAGTTGGCACATGGATGCCCAAATGTAATAAACTAGCAAGTTTAAAGAAAGATAAAGGCAAATCCTTGACTATAATAGAAGCATATTGAACTTGATACAAATTAATGTAACAAGCTTTCGGAAGAAAATGTGGAGAAGATTTTTGCATCTAAAAAATGCTGGAAAAAAACAATTGGAGATGAACTTAGATGGCAATATCTTATAGATTGACTTTGGAGTTTAAATAAAGCTCAATGATTGTACAGTGTACTAATATTGAGCAATCAAGACACTTACCATTGAATGTTACACATTGAACATCAAAAGTGCTTGCAACCAAAAATTCCATTTCAAGGTGATGACCATAGTTCACAAACTCGCAATTTGGCAAAATTTAGCATATCCAATTTTGATTTGGACTTGGTGAATAAGCAGAACTCAACAAATTAAAAAAAAAAAAAAATCACACCTAAATTCAAAACTCAGCAAAAACTCAGTCTACATTCCTCTTGCAAACTCACCGTGTACTCACCACAAGTTGCTATGTAAAACTCATCGGAACTTGACCACGAGTAAATGGGTGAGTTTCTTGGCTGTGGAAAAATACCACAAATTGTGCGAGTACTCAGTGAGTTTAAAAACTATGGTGATGATGAAGATGTTTCAAGGTGAAACATGATCACAAAACATTCAATAAGATAATATAAATGAAAGAAACTAAGCCACAAGTATTAAAAACTAAAAAATTGGAGCATAAAATTGTAAGTATAGTGGGGCATATACAGCAAGAAAACTCTGTAAAGTTATGGACCATTTGAGATGTGAATCACATTATACAGAAGAGTGCCCATACAAAATAAGTATTATGACAACGGATTAAAAACAAGTGTTCTAGGTACAACCAACGTAAATGTATTCAGTGTCCTGTGTGTTCTTAGTGGTAAGAATACAAGTATACATAGAAGAACAAAATAAATACTAAGAGGTCAAAAACTAGCATATACAAAAACTTTATTGTTGTGGAGCTACCCCACAAAAAATTATGTTTTAGAACCAAATATTATTTTTAACCCATGGATTGTGGTGTAGCGAGTTCAAATCCCTGTGGATAGCACATGTTGCAGCATGCATCCAAATTCCCTCATCAACCCTTGCATCATTGATCAAATGCTAGAAATCATTTGATGCTTGCTGAGACCGACTATCATGAGTTTCCTTTTGCATTAGAGACTTGACCAAGGAGGGGAGTGCCTCCTTAAGAATCATCGTAGACAAATTATCTTTCTGACCCTATGATGAATCTGGAGGACACGAAGCTTTTGTTGCCTTTACAATGAGATGATGTGGAGGAGCGTCTTTCCACCATGTGGCGTGGGAAGCTGATTTGTGTTTGCTGATAAAGCAATTTGTAGCAACATGACCTAAATCATAACATATCTGGCAACAAAATGGCAACCCTTCATAATCCAAGAGTTGAACCCAAGAGTGACCTGCAACTTTCAAGGTGATGTGTGCAGGGAGATCCTTAGAGATATCTAGATCAACTAGAATCCGAGTGTAAGTTGCGTGAGTGAATGTTGAAGTAACCTTATCTGCAATCCGAAATTTACCTAATGAGTTGTCAATAGCTTCAAAGCAGGAATCCAAGCAAAACTAAAGTGGTAGATTAGGAAGACAGACTCAAATCGGCATGACACTAAAAGATTTTGTGGAGGGATTGAAAGCCGGATGCCATGGTTTTAGCATAAGGGTATGTTGTCCCCAAAACCAGAAATGATTAAAAAATTGAGTCTCGATCCTTGGTTGATTGAAACGCTACAACTAAACACCCCTGAGTATAGGGGTAAACTTCCAGACTATCCTCCATGAGTGGTCACCAATTGTCAGAAATCCACTTGTTCAAATCTGGAAGGCTTTGCAGAGGTGGTTGAATCAGCCAATCAAGCCATGCACTATAAAGAACTTCCTCACAAAACTCCAGCATAGGAGATTGCTTGGAGTAGTTGACACCCTTTGAACTCTACAGCCCTTTACCCCTCAACCCTAATCTAAACTTTGAACCTGACGAAGAAAGTTTTTGGGGCAGAATGTTACCAAAAGCAGAAACCACAAAGGAGTATGTATTAGCAGAAAATGAAAGAATAGAATGTATTTTCAAGCCATTCAAGCCGATGCCCATCGAGTGTTTGGATGGGGGCTCAACAGAGGTCAAGGGAGCCATAACTTGAGTAGCATTTTCAAAGAAAGACCTAGAAAAAGGATTAGCCAAAGATCCCTGTCGCAAATTGTTTGACTTGCGCAGCAAAGAGACCATCAATGCAGGAGTCGCCACCTTCTCCTTTGGCTGAGCTGGTGGCAGCTAGGGTTTCAAGAGCACAACGGGAGGAGAGCGGGAGTGCCATTACCTAGCAATATACAGCAATATACATTTGCTTCACATAACCCTCTGAGATTAAAAACCCCTAGTATATTCTTAGCCTCCTTGAATACAATGTAAAGTTAGGTCATTTTATTTTAGACAAGATTGGGCTGATGCAAATGGGTGAGAGATCCCTTCCTTGTACAATCCTAGCCTTTCCCTCTTGTCCCTAGCTTGTTTTATTTTGAAATGAAGCAATACATAATTATGGCATATGACCACTCAAAATTCATGTGAGGCCCTAAATGAGACTGTTGGTATAGTTCAAACACTTGATACCCTTCACTAGATTTCTTTGTTGCAAGATATGATCAATTTTAATTGAAACTAGTTCTTGATATATAAAATCAGAAAAATTAGAGTCACTTGCATGAGCTGTACCAGAAAATATACAAACCAAGTTTGTCTAAAACTTTGTGGGAATATTATATCCCTGATTAGAAACAAGAATATTCCCTGATTAGAAACAATTTGTCCAAGAATTGTAAAAACTCAGATCCTAATTTCAAAATTATGACTATAACACCACTGGATAGAAAAATATGGTCTAACCACGAGGTTTAAACTTTTTAAATTTTCTATATACAACCAAATAATATAACTCTACCATAAATATATTTTAACATTTTATATATCAGAATAAAACTAAATTTAGAATGATTAGACTATTAGTCCTTATCTTAATTTTTTTTTTTTTAAACTTCTCCCTGTGAAGCACTTGTGAAAGGGAGTTGAAATTGCACGCTCAAAAGGAATAGCACAGCCTTCACTACGCTTTAATTCAAATATCCCCTTGTGCTTGGAAATAGCTGGCATATCCAGCAAAAAAACTGTTATGCTATTCCTAAGGAATATAACTTATGTGCTTCAGACCACAGCATTTATTTAACTGTTTAAGGAAAGGCTTTGGTCTAGCATTCAAAGTGCTAACCCTTCTGTCAGATTTTGTTGGATAGTTGGGCAATAATAAAGCAGACGGTAAATCTGCCGATAAGGGTGTGGTTCAGTGGTTAAGTCACTCGGTTGTAGTGGCGGCCACCAGAGTTCAAACCCCCGCTGGGCCAATGAGCTCGCAGGCTTTACACCTTCGCTGGGCCAACAAGCTCGCGGGTTTGAAGTGTTCTTGCTAGGGGATGAGGTCCCCCGTGTTGTGGCCTCACCGGTTCATAGCTCCGGGCAAAAGCGTTATCGTGGAGCCGGAGGGTGTGTCGCACCAGCGTCACTGGTCACATTAAAAAGTTTACCAGGTGCATTATCTTTAAAAAATAAAAAATAAAGCAAACAATAAATCAGAAAAATATAATGAAGGCAGTGCACAGTAGAAGAAATTAAGAATTCACTTCATGTTTATTTCTTAGAATAGAGGTGTGGCCACCTACACTCCGACACGCAGGTAGTAACCCAACTTCTGATATATATATTTCCATTTGGCTCACAGATTAGAAGGTATATGTATATATATTTTTACAAAATGCTCCAAAAAATAATAAAACGTGCAGCATGCACATAGGTGCATTTGGCCTGCACATTCCTATGACTGTTTTTATTTTAATTCAAATACTGTAATCAATTGAAAATAAAAACTAGGACTACAGGTAAGGCACTATGTTCAGACCGGGCAAAAGGAAAATACACATTTCCAGCTCTTAGGCTTTTAAATTCTAGTGGATTAGTTTATCTAAAACGAGCCTAGCACTAGTTAACATAAAAAATGATCTAGACATAACAATTGTCCTCTATAACTGAAATACAAAACAAACTAAAATCCCTACCAAGTATTTATTAAAATAATATTTACATAGTTTATTTAATGGTCAATATTGTAATCTTATTAGTTTAGATTGTTTCTAATTCGGTTATTTGTTAGCTTTGGTTACTTTCAGAAACATCTGTATTGTAATTCTTTATATAGAGCCTTTGTCTCTATTGTTAATATATCAAGATTTTACCATAACAGTATTAGATATACACATTTAACCATGGTCCTGTTGGTGATTGTTTTTAGACAACACAACAATAGAGTAAAACACTAAGTATCCCACTCTCTCTTGAATAAAGTTCTTCAAAGGCTAAGCTATGTGATCCAATGAAGTAACATCAAGGTTCCTTATCTATGATTTGCGATGGATGAACTCAGCGAATACATGTGATCTTGCTGATAATCACAAAGGGACTTACGCAGACTTCTTCATACTTCACTTAGCTTATTTCTCCTTTCAGTGTGGATGACATATGTACAATGCTTCAATAATAAAGAAAAGGAAAAAGATGAAGGTTTAAGGAAACTAATCTAAGGTCAATGAAGCAATGATGATGCATGAATAGACAAACTCCTTAATAAACCTAACTCCACCTCACCAAGGGTGCTTACAACTACATGGAGTTGGTGCAATCTCCTAAGGATAGCGAAAGGTTTTCAAATCATGAAACCTCGTATAAGCACCCATTAGACAGCGCAGCTCAAACAAGTATCCACAATCGAACTTAAACAAATTATAATGAAGCTCAGACTAGCTTTACACAACACTTCACCAATGATGAATGTCAAAAGCATGAGCTAGGAGTTGATCAAATATCCAATACATACATACATCACATCAATGAGCTGCTAATCTACTTCTAATCTACTTAGAAACATCTCTCAATTTCATCAAGATACAAGAAACCATGTTATTCCACAAGACAACACTTAACACCAAACAAGCTCCAATGTCTTTGCATTAATCTTGAGAAATATTTACAACTTCAAGTACTCTCAGAGAACTTCGAGAGTCTCTTCTTCTCTACTCTTCTATTCTCCTACCACTAGCTACTATATCACTCCCTCTACAAATGAGGCAACAAGGCCTTTATATAGAGTCCCAGAATTACAATGAATGGCTTGGATCGATTGGCAAAGCCAATGGACTAGATTGTGCCAACAAGGCAGTTTGTTACAACAAATTGCTATTTTTAGTACATAAGAGAGGCAATGAAGGCACGTTTTCCAAGAAGATAAGGACAAAATGGAATCTTTTGAGTATCTTCCACATGGACGTCCTCTTTGTCTTCTTGCTTATTGAATGATGTGGTGAACTATAATTGGTGATGACGAAGCCAAATGCCACGTAGGTGCCATCTCAGCATATTCCCAAATTGCATCATCTTGTGTGATGTCTTCGATGTGATTGCTTTGATGAACTTGAATGTTTGGGAATGTATCCTTGTTGATCTTGTCTTATTTGCTGTAAGTAGGATATGTATGATGCATGTTGCTCATTTGACTAACTTTGCTATTCTTCTTCTCTTGCAGGTAGGTTGATCTTCTTGTGAATGCATCTTCTTGGAGAGTAGTGTTGATAATGATGATGCTTCATTCATGACTCGAAGTAGGAGATCTCTCTTGGACTTGAAGATTGAAGAGTCTTGAAGCTTGATGGATAAATGTCTTCACTTAATGTAGATGATGAACTACACTTGAACAATGAACTTGATGTGGTCCTTTGGAGTGGCTATCTTCTATCTTCACTCCACTCCTAGCATGAAGGTGGTTCCAGACGCTTGCTCCTTAGATGACTCCTTAACATAAAGAAAACAATAATTAAACCATTGATAAGTATCGAATCTCATAGCAAATAGGAATCATTTTGAACACTTTTAGCCCTTCATACTTATTAAGATCTGATTTTTCAAGAGCCTACAAATCAGAACACTAAACCTATAGATCAATTTCCTTCTTGAAATCCATGAGTCCGGCTGGAAAATTAAAAAAATCAGAACACAAAAACCTGCAGATCAGACTTACAATTGACTGCCTTTTGATGAATACCTTTAACACTTAGTCAAAAATCAGATCCAACTTGACAAAAATCAGGCTGTACCTTGCTAAAACTTACTCTACTTCTGCTCTTTGAGGCGAACTTGCTGCTTGGTGAATGATAAAATGAAATTCAATAGCAGATATATATACAATTTACATCAAAAATCTGGAATTTGCCTCTAGGCCAACCTGATTTTTACTAATTCAAGCATTTAATTTATTCATTTGTTTTTGCTAGGTGTGGCGCATTGGATAGAGATTTCATCCTCTTCTTAAAAGGCTTCATAAAATTTGAATTAAACATCATACTAAATGGGCGCATTGGATCCATGTTTTGATCGCTTCTTGAAATTTCACTTTTTGCAAACTACAATCAGCCTTTTTGATCTTGGCGCATTGGATAGAGATTTCAATCTCTCCTTAAACTTGGTGCATCGGATAGCAACTTTGGATCCTCTTAAAACTTACCAAGGTGGCGCATTAGATGGGGCGCAGCAGATCAGCATTTTGAATCTTGTTGGAAACTTGGCCACTTTCATACTTCAATCACTTGATTCCAAGGCAGCGCACTGGATGTGGCGCAGCAGATGGCCATTTTGAATCCCGTTGAAATTTGTTCTAAAACTTGCAATCAGCAATCTCTTCTTTCAAGTGCATTGGTTAAGGGTTTTAATCTTCATTTGAAAACTTCTTTAAATTTCAACAAAACTAGCTTCTTTTGGCGCATCATATGTGGCGCAGCAGATCAAGGTTTTGAATCCTCTTGAAAGTTGCATTTAGACTTCAATCAACACCTTCCTTCAAGTGAATTGGATGGAGCGCATTGCATCAATGTTTTTGAACTTCCTTTTAAAGTTGCATTTCCACCATCAAGACGGTCTCCCCTTCACTTTGGTCGCATAGATAAGGATTTTGAATCCTCTTAAACTCTTTCACAAAAATTCCATTTAGCTTCAATCCAAGGTGGTCGCATTAGATGAGAATTTTGATGCTTGGTTGAAATGTCTTCTAAAAGAAAATCATCATCATCTCCTCTTGACAAGGCGCATCACATGAAGATTTTGGATCCCAGTTGAATGATCACTAAAAAGCTGAACCAAACTCCCTCTAGTAATGGCGCATTGGTTGAACATTTTGAACTCTGGTTGAATGATGTCAATAAGAGTGCATTGGTTGATGACTTCATCCTCTGCTTGAAAATTGCCTTAAAACTTGAGTTAAACCACCCTCCACTAGTGGCGCATTGAATGAACATTTTAGATATTCGTTTGAAAGTCTTTGAATTCTCAACAAGATTGCCACCTCCTTTGGCACATTGGATCATAAATTCATCCTCATCATGAAATGTTTCATAAAACTTGAACTAGATCTCCCCTAGTAGTGGCGCATTAGATCACATTTTCATCCTCCTCACGAATGATCACTTTGACAATCAAAAGAAACTTTTCGTTTTGGGCGCATTGGTTAAGGCGCATTAGATAGGGATTTTGATCTCCAGTTGAAACTTGACTTAAACCACCATTTTCACTTTTTGATAAGGGCGCATTAGATGTAGCGCATTGGTTAAGGATCTTGTGCTCCGGTTGAAATCACGTCTTCAAATCACAACAAACCTACTAATCTAGGCGCATTGGATCAAGATTTTGATCTTCGGTTGAATACTTAGCTATTTTTTTGCAACTTTTGAAGGTGAAGACCCCTGGGTGGAAGTATATTTAAAATATATATTTAAGTATATGCTCCTATACTTTAAATATTTTTGAAATATACTTCCAAGATGTTTGAGATAGGTCCTGGATCCATAGGATTTAACATGCAGATTCTAGAATTTGGAGGATCCACCAAATTTCAGACTTAGTCAATTTTCAGGATTTTCAGGATATCAGGGTATCAGACTTAGTCATTTTCAGGATCTCAAAAAC
Organism: Cunninghamia lanceolata; assembly: GCA_027924645.1. Lineage (NCBI taxonomy): Eukaryota > Viridiplantae > Streptophyta > Pinopsida > Cupressales > Cupressaceae > Cunninghamia > Cunninghamia lanceolata. The sequence continues at coordinate 576,327 of BSBN01001059.1, read as the reverse complement.
GTCCCAGAATGAAAACTCCACAAAGAACTCCCCTTAGATTAAAGAACAACTACTAACTTCATCATGAAACAAACCTAAGACATCATCCAAAACTCAAGCAAAGCATCAAAGCTCAAAAAAAGGGGGTCCCCATTTGCAATGGGGCGATGTGTGATTAGGTCACAACAGGTCCATAATACATATAACATATGGAAAAAATCAATACTAGAAAATTATTATAGATGAAAAGGCAATTTTAAACAAAGTATATTACAAATTGAACAAAAAGAAAAAATGAACATACATACACTTCAGTCTTCAGCAAAGTAGGAAAAAAACTAAAACCATTTGCTACCCTGAGATAACCCCTTTTGTTCCAAGGACCATGGTGCCTACCTGCTGCTTGACGATCATTTATATTGTTTGCCACCCATCATTAAGAAATCACAGTCAGACATTTCAAAATTGTAATGGAATTCAAAAACCACAACCTAGGCCTCACAAACCCCCAAAAATGCTGAAGTTGGTTCCTCATGTGGATGCTCATGTCATGGTAAATGAAATTAAAAACAAGAAGTCTGGAAAGAGGAATGAGCTGATACTACATTTACAGCCTGAGACATGTCCAAATTAGTAGTGTTTCTAACCATACACAACCTAGAACATTTGAAAGAAAGGAGTAAGTTTTGATACGTGCAAGATCTAGGTGCTGCTTATGGAATTTAATCAATCGAAGACAAATATTTTCTACCTATTTGCTTTGGTATTTTGATGGGGTGTTGTTTGGATCAAACAATCAAGCACTTATGGCTTTTCTATCAAACTGAATAAACATCTATAACTAATGATTGCACATATCATAAGTTTATATTGTGATACCATGATATATACATGGTGGAAATGATTACAATAAGGAGAAAATACGTAAATAATATATGAAGTTATGAACTATTGAAAGAAGCATGGAGTGCCCATACAAATTTGTATCAAGAGAACCTCTGGGATAGTCAATTAGGGAAGAAAAGGAGGAACATTAGATGAGAAAAAATAATTTATTAGCTACCTTATTGTGCGTTACTTATGCTTTTGATATTGGGAAAAAGGGGTTTTTTTGAAAGGGCCCTAACCCTTGTACAAAGAGAAAGAAAAAACAAGGAAGCCAAACGATACAACAAAGAGCAGCAACATGAAACAAGCAGCGCTATGGCTGTGCAACATCAGAAAACAACCAACAAAAATGTAGAACACAAACTAAGATAACCAACCAGCCCAAAGAATCATGGCAGTTTGAATCCAAACTGCTCCAGAGAGTTTTGAGCAACCTCAGCCATCTTTTCCTTGAAGCTGAAATCCTGTCGAGTAAATCTCCCTTTTTTTGAAGAGAAATTCTTGAAGTGCGTTACTTATGTTAATAATGAATTGTGCTAGGGAAAATTGGAAGGAAAAGGAGAAAACAAAGAATGAATATCAATCATTGTGCAAAAGATGCATTAAACCTCTCTAGAAGTATTAGGCATACTGAAAGCAGTTCAATGAAAAGTAAATACAAATCTTTACCAGTGTTAAATACCTTTCCAATGCTCTAATGGCGAAATTAACATACAAGTTCGGAACTATAAATTTGAAGATATGACTTTGCCAAGTTAAATATTGAAGGCTATTATTACAAGGCTATATAGATACACATATTATGGAGAACTCTAATCACATGTTTGCACAAGTATCCAAATAATAACAGCCAAGCTGTTTGAAAAAATCATTCTGAGTACACCTACAATATTTCAATATTTCCACAGTGAGATTGTTGATGATGCAATTAAAGAGGGTTATAAGCTTCATTAAAAACATCTTGATGATGTTTCAAATTCAACATTTGAAGGAATATTCGTGAGATATTTACCACCTAGGGAAAGAATGTTGATGCTAATGCCCCACAATGGGATATTCAGCTAATGAACATGAGAATTGTGAAAATGGCTATGGACAAGCTATATATGGTGATATATATTCCCCCGTGTTAATTTACCATGAAACATTGTGAGAGATGTTTTAAGGCTATCACCCTCTCATAGGTAGCAGCTTCCTCTAATGACAACACATGCAGATTAAAAAAACTGCTTATGTGTGGAGCCATGTAGCCACTAGTGTTGCTAGTTACAGGGCTGTGTGGCTGGTATTATAGTCATGTAGCTACCTGTCTTCCTTAAGTAGGGTTCTTCTTACTAATGTGTTCCTTCTTTCCTCCATATCCAAGCTATCATAGACCAATTTTTAAAATGGCTGCCACTTCTTGGAGTATTTGAGGTTATGAGATTCCTTAGATAAAAATTATTGGATGAGTTTGTAGGTTAGGATCAAGAAGCTTTCTATATCAATGTTCATATAATCTAACAAAAAAATGGCAAGTCTAGGAAACCAACCAAGTTTTAGTCAACCTCTTAAACCTGGCTTAAATATTTCCATTTTCTCGTATGACTCAAACATGCTTATATCTTAGTTCTTAAAAAAATGTCTATTTTCATTTATTTAGAAATAAAATCTTTGCATGTATGATCAATCTTTTGAAACAACTAAAACTGTTAGGACACAAACACCGTCAACTCTCAAACTCAAGTCAGAGATAACATTTAGTTCAAAGAGGAAGATGAACTAATTGAAGAGGTTTATGTGAGTGTCTCTTATCATCCAAAACTGCTATTTTGACAAAACTTTAACAATTCCAACTATCAGTAGAAAGCAACTGTTCTCAAAGGCATATGCTAAATTCTAATGATAAATCACCCTGAAACACATTTTAAAAACTTCATCATGTCATCATTCTACCATCAGAATAGAGGATGAGGATGACTGAAACGATTCATACCTAAAAGATTTTGCTTCCACATTCAACAGATATTATTAGTGACAAAGGAATTAATTGTCAAATATCTGTCTGAGATTCTTTGGCAGTCAAACTCAAAAGTAAGATCCAGAGTAAGACTGGCAGAATATATGTAATAAACTAACCTGAATTGAACTTCTCCTTTAAATTGAGCAGAGTGCAGCACAACCTGCATCAAATGTTTCTCCACAAATTTCAGTTACAAATAAATTAATAATCATGTTCCCTATTCTAGCAATGTTCAAAACAGGAGATATACTTATTAGAACAAAATAATTTTATTATAAAATGAAATAGAAACATTATGTCTATGTATTTTATCAACGCCATGGCTACAAGTGAAGAGTTGGAAGCTATGCACAATATTTTAATAGCCTACAACTCTGTTCATAAATTTCTTTTCTCACAGTACCTTGTATCAATTTAGAATGATGAGCTGATCAAAATCTTCACTAGAAAGATAAGTAGCATTCTCCTAAATTCAATTGGTGACTTGACCGTTATGTAAGAAGCTTTTAAAAGGGGCGGTGTTGGGATATAAACGGAGAGTAAATGTAAGTAATATTTTATATAGGAATCCATCCTATATAAATCAGAAAATTATGCAACGCTTTGCTTTTCATAATGAGATATCATATCGCTTTTCAAACAAAAGATTTATCAACTTTTGCTGCCAACCAACATATCCTGGGAACTCTCGTATTTGTGGTTCTCTTAACCATGGAGGAAGATGAGTCTGAACAATTTTCAGAAAAATAAATCAAGATATAATGCAGTGAAGAAACCGGAAATATCTTATAATGGCCTATGCTCCCAATAATTGTTTTAAATTGATGCTACTTTTTGTTGTTTCAGATACATTCCTAAATGCATGTGTTTGGGTAAAGTCTTGGACATATTGAATTGATTAAGGCTTTATTGAAAAGGATTATTTAAGATATAGGAAATAGTCATTTTGCTTTTGCATCATGTCCATTAATAAGATCAGTTTGACCAGAGAAGAGAGGGATCAATAAAAAAGAGAGTAATAAGAGACAAGAATTCCAAAAGAGACAATGCATTACATATGCCTAAAATACTTTGGGCCAATAAATAGTTCAAACCTTTGGAGCTGTGCTGTGGATGAGAAGCTGGATCAATTGGGAGCAGACGAAGATGCATCACAGATTCTCTGATAAGGATGGGAGAATTTTCACATATCTTTCTACAGAACTTGTAAACACTCCATGAGGCCTAACTTTGTATTGGGACCCTGACATATTAAAAGATGTGGAATTAATGGGACCTTGCTTCTTGAAACTTCAACCAACAGTTTGTATAAACTGTAATGTCCCTTTTTAATTAATTAGCTTATGTGGGCCCTGTCCTTATTTTTCCAGTAAGGACATAAAAATATTTTAATAAAGGGGCCATGGTTTAGTAGCAACAAATAAAATAAATAATATGGGGGTGTGGGTTTCCATAAAAGGTTGTTGTAACCCCCAAGACACTTGACAGCTTCTTCATGACAAATCCTAAGACAAGAAATTAATAAGTTAGAAGACAAAGTGGGCTTATTTTTAGGAAAGAATCTCATTAATTTTTTAATTGCTATCTTTGAGAGGGAAAAAGAAGCCTGCTGGTACTATATATTAAGGAAATTGTTGGCCTTTGAGACATTTGCCAATTTATTGTCTTTTCGGTCATAGTTTGAGACTTGTGTTCAACTGTAGGATTCGAGGATGAAAACCTTTGGATTCTAAAAATCAAGGAATGAAACCCCTTTGGCTTCTTAGAGATTGGAGGATGAAAACCCTTTGATTTCCGAAGGACAATCTCACATAGAATGGATGATATCTTTGCAAATTGATAGCTCCAAGGAGGAGAATGACTAGTGTCCTGGTATCGATATACATATAGATACATATGTAATGTCCCCTTCGTGTCACATGGTTAGTCCATCACTCAGTTCTCGTGGACTAGCAGTTGGATAGGGAACTGGAGTTAGTTTGGCTCGGAGGCATTTGTCGATGATGGAGAGCCGGTTCACCTCAAAGAATCCAATTGGCACCTTCAGAGTTGGCCCAGTTTGATCTTGAGCGTTACTATTTTTAGTAAGTTCGGGTTCGGGGTCGGATCGGGGTTTTGAGAGTGAGTTTGGATTCGTTTTGTCAAGACCTTTCCAATGAACTATAGATCATTGGATTCCAACATAATCTTGGCTTCCATTTTAAAGTCCATAAATAAAACATTATTATTTAATATTGGACCTTGGTGCCTAGGCATGACAACTTAATGTTGTTTTAAAAGAGGGGACTTTAAGGGTGATGTTGAGAAAGAATTAAAGAGAATTATAATATTTTAAAATGTATTTTCCCTCTCATGTTTTATCCCGTATGCAAGAGGATTTTAGAGACTCCCAATTGAAAAAGTATAAAAGAAGGAAAATAGCTCTCATTTGAATATGATTGCTTTGTGATATTTTCTTCTTGTGAGCTCTGCTAAGGTTTGCTATTGTGAAGGGTTTGAGGATTCGAACCAGAGGCTTTTGGAGACGAAAACCTCCATTAGTGACAGCATTCTACAGGTGTGAAAGACCACCCAACGGTGCCATTGTGAGTGGATGTATTCGGCATTCACATTTGTGCTTCATTGGAGTTTATAGTTGAGATTTTGAAGAGGAGTTGAAGTTATTTCATTGCCTATTTAGTTCAGATCTTCATTGCAGCCATAAATATCGGTATAACAGTGTATAGAAGGCAGAAATCTTGGGGGTTTGTGACTGTATTGTGTGCACAGCTTGCTGGCCGTACCATCGTCCAGCCGTACTTCCTTATATTGGCAGTTTGGTGACATTTCCTTGCCTAGTTTTTGCTGAAACCTGGTCGCCTATGCTGTCCCAGTATGTGCAGACTTATTGCAGCTGATAACAAAGGCTTTTTGAGGAGTTTGGTTGCTGTTTGAAAGTCCCAGCCTAGGCCGTACATACCCAGCTTGGACGTGGGTTTCCAGAAGCTTCCTATCTTTCATTGCAGCTTCGTTGGTAGCTATTGTGAGGTGTTGGAGACTCTATTTCATGCTGATAACAGTTGTATGGACATTCTATATCATTCTATGAAGATTTAATGCATTTCCAGCCATACCCACTTGCTGGTCCATTTCGGCTATTGTACCAAGTTGCATTTCTGGATATGGGTGTGTCATGATAATTCATATTTGGCCATTTTACTATCTAAGTAGTGTTGTGACCAAATCACACATCACCCCATTAGGAATAGGGACGCCCCTTTTTTTGGAGCTCTGTGCTTTCCATGAGGTTTTTTTTATGATGTCCTGGATTGTCTTCCTCTGCTGATCCAATAATGATTTCCTCTTCTAGAGGATCTTTGCTTCATGACTAGGAGGCCTTATCTAGAAGATGAACTTGCAATGATGAAGAATCATGATCAAATCCTATCCAGTTCTTAAGTATTGAGATGAATCTTGATGTATGTTTGAGATCCTGAAAAGACTAAGTCTGGTACCCTGAAATCCTGAAAATCCTGAAAATTTGACTAAGTCTGAAATCTGGTGAATCCTCCAAATTCTAGATTTTGCATGTTAAATCCGATGGATTCGAGACCTATCTCAAACATCCTGAAAGGTATATTGAAAAATATTTAAAGTATAAGAAATTCAATCTTATACTTAAAATATATTTTTAAATATACCTTTACCCTCAAGGACCCTGAAAAACGCCTAACTGCTCCAGAGGATTCAAAAGGTTGATCCAATGCGACGGGATATCAAAGTGGCGCAAAATCGTGATGAAGGGCGCTTTCAATTAGAGAACAAGATGTGGATCTCTTGCGCTTGATCCAATGCGCCCAAACCAAAGCGCAATTTTGGAAGGAAGTGAGGCGAAAAAGTTAAAATTCTACAGGATTTTGAATACCTCAACCAATGCGCTAGTCAAGAGGATCTCTTGCACCCTGTCCATTGCGCCAAGAAGGAAGGGAAACTTCTAAGTGTCAAAGTGTAAAGTTTTTTTGATGTTTCCAGAGGATTTCAAATCTTCAACCAATGCAAAAATCAAGAGGATTTTCAAATCCTCATCCAATGCGACCTAAAGTGAAGGAGGGGTTTTGGTTGGAATTGTTACATTAAGAATTCAGAGGATCTCAATCCCTTGATCCAATGCGCCCAAGAGTGAGATGATTCCTTTCAAGTTTTAAGGCATACTTACCAGAGGATTCCACACCTTGAAGTGATGCGCCAAAATGAGTGAAATTTTAGAGGATCTTAACACCTTGAAGCAATGCGCCCATGTTGTATGAGGAGAGTTTCAAGTTTCAAGTGCCATTTTTATGAGGAATTCTCCTTCTTGATCTAATGCGCCAACACTCAGAAGTCTTTCAACTCTCAATCCACTGCGACCACTTCAAAGGATCCTTCACCTTCGACCGATGCACTCAAATTAGAAGATTTCAAAACCTTGATCCAACGCGCTAAGCTAGAGGAATTCAAAATGCTTAACCAGTGCGCTAAAGGGAAAGAAGAGGTAAGAGATTTCAAAAGTCCAAACCGCCGCGCTTTCAAGGGGATTTCAAAAGAGCTAACCGATGCGCTAATGAGGAAGGGTAAGTTTCAAGTATGAAGTGCGAATTTTGTATAATCAAGAGGAATTCAAACTCCCTAACCAATGCGCCACATGTAGAAGGGGCTTGATAAATGTTGAAAGTTTATCTAGAAGAAATCAAAACCTCTGTCCAATGCGCCATTTCGAAGGTAAGGTAAAGGAAATTGTAAAAGATATCGAAAGATGTTAAGTTCTAGAGGATTCTACATACCTCATCCAATGCGCTAGGATAGAAGGGTCAATTCCAAAATGCAAATTTTAAAAGGGATCTAGAGGATTTTGAATACCCCATCTAGCACGCTACTTAAAGAAAAGGAGGAGTTTTGTTAGAAATTGCTATATCAAGGGCTCTAGCTAGAGGATTTCAAAAGGTTCAACCACTAAGCCAACAACAAGAAGATCTCCAAACACCCATCCTAGAAGATCCTGAACACCTCAACTAATGCGCTCAGAGGGAAAAAACTAAGACATTTTATTATTCGCCCTATAATTTTCTAGAAAAGGCAAGTTTTGCATTGAAGTTCGGGCCACATTGAATAAAATCAAATGAAATTAAATGTTTTTCACTGCATTAATGAGGGTCGGCCTAGGTAGTTGGGCTGTTTTTTAAAGCAGATTTTGTATTTATAGTTGCTCAATGCTTTCATTTTCATCATCATTAAGAAACAGATTTGTCTTCAAGGAGCAGAAATAAAGTGATTCTATAAAAGTGCAAATCTGATTTTATCAATCTAAGCAAGAATTTGATCAAATTTCAAGGTATCAATTTAAGGCAGCTTATCAAGTAAATCTGATTTGAATATTTCTCATCTGATTTTCTTCTTTTATTTCATTAGATACATAGAAAGTTGTCCAAGTATTGGTAAAAATTAAGAAGATAAGTGGATTTTGGTAGATTCTTTGAGTCTAGATGATAATATTTTGCAAAACTCCACATTATAAAGATAGAATCAAAATGTCAAAGCGTTGAGGAAGCTGAAGTAGAGTCTAGATCGTTTATTTTTGAGATTGCTTATTCGTGTCTGGTTTGCAAGATCATGGCAATGACTTCGAAGGAGAGACAAGCGAGGATTAGGATGGATGCTAAGGGTAAGATCCCAGAATCGAAGCTTGTTTCAAGGTGGACAAACGTAGGAGATACGAATATGGGCAACGGCAACCTAGAAGATATCAAGTCAGTTCTTGAGGAACCCACTGGAGGCAGTCTTGCTAGAGCCATCATGAGGAGTGGAGCTATTGAAGCTGCTTGTTTCCCGCCAGCTCTACCTTGTTCAGAAATGATCATTGAATGTGCTAAAAGGTATGACATGGGTAAAAGACAAATTGTAGCCAAGGATGAAACGGTATTGGCTTATTTACAAAAAGAAGCGATTGGAGAGACCTTCAATATTCCAACTAGGGATAGGATGATCAATATTTCTATACAACAAGGTCAACAGGAATATGAGGTTGATTCAAAGACAAAGTTGCAGGAAATAAAGAGAGACTGGATGGCCAATCCATCTATAAAGTTCAATATGAATAATCCTCCACAATTTCACAAGTCAGATTTTCATCCTGAAATTGGGTACTTGATCATGTTTCTCAATAGAATGACAGGAATGCCACAATCCGCTACCTTTCAACCCTGGATGTACTCTTTCATCAAGTTGGTTCTCAAAGGGAAGATGATTGATTGGGCCGGGCTTATCAGTCAAAGCATATATGAACAACTCCTCAATTTCTGTAAGACTAAGTCATTTTATATGAGTTCCTATGTGGTGTATCTTCTCGCAAGAAATGAAGTCTATTCAGGTTTGACCAAAAGAGGAGAAGTTGGAATTGGGCCTAATAAGTACTTATCGCATCAGTGTTACCATCAGTTACACTTCAAAAATATCAATCATTATACAAGGTTCAATGATGCATTTGCTATGTTCATACTAAAGAGATTAAGAGGAGAGTTTCATAAAAGGTTGTCAAATGCAGCTAGAGAGTTCATTGCGGCATATGGACATTGGTATACTCAGCATGAAAGGTACACTTACATAAGGATCCAAGGTTTTACATCTTATCCATATAAGTTACCAAGATATCCAACCAACAAGATGGTAATGTTAGAAGTGACAAGGCAACTCCTGGAACTCGTCACGCTCCAAAAGTTAAAAAAGAAAGCTGGAATTCAGTTTCCACTTCTTCTTGGACAAAATCTGGAGTGTCCATCATTAGCGGCAGTTGAGTATTCTGAGATAGAACTTCAGGCGTATCATTTGCAAACTCATGGCACCAAGAGGCTTAATTTTGATCCTTTCCAAGTTTGCTGGAAATATAACAGGGAGTACAAGCATGTCATGCAATTGGAAGATCATTGGGCCAGTGTAAAAGATGAAGATGATCTTCGAACACTCCAGAGTTCGAGACTCACATGGGATTTAGTTAGCTTCCAAAGTATTCAGGATTCCAGATCAGTTCACAGAGGATGATACTATGTTGATAGATGAATTCGAAAAGATAAAGGATTTGCCTTATACAATTGATTGGTCAAAAAGAGATGTATCTGAAGAAGAACTGATGGAGCCAATCTTAGCCATGACACAAGCTTGTATAAGTCAACTATTACAAGAGATGAATGATGAAGGGCGAGTTCTTACTTACAACAAGATGGATGACGGAGAACCAGGGCAGCATAGTATACATAGTGGACCACAACACAGTGGAAATCATCAAGGTAATAATTCAGCAAGAAAAAGGAAAAGACCTAGTCAAGATCAAGGAGAATCAAGCCAAAGACCTCAAAAGAAGAATACCCAATCTACTTCATCTCATCTGCAAGAAGGTACTTCAAATGTTCAGAATCCAATACAAGAGATTGAAGTTGTGGACGAAGTTGCCTTGATGCCGTCTGAAGAAATTCATTCAAGTCCAACTGTTGTGATTGAGGAAAATGATGTTCTTGATCAAGATGAGGAAGGTCAAGTAGAATCTGATGAAGAAGTAGCATGAGTACAACACAGTCAAGTTCAAAGGCAACAAGATCTTTCTGCTTTTCCACCTTGGTTGAGGCAAAGGATTGAAGAAAGTACAATTGTAGAAACTTATCAGCCTGCTCCAGTCGAGGAATTGCTTGTAAATGCACAGAAGAATAATCAGAAGAAGAAAGCAACTGTCTTTTCAAAAATCACTCAAGATCCTTCTAGAAACAGAGAGGTACATGTAGCTGTTCCTAGAGTTGAAAAGGATCTAGAAGACATGGCACCCAAAGATTACAATATGACTACTATTGGCATGGGTCCAATAACAGGGGAACAGATAGAGGAGGAACTTCAAGAGTCAGTGAATAGTGTAAGAATCATGTTAAAGCAAGAAAGAGAAGCTAAGCTAAACATTGAACAGGATTTTAATGCACTAAAGCACTATATTCAACAGGTCATGCAGCCTATCCAGCAGAAGGAAGCTACTCCCATACCTCCGTCCATTCTTCCACAAGAAACAGTGTCTCAAGTTGAAAATATGAGAACTTCATCTCAGATAATGAAGGGATGGATAGGAAAGACAGAAGAAAAGGCATATACTCACCTTGAAGAAATTGTGCAAGTTTATGACAGAGTCATTAATCTCAAGGATCGAGTTTAAGCTGTATTAAAAATATGTGCTGAGTTCAAACCTATCAAGGAGCAATACATGCCACAACTCAAGAATTTAATGGAAACTCCATTGGAAGATTTGGTTCATGATAGGGTGGTTGATCAGGATACTCCACATGACTTCACCACTTGGTATTTTTCCTTTCACAACAAGGGGCAACTGGTTGATAAAATTGAAGTAGACATGTCTAGAATTAGAAGTGTTCTTCTAAGGACAGAAAATCATATATACACTGCATTGACAACAATATGTAATCCTTATGGGGATGTTACTATTGAAAACACGAAGCAGCAAGTTAAGGCATTCTACTTTCAGGATGATGGGATTGATGAAGGACAGCTAGATAGCATATTCACACTTGCATTTCATCTTGGAGCAAGCAAATCTTGGATAAATGACTAGGAGAGGACACTTGGCGTCTATGAATCAGATGTGGCAGTAGCAGAAGGCTCCATTAATGTGGCGACAAGTGTACCAATGGAGGATGTTGCTCAAGTTGTGTCTAGGTTCATTGCATCTAATAGTACTATCATGTGAGAAAAGTATGATGTGGCATCCTTATCTTCTTGGGAAGCGTGCCTTTGTTCCCTCCTTAGTTAGCCTCTTTCATTTAATAAAGTTAGCCTCTTTCATTTAATAAAGACATAAGTTTGTTACAACTACTTGTGATGTGGCTTGATCTGGTCCATTGGCTTGGCCGACCGATCTTGGCCCTTCATTCATTTTGAGGTCTATAAAAGGGCTCTTGTTGCCCTCATTTGTAAGGTTGAAAACTCTGGAATTGTTACAAAAGGCTCTCTAAAATAATATAAGATTCATTGCTTTGGTGACTCTATATATGTTTCAAAGTGTTGCATGGTTTGGATTTTCAAGCGAATATTAAGTTAAATTAAGTTTTCTTTAAGTTTATGTTAGTTGGTGGAAGGTTTCTTTATTGTTTCATGGTGAAATCGCTATAAGTTCACACCATTTGTAGTTTGTGGCATGCAAATTGCAGTGTATAGTTGATCTGAACAAAATTGAACTTCAATTTGATCTTTATGTTTGTTGAATCTTTCATGAGCATAAGTGATTTAAACATCTTGTAAAACCTTAAAAGATTGCATCAATCTTGTGTAGTTGTCTGTCTTGGCGAAGCAAGATCTAGTTTGATTTCACCTGAGAAATAATTATCCTTACATCTAGGATTAGATTAGTGTTTCTAAACCTTTCGTCTTTTGTTCTTTTTTTCCATTCAGTTAGAATTAGAATCAAGAACATCATTGCCAAATCATACGCCATAAGTTGTAGCACTTAGATACTCCAGTGTTTGTCTTCATAATCATTGAATCAACAGATTGTTCGAACAATTGCATAAGTCCCTTTGTGTTTAACAGCAAAATCATACTTAGTCACTGAGCTATCTCTTACAAAATCACGAGAAAGGAACCTTGGAGTCATCTTATTTGATCACTTCGTTCAGCATTCGAGAGGCTTTGCTCAAGAGGGAGTCAAATACTTTGTATTTCACTCTAATTGTTGATTTGTCGAAAAACAAACATCAACAGGTAGTCATTAATTTCCTCATTCATAGTAAATTTTCTGGGTTTTGGTTATATGCTCTATATTGTTTGCTCCGGCAACACATCTGCAGGAAAACTGAAAACCCCTTCTACATTTCTCTCTAGTCTGAAAGAACACCAAAAAAATAAAAATAGAACACATAAAAAGATCATTTAAAACACAAACAGGTATGGCCATTACATGATATAATGATAAATAGGGTGTAATTTGTAGAATTCTGTATGAATTCGAGGCATTATGTTTATGAGCTCAGTAGTGGATGATAGCTTGTTAGGAAGATCTTTGTATACAATTGGGGCATTTTGTTTATAAGCCCTACAGAAGGTGATACTCTGGAATTTTAAAAATTCTAACAAACTACAATATAATTATATTTTAATATTTTAATGAAAAGGGAGTGATCCCCAAGGCTGTAAGTTATCCAACAATAAAAAATACTATAAGTAATTAATTTTAATATTTATTAACTTATTTTTTGTATTTTTAAGTGCCTAGTTTAATTTTAATATTGTAAATTTATTGTTTAAATTTATTATGGTAGTTTTAGAGTTAAACTTGATGTTTATTTAATATTTATTATTATATATTTGACTTTTTTAATTTTTAGCAATTTTTATATATGGTGTCTCCAAGTAGCCATCTCTTTTTTTTTAAATGGCGTTATCTGTATAGGTACCTGTCTTCAATACTAGTATAGGTACCAGTCTCCTAGCAACTAACCTCTATTAAAAGGGATTAGAAACAACAAAAAAAATTGGATAAAGTCGTGTTTTGTGTTTCATGGGCTAAAGTCTCATTTTTATTTGCTCTCTATATCTCTATATTATTAAAATGCCCTTAAATTTAAAAAATGGCAGGTTTTTCTTCTTTTTGCATGTTTCTAAACTTAATGAAAATCCAATTTTTCCCCAAAAAAAATTTGCTGCTATGGGTCGCGCACCTCTAAATGGAGGACGACAAGCTTGAGTGAAAAGAATTAAAAAATCTATCAATAAGTGTGTCTTTTCCAAAATAGCAGACCAGAATATGAAAAGCAATCATTTATTCATAGAAAAATCAGATCAAGTCACCACAACAACACTCTTCATTATTGTATTCACATTCAACAAGTTAGTAACAGATATAGAGTAGATACATTGCAAATGTTGTTGAAGGATAAGCAATCTACTACAACAGTAAGAGTAGATTTTTGAGAAAAAACTGTCATAACAACTCTTTTGAAATCTTTACAAAACTAGATCAGTCTAAGTAGAAGCAATTCGAAGAGGATCTATGAATCTTCAAGGAAGCATATTTGTAAACAAGCATTTGAAGTGAAGATAGATTATCAAAGCAGGATACAAAAATCATAATTTTCAGTCAAGATTCAATTCAAATCAATAGGAGAATATTTTAATGTAAGAGCATCAATTGATTGTCAAGATCTCAAAAGGTTCATCATGAGAGCATCATCAAAATCATACAGAGCTGCCTTTCAGAAAAGACTATTTTTAGCATCACTAATTTTGAAGAGAAGAGCATATTTTGAGTCTACGATTTTTAGCCTAGAGTCGACTATTGTTAGATCATCTAACCCATCATGTGAGAGACATGAACATTGAAAGATAAATTGTAATAATTTTGATCGTGAATTGAACTGGCATTCACATGTTGTGATATTAGAATTAACGGACGAGATAATTTATCATAAAGCTTGCACATTATACAAGCAGTCATAGCTAGAGTTGAAGACAAGTCAATTTATTTCATTTATTTTCAAGCAGTTACTTTGTAAATAGTATAAATAAGTGTTATTTGCACTTAGATGGCTAATTGTAATTCTCATGCTCGCATATTGCTGAAATTGCTATTCCCAAGTATTTAATGTCGATTTGTTATCCAGAATTTGTTATTTCATTCAATGGGTTTTAGTAAGCTTACTTTGCTTCTAAATTACTATTGAAGTGTTCTATTTTATGTGTTAGTGTACTTTTATGAATTAAATATCACTTAACAATTACTTAAAGCTTTGTATTGCAGTAAATGTTAGGTTGTTCTCTTGTAGCTTTGAATGCAACAGCTATGTTTAGCCTATAATGTTTGGTGTCATTTGATCCTTATGTGGTGTCCCCATTTCCGTAATGGTCACATCTGATTTGGGTATTTAGCCTTTTGGGCTAAATCACATTCTAAGGGAATAATTGGTTGAAACAAGGAGTAGGTAACTTAAGTGGTTCTATTTTTAAGTTAACTTTATAAAGTGTTCTAATTTTAAATTACTTTATAAAAGTATTTTATAAAAGTTACTTAAGTGGGCCCAAAAACACTTTGTCATAAAGTGACATTGTGTACATAAAAACCTTCATTTAATAAAGTTCAAGTGGTTGTGTACATAAAAACCTTCATGTAATAAAGTTAAGTGGGACCTATTAGGAGTGCTCCACTTGAGGGCTTTAGAAGGAGCTTTTGGAAATCATTTTAGATATGATGGAGTTTATGTTATTTTGATGTGAAAACATTTCTTCTCAGCTGCAAATTGTTTCAGCTTGAATTCAAGGAAGGAAACCCTTGTAATTCCTAGTGGGTTGGACGATAACCTAGCTCGCTTTGAGGAGACTTCATGACGGAGGTCTATTTGCACTTCATTGCATAAATTTGATATTTTAGAGGAGCTGCAAATGGAGTTTATTTGCAGGTTACAGCTGCTAGGGTTTTGAGTTTGCAAATTGAAGACTATTTTGGCATCCTTGGAGAAGGGTTTGAATGTTGATTGGCTGGAATTTCATATCAGACCTTGCCATAGATCGATATTCGTTATTTGGTCGGAGACCATTGTTGAAATTTGCATTGAAGACTGAATTTTGAAGATCCTTGGTATTTTTCATTGAAAACATTGAAGTTCTTGCTTGCACCTTGGAGCGCTGATTGATGGAGGATTATCTTGCTGATTAGTAAGTTTCTTGAGCACCGATTTCTACAAGAGGATTCATGCATATTGAGGCCCGAATTGCAGACTAAGGCGATTTGATAACAGGCTTGCGGCGGACTGTATCAGGGAGCAGCGTATTACATTTGGAGTTCGATTCCCTGCATGATCTGTCATAACAGCACACTTGTCTTAGCCACCGCCACTCTAGAGTCAGCAATCTCTTGTTAAGAAGTATTCGGCTACGCTTTGGACTGCACAAAGAGCAGCGATTTCTCTCTTGGAGGAAGTTCGCTTAGCATTGGAGGCTAACAAGATTGCATCATCGAATTCATTGGCAGTTGAAGGCATTTCAAGCATTGGATCTGCATAGTATGTGGTCAAATTGTGATTCCATCACTTAAGGACCAACGAAATCATTCTCAAGGGCAACGAATAGCATTGGAAGTCAACAATTAGCATCACTAGGGGCAGCGATCAGAGGATACAGCAAACCTTCACATCATTGCTCACCTTTGAAGATTTCTTTGCCATCTCTCATCATCATTTTGAGGGCTGGTCTGATCTTGAAGAGATCGTCCCACTTGTTTGACAAATTATCATCATAATTGGTATGTTGTGGAGCCTCTTACATCTCTGATTGTATAATCAACAAACTATGTTTGAACTGTGGTTGTCATGGAGCCATAAAATTGTTGTAATTGAGTAATAGAAGAATCTGATTTCATGACAGTGAAGTCTGATTGGTTTTATCCATCCTCTTGCTATTCATTTGTGTGTCAATTATGATGCAATTCATATAGAAGAAGGCTGCCGATATATAATTTGTTTGCTACCAATTTGTTAGTTCATAGTTATTGTGTCGGAGACAAATTGAAATGTGCAGTAGTGAAATTGATTTTCAGTCCTAGGGTTTCATTGAAAAAATTACAAGATCCAGAAAAATCATATCAGAGCTCATTTCTAAATCAGAATTTTAGCAAATATCCTAAGTGGGATATTTCACCTTATGTGTACTTGTTTTGTTCAATCTCTAGTTTTAGTTGAGCAGTGCAAGCGTCTAATGAATTTATTTTCAGTCAAAGAAGCTTTTATGTTGAAAGAGTGTATCAACCTTCTACATTAAGCAAACCCAACAAGATACACGTTTAAAGTTTATTCAGCTTGAATGTCAAATTCCAAAAGAAATATTGCAAAGATTGTAGATTGCCAGTACATATTGTTCATAGTAGGTTAATTTTTATTTTATAGGGAGCTTCCCCTTCTAATTCAAAAAGTGTTTCCACCATCCATCTATTCCGTTTTGTGTTGCATTGAAAGATTCAAATTAAAACGCTAATAGGGTGTGGGTTTCCATAAAAAGTTGTTGTACCCCCAAGACACTTGGCAGCTTTTTCATGACAAATTCTATGACAAAAAATTAATGAGTTATAAGAAAAAGTGGGGTTATTTTACAAAAAAATTATTAATATTTTAATTGCTATCTTTGAGAGGGAAAATGAGGCTTGTTGGTGCTATATATTAAGATTAATGAGTTACAAGACAAAGTGTGACTATTTTTAGAAAAAGCTTATCAATATTTTAATTGCTATCTTTGAGAGAGAAAATGAGGTTTGTTGGTGTTGTATATTAAGAAGCTTGTTGGCCTTTGAGACATTTGTCAATTTATTCATTTTTTTTGTCATAAGCCTTATGTTCAACTATAGGATTCGAGGACGAAAACCCTTGGATTCTAAAGATCAAGGGATGAAACCCTTTGGTTTCTTGGAGATTAGAAGACAAAAACCCTTTGATTTCCTGAAGGCAATCTCAAACAGAAGTTGTATTTGTACTTCAAAGCTTTGTTTGGATTTCACCATATATTTTGGTATTCGCAACAAGTTTTGTGTTTCTAAAGATTCAACATATTGTGGAAGCATATATTTTGCAATCAACGAAGCAACGTTTTATTGTGGAGGAAGCTTTATTTGTTGAGACATGGACCAGCTAGGACTAGAACCTAGGACCTTCCATACGCTGCTGGAGTGCTCTACCACTGAGCTACTGGCCCCTCTTGGACCAGTCCATCGTCGGTCTGGGTGTGGCTTATTTCCAACACCAACACCCCCCCTTAAGCCACACCTCTCATGTGCTTGGGGCTCCTAGCCTAGGCCTGGCTCTGATACCATGTTGAGACATTGACCAGCTAGGACTCGAACCTAGGACCTTGCATACGCTGCTGGAGTGCTCTACCACTAAGCTACTGGCCCCTCTTGGACCAATCCATCGTCGGTCCGGGTGTGGCTTATTTCCAACACCCACATTATTCATATTTGTGTGTTATTCTTTTAAGCTTCAGCATATCTATATTATTTTTGCAATATATATATATATCCACCGTATGCTCTCACCTTGCCCTCATGGAATCTAGGTGATCAGAAAGTGGTGAATAATAATATTTACTCACCATATGCTCTCACCTTGCCCTCACAAGATATTGGTGATCAAAAAGTGGTAAATATTTTATATTAAAATTTGTTGAGGATATTGCAAAGCTCCTGACAGAGATGCTGACTTCATCTCCAATCCCAATAGTCTTTTAATGTTTCCAACACCTCTCAAGCTTGGTCTTGCCAATTTATGCTGATTTAATTTTTAATCTTAGAAATCAAGAAATTGTGTTTCTTGTCTGGCATTTGGTGTGACACAAGTTGGCCATGTATGAAACTCTTAGATGTATTGGAATGCACATACCGATGTTTGCTGTGTGGCAAGCTGAAAACTATCAAGAACCTGTCTTTAGATGTGCATGCTTCATTTGCCTTTGAGATGTTCTTAATTGTTGGTAAATATTTGATAAGAAACTCATTACCTAGGAAGATGTATGAACAGGGACCATTTGCATTATTAAGCATTCCCCTTTCTTTAGTTCCTTCAATCTTGTGGTTTATGTTTTCTAGTAAGGTGCTGTGGCTGCTGTGGCTGCTGTGTCCTATGGGAAACAATATATTTCAAGAAGAAAGAAGGTGCCATACTGATTTCATATGTAAAATCATCTTTGTCCATGGCTCTGCAGATTACTCTCCTGATTCATGTTCAAGAAAGTGATTCAAGAACCTTTTTAGAACAGGAAGTTGCCAAACAAAGCAAGATATGGTAGGAGAAAGAGAAAGAATCGTGTTCCTTGCCTTGTAAAGAGCAGGATGATATTCACAATGCTGGGCCAGTTCATAACAGACAGGGAAATGTTTATGTTGGTAATCAGCGAGGAAGGGATGCCTCTTAATTTACAGGTTGAGCAAGATCCTCCACTGAATTGGTTTACAAGAATCGATTTAGGTAAAGGAAAAGATGGATTATCTTGGTATCCAGGTACTAGTTCAGAAGGCAGGGCAAGTGTATTTAGTTCAAGATAGACTATCATAGTCATTTTAAAGGGGATTTGGTTCAAACGGTAGATAAATTCATTCACCCACTAATTCAGGAAAAGGAGCACTTGGATAATCAAGGAAATAGTCTTGGGTGCAGTGATGATCAAATATGGTTCATTTCTCCTTCCCTGCAAGATTGGCCAGCCAGGGGTGAATAGTGATGGTGAGTTCTCCTAACTCAATCATAACAGCAATGATTATAAAAATTAAATGGTTAAATACATCAGGCTGCACGGAACGTCAATTCTGCTCATGATTCTTCAAGCAAAGGACAGAGTGATACCCAGACATTAAGATAACTGATGTGTGGTAACCAGAAAGAGGAAGTCACTTGTTCAGTGTACAGATGGCTTGACCTTAGTGGCAACTTTATCAGCTCAGGGGATGCTATAGCAAGGATATTTGGAAGGAAAAATGAAGATTTGTTTGGAGGTGAGTCCCAATGGTGTACGAGCAGTTGGATAAAGATAGCCATGATACTGATGCTAAAATGGTGAATCAAGTGGGTGTTCAATAGAATTTGCATGTTTTGAAACAGTAAATCACTAATCTCCCTGAGATGGTGAAAGAGATGGATAGATTGAAGAATTCACAGCAGAATAGGAATGCAGTGGTAACAACCAGAGGTCCCGTTCTGATAAATCTACCATGGCGAGAACAGCATCTTGGTGGCAACTCCTCTTCAACTAGTCAGTCAGGTAACAGGGCTGCAGTTGTGCAGATTGGTAACTCTTCGGACCATGTCTATTGAACTCTCTGCCCTCCATACAGGCAGTGTCAGATGCTCCTCCCTTGATTTCTCTCAGTGTTGACCATGTGGAGAATGTGATTGAGAATTCAAACATGTTTTTGCCTCCTTCAGAGTATTTGGAGATAAAGTGCAGAGAATATTCGGCAAATTTAAACCTGGGAAAAAATGTGTAGTGTCAAAAGTTGGAGATTTTGTTGGCCAGCAAACTGAGATTGTGTTAGACAAGGACTGGGAGATGACAGATGGGAATGCTCGTATGATATTTTGAAACTTTGAGTGGGCAGGGGAGGGAGTGGTATTGGCAAGGAGACAGGACATGAATCAGCCTTTGCTAATATTTCCTAGAGGTCATATTCATACTGATTCTGCTGATAGAAAGAAGGAGCTTATGGATATTAAAGACCAGGTTTTAAATAATGTCGATACAGATAAGATACAAACCAGACTAGGGCCTGGAAATGGATATTCCAATGTGTGCTTTAATGACGATCAACTGTATGATGGGGAGTGGATTCAAGCTTGTGATGATCAGTTTCGTTTGTTACCTAGAGGACTTCAGTCTTGACCACTTTACTTGCTGGGTTTGGCCTGTAGCAGAAAACTAGTGCACAATGTATTTTATTTTGGATCTTGATCTCAGACTGATTACAGTACTGAACAGGGGTGTCAGTGTATGGGTAATAAGGAGATATTTCTATCCCACTTAGATCTGGTTCTCCAGGTGTAAATGTTGTGCAAGTGGCAAGTCATTATGATCTGCATGCTTCTTCATCATTGCCTGAGTACACTGTTCATGGCCCCCATATGGATGTGATTCCCAGATATCAGAAGATGGCAGCTCAAAATTGGAGAAAGATGGTTAAAACTTGTTATATCTAAGGATAGTTTTTCTAATTTTGTGGCATACATCTAGTTTAAGCCAGTTCATCTTAGGTGTATATCTATGATGGGACATCTTACTTTAGGGGCAATTAGTATGACTTTGTGAGGTCATTTAGCAAGATATTTGGTAACAAACTACCTTTTGTTAGCACCAAGCTTGGGCATATATTTTCTTGAACTTCAGACAGTAAAACAATACAAAATATGCCACAAAATTGTTCTCGCCTTAGAAGGGCATCCACTTTGGAAATTAGTCTTTAGATAAATGTAAGCAAATCTAAATTTGAAATTTCCTTACAAGCCATAGAACTTTTGTTCAGCAAAGAACATCTAGTATACCAAATATTGCTATGATTGAAAATTAACATTTGTTAAAAATCACTTTGTACTACTTCGATAAAATTAGCAACAGAAATGATTCGATAAATTACCACCCGGACCATGCAGCTTTTGCATTTTGTACTTCACTTAAGGTGATTTGTGCTGTTCAACTCTTGCAAGATGTAAAGGACAATTAAATTCAATACAAAAAAGAACAAATGCTACTCTATCAAAATTTGAAAACTTACCTTGCTGTCTCCAGAAGGGATAAAACCTAGAAGTACGCCCTTATTGATCGTCATTGCTGTCACAGTACCCCCCTGAAGATCAACAATATCTTAAACTTAGAATGATTGGGCTAAGATTTCTTTCGGAAATTAATTCAGATGTTAAGATAAAACAATTAGATTTAAAAATCACAACCAATCACATGCATATAGATAAACTCTAAAAGAGTGAATTTCTAATTACCAATGTAGATTGTGTTCTCTGCCAGTCGTGATGTTTATTGGGCTACCACATCATACAACAATAAGCTGGCAATGATGAATACATCTATTGGTTTAGCATGTAACTTCAGGCCTTACATTTGCTATAAGGGATTGTATTCGCACCTAGTATTGCGAGGCTGGCAACATTTCCCCTAATTTTGGTATAACTGCTCTATATCTCTAGAATTATATGGATGCATACCCAAGGTCCTATTTGTTAAGCTCACATTAATTTCAAAAAAAAAAAATTTACTGTTTGAAACATAAAACAATAAAAATGAAAAAAATTTTAAAAACCAGCAATATTTACAAAGGCATTCAAGAAAAATCCAATATTCCTCCAAGACACGTCCTTGGAGTTTTTATCCCACTCACCAGAATGGGGATATCCCAAGGATAGTGGGTTGGAAACAAAACGTCCTCCTGCCATCCCCTAGTCCAAACCTAGATTGGGGCACAATGGCCCTGCAAATGCAAGGATGCCCCTAGATTCTCCTTGAGGGAACATCAAGCACATCTTCCATCCCCAAGGCAATTGGGGGACATCTAAACATCCCTCAATTGTCCTAGGGGTGCTAGGACATCCCCTGATGTCCATTAAAGAACAAATCCCTGCAACTAAAAGAATTAAAAAATAGTAATACCAAAAAAAAAAAACCTAAACCTAAAACGGGGACCCACCAAGGTCCCCAAACATAAAAACACTTATAAATAACCTAGGCCATGCTCTATTATAGTCACCAGGGGAGGAAGAGAGGAAGAGGAAGTTCCCTATAGATTGTAAAAAAACATTCATTTAACATAAAAAAAACAAAATTGAAAAAAAAAAGTGAACACACCATGAAAGTCCTTGTTGCCTCGAAGGCTTTAATTTGGTCTTGCTGCCTCTGGACCCCATGACTGGTGCTGCCCCTCAACCCCATTGGGCACTAGTACCCTAAAACCCCCGCTATGATTTTTTTTTTTTTTTAAATTAATTGTTTTGGGCTGTGTCAAATTAAATCCCAAGCAATTTAATTCCAATTATACTTTTAGTTTCCCAAGTCAATCTCGATTCCAAGTATTGCTACTATGGTTACGATCAAATGATTTACAGAGTAAATACTATGTAACCAATTCAGGTTTGGGTACATGGATTTGGGTATTGCCAATATGGCAAAAAAAAAATGGGGGTTGGGTACATGAACATCCATACAAAAGATAAATAAAAATCATAAATATATAAATATTTTAGCCTTAAAAACAGAAATTAAGCTCAGACAACCAATAACATGCATATAATGATGCAAGAACATCCAGGGTCAAAGAGCAGTCTTATATCAACCAAAAATATGTGTTTTTGTGTGAGTTGTCCTTTGTAGGTGATTTGCATTAGTTTTCTATCATTTGCGGTGGCCGCAATTACCTTTTTCCTACCCACAGTTCAAATGCAGTAAATTCAAGCCAAGGCAGTAGAAAAAGAGGTGTGGTAACGTATATGTCTAATAGACTAATCATAATAGTGGTGTAAACATAGCAATATTATGAGCAACAAGCACATGACCATGTGTCTATATTTGTAGTTGATGCTTTATTGCAAGCCACATCATGTTTCCATTATATAATGGTGCCTGAATTGCACTGTACATCAAAGTATTTAATTCTTGCACCATTGATTGAGGTTATCTATATATTTGTTGGTCTTAAGGAGATTCATGTGAGGCCCCGTATCGAGTTTTGAGACCCATATCTCAATGTACATCCAAAGATGGTTATTCTACAAGTTTCAAGAGGATACATCCAATTCCAAGCCAGTTTAAAAGGTTGAAATCGCTTAATTTGGGATCGTTGATCCTATCACAAGTGCCTAGGGTAATGTACTACATTTCCTCGTGGCACCATCCTTCTACTTCTTTTCTTCCTTATAAGAAGGTGGCCAAAATCATTTGAGGTACTGACAGAGAAATAGCTGAAGAACTGGAACAGTCAATCAGTCAGTTAGAGAGTTGTATGTTGATAGAGATAAGTAGATCTATGATATATGTTGTAAAGGCCTATGCCTGAAATGTATTGAAGCTCAAAAGGTTTGTGATGTAATAGTGCTTTGAAGTAATAAAATCAATCTCATTGTGGGAATTTCAATTATCCATTGTGTAGAAGTGTTGTGTTGTCATTGGTTGCATGGCTGGGTAATTTTTCATTAGACCCCCTAGCCATGACTATGTCATATAATAAACAAAACAACCATAAAAATACTACTTCGATGTTAATTTCTCAAACTCAAATGTCATGATAGATATTCATTGTTCAATATTAAACCCTACAATTTATTTTAGTTTCTACTAGTTTTCATTACCTTGGGTATTAAAGCAATTTGGGTCACAGGTTGTATTAATCCCATTTCGGATTATGTTACAATGTAAATAATCATAAGTGTTTAACTATATTAACCCTTAAAAGTTAAAGTATCATGTAAGACAACAATGTAAAAAGTGACTAAGCCAAAGTTAAAAAGGGAAAGATAACATGAAACATAGTTTAATTATACTGTTAATAGGATGTAGTTATAAAGTATATTA
Source organism: Cunninghamia lanceolata (assembly GCA_027924645.1). Classification (NCBI taxonomy): domain Eukaryota; kingdom Viridiplantae; phylum Streptophyta; class Pinopsida; order Cupressales; family Cupressaceae; genus Cunninghamia; species Cunninghamia lanceolata. The sequence continues at coordinate 552,365 of BSBN01001059.1, read as the reverse complement.
ATAGTAAATACCATAGCTATAAGGAGACTATAACCTGACCCTTGGTACTCATCTCCCATACCGAAAACATGTCCTCGTCTCAGAGACCTGTATGGAGATGTCCCTAGAAATTAGGAGATTTTAGATGAAGTTTTTTTGCATTTCTATACATCTCCTATAAGCATACCTTGAAAATCAAGAAACTTTCTATAAAGGTTTTTCAGATATATCATATAAATTACACTAGATTTTCTTAAAGTGATGATATGTGGTTGACAAAAGCTAAAAGAACTAAACAAATACATTAATAGACTTGTCATTTTCTATTTTTTCCATAAAATTTACAAGTTCTTTTGGTAGTAGAAAACTTCCTTATTAAATCCCAAAGAGGTAAGGGTACAAAGGGAAACAATAATAAGGCTTAAGATGTGTAATGCATTCAAGTTCTATCAATTGATTGAAAATATGTTCATCTCTTGTTTTTAAAAATAATGACATTCCCCTCCTAGTTTAGCTGCCAACTCTAGGTGATTATGGTTTAGAATAATTTATTATATCATGATGATGATTATCAAATATCAATATAATTAATCTTTACTTTTATTGCCATCTCCAAGTACCCTTCTCCAACTATTTTTGAAAATGGCATACCAGTAATGTACCAATCCTCATCTCCTAGTAACTATGATTAATACATATCGTTGGTTAAAACCATATGATTTAAGGTTGTGGACTCAAGAAACATGAAACAAATAAAAGGCACTTATTCATAGTATTTGTTCCCACCCAACCAACCTTTTCTCCTTTCATTTCGGCCAGCCAACCCTATCTATTCTAGCTGTCCAAGCTTATATGTGCTTGCTTTGAACACTAAACATCTGAAATAGGCTAGCATCAATCATTATCTATAATTCACCCTACCTTTATAGTGGCAATGTTTGACCCAATTCAACGATCCCGATAAGCCGATTGATCACAAATGAATGAGAAAGGAGCATGCAAAATCATAAGCATCTCTCAAAGTTGATCCAAAGTAGTGCCACAAGATCATTAGATTCGGGGAGTTAGCCCACAACAGCAATGCAACATGAAAAGGTGGCATGGCTTCAATAGCACAAACAAAATTCTATGCACGAAAGGCTGAACAAGAATAGTCACCCATGGATGTCTTACTGATTTGCAAACGCGTTCAGGGATTTAGAAATATTGGATATTTTAGAAAGACGGAATGGCCAATCAAATGTAGAAACACTCGACTCTTTGCTGATTTGCAAGTTTTCAGTGCTATAAGTTTAGCAATTCACTCTGGGTTCATTCTAGATTTGTGATTTGCATCCCAGATCTGCCCAGAAGAATCAAGACTGCAAATAATCCACCTTGTCTGCACCCTCAGTGAAAACTATGTACCATATCCAAAGCGAATTGAACTAGAATCCAGAGCTTTCTATGAGCAAACCAGTAACTTTGAGTAAACATAATGATTTTAGTGAAGATGCTTGGATTTCTGACACATATATTGGCACTGCAACTTATTGTGGACTTCTTTGCCAAGTTCTATTCTCTAGTGAATCCTTTGCTTAGGAACATGTTGAAGCTCCTGACTGATATTATAAAATGGCCCATTCAAAATTTGGTTGGTAGTGGTGTACACTGTATCTACTTTTATTTGTTTGATGAGCAATGTCGGAGCCTGGCACTCTTTTTTTAGATAATGAATGACAACAGATGTTATCATCTTTGAAAACAACTGCAGAACAGTGCCAAAATATATGCAGTTTGTTTATAGTATGGCTGACATTGGGACATCAAATAGTGTAGAAGATGGTCCCACAAAGTTGAACAATGGAGTCTTGGTCAATGGTACAATTTCCACTCAAGATAAGGGCAAAGACATATTAAGATTTGTTGTCTTTCATGTAAAATGTCATACAATAGTACAACTTTGCATAAATTTCAGTTTTGTTTACTCATATTGTTTACATAAACGATAAATTGCAATTTCTTTTACCTTTTTTTGTAATTAATTTATCAAATATTATCTTTTGTATATTACTTTAATAGCCTTCCGCCCACCATCCACAAAATCTAGAAAAAAAAAATTGTAATCCTTGAAATTCATCCCCACGTTGCCCCATCCTGAAAACTCGGAAAACAATAGAAAATTCAAAAAACTATAGTTACCAAGAGACTTGTAAAAACATTAGGAGACTTCAAATGACATTTCTTTGTGTCTCTATAAGTCTCCTAGAAGCATCCCTTGAAAATTGGCAAACTTCCTATTTGTCCATGGAATGTCCCATTGAGAAATTCCTGATGTTTATCAAGTTCTTCTAGTTGGTATCCAATTGATTAGCTCTATACGGAAGTTTGGGGACTTGGGATCTATGATATCTATCATTAAAGGGTTCATATTTGTCTGTCTCAAAGGCATAAAAATGACTAAGTTTCGAAAACTTGCATGAGAAGGCAGGACTTGCAATCTGTGATATCTATCTTTAAAGGGTTCATATTTGTCTGTCTCAAAGGCATGAAAATGACTCAGTGTCGAAAACTTGCATGAAAAGTCCTTGATCGTGTCTTTGAGCTTAGGGTTTTAAGTTGTAGAACCTAAGTCTGAATATTTGATTAAAGGATAGAGATATTGGTCAAACGATTGGGCCTTCATTCATAGTTAAGGCCTTGTAGAATAGTGAGGACTTTATATTATTTCAAGGGGTTATGCTTACAAGCAGCATCTGTCCTTTCATTTTAAGCATCTGTCCATCCTTGATTCCCCACATCCAACCCTCTCTCCGTATCTACATCCATCCTTGACCAAAGAGACCTTCATTAACCTGTAGAAACAATGGTATTCTTGACCAAAACGCCCTATAGATAATAGGACATCCACTTTCAGCAATTGACGAATAAGAATTTCAAATCCTTAATTCGAAGCATCCACTTTCTAGTATTTCAAGCCATCCCACCAACCCCACTATAGCCCCCCTATAGATAATAGCCCCCCCAATAAAAAGGGTAGCTCTATCTCTATATTGGCATGGGATAGGGAGCACGGGAGGTGAGTGGTAAGAAATCAAATATATCTCCATTAAATTGATCTCATTCATCACTTGCAACGAGGACTCTCGATACTTCACTGTCAACACTTCAATCTTGGAACAATAGGCTAATCAAAAGTTACTAGGAACAACAAGGGGAAGTTTGATTGGTTGATCAAAAGAAGGAGATGGTGGCTTAATGATTGGGAGTTCGTTCATCACTAAAAAAATTATGAAGTGGAGAAGGTCAATTGAGCAATCAAAAGAGGGGTTAACAAGTCTTTAATTGGGCCATCAGAGAATGGTTGGACTAGTAGCATTGCCGAAGTTATTTAATCAATAAAGAAGGTAACCAATTTTTCACACACTAGATGGACAAGTAAATCGATGGAGTTTGAATGGTCGATTAAAGAATTATTGCAACTAAGGGACCCAAATGTTGACATCAAGCAAAGAGCTGTCGTCGATACTATAGATTTAAGGACCAAGATCTTACATGTCAAAAATGTAGGTACCGGCAATGGTCTATAAAGAACTACTTTGAAAGCCCAATCACCTTTCTAAGAAAGGGACCCACATGGCAAAGGTTGAATGACCAATGGCCATCAATCTATTAGATCCGACAATTAAAGAAACTCTACGTGCACAAGTGGGTCCTAGGATAATTGATGGGTTGCTTGATTGGATGATCAAGTTAGACAGAGAAACCAAGGATGCTCTGGAGCACCCCAAAGTTGCCTTCGACCTAAGAACTGACTTACTGGCTTCCAAAACTATCAAATCATGTTCTAGACAACATGAAGTCTTACAACTCTTGACTAGAAATAGCGACAAATGACCTCTTGGTCATGTTTCTCAAATCCGTTTTACAAATCATACCTACCCAAATATTCACATCTTTAAGGGAATATTGTTAACATAAGGTTGCACAATACAACACTCCTTAAGGAAGAATACACTAAAGAGGATATCCCAATATGAGAGCCATTCTAAAGCAATATCTCAAACATGATCAAAATGAAATGATGAGTATCTTATATATAATCTCTAATCTAATAGCATTGGGTAGTGAACCCTTGACCCTCAAGCTATCCATTTGGGCCAACACAATTAGTCTAGAGTTATGCATGCTACATGTTGGCCACTCGATAACCCCAATATCATGGGCATAGGTGCATAACATGACATTCCCCCTTAGCATGCTTCACCTTCAAACCATTTAAAGAAACCAAGTCATATATTTTTTAAGAGATGCAAAGAATTCATCCCATGTTTGACCATCCATCCATACATGATCTTCATAGGTGATGGCATCAATGATGCCATGTTCCATAGTTGTTGCTCTTTTTATATCAATGTATATCCATGGTTGTTGCTCTTTTGATGGTGCATATAGACAATATTTTTGTTCCTTCAATGTCAAGTATACCCATAACTATTGATCCTTTGATGCTCCATGTTATGCTGCCATGAGTGTCTCCTTTCATGGTGGCGTGGATGTTGATATATGTCTCAACCTTTCTAGGTTTATCTACAATTCTTAGAATCTTCAATCTTATATTCCACATATTCCTTTAGCCCTTGATCAAGTGAAGGGTTTGAGATTCTTTCAGAAGCAACCAAGTCCTCCTCATGCTCTTTTTTAGAATCTTGAGACTTGATCTTGTAGGAGATTTGTAACAACCCCCCACCCCACACACAAACCTTTCATAAACTTTATCGGTTTTGTATGATACATAATATCTTGCATGGTTACTTCCTTTTGATTGCATGTGAATCTCAATTATTTCTTCTACACATTAAGATTGATGATTCCCAAAGTTTCTAAGGGAATATAAGAAGAATATCTAAAACAATCAATCTCCAAAGTTCAAGAAAACATTCATTTATTGATAATGGGAATGAAGAAGAGCCTCATCCAAAAACATATCTTCCATAAATCATGAGGATGTCGGCTAAAATTTCCAAGGTCATAAAAAGAACAAGTAAACACTACTATTACCAATGAATTGCATTAAGGACAACCTAAGATCAATTAAGGACCCAGTGGATCCAAAACAAATAGCAGAGTTTATTCAATTTCATGTTCTTGTGGAAGACTATATATTGAAGAAACATGAAAGTTTATACAAGACCAAAATTAAAGTAACATAGCAAGCATATCCATCATAATAGCACAGAGAAATCTGTAATATGCAACCCTGATTTTTTTTTGTAATTTTTTGTTACAGCCACACTGAATGTTTTGAATCGCCAAAATACAATAGACCCATGAAACCCTACTGCTGTTATAGTGAGTTTTCAATTTAATATAGCCAGTTAAAACATTTGCATGAATACCCATATGATCAATCCACTAAATAATCACTTTTCTCACATACCCAAATGCTGCAATATATTTTCAGGTCTGATAACAATTTATGACAGCAAGTATGAAGGCTATTTTATGCCCAGATAAATACAATGCAACTGAATATATGAAATAGGGGCAAAATATCAAATACCCAGATTGCCCAAACAACTCAAAATGGCAATACCAACATACTAATTTGTTGTTGTTGTAAACAGGTCTGATTAAAGCTTTGAAGCAGCAAACAGTGACTCCAAATCAGCTCCAAATCCAACCAAACCCTAGCTTCTCCAACTCCAAATCGCCAAACATCCACAGTAGACAATGAGGCGCCTCCAAACAGCAAGAAATCCCTACCAAAACCTAGGTGACTTAGCCTAGGAAATCCCTCATGTCCCAGCTTGACATGGTACAGCGGCAGCCTGCCTGGAAGAAGGTACGGCCAGCAAAGGGGGTTCTACCCTATCCAAAACTCTCCACAAATCTGCACTGAATTCCTCCAATTCCACCTTCAATCCATCTTCAGAATATTCTTTGAAGAATCACAATATTTAGCAATGAAATCCTCTCCGCAACAATCCTGCAAACTCCACAATAAGCACCAGCATAGTCCCTGAATGAAACTATCAGCAATCACTCCGAGTAGATCTCTCACCACCGACAATGATATTCTCCATAAGGGTTTCCGTCCTCAAGAAGTTTTCTAGATTCAAACCAGCAGCATATCCTTAACAAAAAATCCACACATACCCCAAATGAGCTCAACAAAAGGTTTTTATATCTTCCTTCAATTCTCACGCTTCCTCTAGGATTTTAAAATATTTGCTTTATTAAAAAATTCCCTTATGTCTCCCAAGTTGAGCGCCCCCATTACAAATATGTATTAAACACACTTTTTAATATTTCCTTATGTCTCCCTAGGCGCCCCACATTAAAGTCACTTTATAACATTTAATAACACTAAAGTTAAATATTTAATTTAACTTCATAATATTAGCGTTAATTAAAATAACCCCTAAGTTGCCGGTTTGGGTTCAGGTTTGAGTTCGCGGGTTTGGGTTCGTGGATTCAGCCAAAATTTTTTGGGGGGTTGGGTTCGGGTTCATTCGATATATATATATTAAATTATCAATAATATAATATTTATTATAAATACTTATAATGTAATATATATATATATAATTTATAATATTAAATTATCAATAATATAATATTTATATTAATAATATATTAATATTACATTATAAATATTATAATATATAAATATTATATATTTATTATAATATTTATAATATAAGTATTATAATATATCTTAATAATATATAAATATTAATAATATAATATAAATTAAAATATAATAATATATTCCTAATATATAAATATATTAACATATATTACAAATAAATGAAACATTGAAATAATTAGCCGATAGGCTTTTATAAGTGAGCATCATAGTGCTCAGATTTGTCTCACGCCTAAAAAAATTCACGCTGGAAATTTTTTTAAACTCATCAGTTTTTCCTATCGCATATTCTCCCGTCCATGCCTGCACGAATATATGGGATGGGTGGGCGATTTACCCCCGTTTTCAAGCCCTGGTCTTGTCGTCGACCAGAAAATGGAGAGCAATTCATCTGACAGCCAAAGAAAACGTCTAAATTCGCCGCAGATTCGTTAGGGTTCGTCCTAGATGAACCGACATTATTTTTTTCGAACCAGGGACGAACCCCCAGCAAACCGAACCCGAATCCGTATCCGGGCCGAATCGGACCCAAATCCAGGGTCAAAACTAGCAAACCCGGTAACATAGAATAACCCCAAGATAAATACCAAACGGTCACTGAATGAAAGGGCCAACCTTGTCGGAGTGAAACCACTGCCACGTGATGAAGTCAGTGCTGACACAATGACTTACTAAAATAGGCACAGGCTCCTAAAAAAGTGGAACACCAAGTGTCTGAAAGTGTCATTGCGAACCTCACTGCCATCTGAGCTGAATTCCAACAAGAGACATGCCACATAAGCATCCTCCACATGTCTCCAAGAACTATAGAGCTCCCTAACCATCTAGTGTTAGCCTACGGGAACCCGAGTGAGAGGCCAACTCTCAACAAACTATCAGTGCTTAGGAAGGGGACATTACAAAATTCATTCTTGTTGCGCACTGACATGCAAATATGCATCACATTTGTATGGAAGAAGCTAAATTCCTGGCTAGGAAGATCAATAAAATAGGAGAGGTTTGAGGGAGACACTAGAAATTAAACAATATAGCAATAACTTAAATAGGGTTTGAGCTAGACTTGGAAACGCATCATCTGAATATTGAGAAAGGCCCTAAGAGTAAACAGATATTAACTACAAGTTACAACAGCAATATTGTGATGCACATATAGATAGATATATTCCCACGCTATCATTAGAATCCTAGCATAAATTCCTAGATCCCTAAAGAGGGGTATAGATGATTGAGCCAAAATGTTGGTAAGAAAAATGATGTTACACAATGTATCTAGAACATAAAAACCAAAAAAGTTGACATATGGAAATCTGAAAATCATAATATCTAAACCATCCATAAAAATAGCATATAGATCAGAATAAAAAACATGCTTGTAAATAGTGACTTCCAAATCTGTATATAACATAGCCTTCTCAATATATATGCATGTTTCCTTGATGTTCTGTGAACAAGATGCAATTGCTTTGCCAAGTCAATATTGATGAAATTATACCTACTACTACAAATTAAAGATACAAGAATTCTTTGCTTTTGAATGTTCCCTTTAACTTGCAATATTAGTGCTTCATTAGTTGGGAATAAAACATTGGGACTACTTTCGTCCCCATGGGTTCTTTCCTAGAATAAGGCTTCCTCATTTTCTTCTTCTAACTCATGAAACTCAAGCTTAATTTTATTTTGGTTAGAAATATTCTTGTATTCTATTTGTTGGAAAGACGGTTGCCATTGCACCAAAAGATCAACCTATTAATGCCCAATAGAATCGCTAGAGTTAATGAATCCATGGGAGGCGGTTGGGAGGCGGTTAAGCCCTGTCACGAACCCAAGCGCTGCACAGCACAAGGAGACCAAGGGCGCACACCTTGCAACAATCCCCCCAACGCAAGCGAGGGGTTCGAACCCGTGACCCAAGCTCTAATACCAATTGTTGGAAAGATGGTTGCCGTTGCACCAAAAGATCAATCTATTAATGCCCGATACAACCGCTAGAGTTAATGAATCCATGGGAGGCGGTTAAGCCTTGTCACAAACCCAAGCGTTGTGCTGCACATCACAAGGAGACCAAGGGCGCACACCTTGCAACACTATTTACCTTTCCCATCTGGCTAAAAATATTTGTTCTACCTTTGTGAGTACCCGACAAGTTGCAAAGTACTAGAGAGTTTTTAACCCGCGCGAGTACCTGCAGGTTTAACTTGCCGAGTCTTCTGGCCGAGTTTTTGGCGAGTACTCACTGAGACTCACCAAAAACTCGGCGAGTTCAACAACTTGACTCACCAACCAGCAATTTTGCCAAGTTTTGGCGAGTTTTGGCGAGTTTTGCCGAGTTTTGGCGAGTTTTGCCGAGTTTCAAAAAATTTAGTGTTTTTTAAGTTGCCGAGTTTTGCAGAGTACTCTCCGAGTCAGAAATTTTTGGCTTGCCGAGTACTCTCCGAGTCTGAGTTGGTGAACTATGGTTCCACCAATCTCTCACCCTATCCAAAAGCCTCTTGTTAACATGAACTTTCCATCGAGCAACCATATAATACCGCTTCTTAAATTCACACCACCATTCTCTAATAGAAATATAATCTCCATTCCCAAAAAATGTAGTTACAAGAACGAATTGCTTAACAGCACACTTCAATTAACAGCTATGGCTGCATGCAAAATGGGAACTTGCATTTGATGGATCTCCTTTTGTGATTAAAAAAATACGAAAATTAAAACCTTTAGACAAGAAGATCTAGAATTCTTCTTCAAGCTGACAAAAACAAACATTCAATTTGCTTACCCTCATTGGAAGTTGTGATGGTGTTCCCCTTACCACTGAGCATTTCAGGCTGTGAGAGTCAACTTATGTGGATCATATCTCCATTAACATTACTTGAAATTCTTAATGTTACCATTTTCTAGAAATGACATGAAATCCTGTTCTAAATGACATTGGTAGCACCCAACTCTGACACCTAAATCAAGAGAAATAGTGTTGCAAGACAGGGTTTCAGTTTAGACAGAAAAATAGCAATTCTAGAAGGTTGACTTCCCCAAATCATTTCTTGCAATAAAGAAAATGCATTTAAATTGGCATTAATTGTAGCAGTTGACAAATCAGCCTGGTTAAGGCACTAAAATCCACAGAATTCTGAAAAATGAGAAACATAATTGGTATGTGTTATAGCAATGCTAGTGTCATTTGATGTCATAAATGAAATCAAGATGATGATTTATGATGTATGGATGTTGCGAATATCATCACTACATCTTCTTCAATGGCTTTTGTTTAGTCTTGGTATCTTGCCTGATGTTTGCTTGAAAGCTCCCTTTGATTATCTTGAATGCCTTATCGGACACTCTTCTATTAACCGTAGGCATACTTAGGGCTGTAACTATTACCACACGTCACTTAGAAACTTCATGTGAACCATGCTAACCCAAAGTTCATTTGACAACAAGCAGCACCCCAATTGCAGCAAGAAGATAGTTTGCACATGTCTATCAGTTAGCCATTCAACAAGAGTTTTGGTCTCTTCAAGTTTTCCAGTATTAATTTTCTTATCGTGTACTCTAATTCAAGAAACAAACCACAATTAAGGAATCTGCTAGCTTGTGCCAAAGTTCTACAATGGCCCTGATCAAAAATTTCAATGCAACACTTCAAGAAAGAAGGCTATGAACTGATGACTATGGAATACTAATACAAAATTCATTTCATGAAGGATGCTCATGTAATGGAACAGAAATGTGCTAAGTTATACTGAAGTGTAACTTTCTTTTGTTTTTGTCCTGTTTTGATCAAAAGAAAGACTTACTCAACCACCCCCTGATTCAATAGGATTATTACTTTGCATTTTGTCATAGATGCAAGAAAACAAAAGATAAGGGTATATCACCATACCATTGTTTCAAATACAGCACTAGTGCATAAAGTCATCATGTCCAGTTAGCCAACCCAAATGTTCACTGTTCAAGCAATTTTACAAGGTGGTGCACATGCCAAAGGTTTATAGAAGTCTCAACGATGTTACCTTATTAAGTGTAATGGAACAGAAATGTGCTAAGTTATACTTAAGTGTAAGTTTCTTTTGTTTTTGTCCTGTTTTGATCAAAAGAAAGACTTACTTAACCACCCCATGAATCAATATGATTGTTACTTTGCATTTTGTCATAGATGCAAGAAAACAAAAGATTAGGGTAATATCACCCTACCATTGTTTCAAATACAGCACTAATGCATAAAGTCATCATGTCCAGTTAGCCAACCCAAATGTTCACTGTTCAGGCAATTTTACAAGGTGGTGCACATGCCAAAGGTTTATAGAAGTCTCAATGATGTTACCTTATTAATATCACCACCAGTATGCATTTTCCTATCAGAAGAGTCACTACACAGGATATCATACTTAATTCATGTATGTGGTATGCTAATAAAACTCATTGGTGTGCTCATAACAGTTAAGAATGAATTTTGTAGCTTTGGTTTGGTTATCCTTCTTGTCAGGATAACAAAGTTATGACAATAATGTATATGCTACACGGAATGTCTTCTTATGATTTTTCACTGGGCTTATTCATTTACAAGTCACTGAGGCCAGCAGGGGGAGAAACTAGCTTCTGCACATTGCATCAATTTGTTTATCAACCCAAATGAAATCATGTCCTCTGTTACTGCTAGGAACATGGGGTTCATTCTCAAAAAAATAACTATTAATGTTCATTATAGACAAGAAAAATGTTTATGAATTATGAATGGCCAACATGAAATTTGACTCGAGTTGGCAGGTCAAGTTCAACATCTACTACTCTTTATGTATGACTTTTAATTTTCCATAATTTCACAAACTAAATGTCTAGCACAACCACATAGCAGGCTTTCAATATCATGCATTACTGCAGTTGCACCATACATAGCCTGGAAGATAAAACCAGTGTACAAAAGTGTAAATTCACTTCATGGGAGACAGCCTATTTACATGACTAACCAGAACGAGCTCATAACAAAAATATTGTATGCAGTTACCAGGAATAACAATATCCACTTAGTTAGTAGAAACACGTGATAAGTAGTATGCAGTCCTCACATATGCTTTAGTATCCTTTCATGGTATGAAGTCATCATTTCAGTCTACATATTCGAGAGGGAAGAAAACTAGGTTCATCAATCATAAGCAGAACTGAGAACATGCATTCCTTAATCGAGGGAAGACATCCACTATCTGACATGCAGATTAACTCCAGGCTAGCTCTGACCCTTTCTTGTTAACTATTTAAGACCCACAAGGCTTCTTGAAGAGAAAAGGTGCACCTTCCCTAGAATTTTTAACAATCTCAGACTCTAGTTAATGGCTAGAGAGTTGATTTACTATGTAATCATATTCGTTAGTTGAATGAAAAGCTGATATAGCATCTCTTGAGCATCATATCAATAGCCAAAACCATCAAGAAATGGATGACAACGCATTGGAATATCAAGGAAGGAAATGTTTCCATAATGCTGCTAGGAAGTTATTTCTCAGTAATTTTCTTAACTGCCATGGACCAAGGCTGGTAATTTGAGAATGGGCCACGGTTGACAGGAAGGGTTGACTTATTCATGAAGTTTTGAACAGTAGGTATGTAATTGCCACACCCTCCTCTGCTCCTATCCGAGTAATGCTTCCAGTTTTACACCTAGAATTTTAGCACCAACTGGTTTTTGGGTAGATTGGAGATTTCCTGAGCTATTATCTATTAGCCTCATGCCTTACTAAAGGTGTGATTAATTTGAGTTATGCAAAAATTTAAAACTTGATTTGAAGGAACAATTGCCAGCCTCAATCAAATTTCAAGCAGCCCAGTATGCTTGGGAGAAACCACTGGACTACGAAACATCCCCATTGGATGCAGGTTAAGTTTTGAAGATGGGCATTGGGATGTTCATACCCGAGGAATCATAAGGCAGCACCAACCTCTTCAAAAGCAAGAGAAAAAGTTGTAAATCCTTATGAGCCAATGTGGATCAAGCCAGAATCGAAAACTGATGTATGTCTGTTGGGAGACAGGAACAGAAAACAGGAAAGAGCTTAGAAGACAACTGCAAAAAACATCTAGGATCAATAACGCCAGTGAAAAAGATCAGAAGGCCAGCTCAAGCCTTTGAATTCAATGATTTAAGGCTTTAGAAACCAACGGTTTAGACTGGGAGGAGGAATCAGAAGAAAAAATACCTTGGTACAATCTGAAAATTCTTTTAGAAATCAAAATCAGTAAATCTCCTTAAAACATGGGCAAGAAAGAAAGTCCAATTTGGGGAAATGGTGCAGTATGAAGGTCTTCTTTATTTATAACAGAAAGGATCAATAGGAATAAATGAGATAGCTTCATTGCTTTCCCCACAATTGAACAACCAGGGGTTGACAGATCCTGAAGTGTGATAGGAAAAGTGGTGCCAATCTATTTTGAATGCATGAGCTGCCTGGGTTTTGGGATGACTGATGCTCCGCCACCACAAATTGGTAATCAAAGAAAAACCTCTGAAAGTCAGTACCATGGATTACACATGAAGGCAAACAAGAACTCATTTCATGTTTCTAGGACAGTGCTCAGCATACAAATCCTTTTGGGATTGGTTTCATGCTGGACATGATGTGTATATTAAGAAAAAATGGCAATTACACAAAATAAACATATTCCTCTGTAGAAAATTATAAACAATATATTGAAGTGTTGAAATTAGAAAAATAACATTAAGTGATTTGAAATTGTATCTTTGAACCTCTATATTAATAGCCATTCCAGCTGTTCTATAATTCAATTCCATTGTTTATAATAGTGTGGCATATAACAAGTAGAAAATACATGGCATTCCTGCCACACATAACATGCATGGTATTTGACCATACTAACAAAAATCTTTAATAAATCGCTACTCAGCCCAGTCACTACACAGGGTATGGTGTGTTGAGCCAATTTTTTCCTCTGATCACTGGCACGATTGCAGAGATTGCCATTTTTTCCTCTGATTGCTGGCACAATTCTCAAGACCGGTTTAATTACAAATGAACTGTGGCTTTTTCATCCAATTTTTTCAATTTTCCTGTAAAATACTAGTTTTTAAATTTTCTTTCGGAACCTCATTCTACATTGCAGATTTGGATTTGCCGAAGTAACCAAATATTGGACCAGTTAGGGCAATCAATCTTTAGTGAATGTGTGTTCCATTCTCATTCAGTTAGGGCCTAATCACTGCTCTATGGCCTTGACACCTGCATTTTTTGAAGAGTTTGGAGCTTGGTTAAAAACAATAAAATGATGAAAGATGGCATGTGCCATGAAGGTCCATGTGGCCTTGAAGGCCTTAATTTGGTCTTGGTGAAACCCACCCTGCATCATAACACGGAATACACAAGCAGTGCTGCCCATGAACCCCGGGGGATGGCACTGCACCCCAATCCCACTGGGGGCTGCCATCCCTAGACCCCCCATTTTGGTTTTAAAAGCAAAAAATAAAATTTGTTTTGGGTTGTGCTATATGGAAAAGCAGCATCTTTTTCCTTTATTTAGCATGAAATTTAGAAAATTGTGTCTTTTTCTCTATTTTTATGAATTTTTCAGCGTTCTTTAATTTCTTGATTTTTTCCTGATTGTCTTTTGGTTTGCCAAGCCAATCTGGAGAAAGATTTTTGCTACTATGGGTATTTCAATGAATACTTCTCATTGCTAATGTTCTGGCTCCTCATAAGGTTGTTTAATAAAATATATACACATAACAAATGTCATGACACTGTCCTTGATTTGTGTTCATTGTTTGTCAGTTTCGTAATCATTGCATCCTTGAGCATTCTCGCTTTGAATAATGTAATCTTGTTGTATACAGCTATACCCTTGAATAGAATGAAAAACAAGATTAATAGCTAGCTTAAAAGGAAAAGAGTGCATATATCCAACGACAACAGCCTGTCTGTGCAGAATAAATTTAAGCATTTTATATTTTAATCCATCAATTGCTTCAACACACCCATGCAAAACTCAAGATAGCTTTTCCAGAAAGGCACAAATTACTGCTGAAGTTAAAGCATTTAAATGATATTGAATCTGAAATCAATGAATCATGTCAAAACATTTTAAATGCTTTCGAAGATATTTTACAAGCTTGTGCAATAGACACAGGCCTAGATAGTATATGTAGCCCATATACCACTATGATAGGGCAGTGCCTATTCCCCATCATGGCACTACAGTATCTCAACCATATCCACAAAGGGAACTCATTTTTAGACTACAGAATATGTATCCACGCTGTATCTGTGCCCAGATCCAGCATCAGATATGCAATTTCCAGGAGTGCCCCAGAGCATCATACAACAGATAAAGAAACATCAGGGGTATGTAATAATTCTAACTGTAACAGATCAACCAAATATTTTTTTCCAACAGTTTTGGACTTCAAATTAGCCTTAAAAAAGAATATTAAAAACATTCAATGCAATGCATGTCTCTGACCATTGATTAGACCAAATGGCACCATACCCACTAATCACATATCCTGACTGCAATGTCCGTAAATTTATTTTTCCCTACACATCAGATGTAATTCCTAAACCAAACAGAAATTAAAAACAATGTCTCAAAAGAGAGAACCAAACCAAAGAAGTCTTAAACAGCAGAAGCAATCAGTTATTTGCAATGCACATAAATTTTGCTTCTCCTACCCATCAGATGTAATTCTTAACCCAAATTATTTTGAAAACAATGGCTCAAATTTATAGCTCATACTGATCCGATTCAACTCTCAAACCGAGACATTTCGAAAACAATGCCTCAAGACAGAGATTACACTAAAGCAATACGAGCATTCAGAGAAAAGCATTCATTTACAAAATTAATCAATCAGATCAGGTAACCCACCTGATGGTCAATGTGGGCACCGAGAGGGCAAATCCTATATGGAGAAGCAACCACCCGTACTTTGTCTACATCACATCCTGCCAAAGAAGCTGCAGATCTCTTTACTCTATCGACCTGCAATCAAAACAGTTCAATTATACAGTTTATGTTATTGCCACTTGATAAAAATGCATGTAAATACAATAATCCCTAATCTAATGATATAAAATCCCAAATGGTTCTTACTAAAAATACATGTTTAAATTACCTCAGAAGCAGTAGGCCAAGAAGATCCATCCATATTTCACTAGCTGCTACCAACACCCTATCAGAAGATCACAAATTTTATCACTGGGTGTGTGCTAAAAGAAATTTTCTAAAGATTAGCTTGCTATACTATATATAGAACTGGTATTTCTTAAGGTTGGTTGTTGCTTGCTCCAGTGTACAGCAATCGTTTAGATAAGTATATATAGATTTTGGGTTTAGGGAAAAATCTTTTGAGAGGGCCTTTTACTGTCACGGGATGATTCTGTGACATTGTACCTATCAAGGTAGATCCCAATGAAAGTAGATTTTGGAAAATAATGTTAAAGATGAAGATAAATTTTGTCGCAGTTAACTCATGCATGGCTTTTGGTAAAAAGCCTTGGAACAAACAAAGATTTTGTGGTTAACTAAAAAATTTCAATTTTATATTAACGGCGTCATTGTTATTTGCATTTTTAAAATGTCTTTCCCTGACTTTTGTGGATCCCTTTGTTTTATCCTTATTTTTAAAGGAGTAAGGATATTCGCTATATTAATTTAATAAAAAACTATAAAATAAAAATTAGTAAGGATATTCGCTATGTTCGTGCAAATTAGTTTAATAAAAACTATAAAATATAAATCAATCTAAATTTGAATCTAAATTTTAGGTATATAAATATATTAGTTTATTTATATTGATATTATAAAGGAAAATAAAGTTTCATTGTGGGTTAATTTAGGTTAATTAAGTAAATATGAATAATTAAAACACAAATCAGTTGATTAAATAATGATAGTTGAGAATGAATAATTAGACTAGCAAAAGTCTATGTAAAATAGGCTCACAAATATCATTCTAGCATAAAATAAAATAATTCTTAAATAAAAACAAAACAAAGTATTTATGTTTAGCTTTTCTTTAGTTAAGAGAATTATTAGTTTAAACTAATACAAATATATAAATAGATATTTAAATAGAAGAAAAAAAGATATAGTTATTTTATTTTATTTTAGTTTTGAATTAATTTATTTATTTCCAAAGATCTATTTTGTAACATATTTGTAAAATTATTATAAAAAAAATTCAATTTAAACTCTAACAAAGAAAAACTTAATTTAACTATACTATCATTTTACTTTTACTTGTAACAACCTTAAATCTTTTTCCTATTTTTTTCACTACTCTATTGGTTTCATCCTTTGTAAAATATATAATTAATAAAATTAATAAAATAATAAAATAATCACACTAATAAATTAATAAAATAAAAATTATATAATTAATAAAATGATAAAATTTAAAAGTTATTTTATTTTACTTTAGAACTATTTAAGAATTATTTTATTTTATTTATGTTATTTACTTTATTTGAAGAGTTATTTTAATTTACTTAAGAATTATTTTATTTACTAAGAGTTATTTTATTTCATTTTATTTATTTAAGAGTAGTTATTTTATTTTATTTTAAAACTATTTAAGAATTATTTTATAGTTTTAGTTTTTTTAAATATATGTGGGCTATATTTTTATTTAGGAAAGTAAGTGTGAAGGAGAAAAGTACTTAGCTTATTGACCCAAGAATGTATGTCTTTGGTGAAGATTCTAGAATATGCTCTATCTCTAGTTTGAAAATATAATCTCTCTAAGTGGAATGCTTCAAATTTTGTATCGTGTTTATGCACTACCTAGGGTCAAGTTTGGTGATCTAGGTCAGATTTGTGACCTCAAACTTGTCCTTTAGGTCTAGACTTGACCCTATGCAAATGTCTACTCCTACTCTTCTACTCACCTACCTAACCTTCGTCTACTCTACTCTTCTCTAATATCGATAATTTGTGATATTTAGAAATACCTTGAAAGGGTTGTTATGTCGCAAGGAGACATGTTCTCTTAGGTCAACCCCCAAAAATATGTGTAAAGATTTGAAGACAATAAACAAGGTTCCTAGAATGATGTACGCAAATTTGTTGTTCCTTTTAGTGAGCCAAATCCAAATGTGTCACTATTAATTACTCTCGTTATGTTCTAGAATGAGAGAGAATGCTTGAGAGGTGATCAATGAATTTTCAGATGATAAATGTATGCTAATGAATGCCTTTAAATACTAGCACATAGCATCAAATTTGGCAAAACATGTACTCAGTTGGCTCACTGTAGGAAAATAAAGGGGGGCAGTTAGCCAAATTTGAATTTTGGGAAGAGAAGGATCAAGTTTACAACCACAAGGTTAACCTCGCAACCGTGGAAATGACCTTGGGTGGCTAAATAGTCAAATCAAGATGGATAAGGGTTGTATCAAGGTAAGTGTATGGACAAGTGTAATAAATGCTTGGATAAAACGAATGTATTGGAGTATGTGTGTATAAAGATAAGGTGGGGGCTATATGTGTGTATATGTATGAATAAAGGCTAGGGGAATGAGCTCTACTTCGTACAAGATTGTGTCATTTGTCAATATGTACATGTATCAAAACATGTCCTCAAAAATGGGCACAAACTAAATGGAAAATGTGTTGGAATTAGGTGTGCCCACACCTTGCAAGTCCTAATCTTTGGATTATTTATTTATTTATAATAATTTATGTGCCCTCATGGAAAAGGGTGTCCGACAACCAAGTGTATTCCTTAGTATGGCATGTGTCTAAGAATATGTAAGAGCATAATGTCATGTAAGATGTGTAAGAGCATCTATTACATTGTAAGTGTGTAAGAGATTCTATGACACGTGTAAGAGCATAATTATAGGAGTTACAAAGTAGAGTAGGAATCTTGACCAAGTTTATGACAATCTATGATGCATGTCATAAAGCATCTCTGAATGGGAGAAAATGCCAAAATGAGGTGTCCAAGTTTGATGGGTGAACATGGCAAATTTATGACAACTTATGACACAAATATTTTTAGCCTATTGAACCCATCGTGAAGGCAAGAAAATGAAATTTGGACCATGGAGTTGGGAACCATACTTTCTATGTTTTGGGTCATAGTTTTCCAAAACCATTTGTGGTTTCCTAGTTGGTTATTATGAATTTAAATTGGATGCTTGGGTTGATGTTTGATGAGGGGTTTTGCACGGCAGAATTATATTATCAAATTTCCTCTACGAGAGTAGGATGTTGATCTTCATGTTAAGGCATTGAGCCTGATATTATATTGTGAATGCGTTGTTGCTAAATACCACATTGGTTTGATGCTTTAGAGGCTAAGTTTTTTCTAGAAGGGTTTTCTCAAGATATATTAGTGTCTCTTCTTTTTTGTCTATGCTTCTATTCTTCTCTCATTCTTTCTTTCTAAGTGTTATTTTACATGTCGTCATGCTACTAAAATTTATGTAGATTTGATATCTCAAATTTCTCTCCTCATAGGATTAATGTAGGAAATCTACATGTCTCATTTTTTCTTTATGGCATAGTTTGTTTGCACTTGTATTAGACTTATGTTTAGTAAATATTTTGGTACTATAGATGCATACATGATATTTTCCTCACAAAAAGGTATGGGTATGCAAATTTCATCACTTTAGTTCACCCCCACTTTGAGATGCATGTGAATCCCAAAATGATTGTGCATCTCAAAGTATGTAGCACTCACAAACATGCATGTAAAGTAAATATTCAAACATCAAAGGATATGAAAGGGGGTTAGTATAAAGTAACGGACTCTACAAGATGTGATCATGTACATTTGTCCTTTAGTATGTGCTCTCCATAGAAACCTACAAAAGAAAGGGGAATGTGCAATTAGTAGCTTATGTCTCGCAAATGAAAATTACATATAAAATAAGAGCTTGCTCAACTATCTAGGAAATAGAAACATCAAGAAATGAGTAAAGTTAGGAAATTTTGCTTGTTTGGAAGATGATAATGGTGTATTTAATTTGATGGCCATTGGATGACAAGGTGCATAGGGTGCAAGACATGTCATATGAAAATGTTTCATCTAGTTGTGGTGATGAATATTTATAGCACGTGTCACTACCTGGAAGGCCAACATAGTGTTGGTAAACAAATTTGTCATTATGATATTTCATTGATATTAGCATGACTTGCTCAATGGAAAGGAACAAATGCTTACAAGAGTTGGAGAAATCGTTATTGAATTAACTATTTTCCTCTATGTATGAGAGGGTTAGCTCCCTCATATGATGGGGTTTTTATGTACTCTTACCTAAGAAGTACAAAAAGGTACAAAAATGAGAAAAATAAAAGTGGGAAACCGTAGACAGGCTTATAGAAGACACCGCCTCAAATTTCTAGAACAAAGGTGGGAAAGTGAGGATAAAAAGAGAGGTGAACATGCAACAATTGACAAAGAAATATAGTTCTTTAATTTATACAAACATTCAACAATTTGAAATTTTATGGAATTGAAATAAATAAATTTAGCAAGGAATGAAAGCATTCAACTTACGAGTATAAGTGTTCCCACTAAAATTTCTCCAAGTTAAATATAAATGTTGACATTCCACACTCACAATGCATAAAGAGTATGAAGATCTATCACAAGTTAAATATACGAAAAAACCTGTAGTCAATGGAGAACAATAAGACACAAAGTTCTACAATATTCTCTTTATTTCTTCAATTCTTGGAACATAATGTCTCTTTACAGATCTTGTACAACAATAATCTGAGAGTAGAAAGTCTTCATTTGAAATAACTTGTATTTATAGCCTTCTTTCCTCCTATCTAACTTGTAACTACCTAATAACTAATTCTTGAAATTATAAATTCCATTTTTAAACTTACTTTTAAGTCATAATGAAGTCCAACAAATTATAACTAGAATAAAGTTAAGAAGGAAATTATTAAGAACTTTGTTGAGTAAACAAAAGTTTGTCTCCTTCAGAGCTTTGGCTGCCTGACATGGTAATAGAAGGCTATTGCTGCTATGAGGAAGACTTTGACTTGTAAATTTTGAACTATAGAATAGCTTGGGTTATTACTTTATTGTTAGGGACTATGACATTTGTTAAACAAACCTTCCAATTATTCAATGAATCATTTGTTTCTACACTTTACTTGAAGAACTTGGGTAGATTCTTGTGATATTCATTGAGCAAAGAAGTGATAGTGTTTAGTTTCTTCATGGCTTTAAGGTCAAACACTTCTTTGTTGAATAGTTCCTCGGAGATTATTTTTTGATAACTATTCTTAACTTCAACCACATCTAATGGTTCAATTTTACCTTCCTTCAAGAATTTTGAGCTAATAGACCAAAAGTGTGTTGGAACTTCTAATTTAATTTCAATACACAAGTTATCAAGCTCCTTGTAATCTTTAAGGGCTCCCTTGAGGACTGATAATTTCCACTCAATGCTTTTTAACCAAAGTCATGAGAGATTTTATTCTATTTTGGTGAAAACTTGCCCAGTTATGAGTAATTTCTTGTCTATGGCTACCATCTCTTGTTAATCTCTTATCACACCCTACCATAATGATCCTTCTTTTTTAACTATGTGGATTTTATTATTAATTTTTTTACATAAGCCTCAATCGTGACATAAATTTACCTCAATTTAAGGCCATCTAAAGTAATCTACTCTACCCAACTTTTTATGATCTTGTAACTTTGATATTTACTAATTGTAGCAATTGTATCTTTATTAATGTTGATGGGGGTGGCTGCTGCAATAGAAGCTATGTGAGTTACACTCTCAAGTTTCTCGTATGTGCCTACAATAGATCTAATATAAGTTGTCCAAGTTCTTACCTATTCTTCCAACTTCTCCCTAGTTTGTCTTTGCTCTTCAATCCTTTGGACTAGCTTGGCAGTTGATACTTGGAAGTTTTGAATATCCCCTTCATGTGTATATGGGCCAAGGTCCACTCTATAAATATCATAATCTACCATCGTCATGCCTTTTTGATTCACATTCCTCCACAAAATTAAATAAAATCATTTATTTAATTAAATCCATCATATTCCTCCAAATTAAATGAAATCATTTATTTAATTAAATCCTTCATATTCCTCCAAATTAAATAAAATCATTTATTTAATTAAAATCCTCTAAGTTCTTCTAAATTAAATAATACCAAATTATTTAATTAATTCTTCCAAAATTCCTCTAAATTAAATAATATCAAATTATTTAATTACCTCTTCTAAATTCTAAAGTCATTCTAAATTAAATAACGTCCAATTATTTAATTAGTTATTCTAAACTTAACATCCTCTATATTTAAATAAATCAAAACATTTATTTAGATTATCTATTTCCTCTTGAAAATGGATTAACACCAAAATTAATCCATGCAAATCCATGTGCACACTTAATTAAATATTTTAATATTTAATTATTTGTTCCCTCACCCACATGTCCTATTTATCCTCCTGTTCCAATTAGTTAACTTATAAATCAAATCTGTTAACTAGTTAGTCTATTATGTTAACTGATCAATCTATTTAGTTAACTCTTCAATCTATTTCTGTTAACTCCTCTATTGCATGAAGACCAGGACACTTGTCCTCTCCCTATTTGCGCACATCCTCTCAAGTTTCCTCAACCATTGATCTTCTTATTCATTCTATACCGTTGATCTTCTCTCTCTCAAACCTATAAATACAACCCCTATTCCTCCATTCTAATCATCCAAGCTTTCAGTAAACTTACTCTACAAAATTCACAATGCACCTTTGGCACCCAAATCCATCTCCATAGCTTGCGATCACCATTTTATTGTATTGAAGCTCATCTTCATTACAAGAAGTATCATAGCCGTTTCTCTATTGCCATCTTGAAGAACAAAGCAAGGAAGTGTGCTTTCTAAGGGCTTCATTTATACAAAAGATCGATTGAGACTAGGCGACCAATGGAAGCTACGAAGTAACAAGGTTTGTTGAGGTATTGTTCTTTTGTTTTGAATCTTGTTTATTTCCATTTTCATTGAGTTATTGGGTTATTTATTAATCATTGATATATTATCCACATTTTCCTGATACATTTTTTGGCGCCCACCATGGGGTCTTGCCCCATTTTAACCCCAAAATTGAGTTTTTGTGTGTTAGGCTCCGTACACAGGAGGATTATGCGCATCTGTTCATTCCTAACACGCATATGTTCTTTGTAACGACGCATCTATTCAATCGGTGCATTTACTCAGTGAATCAACGCATTTGTCATCTGAATCAGCGCATTTATCCAAATGGTGTATATGTTTTGTTATTCTACGCTTTTGTACTCTGTAACTGCGCATATATAATAACTGCACATCTGTTCTTTTTGTTAGTGCATTTATTATTTGTAACCACGCATATACCAGATCTGCTCATCTGTGTTCTATTTTTGCGCATCTATACTCTATAGCTGTGCATTTGTTCTAACAGTGATCTAGGAGTTATTTCTTGTGGTTTCGCTAATGCTAACATTTCTCGCAGGAATATTCTCAGATCTGCTTGTAGGTTAGGGGATGGTTTAGTCATATAGCTGCATTTGTTAACTCATCTCTAAATCTAATTAGCCAAACAAAAGTAATTGGTTTGATCATGCAAATCTCATTTAGCTCTAACTAGGAGGATTGTAATTTGATCTTGTTGCATCAACAACTCAAACATAGTCCCTACTAGAAAGATATAAAATTGAACCATTGCTATCTTGCTTCTTTCAAAGTTAACAAATCATGTGTGTGCCTAAGTAGCTTAACTCATTTAGTCTTTTTTATTTTAAATAGGATTAAAGAATCATTGTCTTCCGTGTTTTCAAAATGATAGTAGGCCTATGCTCTCCCCTTTCTTGGGTGACCATAATGCCAAACCTATCATTTTGCATGTTTAACCTTTAGAGAGGTCTGCCCTTGGATATCCTTCCATCCAAGTGGGGACAACCTTAAGTGGTAACAAGCTAAATCCAAGCTCTACCTAGCCATTATAAATAAATTGTGCTTGAGGCAAAAGCTTCACGCAATGAGTGCTGGTTAGTTATACTGACAACCAACCTCCCCCAAAACCCTCCAAGGCGCAACCCTTGAAGACTGGGAGACTCCATAATGGAGAGTAGCGTTGCCGCATGTATAACCACTCGAACGGTTGCACTTACTAATTATCCATTATTTTAGAAGCCAAAATCCCCTATAAATTGGTGTCGGAAAGGGCGATTATCACCTTCCAAAGATGCCTCATGTAACAGTGAGAATTCAGTTTATATTGTCCCTACCATCCTAGGATATGTACCTATTTTTAGTCAAAAAAGTAAAAAAATCTAAAAAAGATCAAAAATCATGAAAATATTCTGTGTTTACTATGTCTTACTTGCCATAATTAAAAAATCAGATTAAAAAGACCAACTTTCAAACCAGAGAAAACTAAAAACATCGTAAGATGTGCCTAAAACATTGCAAAATTTGTCAGAAACACAGAGCTGCGCATTTGTCTCGCAAAGCTACACATACATTTTGACCTGCTGCGCATATATTTCAACCTGCCGCGCATTTATTATATGTTTCTGCGTTGTTGTTATTTACAAGAGCTGTGCATATATTATGACTTGCTACGCATTTGCCTTCTATAACTACACATTTGTTGTTGCGCATCTGTGACAGTGAGCATTTCTCAGTCTTTTGTGAGAAAAACATCAACCTTTCTAGATACCCATTTCAGCCTTGTTCCAGTTTCCAATATCAGATTTACCATACAGTCACTTCTCCTATCCATTTTTCATGTCATACCCTCTTTTCCGTTGGACATCTCGCCAAAACACTTAACAAAATTTCCCAAAATCAAACCAAGTGTCAAAACTAGGTTAGTGCAAAGCAATCCTAGATCATATCAACCTCAAACAAACCTAGTAAGTATCCACTATCAAGGATCAATCATCCTTTTCTCTTCGAAACTTCACTAGTGGCTTGTGCAAAACTAGTCTAACATCAAGTAATCGGATTCCAAACATCCTTACTTTTAGCTATCGTCTTGTATCAACCGCCTTGTTTGACACCATTGGTCTAAGGAAACCCTTGTTCGAACCTCATCACCACAACCTCTTAGCACACCTTGTCAAAACTTCCAATCTCACACCACCCCATCCCAAGTCAAATTGCATGGTCTTAACTAGATCCCAAAAACAAAAACAACTTGAAATGGCAGGCACATCCGACAAGATTGACCCATCCCCTCGCGACAATGATGAGGAGTTTTCTCATGATGACATTCTAGAAGCTCAACAAGACCAAAAGAATAAAAACATCGTGAATGATGGGGTGGTTGATGCCAAAAATGTGGCTCCCAAACAACAAATTTTCAACCTCTTCGGATTCTTAAATAATGCAACCCCAAGCAAATCGCCATCAAGCGAACCAAGGCAACCATACAGGTACAAATTTTAAAATAGATGAAAATTTACACCACTAGGGAAGTCATTATAGTCTACTTTGAGAAAATTGTTGGCAAATAATGAGATCACCCTTCCCACCACAAGCGACTATGAACCGGTAGTAAAACCTCCCTGGTGGAAAGACACTGATTTCTGTGAGTATCATAGAGGAAAAGGACATAAAACCAATGATTGTATTCATTTGAAAAATGTCGTACAAGACTTGTTAGACCAAAATTGTGTCGACTTAGAAGACCACCCAGCTAACGAATCACATCTGGTGTACACTCGCAGTGAAGAAATCACCTTGCACACACTCTCGCCAAGGCTATCACCCTCACCATCTACCATTATTCTCCATCCATTGTATTGTCCATCTACCCGTACACTCATGAAGGATGTGATCCAACGGCTATTAGCAAGGAATCAATCATGCCCGTATCATGAAACACCTAACGAAGAGCCTATCCAAACAACTATCAAAGAACCAATTGAAGAGCTTATCCTTCAAGAACCCATCGTAGAGCCTCCAAACATGCCCATTGCCCCAACCCCATCATGTAATCCATTACCAATCAAGCTGGTTGAAGAATCTTCTATCGTGAGTCAATGCACCATCCCACTCTATCCTCATGTTGTTAACCATCCAGAAGATATTGAGCTTATCCAAGACTCTCCCACTTCCACTTCCATTCAAGGAAATTGAGATCTACGTCAAGAGTAAAATCTAAAGCATGTGGACTACACCATCAACCCACTAATCTTAGAGCTTGAAGATCTAGGGTGCTTCTTTGACTTACGACAGATGCCTTCCGAGGCAGAATTAAAAAAACAAGGAAACCCTGCGTTATACCTGCAAGTGTGGATCTATGATACATGTATCAAACGAACCTTAATCGATGATGGGGCAATAGTTAACATAGTTCCTTTCTCCCTCTTCGAGAGGATGGGCTATGGGCACACTCACATCATTGCTTCACGGGATACTCTAAGTGGGTATGATAATCTAAAGACTGCAACCATCGGCAAGATCACCCTCCCAGTAACCTTGGGACCTAAGACCATTCCTACAACATTCTACGTCATCGACAAAGACACGAGATATAACATTCTCCTAGGTAGACCATGGATACACAAGATGAAAGTTGTACCCTCCACTTTATTTCAAGAAGCACGATTCCTGCATCTAGGGAAAATATATGTCACCAAGGGGGATCCAGAACCTTTCAGCATAATAAAGACCACAAACGTCGTAGAAATCAAAACTCTCGAAGACAAGCCATTACCAAAACAGAGAGAAATGGTTCCCAAGAATAAGACTATTGAGATCATGGAATTGATTGAACAGGAGGGACCACTCTGATCCCCCTTAGAGGTACTCATGATCGACAACCAGGAAGCTTACAAACTCTTCCCTTGCATAGGAGAGGAACCACACAAAACTGAAGGCCCAATGTTTGAAACCACCATGTTAGATCTGAGAAATGCCGACCCACACACTTTCTCAGATCCTGAGGAGGACCTATCAAAAGTTTACACACTGTTGTCACCGTTAGTTGAGTCACGCATCCCTGACACATCAGGGGAAATAGGACCATCTAAACCAATAATGCCCATGGAAGAGGTGCATTCTATTGATAACGAATCAACCAATGCCATAGGAATGCTACCAAGGATGTTCATGGTATCTAGACCGCAAGAAGAACCAACCACCCCTACCTCGATTCAATCAAATGAACTCGGTGAATGGGAAGCACCTCGGGTACAAATCAAAATGGTCAAAAGACTTCCTGATGAGGATGAAGAAAGTGAAGGCCTCTTTCTCACAGAATGGAAGATGCGAGTGACAGTCGGTGTTGACGACCCTATGATCTTTGAACTCCCACACAGTTACATAGGATATGCCATGGACTTAAGACCCAAGCCTAATGGGAGGACGAGTATAAGCTTTCTCCCTCCTGATGAACAAAGGGAATCGCAAACTCCTCTTGAACTATTCCAATTCTTACAAACAATCCAAGAGAGACCTGAGATAAAAATCTACATGCAAGCACAATTCGATCTGTTGACCGAATTACTCAAATGCCAAGGAGTCCTGTACTGGACCCCCTCCCATCAACATGCCTTTCAGGATTTACTGCGTCTCACAATGCCAAGGGAAACCACTGAGTTGACATCGATGGATTCAAGTGATGAACCCTACAGAATCAGAGAATTGGTCTTGAGAAGAGGTAGCACGAAAAACAAGAAAAAGAGACGAAACAGAGTCTTTTCAGAAGACTGGAAAGGTCCCTACATGGTTAAAGAAAAGATTGGAAATGGTGCTTATCTCTTGTTCACAGTGTCGGGAGAGGAATTTGGTGAAGCGGTCAATGCCTTTCACCTCAGAAAGTATTATGTCTAAAAAAAAGCAAAAAAAAATCATAAAACATGAAAAACACAAAAAAAATTTGTTAAAACTCAAAAGTGTCACAAAACAATTTTCTTGCATTTCTGTATCATTCTGTTCATCTTGCATTACTGTTAGTGATTTGCTCTTATGTTATTTTCCTTGCAATAAGGTGCCTTGGGTTGCCTGGATATACGTCATCCTTTTAAGACCTAGAGATCCCTCATTTTCCACAATTGTCATTATCCCCCTTCGTTCCTAGTGATTCTAATCAAAGCCTAGCTCTTAGCTTTACACTGATCCCAGTCTTAATGAGTCAAGATTTTAGGTCTAAACAAAGTCAATATTCAAACCTACAATGTTCAAAGGAAACTTGCAAGTAGACCTTCCCATTTCTTCCCTAGTAGTAGAGAAGTCTGACCGGATTACGAAAAAATTAGGTGGCGCTCAGTCCCTTATCTTTCTTGGTCAAAAATGTCAGGAAGATCAAAACTCTGAAGGAAGCAATCTAAGATACGAGTGAATAAAAAAAATGAGTGATCAAAATAAGAGTGTTAAAAAGTGACAATTGAGAGATCAAAGTCTTGCATATCAAATATCCTGAAAGCATTCATTTCTTGAAAATCAAAATCCAAAAAATGAGAAAAGTCAAATGAGGAAAATACCAAAAAAAAGTGAAAAGCAAAAAAAGGAGAGATACAAAAAAAAGAGTGAAAGAGAGAAGATTGTTGAATGTTCGTACTCTTGGGTGGAGATCAGTCTAAACTCAAAGCCTCAAGAGTGACATTCTAATAGAGAAAGAAAGGTACAAAGCACACACATGCACTAGTTGAGCTAAACCGACGAGTCTAGTAGTCTCTAGGATCATATTCTATCTAGGGACCCTTGTTCTTTCCCGAATATCCCTTACCCCGAGTCTATCTTGCTTGCCATCTATGATCTAAGTCTAGCGAACATCAATAAAATTTGTTACTTGTCTAAGTTGAAAGCTTGTCAAATTGCCCTATCTAGATAAGGATTAGCGTTTAGCCTTTAGCAAAGCTTAGAAATCAGAAACACTCTATAATTCATTTCATTCCCCACTTGAGTTTTCCCTAAATCCTATCTCACAACCTTGAATAGGTCTCTTATATCCGAACAACCCACCATCCCTTGAATCAAAAATTGTATTTAAGAGCAGTCATTTTGTTTGTTCCACATTGCATTCGTGCCAAAATCAGAAAAAGTCTCAAAGCAATAAAGTTTAATGTCACATCTCGTGGCATTCCATAGAGTACACGTTGCTTATCATCATCCATCATCCGATCGTATCCGTTTCACCAAACCACCTAACGATATCCTATCATGGCTTGATAATATATCACTTTTTGTCACCTTATCAACTAAGGTTTATCCAGTATTCTATCCATAGTGTCAGCCTATCATAGCGTCCATTGTTAGCATCTTGTCTTGTTGAACTACGTCACCTCTGAGCTATCACGAAGGCAAGGCCATCTTGTATCGATGCGCCCCCGAGGATTGCTCCTTCTCCATCCATTTCATCCATCCTATCCCTTTGTCCATCCTCACCATTTCCCATCGCCTAGGTCCTAGGTCCACCAAGTTTACCCTGAACTACGTTGCCTCTGCATCGTCACGTAGGCAAGGCCATTATCAATGCGCCCCCGAGGCACTAGGTCAATCCCTTAGGGCCCATTTCTTCGTATCTGTTGTCAGTTCATCCATAATAAATTAATCCATTGTTTGACTGGGGACAACTCCTCGACCTAGTTATGGAATTGGATTCTTGAATGCCACATGTTCTAAGGGGACACCAATAAGGATTGTGATACCTTTCACTAGACAAACACGCGCAACAAAGCACGCTTCCCAACAGAAATCTTGGCGCAAGACATCAACCTATCCAAAGAAGAGAAAACAAAGTGCCTAAACACTCAAAATGATTTTATCTAAATTATGGCAAAATAAACACATCTAATGCAAAATGTTTTGTGTTTTTGGGAAGGTTAACTTATAGAGTCTTGATTTTTGTTATTATGTCTTTCTATCTTACTCAAGGATGTCACAAACTAGAGAAGCTATGATGGGGGCATAATCATTTTCGTTGTATGTTGTTTGTGGATCAATCTTTAGTAATGTGATGACTTTTGTCTAATGACATGATCAACAAAAGATCATCGAGGACTCCAGAGGTCCAAACATGAAAAGGGGCAATCCCTATCTGTTGAAACACAAGAAATACTCAGGTTATCTAGCTTCAATTTTGACTAGATGCTTGTATCAACTTGCTATATCAAAATCCATGTAAGCAATACTCAGGTCATCTCAGTTCAATTATACCTAGATGCTTGTATTTTCTTACAACATTTCAAAAGAGAAAAGAAACAAAAAAGGGCCCAATGATGAAACAAGCACTTCAAAATACTTGCAATATCAAGATGACAAATATCCGCATCCATAATACATCCATAAATACATCCATTTACATTCCATATACCATCCATCAATAAAGATTTGGTTCGCAGTGTCAGAGTTTACAAAAAAGCTTGTGAGTCCTTTAGTCGAGTTATTCTTCTATCAAAGTCACATTTCTATCTATCATCATGTCTTTCATCGAGTCTCTTCTGTAATTATCCAAGTGCAAGTCCACCATTAATCCATACCAATCGAGTAAATCAATCTTGTCAAATTATCCAATCACAATCAATGGTCTTGATCCTAATCTCATTGTAAACCAACTCAATCAATCATAATTATCAGTGGGATATATCTTTCCCATGCCTATCATGTTGATTTAGGGATATATCATTCCCCGCAATGAGAAACACTATCGTTGATCTTTATCGATTAATCATTGGTTTACAGCTGGACAACGGCAATACCTTGTTTGTTCTTGTATCATTTGTGCATACTTGCTTACTTGCTTGTGTGTGTTATCATTTTATCTTGTATCATGTATCATTCAACGCTTTTTTCAACCACTTCTTCTTCTGTCAACCTATCTCATCGTGAGATTGTCCGTCTCACGCCCTCGATTCTTCTTCCCATCCAATCTCCTGAGGGGGCATCCTGTCGTTGTAACCTGTACCAGGGGCAAACTGGGGCATGTATCATTATCAGAAAATCTTATTCTTTGAAACAATGTGATAAAACACATTGCATCAAAGAGGGGTAAAATGTATACACCTAAAAATGACACGACTCTGTCTAAATAAATATTTCTAATATTTATTTTAGTCTAATTCCTCTATCAATAAATAAACAAATCAATTTATTTATTTGATTCACATTCCTCCACAAAATTAAATAAAATCATTTATAAAATTAAAATCCTCTAAGTTCTTCTAAATTAAATAATACCAAATTATTTAATTAATTCTTCCAAAATTCCTCTAAATTAAATAATATCAAATTGTTTAATTACCTCTTCTAAATTCTAAAGTCATTCTAAATTAAATAACGTCTAATTATTTCATTAGTTCTTCTAAACTTAACATCCTCTATATTTAAATAAATCAAAACATTTATTTAGATTATCTATTTCCTCTTAAAAATAGATTAACACCAAAATTAATCCATGCAAATCCATGTGCACACTTAATTAAATATTTTAATATTTAATTATGTGTTCCCTCACCCACATGTCCTATTTATCCTCCAGTTCCAATTAGTTAACTCATAAATCAAATCTATTAACTAGTTAGTCTATTTTGTTAACTGATCAGTCTATTCAGTTAACTCTTCAATCTATTTTTGTAAACTTACTCTGTAGAATTCACAGCGCGCCTTTGGCACACAAATCCATCTCCATAGCTTGTGATCACCATTTTATTGTATTGAAGCTCATCTTCATTACAAGAAGTATCATAGTCGTTTCTCTATTGCCATCTTGAAAAACAAAGCAAGGAAGTGCACTTTCTCAGGGCTTCATTCATACAAAAGATCGATTGAGACTAGGCGACCAATGGAAGCTATGAAGTAATAAGGTTTGTTAAGGTATTGTTCTTTTATTTTGAATCTTGTTTATTTCCATTTTCATTGAGTTATTGGGTTATTTATTAATCATTGATATATTATCCACATTTTCCCGATATAGTATCAATCATCAATCTAGAGGTAATTTTGGCCTTTTTGGGAGTTGGGGTCATTTGGAGATGGTTAGTAACAACATCAAAACTAGGTGCAATAACCTTTGATATTTTTTCTCTTTTTACATATCATTTGTTGGACCCAAGGTGGAGGTGGGTTACAAACAACCATTTGTGAATCAATGGTGACAATAGTATCTATAGTGTCAGGAGCCTACTAACAAACCAGAGTAGAGTTTGTAGTAGGATTAATTTAGCTTGTGTTTATAATGGGAACTTGTTTCTTATTCATATCTTCATAATCTTCACCACTTGCTAAACCACTCTTTGCACAAGTTGTATAAACAAAAGTAAATTGTGGGACTAAGGAAGTACCTATTTGTCTTAAATTTTGTGATGCTTTTTTCTTTGCTAGAGCCTTTTCCAAAAGCATATTCAACCACCCTTTTGTTGAACCATGCCTTTGAACATTGCAATACATAAACACTCCTCTCTTTAATGCTTGTCAACTCTTTACTAGCCTAGTTAATGGGTAGTAATGGTAACATCTGAATTGACTTCTCATAGATAGGATCAACTAAGTCACTCCCTGTAGCGTTATAAAATGTGCACACTAGCATTTTACACCTAGTTTAGCTCCTAAGTTGGACCTATTTTGTTGCCTTTGTTAATTAGGACCTATTTTAACACCTCTTTGAGATCTAAATGATGAATATCTCGATCCCAACAAATAAACCCAATATAATCAACTTAGGACTGAACTAAGCTTGCATTAGAAGACACTTTTCAAAGTCCATGGACCAAAGGTCCAGGGCATTTGAGTGCCCTGGTCCCGCTTAGGTACTTTGGTCCCACTTTGTGGTGTCAACTTAGGCCACTCCTTTAGTTAGTATTTGTCGACCTAAAGTTGTTTTATTTGCTGAAGGTAAGCAGGAATGCATATTTAAGTGTGTGTCGTAGTTCATTTTACACCTAACCGGATGAATGAAGAATTGCTCTCATGTGATGTTCTATGCTAAAGGATTCTTCATGCTTGGATTGTCTTCTACTCATGAATGCTACTAAAGTTGTTTGCAGGATTTGAAGGAAGTTTGAAGCCGTCTTCATCACTCTCCTTTGTTGGTGCTAGGTCTTCATCAACTAAGGTTGGATATCTTGTGGTTATTATCATCATCTTTCATCATTATCTATCATATTATTGTGGATCTAGCATCTGCCCTCCAAGGACACGCACTCTTAGATCTTATCATTTGTTGTTGTGGAGGTGGGAACACCAACACGAGGTTTAATCGAGGCAAACCCTTAAAACAACACAACCTTTTTCCTCTTTCCACATGTGCAAGTAAGAAGAATAGGTTTCAGAGGTCAGTTTCCAATAAGAAGGTAGTGTAGATGGATATAGGTCCAGGATCATACTCGAAGTTTTGCCTAACCCTAAAAGAGGACTAGGGCACTCAAGCGCCCCTATCCTGGGCATTTATGCTACATTTTCTAGGTTCTAAATTACTTTGTCATCTCTATTGTACTTGTTGATCTCTGAGGTTTATTTCTTGTAGTCTATTATAGCTGGTTATTCATCACTTTGTGGTTTAATCATAGTCTTGGCATGCTTGTTTAGCTTTGGTTAAACTTGGTTGGTCCTTCTATATACAACAAAAGGGTAGAACCCCTATAGTTTGGCTCTTCCTCTTGGGTAGAAATCATGCTCAGTTTGTGCCCTAATGTTTTGTAGAAGAGGGTTTGACCTAGTTTGATTTATGAAGCTCTAGTATCTCTTTTTTACTCTACACTTTGGTGAACCCGTCGTTTCTTACACCTTTTGCTTCCTTCTTCTTTCAAATATAATTTGTTCATCACTCTATATCTAATTGGGAGTATGATCTTTAGTTGCTTTGCATTCATACATAGATTTTGCATAATTTCAAGCTAGGGTTTGTCAAAAATTTGCATTTATCTTGCTAGTTTTGACCTTGGGTTTTTAGATTTGAAGGTTGTATAGATCTTGTTGCATTGATTAGAACATTTACATTTTGTTGTACCTTTCATTAGTTGTTCAAAAGCATTTTGCATTCTTGCATTTGAAAATTTGAAAAAGAAAAATTGCATCTTAGATTTGAAAATTGCATAGTTGTCATTTCGTTGCATTAAAAATTATGTTTGAATTTAGCATTGGCATTGTTGTTATTTG
Organism: Cunninghamia lanceolata; assembly: GCA_027924645.1. Lineage (NCBI taxonomy): Eukaryota > Viridiplantae > Streptophyta > Pinopsida > Cupressales > Cupressaceae > Cunninghamia > Cunninghamia lanceolata. The sequence continues at coordinate 518,686 of BSBN01001059.1, read as the reverse complement.
TTTGAATTGAATTTGATTAAGGATATACTATTGCTTCACTTAAAATAAAACTCAAATCTTTTTTTTTGCTACATCATCAAGTACTTCTTCTATTTTGGCATCTTGTGTGTTATTAAAGCTTGTAGTCACTTTATGAGCATTATGACTTGGTGCCCTAATTCTAATACCTTTGTGCGAAGAAGTATTCTAATTATGGGTTATAATGTTGATGCATCCAAATATGAAATTCTTAATCAAGTCACACAACTTCCTACTACACTTATCCCTGAAACATCAACTGCTGAAGAATCCATCGATATTGATGACCTTGTCACTCATGTTCATGAAGCCCAGATTTAAAAGTTAGACACAGAATTGGCTAACTTTCAGCAATTTGTGAGCAAGGAACATATAGCCGAGGAGGTCATCCCTGTCATTGAGAGTCTTAGAGGATTGTTGCTTCAGGGACAAGAGGGAGTAGAATTCTTGTGTGGCCTAGCTCACATATTGCATAACAACATTATGTCGGCAGCTAGTTGTGCTAAAATCATGATGAATGTGACTTCTCCTAATCAAATAGGGACTCAAGTGTCGATACCCATACCCTCACTCCCTATGCCTACTTATTCATCTACTATTCTTACCACTACTACACAACTGAGTAATAATGCTACCACATGTGTTGGGTTATCTACTAGGAATCATGTTCACCATTATGGTGTCATTCCTTATAATTACATAAACTCCGCACCTAGTGTTACTCCACCTACATTTAAACCACCTATCACATTTCAAAAGGCTACTCACACCTCATCATCTAGTCCTTCATTTCAATCTCGACCTGATTCCACTTCTGACCCCGTCATAAACCAATTGTTGAAGAACATGACCTCCATGCAACAATAATTGGCTAGCATGAGTAATAGCCCACCTAAAACTAGTATGACAATGCATTACCTTTGTAGTACTTTGTCCTATTCTATCGTAGGAACTCTTATGCCTGAGAAGTTTGAGACTCCTCACTTTGAAAAATATAATGGGAAAGGAGACCCTAGCAACCATGTGGCAGCTTTTACCGCTATGTGTAGTGATTTCTACTTTGAGGATGCGATCTTAGCAAAAAACATTCCTAGGTCACTCAAGGACACAACCTTGGATTGGTTTTGCACACTTCCTCCTAATTCTATAACTACCTTCTCACAATTAGTTAATAAGTTCCTCTAGCACTTTCAGGCAAACATTGGACCTCAAGTCTCTTTGACAGACTTGGTTCATTGTAAATAAGGAACAAAAGAGAAAATAACTGATTTTATGGGACGTTATCAAGCCCTCATTTCACAAATCCAATATTCTATTCTGGATGTTGATGTGTAAAGAATCTTTATAGGAAACTTACAACCTCACATCCGTGATAAGATATTGTTGATGCGGTATGATTCATTTACTCATTTTTGCATGACTCTTCGTGATTATCAACTTTCAGTTAGTTTGTATGAGCATCCCTCATCGGCTCCAGTTGGTCAATCTGAAACCTCTAATAATCATTCTTTTAAAAGACAAAACAATAATTCATCAAGATAAATAAAATTTCAACATATAACATTAGAAAACATGTGGCAGCAGTGTCATCTCCTGCTCCTGCCCCTTATAAATTGAAACCAAAAATAAGAAATTTTACACCATTATCCAAATCTCTTCATTATATTATGACACAACTTTTACAAAACAATCTCATCAAGCTTCCACCCATTAGACCTCTCGATCCAAGTAAGATGCAATCATCTTCCTTTGATGCAAAGGATTTTTGTCAATTTCACTGCTCTGTTGGCAATGACACTAAAAGATGAATGCGTCTTAAACATGAAGTTTGAGACCTCATCGATGCTAATGTCATCCAAGTTGTTGGTGTTAATGACAAAGGGAATAAATCGGTGGCAACTCCTAATCAAAACCTTCAAATATATACTGATCCTTTACCTCATCATGAATCTAACACGGTGAACATATCTCACAATGAAGATTACGATGAAGATATTTGCATGGTGGACGCTCGCCCTCACAAAGAGAGAGTGGATTTGGAACCTGCTATATCCTTTACTCCACGTGGTGCTACTATCGAAGCTCCTGATGGGCCTCTTTATACTACCATTCAAATCAATGATAAACCTATTCGGGGTGTTATGATAGATCCTATATGCATGGTGAATGTAGTGACTGAAGAGTTCCTCTACATGCATGGTTTACATCAAGATACATGTGATGTATCAGAGGTGGCTATTAGAGCACATGATGGGTCTATCCGTCCAACCCTTGGTGTTTTATCTCTTGAAGTTAAAGTTGGGCCAAGAGTCTTGGATATTCATTTTGTCATCATTCCCACATCGGATTTGTTTCATGTGAAGTTGAGCTACCCATGGCTACCCATGGCTCTGCTCCATGAAAGTGATCCCCTCTATATTCCATAAGTGCTTGACGTTTCCATTTGAGGGACAGGTGCATGTTGTACATCATAGTCAATATCACCCCGTTTCTCGAAATGGACACTTTTCACTCGACTACTTCTAGCCACAACTAGTAGGAGTCGCTCGAGAGAGAGAGAGATGACTTATTCTTCTTGTCATATCAGAAATTTAAGCAAATAAAATCATGGAGTTATCAATTAGTAATATTCCCCTTAATGATGTTCTCAATCCTCCTCAATCTTCTGAGGCCCCAACTGTAATTCCTTCTGTCCCACAGGTAGTGAATGAAGCTAAGCCCGGATCAAAGGTTCTTCCCCGTCTTCGAGCATCTAGTGGATATGCTAAGGCTCCCCCTCCACCATCCCTTCAAAGACAATGAGGCAACCTTTGTGCACAAAATAGACCTCCCTACAACTGCAATATAACTTTTGTTCCACCCGCCTCTAAGGAGACTAGTGGTGATCAATTGGTTGCGCGAGTTTTATTTCTTGAGGTTTCTCAATCACTTAAGGATGCTCCTGTACTTCTGCCTATTTCACAAGCTGAGAAGGAAGAACATCTTGAATTGAGGAACCCTTCTCCCGTAGTCTCCCAGCCTTTGGTGGTTCCTCCTATTTCTTCTAATGTTCCTGAAACAAAGGAAGAAAAGGAACCCACATTGGAAGATGCTACGGTTCCCCTTAAGAACATCACAAATAAAGCTAAGAGAAACAAGATTGTGCGAGAAAGAAAGAAGCGTTGTTGTGCTATGGGTCATCTTTCTGCAGGAGAGGAGAATCTCCCTCCTTGCAAGTATTTATCACTGATGAATGCCAAAGAGACAATTGTTACTCTTGTGTCTCCTGCAAAGAAAGAAGAAGCTTCACATGCCGCTATGGAACCTATTGTACTACATTCTGATAGTGATTCTAAAGATAATACAGGTATGGCTATTGTCCCTTATACCTCACGGGCTATAGTTCCTCTCGCATCTTGTCCTCCTTTTCAAATGGATGAGGAACTAGATTGGGAGGAGGATGACTTGCTTTAGGTTGACTCACACGTGAGGTACCTTGTTTTTTTGTGTTATGTGTGTATGTGATTGTGTTTCCCCCCGTGATGTGTTGCTTGATGCTTTATTTGTGTTTATGTGTTGTTTATGTTGTTGTCATGTTGTTAAGCTCTCTTTGGATGAACCTTGACACCCTTGTAGGTGCAAGGATACAAAGGGACCAAAATCTGTTGTGACATTCTCTCTATTTGTATCATCATTCTTCTATATGTTGTAATTTGTGTTGTTGTGTCCTTTGGGATGATGCAAGGTGTAGAATGTTTTGGCATTCTCCCTTGTTGACCTAAGGGATGTTTATTTTGATTTCATGTGATACTTCTTCCTTTGTCTCTGTAGTTCTACAACTGGCAGATGATGACAATTCCATATATATATATAACATCTCCTATTATACAACCATCCCTAAACCAATGCCAGTTGGTAGATCCCTTTGTGCTATTACTTTGTATAACTTGTTTCTTTTATGTTTTGATTTTTTGGCACCTTGTTGCTATGCTTGGCGTCATACCATGACTACACAATCCATTGTGTATCATGCCTGTAACATTGCCTCAGTTTGCCTTTGTGGGGGCAACCCCTTAGTGTGATGTAGTTCTTTGGAAATGCATATCTTATGGGCATGTGCTTTTGGAAAGCTCTCGTACTTATTTTGTGATTCGTTGTACCTTAAAGCAATTGCTCCCTGATAGGAGTTAGCAATCACTTTAAGGTGGGGGCATGTATCATGCTATTCTCTCTCCTGGTCACACATTTATTTGCTTGTTGGCGTGGAATTCACCTAGTGATTCAGAGGTCCTCACTAGCTTGTGATGCTTCCTCTTTGGTCCATGACCCACCTAGTGCAACGTAGTTGGCTAGCCTGTGTGCTTCATGTGACTTAGCATGGTCACCTAGTAATTCGGAAGTCCTTACTAGTGTGTGATCCATGGTGGCACTTCTCTTCACATGTCCCCTAGCACTAGAGCAAGCTAGCGCTAGAGTTGTGTGCCTTGTGTGTTTGTTCTATGTGTGTTCTTATGTTTGCTTCTTTCATGCATTATGTTTCCAGCTTATGTTTTAACTTATACTTTCATGTGTCTTCATCATGTTTTTCCTTATGTTCTCTATGTGTATTCATTGTGTCTTATGTGTATACTTTGTGTCTTATGTGTATGTTTCGTGTTAAGTGTGTATGCATTGTGTATGGCATGTATTGCCTTTGTGTATTGCGTGTCTTCCACATGTATTCTTGTGTATTCTTTTAGTAATCCACGTATGTGTGAGTTAATGTTGCGAATGTCTTGCTTGTTTTCTCTTTGCTTATGTGTTTGCAACCTTAGGATCCTAATTTTAGGGGCTACTTGTAGTTCACAACTTGGCGGAATTCTGTGGTCTTCTATGTTTGTATGTTTTGTCCATCCCTTTAGTATGAGTTCGAACGTAAGTTCATACCCACACTAAAGTGGGGGCTAAATGTAGCGTTGTAAAATGTGCAAACTAGCATTTTACACCTAGTTTAGCTCCTAGGTTGGACCTATTTTGTTGCCTTTATTAATTAGGACCTATTTTAACACCTCTCTGAGCTCTAAATGATGGATATCTCGACCCTGACAAATAAACCTAAGATAATCAACTTAGGACTGAACTAAGCTCACATTAAAAGACACTTTGTGGTGTAGGCTTAGGACACTCCCTTAGTATTTGTCAGCCTAAAGTTGCTTTATTTGCTGAAGGTAAGCGGGAATGCATATTTAAGTGTGTGTTGTAGTTCATTTTACACCTAACCAGATGAATGCGAAATTGCTCTCATGTGATGTTCTATGATAAAGGATTCTTCATGCTTGGATTGTGTTCTACTTGTGAATGCTATTGAAGTTGTTTGCAGGCTTTGAAGGAAGTTTGAAGCCCTCTTCATCACTCTCCTTTGTTGGTGCTAGGTCTTCATCAACTAAGGTTGGATATCTTGTGGTTATTATCATCGTCTTTCATTATTATCTATCATATTACTACGGATCTGCCCTCTGCCCTCCAAGGGAACACACTCTTGGATCTTATTATTCATTGTTGTGGAGGTGGGAACACCAACATGGGGTTTGATGGAGGCAAACCCTTAAAATAGCACAAACTTTTTCCTCTTTCTGCATGTGCAAGTAAGAAGAACATGTTTTGGAGGTTGGTTTCCAAGAAGAAGGCAGTGTAGACAGATGTAGGTATGATCATACTCGAAGTTTTGCCTAACACTAAAAGAGGACTAGGATGCTTGAGCGCCCCTGTCTTGGGCATTTCTGTTATATTTTCCAAGTTTTGAATTACACTATCATCTATGTTGTACTTACTGATCTCTAAGGTTCATTTTTTATAATCTGTTATAGTTGGTTTTTCATTACTTTGTGGTTTAATCACAGTCTTGGCATGCTTTTTTAGCTTTGGTTGAACTTGGTTGGTCCTTCTATATACAACAAAAGGGAAGAACCCCTATAGTTTTGCTCTCCCTCTTGGGTAGAAGCCATGCTCAGTTTGTGCCCTAATGTTTTGTAGAAGAGGGTTTGACCTAGTTTGATTTATGAAGCTAGTCTCTCTTTTCAACTCTACACGCCCATCATCATGATTCATTGAGTTGTCCATTTTGAAGTAAATGTCTATTAATTAGTCCAAAGTCATCCTCATCTAGTTCCTTTTTCTTACTTCAAAATCATTCTTACAATCTTCCCAATAATTTTCCATATGTAAGATGTGATGATATTGTGGACCAAGTTTGAGGTGGTTCTTCACATATCCCTTGCTATCAAATGGAAACCTTCTATCATAAAAATGCATTGTTATTTTGACAAGGGTCCTTTCAATCTCTTATGCATCAGAAGAGGACTTGTATAGGTAGTAGTTGAGATCAATTGGGAAAGGAATTGCAACTACTTTCTTTTCTTTACATCTTTTATCAATCTCTCCTATTTGCCTACATACCTTAATGAGGATAATCTTTTCATTAGAAAATGATGGGAGCTTGTATGGGGAACCTTCAAAGTCACCTATGTGAATGTAAGTAAACCTAGGAAATTGGATGAAGTAACTACCATACTCTATTATTAATGCGACTACTTCAACACAGATCCTAACTCCAATATATCTATTTAGCTCTCTCATAGTTAACACGGTAAATACATCATTTACCCTCCTAAAGTTCCTATTACTTTCCTCTAATGTCAATTGTAGGTAATAGTCATAAATCTAACTTATTCCATCAAAAACACCTTGAGTCTTAAGACAAGGCCACACCTTATTGCTCACTATTGTATAAAATAGGTATGATGCCATATAAAATTGTTGAGTCTTTTCAAGATTGACCATTTGATCATGAATGTTATCACTTATAATACCTCCCCAATCTATGAATTTCTCCCCCTGATAAATAACACTAATGAATAGGCACATCAAGTAGTGAAAAGTGTTGGTTTCATGATAGCCCATGACTATGTTCAAAAGGTGATGATATCAGACAAATATTAGTATAAGCTTGATTTGTGTAAATTCTTTGGTAGATTTGATGGTCCTTTCTTTCTCTCAAATAGCCAAGATTAAACTATTATTGTTCTACGCTTGTCCTTATGTTGCTCATAGTGTGCTTCTGTTATTTCCTTAGTGACCTCTCCATATTCTTCCCTTTGAGGTAGTTTAAAGGTAATGCTTAAGGAATGCCTCTCTAACCTAGCCACCACTTTGTCTTCAACAATCATAATCTCTCTGGTTTTTGGATTGTAATTCTTGGCATAGGAAAGAACTAAGTCAATGCATTGCATGGATGTAGGAAACTTGCCAACATGAACTAACCCACTCTCAAAAGTCCTCTAAGCAATTTAAGACCTCTCACCATCCCACATCATGTTCCAAAAATCATTCATGTCGATGTTCCCTAGAGCAAAGTCTTTGACTTTTGGTAAATCAGTCTCAAGAACTGACATATGCTTGTACCCTTGATACTTATATTTTATTTTCACCAATTTGATGACTAGGGTTATTTGGGAAAAGAAGGAAATTTGTTCTTGGAGAATTTGGTCAGAAGAAAGTCCAACCCTAAAATTGTGGGAGTGGTTTTACATACAATTCATCAAGCAAATGGGGGTTTGCTACAAGTTAAACTAGGAACAAATTTATAATGATGTTGGGGGATATTCTAGGATTACCATAATGTACAAAGGGACATGACTAGCTATGATTGATTAGAAATATCCATCCACTTAAATAATTTATAGACAAATTAAAGCATTAAAGATGGGAAAAGTACCTTGTTTGATGAATGCAAACTAAACAAATTTAAGCTACAGGGATCAAGGCGAGTGTAGGGCACAATCCTTGGAATGTTTGGTGTAGTGTGGGAAAATTACTTCCCAATCTACTATCTTCAATTAAGTGGACTCTCCACTAAGACTACACTTGGGTTATGTCATTTGAGGTGTCGAATGTGAAGTTAATCTATCCTCGATCCACTACAAATACACTATGAGTCCCACACAAAGTAATGCAACCTAAATAGGTGATTAGTAATGAGAGGAAAACTAGAAAAATGTAGAAATGAAACTAAAGTAACAGAAATGACAAAAACCAAGAACAAAAATGAAAAGAGGCCAAAAAGAGGAACTTGTAGTTGCAAGGAGAGAGCCTCAGCCTAGGACGACAATGCGTCGTGAGGACGTCTATACTAGGTGCTAGAGTCTGAAATGCAAGCAAAATAAAAACTGTTAAATCTAAATAAACTTACAACACTTGCACAACATAAGTTTCAACAATAACTATACCTAGTGATATATGGTTAAAACAAGAATGAAAGGAAACCAAGTAAACTAAGGGAAATGAAGAGAGATAAGCACACAAGGAAGTAATACAAAACCTCTGCACACAGTTTTGTGATCTTCACTCCAAAGAACCTACAAAAAGAGAGGAAAAGTATGGGGCTACTTGGGGACTTCCCTCAATCAAGTCTCAGCATTGGTATTCCAACCTTCACGAGTAGCAACACAAGATATAACATAGAAATCAAAGGAAATGTGTGTGTTCTTATCCTATGTGTATCTAGGAAGGTAAGAATGGTAAGCAAACAACTAGATTAACAAGAGTTTCTTCCCTGGGCTACAAGGAGAGAAACCTACAAAGTGCAGCTTGTGCAACTAACAAGAAAAATAATGGTCTACACCAAACAAAGCAAGTGAAGTGGTGGTCTACACCATACAATAACCTATGCAAAGCAATTAGATTTGAATGAACAAGTATTGAGAAACTCAAATGGAAAGATCTTACTAGTCTGGAGATACAAGAGGGAGCTGTGAGTTCCCAAAAGCTTGAAGACAATGTGTAGCCTTAAAATCCAGCAATAGAGAACCTCACAACAAATGCCACAAAACCCCAAGAGCTAAGAGAAGTAATCTCACAACATCAAGAATATCCAACCTCTAATGGCTACTGTAGGAGTTCAGTTTTCACAAGAAGAATAGCAGAGAGCATCAATGCCAAAGTCTCCAAAGTGACAGGAAGAGAAAATTGAATGAATGTGTTGAATGAATTCAAAATTCTTCCAATACTCTTCCAAGAGGGAAGAATCTCAAAATGCATGCAAGGAGCCATTTTATGACTTCCAGAGGCATTACCATGAATCCTCATGATTATCCAAGGCATGTAACACCCAAAAATGGATACCTGTCAGCAGCCAGAAGCGCGGTGCACTAACATCCATGTGGAGTGCTTGGGTCCAGGTAAAACCAGCTCCTAGTCATACAAGGCACCTTAGGACCATGTCAACATTAAAGCACTATAATGATTTTTTGATAAAAGATGAAGAAATAGACCAAAATCACACATACCTAACTTGTCATGTAGAGAGGAGGTGCGAAATGCTAAAATGGTTATTAAACATAGCATGAAATTGCAAGGGCATGCAATTTTCTACATTACAGTTGGGTGTGGTGAGCTTGAGTCATAGGGCTCTCAAATAGTGATAGTCAAATGTTATGAATAATTCAAGTGTTTTTCCATTCAAACTTATACTTTTTTGAATTCAAATATGTTTTATGAAGCTCACAAAAATCATTTAAAGCTCTAAATAAATGATGTTTTGAATTTTTTAGAAATTTTGATCTCATTGGGAACTTATTGTTTTGGTTGATTGAATGTTCCACAACACCTCATATTATTCTACTGCTGTATTGGAAGGAAAATCTATTTGACTGATATCAAAGCAAGCCTTATTTTTAATGAAAACTATTTTTTCTTTTTGAATATTTTTTAACTCACAATTGAAAGGGAAATTTATCTAAACTAGCTGGAAGTTAAATATAATGAACACATGAACAACGCACCTACATGTTACATACCACAACAATTCAACAAACTAAAAAAAATACATAACAGAACTAGCTATGGACTAGAGACATCATACAACAGGTTAAGCTACAAAATGAAAATATTACATAATAAATTGAACTAAAAAATAGAAAGAAAACCACACAAAAAGTAAACTATAGAATACCAAATTACGATTTCCTTCCCATGGGTGAGTGGGACCTTACTCCTTCAAAGGAATAAGATTAAACTACCAAACTAGTATATTTAATTTCTTAAGATTTGGGTCTTCTTCTTTGATAGTAACATGATGTTGAGTCGTAAATTGTGTACACTTGCATGTAGGCACATATTCACTATGTTTAGCTCCTCCCTTTTAGTACTCTCAAGCCTAGTCCATTTTTAGGTCCATCCTTAAAACCCTCTTAACCCAGTCTATAGAATAAGTCGTAATCCTGATTAAAATTATGTCATGACCTTGAGAGATGAATGAAGATTCAGAGTTAGCCTCACATTTAGAGACAACTTGGGCCTTGAAATGACCCTGTACCTAGGGCGACCAAGCGCCCTGGTCCCTTATGTGTTTTGGGGGATAATTTTAAGTTACAAATTTTCCTTAATGTTGCTTAGGCCGACCCTAAATCTAAATTTGATTTTGAGCGCATTATGTCAGCTTTTTTATTTGAATTACTCTCTTTCTATAAGCTTTGTATAAAGGTAAGTGAGTTGAATCATTTTGAAAGGAGATTTTTTGGAAGTGCTCTTGATGTCAACAAGCTCTCTATTGCTATTGTTTATTACAAGTTTTGATCAAGTGGTGGTCTACTTTGCTCTTGGAAAGATTTGAATGAAGGCTAGGACATGAGATCTCAAGTCTATCTCATGAGCTCCTAGGTTGGAACACTTTGCATGATTGGGAGAAGGGTTGGAACCACCAACTTGAGTTTGGCTTGAGTACCCTCCTAGGGTATGGTTGCATCACCTTCTTATTCTATGGACCTTCCATGAATCTTGGTCCTTGAGGTGAAGTTGTTAGTTCCCTTGAGTGGATCATCATTTACATCATCCCTCTCTATTTGCTTGAGTCATACAGGGCTAGGGTTTGATATTATTTAGTTAGATTTTACATGTTACTGCTCACACATAGGTTTTCTGAGCACACACAACATCTAGATTTAATTTTGTCTATCTATGAGGTAGGAATACTGAAATGGGGGCTTGACTAAGGCAAGCTCCTATATAGCCACAACACTTTTACTCTTCTTTCTTGTGTGCAGATTTGATGAACAAGTTTCAGAAGGTGCCAGGCCAGAAGATTGAAGAACTTATAGGTACAAACCTGACAAAAGCAGTAGTTTTTGGAAACCCTAAAAGAGACCCAGGGTGCTTGAGTGCCCTAGTCCTGTGACTTTCTATCATTTGGTCCATGTTCTGAACAATTTTCTTACCTTAGTTGTTTCATTTTATGTTCTGATTTTATCTTCGACAATTGTCTATAGCTTGATTTGGCTTAGTTTAAGGCTTTGGATCTTATGCCCTAGCTAGATTGGTTGGATTTGCTTTGACACTCATCTATACAAAAAAGAGGTAGAACCCTTGTAGCTTAAGCTCTCCCTCAAGGGTAGAAGCTAAACTCGGTTTGTGTCTCAATGTTTTGTAGAAGAGGGTTTGACCTAGTTTAACTCTAAAGGCTAGATCTCTCTTTTCTACATAACATTTTCGTGAACCTGATGTCTCCTACACCTTTTGCTTTCTTCTTTATTGTTGAAAAGGTTTATTTGTTGTTATAAAGATTAGCTTGTTGTGGTGCTTGTATTCTTAGACTAGGGTTTCATTTTATGACAATTCTAGCTTGGAAATTGATAAAAATTAAGCATGTTGTAGCTATCTATTGGATAACATAACTAAAACATTATTGTTCATAATTGATATATTTCATATTTTTCATCCCTTGTTCTTTGATTTTATTAGTATAAAGTTAAAAAAAAAGGAGATTCAATTACGTTAGATTACTTTATTCAAGATTTTAATGCATTTGGTGAGTTGTTTAGTAATGATGATTTTGATATGTTAGATGAATCCTTGGATGACTATTGAACACATCTGGAGACTGAGAGGGGGGGTTGAATCAGTCTATTATTAAACTTTAATCAATTCCATTCATAGCATAACAATTCAATCATTTAAACCAAAAGATGGAGAATAGAAAGTAAAACATGCACCACACAAAGACACCAGGATTTTTACGTGGAAAACCCAATGAGGGAAAAACCACGGTGAGGATTAACTCACAATATAATAAACTCACTGCTATAAAAGATTACAACTTTGTTTTAGGGATACAACCCAAGGAAGCTACTACTCCCTATTGGACTTGCAAACTAAGGCTACAACCTTAGGCAAGATACAAGGACCTGCTGAGGAGACTCAATGTCTGATAGCAGGATACATGAAGATTACAATAAAATTAGGAACTTGAACTGTTGTAAAAGAAGCATCTGACTTATGTTGATGTTGCAGTCCCCTATTTTCTGTACAATCACTCCATCATTCTGACTTCGCACACTTTATCCTTTTTATTCATCTCTCTCATTCACACACATCACAAATGACTTTGTTCTTCTATATATACCCTCCTCAACAATTCAAATCCTCAATTAGGTCGACGTCAGCTTAGAACAAATACATTTCGAGTTGCGGATTGCTTCACATTGCATAACAAGATCAAATACATCATAACACATCCTTCAAGACCAAACCAACTGATCAGGATCAACTACACATGAAAGAAACCAAATTGTCAGCTTGAACACCAACAACACTTCTAACTATCCATCTTTGCATCACCAGGGAGACACCAAAAACATCATGCGGACCAAGTTATGAGAAATGCATCTTATCAACACTATCCTTACACCATTCACCTAAAATATCTGATCATTATGTGCATCTGCAATAGAAGAAACATGTTGAACTTATGAAAATAGAGTATTCCAGACTGACTGTAACACATCAAAACTTAGGATATTGCATTGCGGACCACTAGGACATCTGAAACTCTTATGAATGAAATCATGCATCATTATGAACATGTCTCCAAAACCACACAACCACATCTATCACTTTCGAAGGAATTCAGAGATACAACTTAACTCAGTTGTACTATGATCAACAATCATATAACTCAAACTGTCTTGAACACTTCTGTCATTTGAAAACTGAACTTGCGAACCACTAAATTTTTTGATACTACAAAGAAGTATGCATCAACAATCTCTAAGCATTTCCTCAAGACCACATGAACAAATATTTACTTTCGGAGGAATGCAGAGCATTCCAACAAGTCTTCATCATTGTTTAACTCTGTCAAAACACAGACCGAAACTCTGTCACTTATAACTTTCACTGCTGGAGGTATAATGGCTTGAAATATTAGATATAACTCATCCGTATGCAAATCAACTTATCTGCAAAAATGTAAGACTAAAAACTGATCTGCGGAGGAATGCAGACCAAAACACTATGACTCTACCTTATAGTATACACTGTAAATGCCTTAGCAAAACTTCTGCAACTTATCTCTAAGTGAGGTACGCAAAACTTGTGAGATATCAATGTAGGGACACTGGAAACATATTAGAACAAGTGTACTCACCTCCACATCACACTTAGACATCAGACCGATCATCATTCTTTCTCATACTTAGACAATTTTCCTTTATCTTCTAGGTCTTCCGGACTGACCTGCCTTAAACATGTTGACTTATGTCTCTGATTGAGTCTAACCATCTCTCTCAAGTCTTCTATTATGTTAAACCTGTTGACCTTATGTCAAACCATCTCTCTCAAATCTTCCACCGTCCACCTTAGCCTCTTCAACCTCTTATACAAAAGCTCTATACAAGCCTGACCTCAAGTTGACACATATTAAGTTGACATCAATGACAACACATATTGTCAACAATCTCCCCCTTTGTCATTGATGGCAACACCAAAATGATGTGCATAAACACTCCCCCTTAGATGTACATTCCTCTCTCTCCCCCTTTGACATTAAGGACAAAGGGTCTAGTAACTTCTACTTATAACCACCCAAAAACTATATGAACTCCCCCTTACTATATGATTTCTACAACCAATGCTCCCCCTAAGATGGAAATGCCCCAAACATTGATGCTATGTACATAGAAAGACATTGTAAACCTCCACAATTTTATACAAAGTCAAAAATGTCTTGTCTTAAATACTCTTTCAACTCACTTAGAAGGTAGAATAGTTTTGTAAATTACCTTGAGTTGAGTAAGAGTGGATGCCCAGTTTTCTTTTTCTGAGGAAAGAATAAGATTTTGGCATTCAAATTGCATGCACAAATCCTCAACTTCATCTATGTTGCTTGGGGTCTTTATCTTCTATTCAATCTTTTTAGCTTCTCCTAGCAACCCGGATAATGAAGCAAGTCTCAAATTGACTCCTTCCCTTGAAGATGACCAAAATGTTTCTTTATTTGTTCTCTTTGGTCCTGAAGCTGTGACATCTATAAATGAAGAATTTCTATTTGAGCCCTGATTTATCTATCCTTGTCCTTTGACAAGTCATATATCTCGGCCAATTTTGTGATCTGTGACTCAATGGAGTCAATCTGAGCTTTGATATTTTTGGTGGAATTTGGCCATTTCAAGCAAAAAAGATACAATGCGGTGGCTTCTTCAATACAATCCTTAAATAACTTTATATTTTCTTGTAGTTTATTGTGTGCATTGGCACACTTGTCAGATACCTCAGCCAGTCTTTTATCATTCATCTTCCTTAGAGCCTCTTGTTTTGCCTTTTATTCTATATGGGAGGAGTGATCCTTGAAAGCATCCATCAAAAGCTTCAATTTTTGCTTCGGAGCCAAGGAAGGATCAATATTTACCTCTGGTAAGCCTTCCTAAATCAACTTTACTACATCCTCAACTAAGCTGGTCTTCTTCAAAATTTCTTGCAGGAACTCCTTCCTTGCAGAGGCATGCATGATGTCACCAAGTTGTAGCTTATGAAGGGGTAAAATATTTGACAAATCTACTTGACCTTCATGAGTGGGAATCTACAGAAGTTGAGGTGTGATCACAGGTTGAAACTACATCTGCAAGCTTAGTAGGTCCTTAAATGAATATGAGGATGATGAACTCTAACCTACATCCATAAAATCATCCTAACCTTTCTCATCTCATTTCTCCTTAGTCTTCTAATCCTGAATTTTCTCATCTTGTTTATCCTCAGTCCTCTTTGTTTTATCTTGAATTTGCTCATCTTGTTTCTCCTTAGTCTTTTTTGTTTTCATCTTGAGCTTTCTTAGGATTATCCTCTTTCTTTAGCTCATCTTTCCCTGCATTCTCCGGAGGAGGATTTTAATGTTTTGCACTAGGATTAGTATTCTCCAGAGGAGGTGCACCTATTTTACCTTGATCCTCTGTATTTTGTGCTTCAGTGTTCTCTAGAGCAGCAGTCTCCTCTTTCTGCTGATCATTCTTCATAGTCCCATCACCATTAGTTACATTACATTCAAAGGCAGACATATCTATGTTCTGAATAGGCACATCAGGCATATCAGTTACCTCAACATTCTTCATTTCTTGAAGAATCTTAGTTGTTTTCTCTTCTATTTCCCTTTCTAGCCTTTCTATCTCTTCTTTATCCTTTCCCATTAGAATGTTTACTATACATTTGGTTCTAAATTCTTGTGCTTGTCTTTGGGAAACTTTGACCTTTTCTTCATCAGATATGGATGGGCCAATTGTTACATCCTGAACTTTTGATTTAGTTTAATCCTACTTTTATGTGGTAAACAGGATAATTAATCATAGATTAATGATTTGATGTTTGTGGAAAATATCAAGTAGAATCATTGATTATATGGATATTGATTGATGTTTAGATTAGACATGAGATTACATGTTGATAAGATTACTTTATCATAATGTTTTATGAATTAAATGATGATACACTAATCATGGTTATATGGTTGTGAGTGTAATCAGGAAAAGAATCTTCCTCCAAGGATGGAAGGAGAGAATCACTCGAGAGAAGGAGATAGATGTTGGGAAAAGATCAGAATGCCATCTGAGTATCAAAATTGATCTTTTGTGAACCCATGTAAGATGGGGTGAGTATAAGTCTTTTTCCTTGTTAAGTCATCTTCAATTCGACTAATGTTGGCAAGTCAATTTAAGATCTTTCCATGTCGTCTACATCGATTCGACTAGATAAAGTTCTCAGAACATTTATACAGTCGATAGTAATCCTGGCTGGATGTCGAAGTTTTCCTTTATTTACATATCTATTTATTTATTTATTAATTTTGCAAATATAGTTTAATTACTTTGACTATAGTCTAATATGGCAAAGTGGGGGAGTGAGACTCAACCCCATATTCGCATATTAATGATACCACCTTAATGATGGTAATATAATTTAAGTGATATCCTAAGTTATTTTGATAATCCTCTAGCTTCATTTAGATGTAATTGATATTATGTGAAACATAATTATTTATTTACCCACTTGTAGTGGTCGAGCTTTTTAATATATCAAGCTTATATGTTCTTGTTGTCCACCATACTACTACCCATGAAATGTGGAGTGAGTGGAGGTCGTTGTTGAGCTTAACCAAAGCTTATCACTATGCAAATACTCTCGAATGGGAGATATGGCCTTTGAGGAACCTAGATACCCATGAGGTGGCATGGAATGTGCCAACTAGTTTACCCACCTTTAGTTCAAAGGGTGACGATTATGTGCTGAGCGGGACAAAGGCATGCAAAAAAAGAGAGTTTGATAGTCTTTTTGGTGGGATGTTTTTTGAGGATTATCATTGTTTTTCTGGAGAAGCTATAGATAGGAGACTTATATGCTTGAGAGCTCACAAATAGGAGCTGGGAATATACGTCTATAGTCTTACTCCTTAGCAAGTCGTACCCCAGCTGCAAGCTTATCTTCACAGGTATGATTGTGTATTACGGTCGTGGGTTATATAGCAAGCTAATACCACTGTTTTTTGGCCACACGATGGTTAATTGATGGATGTGTTATCAT
Source organism: Cunninghamia lanceolata (assembly GCA_027924645.1). NCBI lineage: Eukaryota > Viridiplantae > Streptophyta > Pinopsida > Cupressales > Cupressaceae > Cunninghamia > Cunninghamia lanceolata. Next base: position 501,814 of record BSBN01001059.1, on the reverse strand, counting down.
AAATGATAATATTTATGTGTTTATATCTTTGATAAGGCCTTCATGACCGAGTGCACGTATAGTGTTGTGTTATCATAGATGATAGTATTTATGTGTTTTATATCTTTGATGAGGCCTTCATGGCCGAGTGCATGTATAGTGTTGTGTTATCATAAACAATAACATTTATATGTTTAAGGCCTTCATGGCCGACTGCATGAATAGTGCCATGCTATCTTATATGATGGCTTTGATGATAACCCTGTTACGACCTATATGGCAGAAGTATTAAAGAAACTATGTTTTGATATCATAACATTTGTAAATCTGATAAAGACTGTTAAGTTGGATGAGAGCCGTGTTGTATAATGATAAGCCACATAAGCTGGTTGAGAGCCATGTTGTATAATGATAAACCATGTGAGCAAGTCGCAAGCCAATGCTTTTTAGAAAGACAAGACAGTAGTAAGGCCGATGGCCATACATAATATAATGAAGAGACACTCATGGAAGTCAATGTTATCAACAATGCCCATGTCATGGTGGTTTTCGAGGCACATGAAATGAGAAGTGAAACACTTGTTTGTTTATGAAAGGTAATGTTATTATACCTTCGGGTGTAATCTTTAAATGGGATAGAGTAATAAGACTCTTAGTGCTCATGGAGAAAAACCAGTTTATTATTGGTAACATTATATAGACTGCATTAAGTGCACGTCAAATCTTGCATGTCAAGGGAGTAACCCTCGACTGTCATTTTATTTCCATGTAGGAAAGAATATGAAATTGAGTGTGATAACTCATTATTGGAAATGTATTATGGTCTTATTTCATCTTCGTGGATGAAGTATCAGGTATCAAGAACCCTTTTGAAATCTTTTGACTAAAGGTATATTTAATATTGTCTACATATTAGACCATAATGGTATGTGTTATAGTCAATGTGAATTGTTGAAAACCTTGGAAATAAGATAGCCATAGAAACTTAGACCAAGGTTGGTCTTAAAAACCAAAACCATGAACTTGAAAAGGAAAGTACGGGATTAGGGTGATGTGGAGTCATAGGTTCCCTATAGCATAATACCACAAGATAAATAATGAATGCACTCATGGAATTGGAGTTAAAAATCCAAGCTAGGTGGACTAAGGGTGAATTGAGGCCATCTTTTCTATGATCTAGAGAGATCAAATTATGATCACTATAGGATGAGACAACTTCTAAGTCGAGTCGAGGTGTGTGAACAGTCGACTACGTTCATTATGAAACGTATATGTATATAAATCTTCGGCCAAAGTAATGCATCCGTATCTGCATGCATTAGTCAGTTCACTGTGCTCCAGATGGCACAATGCTTCTAGTAGTGTCATACATATTTAGAGGGGATCTATAGTTGTATGAACGTGAAGTATTATGAAGGACACAACACTAGATACTTAGATGGAAAACCTAATGGTTCCTTATATCTATACCCTTCGTGAAGGGTAGGGCCAATTCCAGGAAGAAAGTTGTGCGGGGGACCACCGCTCTGTGGTTGGAGGAAAAGCACTCGGGTGATGCTCTCCTTTCCAAGTAGAAGATAAGATGAGACTTATGAAGATAGATGTCAAAGTTCCAGATACAACACATTCTTTTATATGACTTGATAGTCAAACATTATATATAAACTTTTCATTGATACTATGAGCAAAACATTGTAAATGTATAGTGAAAGGAATTCACTAGTATGTTATCTTTGGAATTGTTGTAAATTTCAGCTTTGAAATATACAGAAAAGATATGTATATTGATTTTGCTTATAATATAGATTATTACTTTGCTTAAATGTGATTATGTTAATCATGACCTTGTACTTAATGGTAATTAAGTTGGTTAATTTTGGGTAATGAGAGATGGCATGTTACACCAAACTTCTCAACTGGTTGTTACCTCATCTTGGCCTCTTCTGCCATGGCTTCATTCCTCTTATTGGTGAGTATGTCTGCAAGACTTGCAGGAAGTTGATCAATGATCTCAATTAGGGCTATATTGAAGCCCATCATGTACATAACTATGGCTTTCTCTATTGTGGCTTTGTCAGCATGTGGCATTTCATCATAGAGATCTGCAACTCCTTTTAATGCACCATGCTGTGCAATTGAATTTATGGTAGCCTCAAGCTGTAGAGGCACATGTTCAGATACTTTCGAAGGAGCCTTCTTTTTTTTCTTTGTCTTTTCTTTTCCTTTAGATGTTCCTTCCTCCTCTCCTTGCCTTGTCCTTTTCTTCAATATAAAGGCTTTCTTTTCTTCCTCTTCATCCTCTTCATCATCCTCTATATTCACTGGATTTACCTTTCCCCTCTTTACACGTACCTTAGGCCTTTGTTTCTTCTTTTCACTGGTCTTAGGTTGTACTGGTGTTTCAGTATTGCTTGGAGATGTTTGAACTAGTCCAGAAGGTTTAGGGGAGGTTGCAGTGGCAGATGTAGACCTACTTGTCCTTCTAGGATTAGGTGTGGTAGAGGTAGTTTGTGTTTCTTCCACAGGATCCTCAGGATTATTTAACATATCTTCCAATTTTGTTTTCATCTTCTTTGCATTCTCTTCTACATCCTTCATGTTTCTCTTGTTGGTTATTTCTTCATATGTGCCAAATCTCTCTGTAGTGGGATCCTTAGGCTTGCTGAGAAAGATATCAACATATCCAATCAAATCATGTCCAGAGGCCTCATAAGGCAAGGTGGTTATCTAGAAAGTCCTTGGTTCTATAGCCTCCATATAGCAGTTTTCCTTATCCACCATGAAGATTATATCATTCTTATATTTTTCTGCAACTTTTGATGGTATCCTCTCCCTCAATTGCATTTCATTTTGGAAATTCTTAAAGAATCCCCAATACATAGTGTTGCATTGTTTAAAATATGCAAAGCTTCGCATGTGATCCCTAATCTTCTGGGCAATAGGGATATCTCTTCTCTAGACTACATTCTTCATACCAGGAAATTCTCTCAAGAAATAAAACATGAGGCAAAAAATTAGAGAGCCATATCAGAAGTGATAACGTGTCTCCTTTGCTCTCTTTAGATTATCTAACAGTTGTTGTCGCAACAACTCACATAGATCATAGTCTTTTCCTTCCTTAACCATCTGATGTGCAGTGTAGATGGCAATTACGGTAGCAGAACCTTCTCTATTGGTATAATATACTTTATATGCAATGCCCATTGTGGCATACCAGACCCCTAGGTCAGTGATATCATCCATTGGTAGGGTTCTTTTATCAAATGTTGCACTGGTAAGCTTCATAAACACCTCATTCTTTACAACCTTTAGTACTGGCACAGGTTCAAAGGAGCACAACATGGTCAAAACTTTAATGGATTCTTTATCATATAGGGTTGATCAAGACACAAGATTTCTTCATGAATCTGGCTCAAAACAATTCTGACCCAATCATCCTCATAACATAAATTAGGAAAACCCTTCCATATATTCAAGTATTTAGATTCAACATTTGCATACTCTAGTTTTAGCTAAAAATCATCACCCAAGAGATGGTCATTCTCGAATTGTTCTAACTTCAAATGGTTGTAATCATTTAGCTGTGAGTGGATGCATATGTGAACATCCTTTGTATGCAATACATTGATGGGAATGCAGGAAAACTCTCTGTCCTTGTTAGTTTCAGTGGCTTTGTATAAATGCTTCTTAAATTTTGGCCTCGACCTCTCCACAATATCAATAACTACTGGTGTTACCATGACGATTCTTCAAAAAGACTAGGGTTTTACAAGCAAATTTGAAAAATACTTGTGAATATTGTCATTGGGGTTTGCACACAAGCTTTGCTAAAAACCTTCTTTTCTTAGCTCTTGCACACACTTGATATCAATCAAATGAGATCAAATTTGATCAAGTATTGATTAAATATGCCTCATACCAACTTTGGTGGCTCCGTATTAAATGCATCTCTTGTTCTTGACCTAATCAACTTTTTACTATACAGGGATCCATGATCATTCAACAAACCTCTGCAAGGAGTGTATTTGCTCTGAAATTTTGATCAAAAGTTATGAAATTGGTAGCCAAACATATCTATGTCATCATTAACCATTATGCTGAGGATTTCAACATCTTATGCTCAACATGGGTTTGATAAGATTTGCAATTGCAACTCCCCCTAAGCCAATACTTCCCTTTTAGTTATTAGAAGATCCATCTGCATTAGGAAGAGGTACAGATCCTTATTTTACTCACCTTCTTCCTTTTTCTTCCATATCTTTTTCATTTCCTTCTTTTGTTGATCAATGTCAATCATCTTTTGAGGAGTAGGTCTTACATCCTTTCCCTTGCAGAACCTTGCAATTTGTCCTATTTTACTATACTTGTAGCAGGTGATACTGGTTTGTGGAGCATAACAACCTCTATTCACATTAGATATACAATTAGCAACCTTATGACCAAACTTGTTGCATGTGTAGCAGTAACCATAGAAGAATTGAGAAGTCGTAGCATTGTTTTTGTTCACGAACCCATTCCTCATCACTTTGCTTTTGTATTCATTAGCCTTGTGACCAACTTTTTTGCAAGCATAACACTTACCATGAAAAGGATGAGAGTTCACAGCATTGTACCTTGGAGGCCTAAATGAATTCTGATTCATCTTTTTTCTACATTCAACAACCTTGTGACCAAACTTATTACAAGCATAACAATTACCATTGAAAGCTTGAGGGTACTTGGTAGGAGCAATTTATTTATGAGCTAGATTTTTGATGTTCTTTCTCTTGTTATTCTTCCTTTGTCTCCAGAAAGGATTGAATCCATCTTCTTCTACATCTCCAGAGGCATTCTTCTTAGGATCTTCAGTACAGGATTTTTCTTCCTTTGTTTCAGATTTTCCTTCTGCTTTAAAGTTATCATATAAGTTTGCAGATGCACTGGTGATAGGAATTTTCCCCTTTTCAAAACCAAGACCATATTTTTCTTTTGATGGCTTTTGAGAGTTGGTCAATTCATCAAGAATCTCAGAACCTCCTTTCATTTTTAACCCCTTGTCAATTTGTTCTTTTGCTTTTTCCAGTTCTTTTCTCAGAGTGACAACTTCTTCCTCAAGTTTTGAACATTCAACAACTTTCTCATTGAGGTTGATATTTAAGCAATCTTCAATCCTCTTGCCTTCTTCAACCATGACCTTCAAACCAGAGATCATATCTTCTGCCTCTTTGAGTTTAATGTCACATACTTTATCTCCTTCTATTTGAGGTTTTAGTTTGCCAATTTCTTCTTTTGATTCTTTAGCTTGTGTCTTCAATTTCACAATTGTCTCCTTTGATTTTCCAAGCATGGCCTCATATTCCAGATTTAGTTCTCTTGCTTCATCTAGATCTTCAAGAGTTGATTGGAGTTCTCCTTCAAGGTTAACTTCATCTAGTTTGAGGTCGCAACCTTTAGGTTACATTGCTTCTAGATCTAGTTCTAGAGTAAACGCATCATTAGACATTGCTTCAGATTACATGTGTTCAAGTGCAGGTCTGTTGGGAAAAGGGTGTTGTTCACCTTGCATAACATTAATTCATTTAATTATGTAAAATAAATATTCTTTTGTGGTGCATCTTAATTGATGTGTTTAGCCACATTAAATATTTATTTGGTATCACTTGTAAAAGTTGTATTTAACATTGGGAGACACAAGGCAAATATTTATTATTTGTGCAAAATAATTAATTTTGGGGTCAATGGTTTTGTGCTCATGGTTTTGAGTCACATTATTTTTATTCAATACCACAAGTTGTATTTGTGTGAGCTTGAGTGTATAAAAGCAAGCACAAGGTTAGTGGTTACTGTTGGCTCTAATTTTATAGGTTGTGTGAGAGGCTATCATTGTATTGAGTTTTCTCTTGTGAGTGTATATTGTAAAGCATGGCATGGGATGTGTGGATTCATGCTTGGATACATTGAAGATGCATTAGAGGAGCTTGATGTTTTAGAGGTGTTCATGGAGAGTATATAAGTGTATTGTAATTTCTTATTGTTGAATAATACATTGAGTATGGATGCTTTTGGAGGCTAGGGTTTTTCCCTCAATGAGGGTTTTCCCAAGGTATATCTTGTGTTATCTTGTTGATTGTCTATTGATCTTTGCATTATGGTAAATCTGTAAGATTGTATGCATCATTATCTCCTTTGGGTTACGTGGAATTGGTTTGATCTACCTGTAAATTCCTAACAAGTGGTATAAGAGCATTAAGTCTTTTCATGGCTTGCATGTACTTGCATGCTGCTTGTATGTGCTTGCATGTGATGTATTTATACAAGTATGGTTCTGGATGTTTTCCTCCATCTTAAGAATCGTTGGAAGGAATTATGGGTTGTAGTAGATCTTCTTGTGTGTTAACATTATTTTACAGATCTATGAGATTAGTAGCCATATTATCAGAACTATGGTTTGAGTTTGTGGGGTTTCACAGATTCATGTTTTGGTATAACCCTTATTTGTGTAGATCTGGTGTAAAGCTAAATCCATGACAATGCAAGAAAGATTTTGGATAAATACAGGAAATGAAGGTTTTGTGCAGGTTTTTGTTTGCAGATCTGAGGGCTTTGGGGTTGCAGATTTGTGGTGATTTTTTCTAGATCTGGGTTTATAAATTTGAGTTGGAAAAATGGTTTCTTAAATGTGCTTCTTGAGGATTTTGAGGGGGGATTTTTCACAAATGACCTCATGTGCAAAAATGGACCTCACCGTTGGATTTAGGAGGCCCGAGAGATAAAGATTGATATAAAATTTGACCTATTTAGGTCACTAGAGAAAAAAGAAAATTTTTTAAGCCCCCCTAGGTTAACTGTACCGTCACACAGATCTGCAGGTACAGAAAAACAAATATTAATTTTCCTGCATGAATTTTCTTTCTATAGTTTGAAAATAAAAATAAAAATATTTTGCATGTAAAAACTATAGTTTGAAAAATAAATAATAAAAAAAGCAAGTTTAAAAAAAATTGCATGTTAAAGTTTTTTTTAAAAAATTAATATATTACATGGGGGGTCCGCAGACCCCCGTACATGCAGAGGATACTGGGGTGTACCGCTAGTCAGAGCCGGTTAGCCCCTTGTCGGCCGCCGATCGGCAGGTGACCGGACCGGCAGGCCTCACGGCCCCTGGTCCCAGCTCCTGGCCGGTTCGGCATGCCAGACTCCTAGCCGGCAATGTGGCCGCCGATGGACAACCCTACAACAACCCATGTGGGCTTTAAAACCCCAAAAAAAAAACATTTTAAATTGTTTTTTAAACTTTTTTCGAGTCTGCCTCCCATGTTCTTCAAAAATTTGAAACAAATCAGATTTAAACAATTTTTAAAGTCCGCTGTACACCCTACCACGCCACGTCAACACCCAGTCAACACAAAGTTATGTTGATGTCACCAGAGGAAAGTGACGACATCAATAGAGGATAGTGATGATGTCAGCGGTACGGATAGGTCCCCATGGGACCCCTTTTAGCGCTCATAGGACATTTTTCTTCCTGGAGGCATAACTTTCGTCCACGGTATCAGATTTTCGACTTCTTATAGGCATCAGAAAGCTCTCTCCGAGAAATATGTAGTGATGTAAGTTTGGTTGTCAGATTTTTTTGTTTGTATTAGAATTTGGTGCCTGAAGCCAGGCATTGCTCTGGGACAACTTTATGCTCATAACTTTTGCATGTGGAATCGGATTTTCGAGTTCGGATAGGCGTTGGAGAGATATTGTTGTGTACTACAGATTGGATCATGCAGATTTTTAGTTTGGTTTGTAGACAGAGTTTGGTACTTGTTTGATCACTTGTGGGAGCCAGAGATTCAGGGTGCGTTTGTGAGTGCATTTAGATGGATTTTTGGGCACAAACTCATGGGAGTGGATGTTTCTATATGACCATCAGTATGGTATAGCAGGTTTTTAGATTTGGTACTTCTAGTTAAAGGTTTACAAGTGTTTTCAGAGTTTGGGCTTTGATGGAGACAAGTACAGAAGTTGTCTTCTAGTTTGAGGACATGATTGATACATGTGTGAGACTTGGAGTCTCGTTTCAATGGGAGTTGAGTACAAGTATAGAATTGATGATGATTATGGTGTCATGGATATGCAGGAACACTTTTGCATTGGCATGACATGATCATGTATGTGGTTGACATGTATGGGCTATGATGTTTGATTCATGATTATAGGTGGTGTTGTGGTGTAGTTTTAGGGGATTGTTCTTATCTCCTGGATGCTTGGTATTTCCTTGACTATGGTTACTTGTGTTGTGGACTTGTTTGGCAAATCAAATCTAGCATTGATTTGGTGTTTGAGTCCCAATAGTTGGCCTTGCCCGTGGTCATTTATGCATTGGTATGTTGCATTGAGATGAGAGGATGGATGATTAGAGTGCTTGGATAGTCAGTTATTGGGACTTATAGCATGTTTATCACAATGTCATGGATAGCTTGGATACATGACTTTATGTGAGCTTTTGACAGTGATTGTTTTATTTTCTTAGTTTGGAGATCATGGTATTACTTTACCTTTTGGGAGTTGTTGATGTTACAATAGGATTCCTTGATTGTGTTGGGGTCATGGATGATCTTCATTTAGGAGATGGTTACTTTGTTGCCATGTATAGCTCGGTGTCACGATTCAGTGGGAGCTTTGCAGTAATATGGATTCATCAATAGTGATGGATGATCTTCTGTAGTGGATGTTGGTGTCATGGAGGAGCTCTTGGTAGTGAGAGTTCTTTGACATTTTGAGTTCTATTGATAGAAGATGGTTATCTTCATGTGTTTGAAGATGTTGACATCTTGGTTTACCATGGAGAACTCTTGGAGTCTTTGTTTGAGGTGTCAGTTTATGAATTGTTAGTTTTGACATGGTGATCCTTGATTTAGAGGTGTTGGTATTGTGTATTAGTTTTCTCTGGATACTAGTTTGAGTATTGGCATGATACATGATCTCTTGAGATACGATGTGTGCATTAGTGCATGTGATCTCCTTGGAGGAGATGTTAGATCATGTTGTCATGATTGGGTTCCTGATTCTGCAGTAGGAGCATTGACAGTGATCTTGTATGGTTCTCTTGGTATTGAGTACATTGATGATGTGCTTGGGAGCTTCGTGATAGTGCAATGTTGCATTTGGAGTTTAGCATGGATTAATCATGGAGGCACTCTTTGATACTTGGAGACTTAGGTGAGGCTGAAGTTCTCTTTGGATTAGAGACACTTGTTGAGACGGTTAATCATTCAAGGTTTCAACAAATAGACCGAGGAGCCTACACCTGGATATGGACGTGAGTTCATTTTGACCTAGAGGAGACTGTTCTTGGAGAGAGTCATTGTGGCGTGTTGTATCCTAGAGGAGCATTCTCATTCCCCACTCTTGGTCTACTCAGCGGTTTATCATCTATAAGGTATTGCCCATCCTTTTAGATGCATTTTGCTTTATGTTATATCTTCTCATGGTTATGGATCTTGAGCTATGGTTATTGGTTCTGGAGGGTTCGTTTGAGGGATGTTAGCATGGTTATCTCTTTGTTCATATGGTTTGATTTATGATGTTCATTATGAGGAGTTTAGGAGATGTGATTGGGCTTATTCCTGGTTATGGAATGATTATGAGTTTGATCTTCCTTGGCTAGAGAGACTTACACCCATGTTGGTTACATGATATATATGTTCATTTGATCTATGGGATTGAATGATTGGGTGTTGTTAAGGCTCTTCATTTGGAGTTGTAGAGGAGATCATACTTGACACAACTTTGCACTTTGAAGTATTGGTAGGACATTATGATTTACAAGTTTACTCTCTTTGTCTTATGGCTACTTCCTAGAGGATCATGTTTATATGGTTGGACTTGGGATAGTTATGGTGACATGTTGTGAGAGAGTATGCAATGATTTATCTTGCATGTGTGGATCATTGTGATTGTTCTTGATACTACATTGGCTTGTTGTTTAGCCACACCTTGGTTTGAGTGTTGATTGGTAGACTTGGTATGCCTTGGATCTATTTTCAGATTTGACATTACTCATGCAATGGGAGCTCCTGGATGTATGTGTTCTTCATTGACAGGTTTTATACATGGAGCTTATTATAGTAGTATATGGGTTTGATATGTTGTTGGCATAAGTTTACTGATGTTATTGATACCTATGATGTATGGATGATTGGATGTATTAGCATATGTTGTGGTATTTCCAGTCATGTGGGTTTTTACCTTTGATAGCTACTTGGAGCTTTTTTTATCACTTGGATTTGATGCTAGTGTTATTTGGATTGGTACATATTCACCTTGGCATGTTCCTTTTTTTCATAAGTGGCATGTTGGAGGATGAGAGGAATTCTTGCTTGAGATGGTGGTTAATTTGATTTTATTGCAGGTATCTTGATTGAGCATAGGAGCATGTTGGAGATTCATGTGGTTTCATGTTTGCCTATGTTGATGTATTTCATTGATTGACCCTTATGCAATGTACACAACAAGTGGGATAATGTTGGGAAAAAGGTGTTGTTCACCTTGCATAACATTAATTCATTCAATTATGTAAAATAAATATTCTTTTGTGGTGCATCTTAATTGATGTGTTTAGCCACATTAAATATTTATTTGGCATTAAAAGTTGTATTTAACATTGGGAGACATAAGGCAAATATTTATTATTTGTGCAAAATAATTAATTTTGGGGTCAATTGTTTTGTGCTCATGGTTTTGAGTCACATTGTTTTTATCCAATACCACAAGTTGTATTTGTGTGAGCTTGAGTGTATAAAAGCAAGCACAAGGTTAGTGGTTAGTGTCGGCTCTTGTTTTACAGGTTGTGTGAGAGGCTATCATTGTATTGAGTTTTCTCTTGTGAGTGCATATTGTAAAGCATGACATGGGATGTGTGGATTCATGCTTGGATACATGGAGGATGCATTATAGGAGCTTGATGTTTCAAAGTGTTCATGGAGACTCTGTGAGTGTATTGTAATTTCTTATTGTTGAATAATACATTGAGTATGGATGCTTTTAGAGGCTGGGTTTTTTTCCCTCAATGAGGGTTTTCCCAGGGTATATATTGTGTTATCTTGTTGATTGTCTATTGATCTTTGCATTATGGTAAATCTGTAAGATTGTATGCATCATTATCTCCTTTGGGTTATGTGGAATTGGTTTGATCTACCTGTAAATTTCTAACAGGATCTACCTCAGCTGTTAGGCTTTTCAAAGGTACTTGGCTCTGATACCAATTATTGAACACATCTAGAGACTGAGAGGGGGGAGAGTGAATCAGTATATGATTAAACTTTAAATCAATTCCATTTACAACATAACCATTAAATCATTTTTACCAAAAGATGAAGAATAAAAATTAAAACATGCACCACATAAAGACACCAATATTTTTATGTGGAAAACCCAATGAGGGAAAAACCATGGTGAGGATTAACTCACAATATAATAATATCACTACTATAAAATATTACAACTTTGTTTTAGGGCTACAACCCAAGGAAACTACTACTCCCTATTGGACTTGAAAACTAAGGCTACAACCTTAGGCAAGATACAAGGTCCTGCTGAGGAGACACACTGTCTGATAACAGGATACATGAAGATTACAATAAAAATAGGAACTTGAACTATTGTAAAAAAAGCATCTGACTTATGTTGATGCTGCAATCCTTATTTTCTACACAATCACTCCATCATTCTGACTTTGCACACTTCATCCTTGATATTCATCTCTCTCATTCACACACTTCACAAATGACTTTGTTCTTCTATATATACCCTCCGCAACAACTCAAATCCTTAATTAGGTCAGCACCAAAAATACCTTTATATGAAACATGTAATACTGTATGGGTTAGCTTAGAACAAATACATTTTGAGTTGCCAATCACTTCACATTACGTAATAGGATCAAATACATCATAACACATATTTCAACCCCAAATCAATTGATCAGGATCAACCGCACATGAAATAAACCAGACTGTCGGCCTGAACACCAACAACACTTCTAACTATCCATCTTTGCATCACCGATGAGACACCAAAAACATCATGCAGACCAAGATATGAGCAATGTATCTTATCAACACTATCCTTACACCATTCACCTGAAATATCTAATCATTATGTGCATTCGCAACAGAAGAAACATGTTGAACTAATGAAAACCAAGCATTTCGGACTAACTGTAACACATCAAAACTTAGGATATTGCATTGTGGACCACTAGGACATCTAAAAATCTTATGAATGAACTCATGAATCATTATGAATATGTCTCCAAAATGGCACAACCACATCTATCACTTTTGAAGGAAGTCAGAGACACAACTTAACTCAGTTGTACTGTAATCAACAACCATATAACTCAAACTGTCTTGAACACTTATGCCATTTGAAAACTGAACTTGTGGACCACTGAATTATTTGGTATTGCAAAGAAGTATGCATCAACCATCTCTAAGCATGTCCTCAAAACTGTATGAAGAAATGTTTACTTCTGGAGGAATGCAAAGCATTCCAACAAGTCTTCATCATTGTTTAACTCTTGTCAAAACATAGACCAAAACTCTGTCACTTATAACTTTCACTTCTAAAGGTATAATGGCTTGAAATCTTAGATATAACTCATCCATATGCCAATCAACTGATCTTCAAAACTACAAAACTAAATCTTTCTCTGCAGAGGAATGCGGACCAAAACACTATGACTCTATCTTATAATATACACTGCAAATGCCTTAGCAAAACTTTTGCAACTTATCTCTAAGTGTGGTACACTAAACTTGTGAGATATCAATGTATGGATACTAGAAACATATTAGAACAAGTGTACTCACCTTTACATCACACTTAGACATTAGGCTAATCATCATTCTTTCTCATACTTAGACAATTTTCCTTCATCTGCTAGGTCTTCCAGACTAACCTGCCTTAAACATGCTGACCTTGTGTCAAACCATCTCTCTCAAATCTTCCACTATCCACCTTAGCCTCTTCGACCTCTTATATAAAATCTCTATACAAGCCTAACCTCAAGTTGACACATATTGAGTTGACATCAATGACAACACGTATTGCGAACAAACTTTATCTCTACAGAACCCTCCTCTATGACTCGTAAACTATCTCTATTTCAAAGAATCATCAATACAATTTATGTTTCTAGTTCTCCAAAGGAACTTGAGAAGCCTAAAATTGTTGTGCATCTTTGACAAGCTGCTCCTAAGTCACCTATTATAATAGGAGGTTCTCCAAAAACACCTAGACCTCCTGGTTACATTTTCAATAATGCAAAACAAATTACTGGAAGTGCTCTTAATCAAAATGTGTTACAGCAACCTATTCATCAAGAAGTTGCTCATGCATACAACACTTGAAATAAAAAACAAAAGAAACAAATACAATTTGTTCCTTCTTCTCTTCCACCTTCTCAATATATTCTTCCTCAAACACATTGTCTTCCTACTCATAATGATACAGATTATGATCTTGTTGAGCAGCTTTGAGCTAATCCAGAAAAGATCTCTCTATGGGAGTTGATATAAACATCACCTACATACCATAGAATGCTCCAGGAAGCTTTACAAAAAGGTGATTGTCCCATCTGCTGTTCATCCGAATGATGTAGCAACTTTATTAGATTATATGCATGTGAATAAATAGGACATTATATTTCAACAACATGAATTACCTCCCATAGAAGTTTGAAACTAAAATGAGCCTCTTATGATATTGTAATGTCAGAAAATGTCCCCTCGGGGGCTTTTCCCTCATAAGGTTTAGCTCCCGGGTCTTTAGTATGCATTTAGGACATCTTAGTTCATATTTTGGCATTCCGATGGAATGAGACCTAGGTTCCATGGCAAATTGGACCCAGGTGGAGCCCTTGAGCTATACCCTACCCAAAATAGGGGGGAGGACTTGGGCGCCCGCGCCCTAGTCCTGCCCTATTTTGGGGCAGCCCTAATTTTTGGGTGTCAGTTGATGACCGTTACTTGGTCCTTTTGTCGACACGGTAAGTTTTGATTTTTAAAATCTTGACGGGAGTGCTTGTAGTTGCATATATAAGCATGCTTAGGCATTCATTTGTAAACTAGATTTCAATTAGATGATCATTGTCAACTTTAGACATTCTCAAGGTGATTCAAGGCTTTCATTGTATTGCAAGAGTAGAATTGTGTGTTTTGTGTGTTGATATTTACAGATTTGAGCATCAATTTCCTCATGGCATGAAGAGCATCTTCCTCCCATGAGAGATTCACTACAAGGTAACATAATATTGTGTTTTCATCATTGATTCCTTTGGTTTTTGCCTTTGCCTCACAAGAGATGCACTCTTTTATCTGACAACGGTGTTCGGAGACTTAAATGTCCTCTGGGGCTTGACTGAGGCAAGCCTTTAAACACCACAACCCCCAAACCAAGTCTTGTGATTGCAGGTTATAGGTGTCGCATTTGGAAAAAGTGGAGTTGCAGGAAGGATTGGTAGGCATCAAGGACTCAGGATCTAAAGAAAAGAAGGACACAGGAGCACTTCCAGGACTTGGGTGCTCGCTTTAGTGTCCTCTGCATCTGAGTTTTAGGAAATAGAAGTTACAGGGATGATCAGTGTCGAAAGGAGGTCTGGATCCAGCAAAGAAACTGGCACCTTGGACTTGGGCACCCGCTCCAGTGTCCCCGATTGTTCCACTTCGGAACCTCAAAAACATGTTTCTGTAATTTGGTATTTTACTCCTGTCTGCAAGAGCTTTTTCCGTCATTCGTTAATTTGTTGTCGTATTTGCATAATTAGGGTTTTAATGGTTAATTGGGCATAAGAGAAGGAAAATTAATAATTAAATTCCCTAATCCAAGTTTCCCTACATCTGCAAGTGACCTAGGATATGATAGTGCTCATCACTCGACCCTAGATCCTTGAATGTAAGGTGGAAAGAAGGATTTAAACATCTAAAGTTTAGAGCATTAACAAATCCAATTTTCCCCTAAATAGATATTTGTCTTCATTTATAAAAAAAAAGAGTTAGACGTACCATGATTGATGGTGGATTAGGTATTAATGTCTGTGGCATAGACTTGTTACATAAAATCAATGCTGATACCTCTCTTATTAAACTAGATAAACTCAACATTCATGGCTTTGATAATGTTGGTAGACAATCATTGGGTACCATCACCTTACCTCTTAGGGTTGGTCATGTGACTTTGCCTACCCTTATCCATGTCATGCCTAATTCTCTTTCATATAATCTTCTTCTTGGTAGACCTTGGATTCATGCTATGGGGGTAGTCCTGTCTACCCTTCATCGATCAATAATGTTTGTTTACAACGTTTAGCTCTATAAATTTGAAGTTGACCCAACTTTGGACAGTTATTTACAAACTAAGGCTAAAACCAATCACATTTCAAATCCTTTTCTCCTTTTTCTAAGACTAATTATTCTCCCTCTACTAAGGAGGTTATAGTAGAAGAATCTAATTCACCTTCACTCTTTGGTGATGATTGGGGTCTATTAGACTTTACACCTACCTTTTTGGTGGAGTTTAAAGTCTCACCTTCAATGCTAAAGAGTCCTAAGGTGGCTTCAATCTCTACTCTTGTATCACCTAAAAATTCTTTAAAAAGCAATAATGATAACACTTATTCTTATACTACTGAATATGAGAGCTATGGGTTGCCTCTTTCCTCCTCGGAAATGACATCTATTTATGGTCGAGGGTTTCAAATCCTCTCTCAATGTGGATACAACGATAATGGTTGTGGTATAAAGGAGCAAGGTATTAAAGTCCCTTTGGAGGCTAATGCGCATTACTCTTCATTTGGACTTGGATACCGTCCTTTAGGGCCCACCAAAGCTACTTGTCATTCTAATCTAAATATTAACACAATCTCATCATCTTTACTTAAATGGGTATATCCATAATTGATTGATACATATTCTGATCTTCAAGATATCCCCTTGGATACTTTTTTGACATACAAAGCTTTGGTTGAATTCTTAGGCACTTATGATCACTTGCTTCGTCATCATCATGATCGTGACCTTCCCTATTGTTTAAATGTGGAAGCATACTTTGGGAAGGACACTTGTTTATCTGATGATACCTTGGCATCTCATGAGTCACCTATAGAATCCCTTCATCCTCCTGACATTCAAGACTGTAGTACTCTCATTATTGGGAAAACTATTGATGTCTTGATGGATAAGGATGACCCCAAAAAAGTCATCCCTATTGCGAATTGTTTAGACACAGAAGAAAAACATGAAATCACATATCTTTTACATGAATATCTTGATTTCTTTGCTTGGACATACTTTGATATGCCTGACATTGCTCCTCAGGTGGTAACACATAATATTGTCATACATCATGATGCTAAATTGGTTAAACAAAAGACACGCAAGATGAATCCTAAGGTTGCATTATTGGTCAAACCTGAGATAGAGTAGCTTTTACAAGCAAGCTTTATCCGCCCTATTGACTACTCGCCTTAGATCTCAAATATTGTGGTTGTCGCTAAATCCAATAACCGTATTCGAATGTGCAATAATTTTTGAGATTTGAATAAAGCATCTTTGAAGGATGATTTTGTTCTTTCTAATATTGATATGATTGTCAATTCTACTGTTGGCCATGCCTTACTTTCCTTTATGGATGATTTCTCTGATTATAATGAAATATTCATCAATGTTCAAGATCAATAGAAAACAACTTTTATAACTCATCGGGGAACATTTTATTGGGTTGTCATGCCGTCTAGAGTAAAGAACGCTGGTGTGACTTATCAACATGCTGTGACACTTATCTTTCAGGATTTCATGCATAACGTCTTAGAGGATTATGTCAATGATATTCTGGCCAAATCCCTTTTGCGCTAGGATCACGTCAAAATTCTCTGTCAAATGTTTGAATGCATACAAAAATAGAACATGTGCTTGAATCCTCATAAATGCATCTTTGGCGTTGATAGTGATAAGCTATTAGGATTCATTGTTTCACATCATGGTATTGAAGTAGACACAAAAAAGATTGACGCTATTGTTAGCATGCCATTCCCTAAGAATGTTACACAGCTTCATAGTTTACAAGGAAAGATTGAGGCTATTCATTGATTTGTTTCACAACTCGTGGATCAGACTCTTCTTTTCACATAATTGCTTAAGAAAGAATCTACCTTTAAATGGGATAGTGATTTCCAGAAAGCTTTCGATGATCTCAAAAGATACCTTGCCAATCCGCCTATTTTACAATCGACTGTCTTTGGACGACCGTTCATTCTTTACACATTGGCATCTCCTAATGCTCTCATAGCTTTGTTAGCACAACATGATGATGATGACAAAGAATGTGTTGTGTATTACATTAGTTGAACTTTGCTCGATTATGAAATGCGATGCACTACGATAGAAAGACAATGCCTAGCTCTTGTTTTTGCAACACAAAAACTAAGACATTATCTCTTGAACGCTAAAATTAACGTAATTGTAAAATTTGACCCTTTAAAGCATCTATTTTCCAAAATAGATATTTCAGGATGCTTAGCAAAGTGGGTTATGTTGTTAATGGAAATTTGACCTTAAATTTATCTCCCAAAAGACAATTACATGACAAGTTTTGACCAACCACTTAGCAGAAGCTCCTTCACCATTCGCTTTCCCGAATCAAGAATATTTTCCCAATGATCAAATCCTCCTCTTGGAAGTTGATAGTAAGTGGAAATTATTCTTTGATGGTTCTAGATGTTGAACTGGCTCTAGTGCTGGTATCATACTAGTACCTCCTTCAGGTAAGTCGATTCCTCTATCTTACAGTCTCATTTTTCTACATGTACCAACAACATTACAGAGTACAAAGCCCTTATTGTTGGCTTGCGTGTTGCTTTGTCTCTTAACATTAAACACATTTATATATTTAGCGATTCTCAATTGATCATAAGACAAGTCACTGATCTTATCAGGCAAAGCAAGATAAGTTATCTAGGTACCAAGACTTGACCTTATCTTTATTAAAGAATTTCTCATCCTACACAATTGACACAATTCCACGAAAAGACAAATGACATGTGGATGCGATGGTAAGCACCACTTCCCTCCTATCCTTCGGTGGTTCTAAAGGGGATTATAAATTCACTATCCATAATGTCACAATACCTTCAATATCACTTGAAATCACCTTTTGTGATAACATAGAATCAAGAGAATTGGTACTCCTATATATTCCAATATTTTTGTGATGGTACCTTTCCTGATCTGACATCCAGAAGTGCTTGATTTTGCATACGCAAACTCGCTACGTTTTACATCATCTTATCAAATATTCTATATTGACAAAGTTATGAAGGTCCCCTCCTTCGTTGCCTTAATAATTCTGAGATCCTGAAATTGTCCCGGAGGAGGCACATTTAGGTGCTTGCAAAGGACATTTTGGTGGAAGATCTCTTGTTTAAACATTACTTTGAATGGGTTCCTATTGGCAAGATATGGAACAAGATTCCTTTGCCTTTGTCAAAAAGCGCCCGCATTGCCAACAACATAGTAATCTCATTTGAGCTCCTACTCAGGATCTTCATGCTCAAGTTTCACCTTGGCCATTTTCCGTGTGGTGCTTGCATCTTATTGGAAAGATTTCTCCTTCTTCCTCTCAGGGACATTCTTTCATCATCACAGCTACATATTACTTTATGAAATGGGTCAAAGTGATTCCTCTCTGATCCATGACTGCTGAAGTAATCTATCATTTCATTCATGACAACATAATCTCCTGATTTGGTATTCTTTCCACTTTGGTTTCTGATAATGGTCCCTCATTTACGAACAAATATGTGAATAATTTTATCAAAAGATATCATATTCAACATCTCTTCTCTATGTCGTATTATCCTCAATCAAATGGACAAGTGGAAGCTTCTAACAAAGTAATTGGACAAATTATTTAAAAAATTGTTAACAAACATCAAAAAGTTTGGCACACTCAATTATCATACGCATTATGGGCTTATCAAACACGTGTTTGTATGGATACAGGAACTACCCTGTACAACCTTGTATATGGCACTGATGTGATTATGCCTTTGGAGTTAGAAATTCCTTCATTGATAATTTCTCTTAGGGGCATCCTCGACAAGGATATTCAAAGGGAACTATGGTATCAACAACTTGAGATGCTTGATGAACAACATAAAAACACTCCCGAACATCTTCAAGCTCATCAAAAATCTATGCAACGCTGGTACAATTCACACATTATTAATGTTCATTCAAAATTGGAGATTTGGTACTCTATGAAAATCAACGTAATGTTAATGCACCTCCTAGTGAAAAAGGGAAGTTTAGCCCAAACTGGCTAGGACCTTACATCATCATTGAATCCTTCAGGTTGGGTGCATATAGACTAGCCGATGAACAAGGTACGCCTCTTAAAGATCCTATTAATGCTAATCATTTGCATATATATTATGCTTAAATTTAATTTTTCATTTGTATGCTATCATTTTATTCATAAAAGCAAATGTTTGGTAGATAGTAAATTTAAATTTCCTATTTCATTATGTGCTTTAGTCTTAACAAAATATGTAGTTTATCTTGATGTCTTTAGAGTAGTTTTCTTAGTTTAGAGAATTACTTAGTTATTAGCATACAAATTGATAGATGTGCATCATGTTCAATAATCGTTGTCGAATCTAATCTAACAATGTTAAAACATTGTTTCATGAGATCACAACTGAATTATTTCATCATGTGTGTACATATTGTTAAAACCTAATTAAGCATACATATGTGTGTTTCATTAGAGCATGTATCATTTAAATCATTGTTGCATTTGTTAAACAATTACGGTTGTTTACACAAATCACTTTTAGCATTTAATTTGGCATACATGTATAAAATAAATCTAGATCTTTGTTGCATTTACTTTATAAGTAGATCACAAATGACATCTAGAGTAAACACACTAAATCATGAATCAAAGCTATATATAAATCACAAGAGTTTAAGTACATAAGTTCACCACTACATCAAAATGTGGTAAATCCAATCATAATACAATAAATGCCATTACTGTGCTGGACCGTGATACCCAGATCCCTCGAGACCTGGAGGTCCCTTAGTGACATTGATGCCTGCCTATGTGAAGTTGTAGACCATGAGTGACTCCTAGAGATTCTCCACACTTGTAAGCTCTTAAGTGTACCTATGAGCTCCCCACCTCCTCCCTAGCTTCTCTGTATTCCCGTTGGAGTTGATCTCTCTCAACTCGTAGTCGGTCCACCTCAGCCTGTACATAACTCAGTAGACTGCACTTAGTACTTGATGTCTCCACGACTCTATGTTGATCTAGATAAGTTTGGAGAACATATGCTCTCTGAACCACCTAATATCGCTTGGCTACTAGCTTAACTCTCACAATCGTTAGTTGATCTCTCTTAAGTACTAGTTGATCTCACTTAACCCATCTTGCCTCGTACGTTGCTCTAAGTTGCGCTATAGGATCAAATAACTCTGTATGCCAACCACCTCATGTGGTGGCCTATAACAGGTCTATAGTGGATGTTGTGTCAACTCAGTGGGTATCATCATTGCTATGACCCAACTCATAAAGTCGCACCATGCACTGGAACCAACTGTAGAGTGTACAAGTAATCATCATATTAGCATCCCAATCAAATCAACATTGTGCATCTTAAACTAATAATATCAAAATATAATCATCACCTGGATCACCCTCCTACCATGATGGATCATGTGATATAGCGACTGTGCTAGTATCCATGGTCATCCCAACCATTGGGGGCATCATTGTGACACCACCACTTGACTCCCTGCACTCGAAGTGACATTGTGCCACTCTGGCTACGCATTGTGGTCGTAGACTATGAGCTCAGGCCTCGAGCCCCTCCTTGTCGACATCTACACCATCCACTGGGTGGCATCGTCTACCTCTCCTCATCAACTTAGGGGGATCCTCCTCCTCATCATCACTATCGCTCTCTCCCTCTCCCTCCTCTGAATCCTCTCGTCACTCAACCCAGGGTCTGGGATCGCCATCAAGATAATCGTTGGGGGAGATAAAAGTTGGTTGTGTTGTCTCCCACCACGCTGTATATGCTGGAGTCACTCTTACATCATCAACCTCAGTGACAGGATCATCATCCTCTATATCATCATCAGGATCACTCAACACCACATTTGCGATGGTGAGTCGTGCCCTATCCTAAGGCTGCACACCGTAACGTGATGACCTCACATAGAACAACTGTGTGGCAGGAACCTCCTACACGCGTCTGAACTACCTCATCACCCTGTCATAGTAGAAGGATACTACGATGCAATCTCGGTGACCAGTCAATAACTGATCCCTCTACATCCTCGCTAGCTGCCTCCTCTGACCCATCCATAGCCTACATTACTTGTATGGTCTCCACGTGATGGCCTCTGGCTACATCTTGTCAATTGCAATCCTCCAGAATAGTACATCTCCATGTCTCCACGGTCCTCTCAGCTCATAGGCATGTGTTAGTGGGTTGGTCCTGATAGTCTCTATTAGATAACCCAACGGCCTCGTGCATGTAATGTGCTTAAATGCCCACACCTGTAGGAGCATGCATATCATCAAGCTATGTGACTCGTGATAAACATAGCGACCCAAATCATAGTACAAGTGAACAAGCATACTCCATCCCCAGGAGTATAATGTCCTCTGCTCCTCCATCAATCTAATGGTACGATCCAGGCCCCCATGTAAGTCAGTGCCTCGCCCACTCAGTGTAACAACAAGTGCAACAGTAGTGATCATGATGCGATGGATGGTCGGTATAATAGCCACACCTTTCTCTAAGTATCTGATATCGATGTGTCCTCGAGAGCTCAATGGTACTGTGTGTCCAAGACAATATAGCTAGCTCGCTCGAGTGTAGTCCATGGATCTCTTCTCTACGACCTTAACTATCTGGCCATGCATAGATAATCATAGTATCCTATACGCATCCTCCAAGGTAACTGTCATCTCCCCTATCGAAATATGAAATGTGGATGTATCTGTGTTCCACCGCTCCACCAATGCCATCAACATAGAACAGTGGTATGTCATCATAGGCATAGTGTACACCACAACAGTCCAACATCTCGCAGATGTCCCATCTCTACATCTGAAAGTGTGCTTGATCAACTACGTAACAATGTGAATAGATGACCACCAGCATGGTCTTGCATACCTGGGAGATCCTATAGCAGAAAAGGCAAAATATCAAACCTTGAGCATATTTACTTCATCAACAAAATTCAAAAATCAAAACTAGCCTGGTCTTGGGACCTGGGCTCTCGGAAGGGTCTGGGGCATCAGGGAGGACCTAGGTGTCCAACAGGGTCTAGGGCACCCCAAAAGGATAATGGCACCTCGGGGACCATCGAAAAGTGTCCTCGGGCACATTCCTACCTCAAAATTCAAAAATAACATTAAATTAATCATTTGCAAGAGGGGCAACAACCTATCTTGTGCTCGTCAAGTCCCTGCGCCACTTGACTCTGTAGCACCTCCAACCTTGATGGTCGATATAGCCTTCGGCTCAACATGTTGGCTCTCCTCCTCGCTCCTCCTCAAAAACTAAAAATGACAATGGAACGGTAAAATTTGAGAACTACTTTACTATTAATAGTAAAAAGTAGAACTCCTGATTACTATCTAGGGTCAAAAATTCACTTTTCTCTAGACATCTCTTCATCTGAACATCGATAACTCGAGCTAAGGAGCTCGGATTCAAATGTCATTTATTGCATTGGAATCTTGGTTCTGCCATCTTCACAACCATATGCTTTGTGTCTCAGTGTTTTTTGTTAGAATGACCCTACCAAAGCATATTCATCAACCTACTCTCTCTAGAAAGTCAAAGTGGAAAGATCGCTGCCCTGTTTCTACATCCTGAAGTAGCAAGCAGAAACAAGAGGCATATATCTACCCACAAATTTTGCTCTCGTAACCTTTCTCCTTTAGAGTTTTTCAGACCAACACATGCATCTGTCAGTTGTCGGTTTATCTTATCTAATGCTGTGGTTTGTAGGATCACAAACTGGTGGCTTCACCCTCTTGTTTAACGACGATCTACGTCCTCTACAGTATCCTTTTTTATATCCTTTTTGCAATATGCCTTTACTTTCCCATCCTTTAGCTTGCATATGCATGTAGTGTTATATGACCACTAAAGTGGGGGCTAAATGTTGAGTAGTAAATTATGTACACTTGTGTGTAGGCACAATTTCACTATGTTTAGCTCCTCCCTTTTGGTAGTCTCAAGCCTAGTCTATTTTTAGGTCCATCCTTAAAACCCTATTTTAACCTCATTTATAGAATAAGTCATAATCCTAATTAAAATTTTGTCATGACCTCGAGAGATAAATGAAGATTCGGAGTTAGCCTCGCATTTAGAGCAAACTTGGGCCTTGAAATGACTTTGGGCCTAGGGCGCCCGAGTGCCCTGGTCCCTTCCATGTTTCGGGGGATAATTTTAAGTTACAAGTTTGCTTAATGTTGCTTAGGCCGACCTTTAATCCAAATTTGATTTTGTGCGTGTTATGTCAGCATTTGAATTTGAATTACTCTCTTTATATAAGCTTTGTATAAAGGTAAGTGAGTTGAATCATTTTGAAAGGAGATTTTTTGGAAGTGCTCTTGATGTGAACAAGCTCTCTATTGCTATTACTCTCTACGTTATTGTTTATTGTAGGTTTTGATCGAGTGGAGATCTACTTTGCTCTTGGAAAGATTTGAATGAAGGCTAGGACATGAGATCTTGAGTCTATCTCATGAGCTCTTAGGTTGGAACACTTTGCATGATTGGGAGAAGGATTGGAACCACCAACTTGTGTTTGGCTTGAGTACCCTCCTAGGGTATGGTTGCATCACCTTCTTATTCTACAGATCTTCCATAAATTTTAGTCCTTGAGGTGAAGTTGTTAGTTCCCTTGAGTGGATCATCATTTACATCTTCCCTCTCTATTTGGTTGAGTCATATAGGGCCAGGGTTTGATATTATTTGGTTAGATCTTGCATGTTATTGCTCACACATAGGTTTTCTGAGCACACACAACATTTGGATTTAATCTTGGCTATCCATGAGGTAGGAATACTGAAATGGGGGCTTGATTAAGGCAAGATCCTATATAGACACAACACTTTTACTCTTCTTTCTTGTGTATAGATCTGACAAATAGGTTTCAGAAGGTGCCAGGATGGAAGACTAAAGAACTTGCAGGTATAGAACTGACAAAAGTAGCAGTTTTTGGAAACCCTAAAAGAGGCCCAAGGCGCTAGAGCGCCCTGATCCTGTGACTTTCTGTCATCTAGTCCAGGTTTTGAACAATTTTCTTACCCTTGCTATTCCATTTTCTACTTTGATTTTATCTCTGATAGTCGTTTGTAGCTTGATTTGGTTTAATTTAAGCTTGGGATTTTATGCCCTAGTTAGATTGGTTGGATTTGGTTTGACACTCATCTATACAACAAAGAGGCAGAACCCCTGTAGCTTAAGCTCTCCCTCAAGGGTAGAAGCTAAGATCGGTTTGTGTCTCAATGTTTTGTAGAAGAGGTTTTGACCTAGTTTAACTCCTAAGGCTAGATCTCTCTTTTCTACATAACACATGATAACAAATGATAACAAGAACTATATTGAACTATTACTCAGAAAAGATTAACATAGTCTACTTACAACTGATTATCCACATACTTTTGCTTACTTTCACTAACTCCTACTTAAAATTTAACAAGCTTATGTATTCTAGGAAGCTTTGCTAATTTCCCTATGAAATTCCTAAATTAACTCGACTGCTCCTACGATCTAGCCATCACACTCATGTAAATTCATGATAGTTTAGATTCCTAGTAAGACTCTTCAAAACATAACCATCTATTTGAAAATAACTTTATTACAATTAAACATTGACTTTTAACTAATTCTACCATAAAGTATGGGTAATGCATTTTATGTAGTTGCCTACATTTATCACTATGATCTCTCCTCACTTATATTTGTATAACCGGTGATCAATCCCTTGTTGACTAATATTTCCTTGTTTTTTTTAGAATAGGAATCTCACTTGTAATTTTGGAACTTGAAAAATTATTTTGCAGGACTTTCATCACCATCTGTCCATGATTGGTTATTGCTTGAATTATTCTAGAGTTAGTCTGAAATTACCTTGAGGTCAAGATATTCCATCACCATGATCTCTAGATCTAGAAGTTTGGAGCTATCTCATGGTTGCAACTCCATACTTGCTTCAATGGTGCACTCTAGAGCCACTTCAAAGGTCTAATTTTATGGAGCTACTTGGTTCTTCTTCCAAAAAGGTGCAATCTCTAGAGCTGGAATACATGCTACTATTTATATATCCAAAAATGTTCCTATGACATGAAAATTACATCTTTTGGCCAAGCAAAGAGGTTAGATAGATCAACATTTAAACAATAATGATTCATGAAAATAAACCATATATACATATCATATGTTATATTTTAAGTAAGCTATAATTCCTAAACTACTCCTAAATCCACCTTAAAGCTCAAGGTAGAGGAAGAAAAAGGAGTTACCTTTTTGTATAAAAAATGAGACATTTTAAGGTCTCATCAATTTATGTTTTGTAGAAAAAATTGTCTAGTGAAGCTCATTTCGTAAAATAATATATATTTTATGTGGTGGATCTCTGCTTGGAAACTTGTAAGTCTTGTTTATTCTAATTAAGCAAAATTTGTGATTGGGATTCAAAGTTGTAAATGGATGGTTGAAGCACCTGTTGGTGCATCTTTTTGCCCCAAATCCATCTAGGATCCCTACTCTGTGCCTTTGTTGTAGAACCCATCATTTATACCCGATTTGAGATAATTTCCATGGGTTCCCTTCATTAGGTTTCCATCTATTTGCCTTTTGAAATGCAAGGAAAAACTCTCAAAATAACTAAGTCCCAAAATTCTAAGTTTTTTCCCTGTATTTTCTACCTTTTTTGAAGTTTTAGAGTTTCAGGTTCCTATCTTCCATCATGCCATTTCTATCGGCTCTGAAATCCGCCTTAGTTCTTTATGAAATCACCTAAGTATGTTGATGTCGGAGGTCAGGCTTTGGGCCTTTTGTCTTCTTCAGAGCATGCATTAACAAGAAGGCCGGACCACCGAAGTCTGCCAAGGGTTTCAAAAATTTTCTAAGTGTTGCAGATTTTGGAGGTTGAGGTGGTGATCTTTTGTCTTCTTTTGAAGCAAGTAGAAGGGAGAGGGCTTGACGGGCAAAGTTCGATGGAGCCTTTTTCATCTAAGTGTTGTGGGTAGTGGAAGGTAGGAGTTCTCTTTTCTTCCTCCTTTCTTTTTGAAGGTGGAAGGAAGAAACGAGGCCCGACCCCCGATGACTTTTGTTTCTTCTAAGTATTTCGAGGTCGGGAGGTCCTTTACTTCTCTTCCAAAGTGAACAATGCTTGGTGAAGGCTCGATCTCTGAAACCCAATGGTTTCCCTTTGTTCCTTTCAGACTTTAGAGATTGGGGTTTCCTTCTTCATCTTTTCAAAAGTTGATTGCCTGGAGGAAGCTTGATTGGTCACTCCGACTATTTTGCTTTCCATACTCCTCCCACCACTTGAGAATGCACCAACAACCTCTGGGATCATTATTAATGCGAAATGGGTAGAAGAAATTAATTTTTTATTGCAATTGGTGGGGTTGTTGAGGGTTTTCCTATCTATTTCATTCTTAGGTCCGAGTTGTGAAGGCTATAAAGGTAGGATTGGAATTCATTCTAAGGGTTGGTCGCTGAACCAATTGTCTGGTTTTGAAATGCCTTAAGAAAGATTTTTGGGCATGAAATCATGTCGGTTTGGTTTGCAAGTGGAGGAATATATTCAACATAGTGTAGGAAGGATGTGTAAAGCAGATCTGCATGTAATGGAATGTCTCCATGGGACTTTGTAATGATTTTGGCAAATGTATAGTCATAGCTATATGTTTTCCCTTGCCACATTTCCTGGCATAATTGTAACCGGGGTTTGGAGGTGTGTGACATCATTCAAGTTAATACAAGGTTTTGTATTTGCCATTCCTTTTGTTGCATATGAATCATTGCAGTTCTTTCTTGGATTATTAAGTATGTCTATTACATGAAGGCCTATTTATGATATGTATGTGAATATATGTTTGGTTCCATTGATCCTCTGCTGCATATTTTCTTTCCTCCTTGTACTCTATGACTCAATTGCCCAATAGAGTAGGCATAGTCCATATTGGGGATGGATCAATCACCATTTCAATCAAACCCTTGTCTTGTTAGCTGTAGGAGTAGGAGTGGATTTAGTTTAGGGTTTTACATATTGTCCATGATTCAGTGCGATAACTAGGGACAAATCTAAAGTGATACAAAACTATTTTAATCATTGGTGAATCATGAACATGTATGCTTGCACTATGTATGTTGTGTATGCAAAGTTAAGCGGAGTCCGTTCAAGTAATGTAATATTGTTATGATTAGGTGCAAATGCATAGTGCAGTGATCAACTTAATTAGAGGCATGTGCATCCAATTTGTCTTGACCTAGTGACAAATTTGGGGGTGAAGTGTACATTGGGTATGGATGTGTTTGTTTTTTTGTGTTCTATTTCATGCCTCTAGGAATATCCCTCCTAGGTCTAGCTGAGCCTAAAGTATAGAGGAGCATACTCACTCTTATTAGTTGGCCAAAATTGCCCTTGACCTGTTTATAAACCTCTTTCAATCACCTTGATGACACTCCTGGCCTTGGTGATTGTGAAATGTTTTAGGGTTTTGGGTTGCAGTCATTTTAGGAACCAACATATTGGCATTGCTATTGGGGAGAATTTAAGGGTTCAAATAAATTGAAGACTTTGTTGATGAGCTGAGCCCATAATTATTTTGTAGCCTTGAAGATTAGTCATACTTCGAGGATTTCCTCTTTTGAAGAGGTGGTGACTCTGTTGTCAAAGAACAAAAGTTTGTTACTATTGCCCCCTCATTGTTGTTGGTGAATCAAAGACCCTATTTAAAGATGCAACAATTGGTAAATTAAGGTACATGGTTTCTTTTCTTCCTACCTTTGCCATTTGATGTTTCTGTCATGTTGAAGGAACTATTTTGTATGCCTCAATTTTTTGCCCAATGTTATAGAATGTTTTAGTTGTGGCCAACTAGTATGAACATGGATACCCTAGGGGTGCTCCTTCTTATGCACCTTCCTATATTGCAGACCCTAGGAATTACATTGGAGTGGATTTCCATGACCATCCTAGTAGTACATTGTCCAGTCATGGCTCTGCATGTTATACAAACCCAAACCTATATGCACCCATGCAAAATCAAAATGACTTAGCAATGCAATGATGTGAAATTGATAAGACTAAATAGTTGCTAGAGTCCTTATGGTAGCAAGAAGAAGAAAAAGAAGATCAAATTAGGTTGCTAGAGTCTAGAGTGCAGTCCAATGCATTCTCTGCTACCCCAAAAAATTAGTTTGCTCAATGCCCTACTTCCCTTAGATCCGATATACAATCAACTAGACCTTTCATCGGTTGACTACAAAACACGAGGCATGCCAACCAAGGTCTATAGCTAGTTGCCCAAGTTTGATGGGTACAATATTTGGGAAGGGGACACACATGATGTATTCTCAGAATTCATGGAAGAACATCAATTTGAAGATGAAGACATGTGGATGAGGTTCTTTTTTAGGTCCTTGCATGGAAAGGCAAGTGAGTGAATCCAAAAAATTTCAAGGTAGTCCTTTGCCTCGTGGAATGAACTTGTGACAACATTTGAAAATGAATTTGCTAAAGATCTTGATCCTGCTGATCTTGTCACAGAGCTGGAAAAAATTAAAAGATAAGAGGGAGAGTCAAGCAAGGATTCTGGTCATAGGTTTGCTATTGCTCTTTCCCATATTCCTGAAGGTTTCAAACCTAACATTCCTGCTTGCATTGATATGTTTTTCAAATCATATGAAATTGGACCGAGTTATGTGCGGGAAGATTTGAGCATAACGAGTATGCAACAGGCATATTTGTCCCTAGACTCCACAAAGAAAATGAGAGATGACTACATAAAGGGTTTGTTATCCACAAGTGCATGTGTTGTTGGTAATCAACATGCTAATGTGAGTAGCAATCATATGGATATAGGCAATCATATGAATGTCATGTCAGATGATGATTTTTTTGTAATTAGAGGGCTAGAAGTGGAAGATGGTGCATCATATGATAACGATGCAGATGATGAGGATAGTATATGCACCTACCTTCGGTTGGACAACTCATCAAGTGAAAATAATGATGATAAATCCAATGATGATTTTTGACCTTATGCTAAGGTATGTGGCTCAATGAACAATGAGGATGTTGTGTACACAGATGAACAATCAGATGGATCAGCTTCTGAAGCTGAGTATGAAATGTGTACATAGGTAAGTAAAACACGCGATGAGCAAGAAACTTGTTTATTATTTGATATGCTGCCCTCTTTTGTTCTTGTTGTATGTGATGAAGTAGTTTGTGCTTGTCTGCATGAGGTTAATGTAGAGGTGATTGCACATGATGATAACTAATTAGAGATAGTTATTGGTGTAGCCATGGAGTGTCAGTGTGAAGATCTTGCCTTGGATTTTGAAGACGGTGATCATGTGGACGCATATGAGAACCTATTTGTATGGTGCAAGGTGTATTTTCTTCCTCATGTAGAGTATGCTTCATCTAAGCTATTGAGAAATGATAGAGAAATGAATGTGGAAGAAGAAGTGTGTCATCAGTCTGTTTGCATCAGTGAATATGACACAATAGATTGCCAAGGTGAACTTGAAACAAGGAGACAATTTAAGGAACGTGGTTCTTCACATGAGGTGTCTCATGGTATTGATTTGTGTGTTGATGGTTTGGATTGTAGCCTAAGTCACACTTATGATTCAGAAATTGAAAATTGTAACAACACATATGAAAGATGTGTTCAAGAGCTTGGCGGAAATGCAAATGAATATGAGTCTTTCCACTTCGATGTGGAATGTTTATTAGTTCTTGGATGTGTTGGTGCTGCAGTAGAGGTTTAGTCCTTTGTGTGGGACATTGGTGTGAATGAGCAGAGAGGCATGTGTATGCCTGAACTTCAACAAATGGCAGTTTAGTTTGAAGGTATACCTGAGCTAGAGTCTTTCTAGTTTGCTCTACAAGATGAAGCATTTTTTTCTTATGGATCAATAGTGCATTCAGGCACAATTCTCCTTGCCATGTGAATTGGAGGTGTTCTCCTTTTCCCTCAATTTGCATGAAGAGGTCAGTAGGTATGATAGTGTGGCATTGGATAATGGAGGTTTGTCTTCATTTATTTCTTTTGCTACTGACCTGGTTCTTGATTTTGCAGCCCCTGCTGCTATGAAAGTGCATAACATGGATTGGAATAGGTCAAGAACCTATTTCTTATGGTTGCCCTACAATAGCAATTTCATTGGTGGAGCTGGCCTTGGCTTCACAAGCAGTAATTGTAGGTTGATACATGCAGATGGCATTCTTTAGTTGTTGTAGCAGGGTGAAAAGTGTAGATTTGGTTTGAGGGAGATCGACTCCTTCATTCAACTTGTCTTTTCCAAAGGTAAGTAGTTGCAACAGTCTTGTGCAGGTTTGACCTGCAACTGCCTACAAATTTTGTATACAGTCAACTTTATTTTTTGCTCTCATGCCTACATGACTATATGTTGCCTTGTAAATATGTCTTATCTTGTTTCCCCCTGTTTGTTTTTGCCCTTTTTATCTAGTCAGAGATATTCTAGATTCTCGCTGTGCCAAGTTTGGCACATATCCCCAACCAGAGATAGTGTTGGTGCTTAAAAAATTCATTTCCCAAACATGCATATTTTTGCCCCAAATCCATCTAGGATTCCTACTCTGTGCCTTTGTTGTAGACCCCATCATTTATAATCGATCTGAGATAATTTCCATGGGTTCCCTTCATTAGGTTTCCATCTATTTGCCTTTTGAAATGCAAGGAAAAACTCTCAAAATGTCTAAGTCCCAAAATTCTAAGTCTTTTTCTTTTATTTTCTACCTTTTTTAGAATTTCAAAGTTTCAGGTTCTTATCTTCCGTCGTACTATTTCTATTGGTTCCAAAATCTGCCTTGGTTCCTTGCGAAATTGCCTAAGTTTGTTAGATGTTGGAGGTCACGATTGTGGCCTTTCATCTTCTTCAGAGCATGTGTTAATGGGAAGGCTCGACCACCAAAGTTTGCCAAGGGTTTCAAAAATTTTCTAAGTGTTGCAGATTTCAGAGGTCGGGGTGGTGGTCTTTTGTCTTATCCTGAAGCAAGTGAAAGGGAGAGGGTCTGACGACCAAAGTCTGGCAAAGCCTTTTTTGTCTAAGTGTTGCAGGTGACAGAAGGCGTGCGTTCTCTTTTCTTCCTCCTTTCTTTTCGAAGGTGGAAGGAAGAAGGTCTGAGGCCTGACCCCCGACGACTTTTGTTTCTTCTAAGTATTTCAGAGTCAGGAGGTCCTTTCCTTCTCTTCCAAAGTGAACAATACTTGGTGAAGGCCCGTTCTTTGAAGACCGATGGTTTCCCTTTGTTCCTTTCAAACTTTGGATATCAAGGTTTCCTTCTTCACCTTTTCAAACGCTGATTGCCTAGGATGCATAATTGGTGGAATTCTAATTTGTGGAAGCCCGATTGTTTTGCC
This sequence comes from Cunninghamia lanceolata, assembly GCA_027924645.1. NCBI lineage: Eukaryota > Viridiplantae > Streptophyta > Pinopsida > Cupressales > Cupressaceae > Cunninghamia > Cunninghamia lanceolata. Next base: position 470,143 of record BSBN01001059.1, on the reverse strand, counting down.
TTCCATACTCCCCCACCACCTAGGAATGCACTAATAGGCTTTGGGATCACCATTAATGAGAAATGGGTAGTTGAAATTAATATATTTTTTATTTTAGTTGGTGGGGTTGTTGAGGGTTTTCCCACCCATTTCATTCTTAGGTCCGAGTTGTGAAGGCTATAAAGGTAGGATTGGAATTTATTCTAAGGTTTGGTCGCTGAACCAATTGTCTAGTCTAGAAGTGCCTAACGAAGATTTTTGGGCATCAAATCACGTTGGTCTGGTCTGTAAGTGAAGGAATGTATTCAACATAGTGTAGGAAGGATGTGTAAAGCAGATCTACATGTAATGGAAAGTCTCCATGGGAGTTTGTAATGATTTTGACAAATGTATAGTCACAACTATATGTTTTCGCTTGCCACATTTGCTTGCGCGATTGTGACTGGGGTTTAGAGGTGTGTGACAACATTCAAATTAATACAAGGCTTTGTATTTGCCATTCCTTTTGTTTCATACATGAATCATTGCAATTCTTTCTTGGATTATTAAGTATGTCCATTGCATGAAGGCCTATTTATGATATGTATGTGAATATATGTTTGGTTCTATTGATCCTCTGTTGTATATTTTCTTTTCTCCTTGCACTCTATGACTCAGTTGCCCAATAGAGTAGGCACTGGTCCATATTGGGGATGGATCAATCACCATTTCAATCAAACCCTCATCCCGTTAGTTTGAGGAGTAGGAGTAGATTTAGTTTAGGGTTCTACATATTGTCCATGATTCAGTGTAATAACCAGGGATAAATCTGAAGTGATACAAAACTATTTTAATCATTGGTGAATCATGAACATGTATGCCTGCACTATGTATGTTGTGTATGCAAAGTTAAGTGGAGTCACCTTAAGTAATGCAATATTGTTATGATTGGGTGCAAATGCACATATCAGTGATAAGCTTAATTAGAGGCCTTTGCAGCTAGTTTGTCTTGACCTAGTGACAACTTTGGGGGTGAAGTGTACATTGGGTATGGCTGTGTTTGTTTGTTTGTTTGTGTTCTATTTCATGCCTCTAGGAATATCCCTCCTAGGTCTGGTTGAGCCTGAAGTGCAAAGGAACATACCCACTCCTGTCAGTTGGCCAAAATTGCCCTTGACATGTTGATAGACCTCTTTCAATCACCTTGACAACATCCTTGGCCTTGATGATTGTGAAATGTTTTAGGGTTTTGGGTTGTATTCATTTTGGGAACCAACATCACCAATATTGAATGTTGCAACTCTAGTTGGTGCAAGTAATAGAAGTGTAGAATACTTTAGGAATGTTGCATTGTGAAGAGCTTAAAGAATGACACTAATTAGATATGATTTTCCTATTCTTGTTGTTCCTTGGATTGTAATGCACAATGGAAAAGTATTTTGACCTTGATGATAATATTTCATAATTATATCAAGTGCTTTTTTTTTTAGCACCCAATGTTCCATAATTCATATTTAGTGCTATATACTCATCTATGAGAAAACCATTATCTTTCATGGTGCTTATGACTTCTATCTATTTATTTGTGCATTCTTGACCTTGATATTCATTATTCCATGGTGTTTTTCTATCAATATCTCTTATTCCCAACATATCTATTTCAATAACTTCTATAATTTGGCCACAGTAGTCTAGATATGGTCTCCCACTCATGTTCCATAGTGTTTTGTTGAATAGGTTGAACATCCTCATCTTTAGGATAACTATAGTTTTCAACATCTTTTTGAATAGTCCTTCACTCAACATGCCAAGGATTATAATTGAATAAATCCTAATTTGATTTAATTGCATTATCATCAAGTCCAATATCTCTTCATATATCATGAAATGGCTTCTAATGTAATAACTCTAACCAACAAAAATCAACTCATTTATGTTATTCACGTGTAGGTATGGAGGCAAAACTTGGAAATACTCTCACAATAGCTATCATACTCCTAGATCCCATTTGTTATATATTTTTCACCTTAGATTATATATGCAAGATATAGCTACCTCAATAAGTGAAACACTTTCCATGGGAAAAAGACATATTCTTGTATCCATCAATGAAATATTTTATATGTTTGTCATGGTCATCTTCATCTTTTTTAGCTACCAATTTTAACACCTCATGTGAAACATTCAAATGGACAAATACTCTAGTGCTCTCTATTAATGGAAGCTCCAACAACATGTGATATGTTTCCTGTGCCCCGATGTCTCTTTCGATAATTATTTTAGTTAGAAGACTCCTATATGCTCTTACTAACAATTTATCATGGTTTTCAATGTTTGCAAGCCACATCAACATTTGACGATAAGTTTTAGAATTCTTATTTGCTTTTGCTGCGTACTTGGCAATGAAGTTGAGGATAACATGTTTGGAAATAATGGGTTGCTAATCTACATTTGCTCTCCATAGCTGTAGTATGTAATGATTATGTGTATTTACTCTATCATCATTTCTTGCAGGCTCAAACTTTTTATTTATTTCCTTTGAGTCTTGATATAATTTAGATCCCTAAAGATTCAATGGCCATGGTGCATTATAATTATAAACAATAATAACAATCGTTAGTTCTTGCAAACATATTTTGTTAAATTTCTATATAATTATTTCAATGATTCAACATCTTAATTACAAACCATTCTTCCTCTTTTCTATGCAGGTAGGTACCCTCTCTAGACATTGTATGTCATTCGACACTTGATTGAGTAGCTCTTCATAGTCACATTCCATATCCATCTATGCAAGTTGTCTTCTATTTCAAAGACATGGATATTGCAAATTTTTTTGTAATGCCTACAATTCATAATATATAGGAATTTATAAGTTACATCAAGAAAATAAAAAATATTGCATAAAACACAGATTTGGTGAAGATTGATAACATACCTTCACATTTCATTGGTGCAGATCTTCCCAAGGTTTCTATGTCTGAACAATAGAATGGAATTATTTCTTAACATATTTCATTCATGATCATTTGTCCAATCAAGGTTGTCCATATTTGGTACTTCCTTTCACCACATGAATTCATGCACATGTGGTGAACCTCTTTGTTGTCATTCATATCTAGACGTATAATATTTTATTTTCATTCTTTTTTGTAGTATCTCCATATGAAAAATTTGTATGTTGCAAGTGCACGTATCATGTCACTATATGAGGATAATCAATAATATTTTGTCTTCACCAATTTTGGACTTCTTGTGAATTTGTTGGTTGTGTTCTTAACATTAGCGCATGTAGATTAGACCAATACATATCAACTGCACTCAAAGTGAAGAAGGTAGACAATCTAATTTGATGCAACATGTCAATTAATTCACCACACTATTTTTCCCAATAAGACCTTGTACCCCTCAAGGTGGTTCCAAACTACATCAAATGATATATGTTTAAGCAAGGTGTTTGATAGTTCAGTGATATTTGGGACTTCTTTTCTTTGCAATGGTCTTCTTAGCTGAACAATAATGCTTGATTTTTAAAACTAAATAATATTTCCAAGCAATTCCTTCTTTTTGTGAAATCCCTAGTCCCACCCAATTTAAATATTAAATTATGCACTCCATTATCTTGTAATTTCTTCATGGATTGGCATTGGCGTTCTTCCCAACACTTCTCATTCTTCCCCTTAAAATAAATATATCTCTATCTTCCTAAAATAACCCTAGTCCCCACCTCAATATTAAGTGAAAGTGTAAATATAGTCATAAATATTAGGCCAAGTTGAGTGCACAAGTCTAGAAGTCCAAGGTTGATTTAGATGCTCAAACGCTTGCTTGGAAAACATTGCATTACAAATTACATGTTAGTGAGATATTAAGATGCCTACTTGCTCAACCAATTAAATGTATTTTTATCATGTTGATGAAAATATGAAGCATTTATTTTGGGGTTGCATGTTTGCTAAAAGTAATGGTTGGCTATTTTTAGAAACTTACTTGTTGTATGTGGTCATCATTTAAGCTGGAAAGAAGCTTTAATAGGCTTGAGGAATAATGTGATTGTTGATTCAGTTAGACATGTTATCCTTCTATGTTTATGGAAAATTAGATGTTCAGTTGTGTTTTTAATTCTACTATTCATATAGAAATTTTAGTTTCAAGGATTTACTTTGACATTTTCTTCCAAATTGCTTTGTTATCCTCTCAATTATAGGTTATGTCAAAGAATAACAAGGGGGCTGCCTACTAGTTAGAATAGATCAATATTTGAGTTAGTCATCTCCAAATTAACCAACAAGTATTTACTAAACAACTTCAACTACAAATTTAAATCACTTATACTCCTAGAATGTTGATACAATCATAATTGCTTGATACGGTCCTTGTTATTTGTTTATGCTAATATGACTGCCCATATTGTTGGTGTTGTTTGGTTCCTAGCTATAGATATATGTCAGTTATTGTGGTTTACGCTCTTGTGACTATGGCTCTTTGTATCCCATCATAGTCTATTTGTGATGCATTTATTGATATTGTATCTTTCCTTAGCTTCTTAAAACTTCATAAATCTTTTGTAATTTGCTTTGTTCAATAAAAATATAAAATAAAATTTGTTTTATTGAAAATAGATTAGTAAATGACACTTTAGCTTGAAATTTATGTACCATAAGAAAAACACACTAATCTTTATCAAAAATAAAATTTTTACCACCACCCAGTACAAAATATTTGTTGTATTAAAAATATTTTCATGATGTAAGGGTAAAAATTACATATTTAATTAACACTTTTCATCATTTGTTTTGGTCCTATGCCTCTAGCGGAATGTTCTAGTGTGAAATTTACATATTTTTGTATGAAAGTTGGTCATTTTATTTTAGTCTTAATTGAAATTTATTCTAAACATCCCAAGGATCTTGATCTTCTATGCATATTTTCCATCTCCTATCCTTGGTCAAACCCACATTTATGGTTTTGAATTTTGTTTATAGTTGCATGTGAGGTTTTGACCCTTGAATCCCAATATCAAATTTTATCTTGAGCTCGAGTTGACTCACTTCCAACTAATCATTGCTTGTTGAATAACGTACAAAATAATCAAATTTGTGATGTTAGGTTAACATAAAAGGACAAATCCTAATTCATTTTATCCATTCAAATCCAAGATCATCATCTCTTAGTCAATTATCACATTGCCACTTAGAGAGCATTACATCAATGTTGGAGATCATAAGGACAATATAGGCATTTGCATGTTTGCTTGGTGTGGCTTTGAACTTGTTCCAAATCTTTAAATTGATCTAAGGAGTTGACCAAAGCAAAAGGTAGGAAGCTAGTCACCTTCCTATCTTAGCACAAATTCTGCATGCATCTCTAGGTACCATTATATTTAGATAACGAGCATACAAGATTGCAAAGATCAAAAGTTCAAAGATCAAGGCCACATACTAAGGTAAATACCACATAAAAAATAGTCAAAATCATAAGTTTGCAAATTATAATTATAAGTGTTGGATTGACTCAAGTCATTTATTAGTCAACTAGAGCTTCAAACAATTTTAGATTTGATAGTAGAAATTAGAATTAAATCACTCAATTTTAAGTCACAACAAAACATCTTCCTATTATAAATGAAATTAAGTACCTTAATCCTCTTTATCAATTTCATAACATATTTATATAGTATTTTAAGACTTACTCCTTAAATTAAAATAATCTAATTTATTACTACTATTTAAACTTATTTAGTTTAACTTAATATAGAAAAAATCTAAACAATCTATTTATTTGTCTCATATAATAATTTTTTTTTTTTTAAAACTACAAAATAACATCTATAAATTTAAATGTTTTGTATAGAAATTGTCGAGGATTTAAATTTTTGAAGATTTGCACAGATTAGTCTCTGAACACCTCCGAATCCCCCATTTAATTTCTCTTCATTTCTCATTTGATGGCCATTAACCACAGTAGCATCAGTCTCATGCTTCTTATGTATTTTCCCGTATTATGTTCTTTTTATAACAAGGGTTGCAGGGTCCATAAGCTTCTTCGGGGATTTTGTGTGTCTTTTTTTTATGTTTGCAGGTTTAATAGAGACATCGAGCGATACAAAGAAGCTCTGGGAGTGTTAGGGTTTCTCATTCTTGGCATTAAATCACCAATTTGCTTTGCTAATTCAACCTACCTAGGAGAAAGGTGCCCTATTTTGCTTATTTTTCAGTGGAGGACTTGCATTTATCAATAGGAGAAACATGAAAAATTGCTTTCAGATGCCAACTCTTTGTTCTAAGATAATATAACAAGGATGCTGTTTTGGTAAATAGGGTTAGGGTTTAAGTCAATGGTTTCAGTATTTGAGAGCTTGTTTAGGAGTCGTCGTCAGTCTATTTGGTGTCTGAATTTTAGGCTATTCTGCTATTTTGAGAGAACAATCTTTGAAATACTCTTGTTAATTTGCTCGGAGAGTTTCTGGTTATGTGCAAGCATTTGACAAAAGATGTTCAAAAGGTACAGGGACAACATTGGGCAGCTTCTATCTGCTTTGTTGTTTCACCTGTTAAAAGATTGCCTGGCAATCTTAGTTTGTTCTGAGTTTACAGGGAAAAAATTCTTTTTAGCTTCTTGCGTTGATTGCAGGGTTTTTGTCATGGGGCCTCTTATTAAAAAATAAAATCCATAGCTCTTCCTGCTGTGTGGGACTCCTTCCTCTTCAGAACAATGATTTTTTAGGTTTTTTTTTTTTAAATGTTGCTAAATTCCATGCCTGTTTTCTGTTTAAAGAAAATAAAAATTTAAAATTGAAGTGTTGGATATTCAGTCTACATTTATAGATATTTAGAACTTTTTTATGAAATTTGTGTATCAAGTTTTTGCATCGTTTTCTATGCTCTATCATAAAAATGATAAGGTAGCAATGTCTTGTGGGAATTTTACTGTCAATGCACACTTTAATAGTGATAACCAGCGGGTCTTGCCTGTCATTTTAGTTCTTGTGTCCTATATGTTTTTTGAGCTGTCTATTGGGTTATGAATTGAGGTTTCTAGTTTCCTTTCAATTTTATGTTCAATTTGACATCTGTTTTAAGGTTCTGGACATTCTTAGTTTGCCTGTGATTCTCCATGCTGTCTTGTATATTGGCTTTTTATTAGTTACATGTTGTCCTTTCTCTGTTTCAGTGAGGACTGCCATTTAGCAATACACTCTCATATTTGTTGCCACTTTCCATTTAATTCTCGGTTTTATACACTATTCCCTTAAAGTGGGATCAGTTTATTTAGAACGAAGCTCATTGGTTTTAATATCCTCTTAAGTGTTAGTTCACGAGGACCTGTACTAAATCTAATACTGAAATTTGTTGCTGCTGGGTTGCGTACATCCAAACAACAACAACAATTCTGAAATCTGAAATCTGCGATAAAAAATACTTCTATCAATAATCTAAAATTTAGTAAATACCTGTGACATGTATCTTAGCTTGTAGTGACAGGACACAAACTGTTTTGAAAACTTCAGGTATGAGAAAGCCTAATCATTAGGCTGTGTGCAGGATCTCCATGAGGAGTATATGCATTGGATGGTGGTGGAGAAATATCCATATGACTCTGTACTAGCCTCCCAACATGAAACCTAAACGAAATGTTGATTAAGTTTTGCAAAAAGTTTAATTTAAACCTAAACAACATGAGTTGAGAGACCTCCTAAACAACATGGTCTAATTTTGCTCTTTTGATACTTGGTGGCTTGTTTGAGAGACCTTCAACTTTTATAAATTTGGAAAATAAAAATTATAATGGAGAATAATTTTTTGGTGCTTTATTTGGCAATAACTCGGATGCTTTATTTGTCTCCTTCAATGCTTGTAAACATATTTTCAGTGGCTAAAGATATATATAGAAGGGAGAACATAAGTAGGAAACAAAATTTAAGAGCACAAAATTAAGAGTAGAACATTTTTAAGACATGATGGTCATGTGAAGTTTTGGCATGTTGCTGCTGACAGAAGATATAGGAAATATATTACAGGATATACAGTTCTTCATGAATCAGTTACATAACCAATATTGGAAAAGACAAATGCATTGAATGCATTGACTTAAAAGGACAAATGGACACAATTGTCTACAAGCAAAAGGCATTCCAAAATAATAAAAAATAAAGGAAAAAAATAACCATGTAGAGCATCATGCTTATAGAAACACCAAATATCCAATCAACCAATCAATGGGAGACCAAAATCATTAGGCAGAATAAAAAATTACTATTCATCGTCCACTGCTGCACTTGGTTGGCTTATTTCACAAGAAGAGAACCAAGTTTTGAGTAACCAGACTTTGTAACTCATTACTACTTTTATCTAATCTTTTAGTATTGCTGTGCCCACGTTTCTGTTAGCCAGGTCACTTGTGTGGCCATTCTTGTAACAATGAACTCTTGCAGATTCTTTGTTTTTTTAAGGCTTTATGTCTTTTTTCTCCATTTGGAACTTGTGGGTTTCCCTTTCCTTTACTAGGTCAACGAGCCTTGGCAGCACAGGGAAGATGTTCATAACCAAGGCCATCCATGACTTCCCCATTATCAATAATGATTTCAGCTGAATTCTGGTTCTCTTTGCATATCTCAGTATTGCAAGACCTTTTGCTAAGAAAGGCAGATTCTCTGTTTCCTTCGTTTAGACTTAACTTTTTTGCTTTCATTGACTCTTCTGCTCATCTTTGTTTGAGATTAGTTCCTGGGATAGATAAGGCTTGGAGATGGTGCCTATTAGTAGAGTACATGTCCGCAGCAGCTGTATGATTTCTATTCAGGTGCATATTATTAGGTGGTGCCTATATGATCTGGGGCCTTTTGTAGGTGTTGGACATTTGATAGACTCTGTTGTCTGGGAAGTTGGACGAGGAATGGTAGAGAAATTATTTAGATTGCCATTGTAGCCATTTGCACAATGCAATCCATTTTCCTGCTGCATTACAAATAATGATGCACTTTGAAAAGGAATTTGTTTATTCACAATTGACGATTTCATAACACCATCTGCTTTGTCGGGGACTATGCAAGAAGAGCTAGATGCTCCAGAGTGCCCATTTGACACCAGACAGACATGAACTGAACTTCGGAACAGGAGGTATAGGTGTTTTAGAACTCTGGGTTTGTTGTTTCACACACATGCTATCTTGGGTGAGTACAGAAATCTTAAACATCCTGTCTTAACGTGAAGCCCCAGTTGATACAAAAGTTACTGGATGAAACCAAGGGATATGCTTTTGTGAAGAGGCATGAAGTGGCTTAGAAAATGTTCCCATTGTTTTCTATTTTTACTTTAACTTTCTGAATAGATGGTTTGTCCTCATCAGAAGTTGAATTTGAAACATTCAATAACTTGAAGAAGTATCTCAGATCCCGACTGTATTCTGTTAATAAGTTGCTTTACTGTGTTTATTTATGAGTATATGAGAGTAGGAAATTTTTCAAAGGTCTGCGAAGCACTAAGCTTCCTGCATTGAGTTGTTTGTGTTTGCTTCAGATTCCTTCTGTTGGAGGGGGGCTATAACATAAGAATTCCTTACAGTTGCATAAAACAATCATGTGGAGAAATAACTGGCTGGCAGACCTGCTCCCAGATCAGTGGATTCAAATGGAATATGGATGGAGGCTTCTTGGCTGCTTAAGTAAGCAAGAAGGACATGCGGATGCAGATAGTAGGCTGGATGCGTGAATGGCCCGAACTATAACAGTTACTTTGATTATTTAAACTAGGAGAGGTCAGTTTCTGATTTCCATTCTGTAAAATATTGGTTTTTCTTTGCTGGGTGATCGTGTTGAATTTGTCTCTGTGGTTCTGTTTAATGGATCTTTTATCTTTGCAACAATGTAACAGGTCACAGCCATAGTTACTGCAAGCCTAAACAAGATCATCTACGTGAATTACAGTCCGAGAGACTATGGAAAGGCCAGACTTTGTTCCACACCCGGATGGGTCTGCCGGAGGCATGGCATTTTGTTTCACGGAGGTGAAAGAGCGAATAGATCCAACTTATAATGCTCTTGGGTCCATTGATGTACTCGGATTTGAAAACTGCTTAAACTTGCAGACCCGAGCTGACAATGAAACATGACTTATTGGGGCAGAGGCTATCCCGCATACTGAATGAACACATACATGGCTATGTATATGCATCTTATACTTCTCTGTCAGACCCGTCAGACTTATGCATCTTATACGGCATTGTATACTTCTTTTTCAGACCGGTTACAATTACCTTTACATTTATTTGGCCGGTGGGATATGTCATTAATTCCAAGATATCATGCTACGTTGATTATTTTTTCGTTTTGCAAATGCAGTGAATATATTCCTCTCTGTATTTCCCGCCTGCAATTTCCCTGTATTTTGGTCCTGTGATTTGGTGGATAACAATTCATCCCGCATTTGCAATTTTTACTAGCGTGGGCGGATGTTACAGCGTTTTGGTGGAAGATTCCCACTCAGAGGGAGGAATATTTCACTATAGTGTCACCTGCAATCTTCAAGAAATACATCCATTCTTTGCCAGAGGTGATAGATGTAGAATAAGCTGCCGAATATCTTGAAGTCCCGAGTCCTGGATTCTGTGTGCTGTCAAGTCTTCTGTGGAATTTGTATTGCATGGTTCTGCAATTCAGCCTATGCTGGCTCTCAATTGTCATGCCAATAGTAGTATTCCTTCGTTCATCATCAAGTCTCTGCAACTAATTGCCATGTATTGCTTGGCATATCTTGGTCAGGTTAGCTTTTTCATGATCCATGATGCTTGTTGAGTTCACTGGTTGCCAATAGTTGCTAAGCACCAAGAAAAGTTTGAAGGTCATTCCAATAGTACTTGAGAAACAATCAAGCCTACTGATACAGGGGCTGCAGCAACAATAATAGGCTCCTTTGTCATCAACATTCTACCACCATCTTTTGCCTTGTAGGAAGGACAACTAATACTCGTCTAAACACAATTTTCTCTAACATGTGGCCTCAATGGCTCATCATATTATCTGCAAGATATTCCATATCCAGCATTAACAAATAACCATTTCTTTTGCAAATGAGGGAACCAATTCCATCATTACCTTCCTGTGGGCATACCTTCTTTTTTAACCACTCATCTCTTAACTCATTTCTGAAGAACTTATCAGACAAGGGAGAAATAATTCATATGGGATGGTAGCATCAAGCAAGTGTTGATTTTTAGCTTCTTTGAACATGATGAGAATTCGTCTTGGTATCTGCAATTCCGCCGCCTAGATGTGAGGAGCCAAGTATTAAGGTTTGCTTCAAAATAAGTGAGGCTGGCATTCTCACAGCCTCTTTTATTGCATTTAAAAAAAAATAATTTACCATTACCCTGTTACATTTTATTTATTTGGAACTGGCTTGGATTTAAAATGGTTTGGTTCATTAATTTAGGTGCTAGAAATTTGAAAAATAATAATGGAAACATTAATTTACCATTGTCCTGTTATCAGATGGTGAGCAAAGACAAGAATCTGCAAAGGGACAGTGGCGCTGGAATTCTGGGAAGAATTTGTTGGAGGTTGGTAACACCAAGCCATTGATAACTGAGACCCTCAAGGATATTATTTCTCGAGAGGCTGCAGAAGCATCTGTTGCATCTTCATTTCTACGTCCTGTGGTTTCGCATTCAAGCACTTCTTCAAGCCAGTCTTTGTCAAAGGCTGAGAAAACATCCTTCTCAAGATCAACTCCTCGTCCCCTGAAAGTCGACTCCCCTCTAATGGAGAGATTGAGAAACCTTGAATTGGTATGATTTTTATGACGAACCTGAGTTTAAGTTTCTAAAAGACTGGTGGATAACAACTCTATTATAAAAACAACTCTCCTCTCTCACCATTTATTGAGCTTTTCATTTTAAGGTGCTTGTCTAGGTATGGCTTCTCTTATAAAAGGTCAAGGTCGATCAAATTATAGTCACCCACTTTCCTATTAAAATTGCACTTCACTCCTATTTTTGATCATTCAAAATTTTTTCACATCTGTAGGTGTTTTTTTAGTGAGAAAAGTGTTTATTGGTAGGGAGACTGTGACACGTTGCCTCACAATAATAGTTTGCAGGGCACTAAATTTTTATATAGGTATGATAACTAGACCAAACTGACTACTTATATATGTTGTTGCCCTCCCCTTCATGGTACGAAAATTTCTCTAAATAATTAAATGTCATACAAGAAATGAACAAATGATCAACTAATCTGCAAAACAACTACATGAAAAATCAATTGCAATTCTAAAACCTTCTCTTAATTACATCAACAACCAGTGCATGTCCATTTCCTCACTTCTAACATCTTTTGTATATTTGAAAAAACAAAATCTTGATACTATCTATGATGGAAACATTGATTTTTGGATAAATGGGATTTTATTATATTAAGTTTCATAATTTCAATTAATATTTTTCAATAAAAAATATAAAAGTTTAATGTAATTTACAAAAGCACAAAATATTATTTTTGAATGAAAATTACAAAAGTGAAGTATATTATGCCTAATCTTATACAAGAGTCCTTTATCGACTTGAACCGATGACCAATGTTTTACCATGGTGTTACTCTACTATTGAGTTAAAAAGTGCTTTTGTTCATTTCATGACCAATGGATAAGTCTGCTACGTATTTGATAGATATGAATCATATAATAGCGTCCATATAGAAGAAATATGGTTATTATCTAATAATATATAATATAATATATATTATTAGATATATTATAAATATGGAATCCTGTTATTATATAATATATATTATTAGATATATTTCTAAATATTGAATATGGTTACATTGCCAATCTTGACAACAAAAAAGAATGTGAAAACCATTAATATAAAGAAAGAAGATTTTTATTGGCAAATTCCCATGGATATAGATATCATGACAAGAAGTAGGCCTTTATTGTCTAGTAGCCTAGGACATTTCTCTTTCAAGTAAGCAACAAGGATTCGATTTCCCCTAATTAGGTATTATAATTAATTCCCATTTTTCCTTAGGTTAATGCTCGAGTGGCTAATGGGGATGCACTGTAAATTTGTTGGCAATCTATCTACTTTAGTTCAAATCCAACTTGGCCCAATGCCCATGTCTTCCAAAATTAGCAAGCAAAAGTTTTATTGTGCAATTTTTTTTTATTCCAAAATTTGAATATAGACATTACAATGTATATAGGCATATGTTGGGATGTCTCTTAATTAAAAAGGAACTACTTTATCATTCTTCTAGTTAACATTTTCAAAGTATCAAATGAAAAGGATCTTCACCAAAAATAGAAGTTTATTGTGTATTTATCAAGTGAATCACTTAAACAATTAACATCAACATCACTACGACTTTGTCCCTTCCATTTTTTCAATTCTAGTTACTTTAATAATTTGTTATGGAGAATCAAGTGAAATCTTGGACATCTCTCACCTGAACAAGAGAATTCTTATTCTTTTTCATTTTATCAATTATTATATCCTCCTACTATGAGGGGAATTTATTCTAACGAAGTTAAGTTTTTACCTATTAGTTAGTCTTATTGAAATAAGAAATCAATCATTATAATCCATTAGTGCAATCTTTATCAAATTTTTTTGGCCTTTGAATAGGCAAAGTAAATTTGGATCATCATTAATGTCTCAATACTTGATTTTCAATATCAAAATAATTGATATATTAAGTCCTTCATGGAAATTCCCTTGAGTTGGTAGATCAACAATTTTTCCTTGAGGATCTGACATTAATCATCTCATCCTAATAATTAGTGACCCTAAGATGTACTTCCTCTAGCTCTTGAGAAGGACATCATATGCACTAGATTAAAAGGATTAGTCATCCTAAAATTTAGATTAATTTCTCTTCTCAAATATTCACTAGTAGCATGCCATATCTTAATCATTTGACTTAATCTTTCCACTACATGTACATTCCTTATCTTGGATAAGGCATGCTTTAGAAATCTTTCTATTCTAACTAAATCAAGTTATTCTAGTTTGCTATTCTATTTTTTAAGCTCAATGTAAACTTACAAAATGGTTATAGCTCATTTATTTCATTTACAATAACCCTAAATTCTGCCCTTAATTGAAAAACAAATTGATATTTCCTTCTTGGTCAAACTCCATTATTAAACAAATCCTTTTAGGAGATAAATATTGAGCTAAGAGCATCTTTGAGTCAAAATGGAAAATCTCACATTCCATTGAACTAATCATGCCATTCAAATTGCATGTTGCTTCAACATAATCATTAATACTAACATATCTAACATTGCAAGAATTTTTTTTTGACATATTTTGATGTGAATTCTGCTAGAAATGAAGATGTTTTTGAGGAGTTGGTGATAAAATTTGACATATGATTTGAAGATGAAACAATAGAATATATAAACATTCACAACCTCATATTTCCTTCACAATGTGTATAAATATATTGCAACATTGTAATGCGTTTGAGTCCCTATTTTACTTGATTTATGCAACATCTAACCCCTTAAACTCATAAGGAACTTTCATATTAATGCAAAAATGGTAATGCATATTAGATATTGTTTTGTTATTTTAAATGTTCTATTTTGTTATTGTTACATGTTATATTTGATTTAGGTTCATATGGGATGATACAAGTTAGCCCTATTTTTGACATATTTAAACCACCCTTTTTCTGTGTTGTCCATTAGCTTCATTCTTATGGCCACAACAAGTGTATTAGAACTAGGCTCCCTCTTGTTTCACAACATAGTTTTCTTGAACTCTTTGTATATCCACTCAAGTGAAGTTTCATTTGATGAGTCTTGGTTTCACAACTTGTGACTCTTCATCTTACCTTATAAAAAAGATCTACTAGAGTTCCAAACTATAATTAATAATTATTTGTACCAAGTAAGAGACTATTTCCAACAACATTACTAAGAAGAGAATTTTAGGAAGAGATTAAGCACTTAACACAACTAATTTTTGGAGTGACATGTATTCATTAGATGAATGGACATCTATAATGTGTATCCTTTGTAGCCATCATTCTTGCAACATAATTGTACACCTATAACATACACAGAGTAAATTAGGTATATAGACAAACAAAATACAAAGGACATAGAGTTATTCAAAAAATGATAGCTTATGCATAATTAGAAGATAAACAACCATGTATCTCCCTTGAGAGTATGCCATGTGCAAAATATATGAACTAATGCAATTTTTTATTTAAACTCTACATCTCTTTAGTCCCTCTTGAATGACTATTAATATTACTTTTAATTAGTACACATCTAGATTTACATAGTTGTTACCCTAGTTTTGATCTCTGTCCTTGTACGACTCAAACTTGGTCTATTTTGAACTTTCTTAACTTGTCTTGTGTAATGTCTCCAAACTGCAAACCTTTCTCCCCTTTATCGACAAAATTTTCATTTCACGAACCTTAAGTTTTGATGTATTTTATTTTAGCTTTCTTTAGTTGTCAGCATTTTTGTCCTTCCACGAACTTAACCTTTCTTCTTTTACGGTCGCCAATGTCCCTCATCAACGAACCTTATCGGGAAAGTTTCAGGTTCACGAACTCTTTATTTCCTGATAAGTCTTCTTAGGTCTTTCTCGCATCGTCTTTTTAGTCAGGTTTGTAATCTCACAAAATTGCCGATAAGGCGATGAATAGAGTGACATGAATAAGATGCACTTCGCAGAATTAATAATTCTTCGATATGAAGACAAAGGCTGGAGATTTTGGTTCCTGAAGTGGATGGTTTGCTGATGGTTAAGTTCGGTGATCGTAAGTTTTGCCAACAAAGTATCCCAAGCAAAACTTTGGCTCATGAAAAGGTGAGATACTTGGTAAAAAGATTTGACACGAGGAGTTGAGATAACATTTATTGTGAAAGAGAATTTAATGAACCCTCGTCCAATACATTTACTTTATAAAGTAAATTTTCCCTAAAAACATAACTCATTATTGTTTTGAATGTGTTTTTGAGCTCAGTCATAGTTAACCTAGTTTAATCTCCACAAGCGTCGTAGTTGAGGTGAGTGCACTATCATTTTCTCCTTTTTTTAGTTTGACATAGTGTTAGCATTGGTGGAGGGATTTTACATTGTAAATTTTCATCTTTCATGACTTGGAAGACCCTACCCCTCTCAACTGCCAACTGTAAACCTCCCCGGCCAAACATAAATCCTCTGCTCCTAATCACCGTCAACGACTCCATTAGGTGGTTAGTCAAATTCACCAAAATGAAATACAAATACCAAGGACTTGACATTTCCTTCAAAGTCAAGAACAAAATTTTTGGGATTAACGACACAGATTTGGGGCATATTGATCTTAAGGAATTCTAGGTGAGGATGAACACCAACCCTGTGACCCCCATAGCTCAAAAAACATTGGAAAGTGGTTTGGCACATGCTGGGGGATTTCCTACAACTGTTCAGTGTGTAGACTTGATCTTAACATGCATTCACAATTACCACCCTGAATCATGGGAGATTCAAATAGTCAGCGGTAAGACAATTCTTCGCATAGATACCGATACCATCAGTGATAGACTTGGACTACCATTGAAAGATGAATATGTTGATGTTTCGCAACAAACGGGTTAGAATTTCTTCGTTGATGGCAAAAAGATGTGTAAGGATGCCATCGCTACCACATGGCTTAAGAAGGAAAGGGTGGATCACAATTGCCTAAAAACTTAGTAAGAGCCCTATTTAAAGAAGACATTTTAGACATTATCACACTATTACAAAGGTTGGTGGGAAGTGAAGATTCAAATGAGTTTTCTATGTGGATGTGCCAGTTTATATTGGTCATCTATACAGGGAAACTGTATATTGATTGGTCCCAGATAATCAGTGAGCATTTGCATGATCAACTTGTGAACTTTCAGAGGAGGGGCAATAAGTTCAACATGTGTTCTTATTTGATTTATTTGTTAGCTACTACCCAACAGGTTTGGCCAGGGTTGATTGTTGCTGGCCCAACGACTCAAGATACCCAGGTGTATGATTATTTCCCTCAATTACAAGAGGAGAATGGCACTACATGAGGGTCAATGATGCTTTTCTTATGTTCATGGTGAGGAAGATATATGAGAATCTAGAGGTTAGGATCTCAATAGAAGCGACAAATTTGATTATGCAATTAGGAAGTTACTTCATACAATATGACAAGTTTACTTATTTATGGATTGGTGGTTTTGAGTTCCCTCTAAAGTTGCCCAGATATGCCTTGGACTATTTGATATTCCTTGAATTCACCAGGCAAGCATCCCTTGCGAGTAAGAGATACCATGATCAGAAGAAGGGTTACCCTTTCCCTCTAAGATTGACTCATTACACATGTACTAAACCTGAGAATGCTAAGAATGTTGACAGATTAATTTCTAAGTTCATTCTATCTTCATATAGTTCTAGAATTTTCTTCGATAGCAAAGATTTTGTAAAAAAGAATCTCTCCTTTCCTATGTTGCATGAACATCGACCTCATCTAGAAGATTTTTGGGTTGATCGTGTTGATGAATATGAAGTGAGAAGAAGAGATTGGTCAAGATTGACCTTGGATCAAATGAGAACTTTTAGACTTGGGTGGGAGCTCCCAAATTTGGTAGATGATTATGCCGATCTAATTGATTCAGCTTATTCTGCTTAAAGCAATAAACCCCTACTTGTGTTAGATTGGATTGTGAATGAAATTACATATATTAATGTTATATTTGCATTTGTGTTGAATAGAAGTTGACAATGGCTAAAATCTAAGGTGGATGGTCATGGTGCAGGTTCTCCTTCACACAGGGAGCAAGTAATGGGAGAGCAACGTGTTGTTGCATAGGTGCTTCTAGCCAAGATCCACCCATCACTGTCCACACCACAGGATCACAATCTCCAGCCAAAGATGGCCGTGATGGAGGAGATAACCCTAAAATGAATGCTGCTTTATAGGGGCAATGTGAAGGGGACAATCATCCCCTAAGAGGAAAATTGAGACTAAGAGATGTTGGAATCCCCACACAAACAAATTATTTAAACAAGAATGGGTAAAACATGATGGGGAGGATAGGGAAGCCACACCTTCTCCAACAAAAGATACAACTCCTCCATCCTTTGCTCAGACTTCTCCTCCCGTCTTTCATTATGGAATGCCCCATACCCCTCCATCTTCTCAGCAACATCAAGGAGTGTCTGGTACCCCTATGGTAGATAATGTATCACATGTTTCTACTAATGGCCCTCCCTTTTTCTCAACTCCTGCTTGGTTAAAGACAAAAGTTAATAACAAAAGAAAATATACCCAACTCATAGACATTGAATTCAATGCAGTTGCAAGGCTCTTGAAATTAGAGTCGACTCCTAGGAAAGCCAAGAGGATGTCCAGATTCATGGTTGAACCAATGACCAAATATCAATATGTAGAGATAGCAGAGCTAATGGTGGAGAAGGAAGACATGCATGTCACTGTGGATGACTTTCATATCAACAAGGTAGATTTGGGGCCTCTTTCTGTTCAAGGTGATATTCATAATGCCAAATTATCTGTGGAAATCTTAACCACTAGGTTGGAAGAGAGGGAAAGGGAAAATGAGCTGCTGGAAGAATAGGTGAATATTTTAACCTCATACATCAGGTCCATTGTTTATACTGCACCCCAACCTCTAGATGCTACTATAGACACTCCTACAAAGACCCCTCCTAAAGGTGTAAGTACAGAGGTGATAAATCAAATCAATAAGTACAAATTTTTGGGTAAAGCAGTGGAAGAATGGGTGGAGAAACTCACTATGGATGGATTGCTTTTTATTCATGAAACTATTCTTTTGTATACTAAAATTTCTAACAAGCAAATTGAGATTTTGGCTAATATGAAGACTATCAAGAAAGAGGAGACTATGCAGAATGTGGCTAAAAATGGGCTGATGGGAATGGTGAAAATTGATTCATGTGTCTTGGTTTCAAAATAGATCATATGCAAGCCAGAATAAAATGAGTCTATTAAATGGCTAAACTCAGTTGATTGGAAATTAACAATGGTAAAATAGTGTCTCACTGACCTAAAAAACATGGCTAAAAATAATAAGTCTTACTTATTGGATCTCAGGAGCTCTTGCCTTTCCTTGGGGGTTGACATTTTTGATGAGACAGACCAATTTGTTAGATGCTACCATTGTTAAACAAAATTTTAAGGATCTGTTGGTGGAAGAATTGAGGACCAAAGAAGATTCAACTAGCAACCCCATTGAGAAACTGAATAATCTGGCTGCTTGTCCCTTGAACTTTAAGAAAGAAATGGTGGAGATGCACAAGAGGTATGAGGGTGCCATCAGTACCCTGCAAATGTGGAGAATGAGGTTGACGATCACTAGCATTCCGAATGCTAAGGCCATTATCCCAATCTTGAACAAGTTCAAGGTCTTTAAAGCCAAATTAGATGCTTCTCAAAGGTCCAGAGATCAAACAGAGAAAGATGGCAGTGGTGAACAGGTACTCCAGGAGGAGCATGCAGGACATGATGCAAGGGAAAGTGAAGACAAATAAGTCTCTTCTTGATACCTCTTCAAGCTTTTTAAACGTCTCTCAAACTCATGTTATAATCTTTAGTTTATTGGGACAATGTTTCTTTTATCATTAAAAGACTTTATTATGTTTGATTGTTAGTTGTAGAAAGATAGTTACACGGGAAAGTTAGTTCCCAACTCTTTTACTATATAATGAATGAGTAAAAGAGAGTTTAGGTCTTTTGGTGAAATTGCTTTCATGATTAGATCGTTTGGTATATGACATTCATAATTTTCTGGAGGAAAGGTGGATGCTTTTACATAGATCATGTGACATTTTCTAGAAAAACAGAGTATTACGCTCTATTCTATTTATTAATACAAAGAAGTGGCAGACATTGGGTCAATCTTCTTTGTGTGTTACCTTTTATTCTTCTTATGTTTAATGTAGGATGATTTAAATAGGGGAATATTTATATGTCTCTGTACAGTATTGACAACCTACCAACTTTAAGTCTATCGTTGCCATTGAAGTGTCTTCATTCTTAGGTTTGAATCTGATGCTGAAATGTGAGTTTGAACAATCTACTGTTTATCTATTGAATCTTTCCATTCTTATGTTTGGGTCGAATTTGGTGATTATATTATCATAAAAAGTACATTTTGGGGTTTCTTGTTAGTGCACTGAACATTCAAGAAACACTATTCATTTCCATACTATCAAGTAAAATATACCTTTTCCCGCTTTCAGGTTAAAAGCATACCAAGAAAATCTAAGTTTTATTTTACAAAGGGAGCTGCCCCTCTTTCAAAAGCAGAGAACAATTGCAAAAGCCATTTGCAATTTGTTCAATTGTTAGTGGGTTTGTCATCATTTAATTGAGCGAAATATATAGAGTTTGGTGACATAATATGTCCACTAACAAATTTTTGGTGACTCAACTGGGGAAGCACGAACAACAAGGATCTTTTGCCATTCAGGTCATCTATTTTCCACCACACGTATTGTCTGGGTCTAATATTACAAAAATAACTCAAATTTTGGTTGTTATAACTGATTTCAAGACTCATAAATTAATGCAAATAAGTCCCAAATTACAGTATGAAGTATAAAAAAAATTGAAAGATTATTAGGGGTCTCAAGTGCACAGGGAATAAAGAGACTAACCTCTCCTTGAATATTTAGAAAGCTCCATTGTCAAGAAGCAACAATATCTATGGTATTGCAAAGGAGATTTGGTCCAGTTCTCCAACCGAATATAAACTAGCTTAACATGGAGCAAGAAGACATTATCACTGATTTGCGTAATTTAGCTTGGGTAAACAGAAGAAATAACTAGTAGTACCACCAGGTTAATAAAGTATTGGAAGAAGAAGAGGCTATTGGCCAAGACTTGAGAAGACAAGCCCAAGAATTTGGAGTTGTCCATGACAACCTCATTGTTGTCAGAATTGTTCCAGTACCAAGGAGGAATTGACCCTTTCAGATACATGTTGTCCCAGGTAACAGACAAAACAACCAGCAAAATAACATATAGAATAATTAGAGGTAATTGTCACGCTGGCAACCAAAAGATACACAAGGAGTGATCGAAGGAGAGGAATTATTGATTCAGAATTTGAGGCCGCCTTGCAAAAGGTTAGCTTTGCTTTTTATTTCCCTTCTACCAAAAAGTTATCAAGGACAACTGGGTGCTGCCACAATAGTGTGTCCCACTTACAGGACATCCTATTTTTTTGGTCTAAAATCACATATTTTTTAGAAAAAATAATGATTTAAGCCTTGAGGGGTTCCATCTAAAGGGGTTTAATTGAAGGGGGTTAGATAAAACCCCCTTAGATCAAATTTCCTTGGAAAGAACCCCCCTAGTCTTAAATCAAACCCTTGATGGAGTCTCCTCCGCACCTATCAAAATGTTGAAAAAAAACCAATTTCACTTCATGTTTTGGGGGATCAAATGAAGTCATTTAGAAATTATATTTTGTAAATATGTAGCCCTTAGTATAAGATTTCCAAAAAGTATGATCTTGAATATGTTTCATTTGATTTTATATTTATTTTCTATTTTTTAGTGAATGTAGGTTTTTCACCAAACATCAAGGTCTCTATTCCACACACACGGAAAAATAAAAAAATAGAGAAAAAAATTCTAAAAAATATTTGTGCACTAGGTATTGATGTCCTTGTTTCAACAAAAAAGAAGTTAATTTGGATACATACATAAAAGCTTATGTTGTATGGCATAAACCTATGTCTAAATTATAATTAATCACACTTAAAAAATTAATTAAAAAAAATATGCAACAAAAAATTATGAAAAAATATTTGTGCACTAGATATTGGTGTTAAAAATTTGCGTAAAAATTTATAATTTTATCATTCTATAAAAAAAGTTATGTTGTATGGTATGAACATCACTGTCTAAAAATGCTGTTAATTATAAAAAATAATTTATTAAAAGTTATGTAAAAGAATTCACAAATTATTTCTTAAATTTTTCTAAAAAACACATTTAGAATCTACACATGAAATCTCAAAATTCACTAGTTCACATCATCTTCAAATTATTAACGGTTTAATTGTTATAGGTGTCAGAAAGTGGAAATTTGGTTAAAAATGTTGATTTTAATGTCCTACTTTGACCAAAAAGTGGGACACAGTATTGTGGGATCACCCAACTAGTAGGCCACATTCCCCTACCAAAGCTACAAATAATTCACCTATGTGTCAGGCTTTAGTCTTGCATGGTACAATCCTCCCTTTAATTATAAATCTCCAAAACACTATGGGACATAGACAAGCAACACAACAACCGGTACCTTGGGTAGCCATTATAGGCCCATTACCCTTGGGGAATCAATTACATGATCTCCTTCATGGGTCTAGAAAAATCATTCCTAAATTCAAAGGAGATGGTAAAGTGTCCATGGATGAACACATCCATGCCTTCTTCACAGCATGCTCGGTTCTAGGGATTCAACATGAAGATGTTTCAGTTAGACTATTTGTTGAGTCTCTGACAGATGTTGCTGCTGATTGGTTTTACTACCTGCCATCAACATCCATAAATTCTTGGGCCTCCATGGTCCAAAAATTTGAAGGTAGGTTCAAAAGCCCAAAAGATGAGCATTCCCTAATAGCATAATTAACTCATATGAAAAAGGAGATCAAAGAACCAATGATGGAGTTTTTTGCTAGATTTAATAAGATGGTGAACCGAATTCCAACAGTTAAGAGGCCTTCCGATGAAATGAATAAAGGGTTCTTTATTAATTCACAACCCCTGGATGTTAGCTACCAGTTAAAAAGAGATGGGGCGACAACTTTGGCAGATGCTAAAGCCTTTGTTATAGGAATTGAAGATGATTTATTGTCAGTAGGGAAGTGGAAAAGAGAGTTGCAAAATCAAAAAGGCCCTGCCACCACCTCCACCGATCCTATGATTCAGAAGCTTGCCAATGAAATAGTTGCTCTCAAAAGGTAGTTGCCTAAGGTTCATCAACCATAGAAGCCCTTCTACCAAGACATACTAAGGAAAGGGTATATTCCCCCAAATAACCATAAAGGTAAAACACTGTAATTACCTCCAGTAGTACAACGTTTAGCCATAGAAGGGCCTTTTGTGAGCAGTAAAGGGAATGTAATGTACAATTTTCACCTAAATTTTGATCATGATGGTGCCTCATGTCTTGAAATGAATAGATTTATGCAGATGACTGTAATGTGAGAAGTCACCGTGGAGGAGACTTCTGAAGATGAAGGACTTGTGCCCTCTGGCGACTCTACTCTATTTTATTTGTAATATGAACCCAATTCAGAGAGGGGAGAATATATTCTCACATAATTAGATGGACAAGCTTTCTCAGTTCATACAAGAAGCTAGGTTAATCAGTCTTTGAAGGAGAAGCAACATAATAGAATGCAACAAAGAGATGAAGGGAGTTCCACCCCTAAATATATTTTGTCACAAAATACAGCTGTCGGACAAACCCCTACAACACATACAAAGGTTGCTACATCAAATCTGGTAACACCTTGTTTGGATAAAGATCTCAATTCTTTTGATATTGTAGAATTTTGTAAAAATACAAAAATTCAAATATCTTAGGCTGATTATTTAAAATTGAATATAGTAGAATTGGAATGTCTTGTGAGTTATGCGAAATCTAAAAATTGGTCATCTCATGTAAATGCTCAGTGTTCAGAGTCTTGTGTTGAAATCCCATCCTACAATGCTTCCTCAATAAAGAATAAAGAGTCTAACCCTTTGGTAGCCCCTGAGAAGCCTAATCCCTTCTATGTGTCCCTGTATATAGCTGGATGTAAACTTAGCAATTGTATCATTGATTCTCGTGCCTTTAATAATGCTATGCCTGCAAAAGTAGCTAGAGCTTTAGGTTTCACCATGACCAAACCCATGGGAAATGTTTTTCTATAGAGTCCAAACAAGTCCCTTTGATAGGTCAAATTAAAGATGCACAAGTAGCCCTAGTTGCTTATCCCAACAAGAAAACAAAGTTGACTATACAAATTGCTGATGTGCCTGCTAGTTATGGAATGCTCTTAAGTCGTAGTTTTTGTAGAGACTTGGGAGGGGAGATACAATTGGATTGGTCCCATGATTTGATTCTAGTTAGACTAGGGAAGAAGGTCAAACTAGAACTTGAGCATAAAGCAAAATTTACAGTCTTAAAATTAGATGACCCAAAGGCTCAGATTTTGTATGAAGAAACTGACTTCGAGACTTACATGTCTTCTGTACCTAGAAATGAGACAACCAATCTAGTAGAAGACAAAGTTCCAATTGGATTGTGGGTTTTAGAATTTGATGGCAGTTGTTCAAACTTAGGATCTGGGGTAGGCGTTGTTCTAACCTCACCTACGGGAGAGAGATTTCCTTTTTCGTACAAATTAGAGTTTGAAAACACTAACAATACCATGGAATATGAAGCCTGATTGTTAGGGCTTGAGACAACTAAAGGAATGGGAATCAAAGAGTTAAAGGCTGTAGAAGATGCGAAATTGATAGTAAAACAGGTGAGAAAGATCTTCACTGTAAAAAATGAGAGATTAAGACATTACAAAAACTAGGTATGGGATAACTTAGAATACTTTGATGCCTTCAATATTGAAGTTGTTCCTAGAGAACAAAATTCTAGAGCTAATTCTTTGGCAGTGTCAGCCTCTTTGTTGCTGCCTCATCTGGACTTTGAGGACAAAATCTACCAAGTAGAGCTCATTTATCGCCCTAGTGTGCCAGATAATGCTTGCCATTGACAGGTATTTGAAGATGATAAGCAAATAATTAGTTTCCTTGAAATAACTGGAAAATTTGCTGATCTTTATTTTGAGAATAGTTCTTCTAGTTGCAGAGAGAAATGCCCAGACTCTGAAGAAAAGAAAGCAGATGGAGTTTATACAACTCAAGGGTAATGTAATTCCTAAAGGCTTGGTTTCTCTTGGAAATCTATTCGACAGACATGATAGATGTGTTAAGAATAAAATCCAGTGAAATAGAAGTTGTTCTTCAGAATATGATAAGTTGATATAGGGACTGAAGAAGATTCAAAGTTGGTTTGCATAGGAAAATGTTGTACGCCAGAGGAGAGGAGATTGGTTCAACTCTTGACTAGGTATAAAAATGTATTTGCTTGGAGTTATGAAGATTTAAAAAATTTCAGGGAAGGTAAGCTACAACACCATATTCCATTAAAACTTAGTGTGTCACCTATTAGGTAGAAGCAGAGACCTTATAACCCAAAGGTGACATAAGCTGTTTTCCAAGAGATTGATAAGATGTTAAAGGCCAAAATTATATATCCAATACATCACTCTACATGGGTTGCAAATATAGTACCTGTCCGCAAGAAAAATGGAGAGATTAGAATTTGTGTGGACTTCAGGAATCTGAATCAGTCTTCTCGCAAGGATAACTATCCCCTTCTAGTAATGAATGATATACTACAGGTAGTATCGGGGTTAGAGATGATGTCCATCTTGGATGGCTTCTCAGGATATAATCAAATCAGTGTGAAGCAGGAAGATCAACACAAGGCAACATTTACTACTCCCATTGGAACCTTTGCTTATAACCGTATGCCTTTTGGATTAATTAATGTCGGGGCCACCTTTCAGAGAGAAATAGATTTGTCCTTTAGTGATCTAAGAAACAAGATTATTGTCATGTATTTAGATGACATTATAGTCTTTTCAAAGAAAAGAAAGAACCATTATAAAGATTTGGAGATTGTGCTAGAACATTGTAGACAACATGGTATCTCTCTGAATCTAAAGAAATCTATTTTCACAGTTACTGAAGGCAAGCTCTTAGGACATATAGTTCTAAGGAGGGAAACTCACTCCTCCTGTGAACATGAAGGGTGTAAGGTCTTTCTTTGGGTAGATCAATTTCTTGAGGAGGTTTGTGCTTGAATTTTTTGGAGCTCTCAAGGCATATTTCTGATGTGTTGAAAGGAAATCAAACTTTCAAAATGGACAAAATTAGGTAAACAATCCTTTTTTGATATTAAGTCTGTGATTGCCAATGCCCCTACTCTTGTCCATCTTGAATTTGATAAGGATTTTATTATTTATAGCTATGCTTCAGAGCATACCTTGTCTGCTATATTAGTTCAAAAAGATAAACAAGGGATGAAGTCACCCATCGCTTTTAGTGTCCCACTTAAGAAGTGTGAACTGAATTATTCACAATCTGAGAAACACACCTAAGCAGTGGTCAAAGTGGTGAAACAATTTAGATTCTATATACTGCACTCTCATACAACTGTGTTTGTTCTGGAGTCAGCTATCAAAAACATTTTAACTTAGTAGGATCTGAGCTGCAATAGAAGAGGAGCATGGGTAGCCAGAGTACAAGAGTATGATATAGAGATTAAACCAACTAAGCTTGTTAGGGGTAGAGGTTTATGCGAAATCATTTCCAAAAATAAAACTGATCCAGAAGATTTACCTCTTGTTTTATTTGTCGGGGTCAAGGATGACTGGTTTTCTCAAATTACTTATTACCTAGCTTATGGAGATTGCCTTCTCATTTGTTTGCAAGAGAGAAGAGGAATATAAAACTCAAGGTAGCTAAGTATGTATTGTGGAATAATTCTTTGTACAAGAAGAATGTTGATGATTCTTTCCTCAAATGTGTTTATAGAGAGCAACAAGTGAGACTCCAACTCTTTCATGATGAAGCATGTGGGGGTCATTTCTCTTCTCCTGTGATAGCCCATAAGATTATGAGACATGGGTATTACTAGCCAGGTATGTTTAAGGACACTTATAAATGGGTTTAAAAATGTGAAAAATGTATCTAGTTTACTAGTAAACCTCAACTGACAACTTTATCCTTAAGGCCGGTCATTATCGATGAACCTTTTCAACAATGGGGATTGGATTTTATTGGGCCTATCAATCCTAACTCCAGTGTTGGTCACATTCACATTTTGACCACGACTGATTATTTCACCAAGTGGATAGAAGCAAATCCAGTTAAGCAGACTTCATTTGAGGTAGTGTGTGATTTCATCAAACAAAACATCTTGGTCAGGTTTGGGGTCCCTATGAAAATTGTCACTGACGATGCTTCTAGTTTTTCTTTATATGAGGTATCTTCTTTCTGCTATGATTATAATCTCTCTGGCTCATTCCTTTGACTATTACCCACAAGGTAATGGTCAAGCAGAATCAAGCAACAAGAATTTGATATCCATTGTATAGAAATTGATAGATGATAATCAAAAGAATTTGCATAAGAAGCTATATGATGCTTTGTGGTCTAATAGGATTACTCCTAAGATAGTCATCAGTATGTCCCCTTTTGAACTTGTTTATGGTATGAAAAGTACATTACCTATTCCATTGGAACTATCAACTATCAATTTACAGAAAGCCATTGATGATGAGTAGTTTCAGAATGCCCTAGTTAAGAGAATAATGTTCCTGAATAAGGTGAGGAATAGAGAGAGGAGGTGGTTGACAGGATCTTAAAACATCAATTACAAGTAAAGAAGATCTTTAACAAGAGGGCCAGAAGAAGATATTTCTCAATAGGAGATTTAATATTACTTTCGGATAGAAGGAGAGAGCTAAAGGGGGCTCATGGAAAATTTGACTCTTTATGGAAGGGGCCTTTCATTAGAACATAGGTGTGTGGAAATAATGCCTTTATGTTATCTTATCCAAATGGTACTCCTGTACCTCTTCCATATAATGGCCAGAATTTGAAACAATGCAACATGTAAAACGGTTTGTCCCCCATGTGTATTATAGTTGTTTTGGTTGTCCTTTTTTTTCTCAGTTTTGATGTGACTCTATTGCCCAATGAATAAGGCATTGGCTAGTCAGAGACTCTATGTTCTCTTTATCCTATTTAGTCTTCGTCCCTAGTTAGAGCTAGCTGTTACCCTAGTTTTAGTCTCTATCCTCAAACTTGGTCTATTTTGAACTTTCTTAACTTGCCTTTTGATATGTCTCCAAACTGCAAACCTTTCTCCCCTTCATCAAAAAAATTTTCATTTCACAAACCTTAAGTTTTGATGTATTTTATTTTAGCTTTCTTTAGTTGTCAGCATTTTTGTACTTTCACGAACTTAACCTTTTTCTTTTACAGTTGACAATGTCCATCATCGGCGAACCTTATTGGGAAAGTTTCAGGTTAACGAACTCTTTATTTTCCCGATAAGTCTTCTTAGGTCTTTTTCACATCATCTTTTTAGTCAAGTAAGTCTCCCTTATCGGAATTCCTCGCCTTCCATGAACTAAACTTGTATTATCATTATCTACCCTTAGTTCTCTAGTTCATAATTTTGCCAATAATGCGATTTCCTATGATGGTTTTGTTAGGAATTTATACGTAGATCAAACCAATTCCACAAACCCAAAGGAGATAATGATGCATGAAATCTTACAGATTTACCATAATGCAAAGATCAATAGACAATCAACAAGATAACACAAAATATACATTGGGAAAACCCTCATTGAGGGAAGAAAAACCCAACCTCCAAAAGCATCCATACTTGATGTATTAATCAGCAATAAGAAATTACATTACACTCATAGAGTCTCCATGAACACCTCTAAAACATCAAACTCCTCTAATGCATCCTCCATGTATCCAAACATGAATCCACACATCCCATGCCATGCTTTACAATATGCACTCACAAGAGAGAACTCAATACAATGATAGCCTCTCACACAACCTATAAAATAAGAGCCAATCCTAACCACTAACCTTGTGCTTGCTTTTATAAACTTAAGCTCACACAAATACAACTTGTGGTATTGGATAAAAATAATGTGACTCAAAACCATGAGCACAAAACAATTGACCCCAAAATTAATAATTTTGCACAAATAATAAATATTTGCCTTATGTCTCCCAATGTTAAATACAACTTTTACAAGTAGCACAAAATAAATATTTAATGTGGCTAAACACATCAATTAAGATGCACCACAAAAGAATATTTATTTTACATAATTAAATAAATTAATGTTATGCAAGGTGAACAACACTTTTTTCCCAACAGGTTTTGTGTTGTGTCCCTGTAGCCGAATAAAGGGGAGACCTTGTTGGTCATGGCTTCTTTTTGGAAGGTTCGTGAAAGATAGTTCTTGCTGACTACTACACTCAGTGTATTTTCCATAAGGAATATAGGAAAATCGCTAGGTTCATAAACTCACAAAGTTACTGATAAGGCGATGAATAGAGGGAAATGAATAAGATTTACTTTGCGGAATTAATAATTCTCTGATATGAAGACAAAGGCTAGAGATTTTGGTTCGTGAAGTGGATGGTTTGCCGATGGTTAAGTTCGGTGATTGTAAGTTTTACCGACAAAGTATCCCAAACAAAACTTTGTTTCGTGAAAAGGTGAGATACATGGTAAAGTGATTTGACATGATGAGCTGAGATAACATTTATTATGAAGGAGCATTTAATGAACCCTCATCCAATACATTTACTTTATAGTACATTTTCCCTAAAAATACAATTCATTATTATTTTAAACGTGTTCTCAAGCTCGGTTAAAGTTAACCTAATTTCATCTCCACAAGCGTCGCAAATGTCACATCTCAGACTCTTGTGATGGATTTCATTATGTTAATTCTTGGTACCATTGGACACTAGTTGATGATATATGATCAGTAGGATGATGATGATTATTCCTTATGTCACTTCGGCTATATTTTTCAAAACTAACCTATTGACAGTGGAATGAGTGCGAATGAATGTAGGTTGTTGAAGGCAAGAACATGTTTCAGGTAGAGGGGTTCTAGCCGCTTGGCAACAACCGATGGGTTCTATTTGGTGCCATATCACACACTCACTTAGAATCATTCTTGCATCATTGATTGTTTGTCTATCACTCCTTGTCTGAAATTGTCGAAACTTGCGTTTACCTCCAAGCGAAGTTTGATGCCTATTTTGTCAAGATAAATAAATTAGTTGCAAATTGATCAAAATAGTTATGATATTAAAAATATTAAGTCAAGGAAAAAATATAAAAATACCTATTTATTTACAAATGAATTAATGATGTATTCTATCTTTGTTTACCTTGTAATTATTATAAATAAGAATATTAAATTTAGAAGAAAAATAATAGAGCTTATTTTTCTTTAATATATTTTAAATCAGTATTGCTCTTTTTCCTAAATAAATAAATAATCTTTATTTATTATGGAAATATATAAAAGAATAAAACATTTTTTATATAATAAAGCAAAAAAAAAATTCAATATCTAAACTTATATCTAGTTGCTTTATTAAAATTCATGCATTATTAGTTGGAATGAAGCATGCACAACATGCAAAGAGGAATATTTTTTTTTAAAGAAATATAACAAGAATTGCATGAACTTGGGGGGAGGATCAAATGAAAAATTAGGGTTCAAGATTTGATAAAAGGAAAACAATTAACAAAAGGGATACACACAACAGTACGACACTGGAAGGGAGAAGAAGCATAAGGAGATAGCCTCAAAGTTGAACTCTCTCTCTACAGACATCTATAACAGGTTTTCTTTTATTGCCTCTCATGAAGTTATTCTTGTTGAATTGGCTGATGGATAGAATGAATTCTAGTTTTTCTTCCCCTTCTCTCTCTGAAAATAGCCTATGCGTATTTAATTTTAGCTGATCCTTAATTAAACAACCATCTGACAATCTAACGGCCTTCAAGCTTGATGATCAAACTATACTACTTCGATTCTTTTAAAAGTTGGAGTTGAAATTAAAATCAGCCTCTATTGTTGATAATCGACCATCCCTGCACATCATCAAACTTCCTTGATTGAATGATGATGACCTTTTTTTTGTTAATTTTGTTATCGACTTTCTTTTCTTCCTTAACGTCGCATCTAGAGCGACCTTTGTAAGTTGAAGAGATCCGAAACACCTTATTAGACCAATCACTCCTTTTGAGTCAAATCGGCTTCATAGATGATGATTTATGTGGCCCATATAATGAGTTTCGGCCTCACTTATGGTTTTCTTGGCCTGAGGCATTACTTTTACCCTTACGAACTCTCCAAAAGTTGTGTGGAATTTATCCTTGGGTGCGTTTGATAGTGAATGGCCTCTTTCCTATGATAATTACCACTCCTAAAATTTAGATCGGCCTGAATTGCACACTTTTGTATTTTTCTTTTCACTCCTCAAAATCATTTTGGATCTAAATACTTATCTTGGCTGCAGTTAATGAGAACGACGTCCTATATTTAGATCAACCTCTTGACTTTAGAACAGACTCTTTTTGGTTTTATTTGAATTTATTTTGTTCTCAGCCACCCCTTGCCTGGATCGACCTCTAAACGCCGATTTGGTAATTCTAGTTGGATCGTTGTTCATATAATCGACCCTTTATTTTTATCTAGGATTTGATAATCTACAAACAGAACATCTGGTACTTTATTCAAGGCAATAATCATCGGACTACTAACATCCATTCAACCACATTTTTCTTGCTTAAATTGCTAGTTTATTACTAAAACTAAGGGAATTGCTTCTTTTTTTTCTCATCCTAAAACTTCATTTGGCCGCAAATCCTGTAGGAATGGTTTTCATACTCTTTTAGCCAGCCTTTCATGCTGTGATTCATACATTGCCTAACGATCACTGTTACCTTATTTAACTCATTTTATCATTAAGTCGACTTCGGTGAAGTCTTGGCCTGGAACATCTGACCTGCACTATACCCATTTCCGAATGCTAACATATTGGTCCCTTCGTAATGTGAGTCTGTTTAAAAACTATGAAAATTCCAATATATGTACAAAATTTGTTAAGTTCTTGACCATGAGTTGAAAAATTAGTTAATAATAATTCAACATGTAACTATTAAAGAGGTTTTACTTTCAAACGAAGAGAATTAGAGATTTCCTATAATAAACAAAATGTGAGAATTCCATGCATCTGATGAAATTGAAACTTAAAAAAAAAAAAAAGTAGATCTATATAAACCCTCCACCTGTAGCTTACACGCAAAATTATCAAAATTTCTTTTATGAATAAGATAAATCCGTATTCTTGACCATATGTATATATGTATGATCATGAACTTCGTAAATGTGTATATATATATAGTTCAAATCTGTCTGTGTTAAAGAGTAAAAGAACTAACTTCTTGTGAGACAAATAAACCCTAAATTCACCCATTCTTATTCTATTACATGCAAGATATGTGTTTCACCCTCTTTTAATTGTAAAATTTTATGCTTTGAATGCGAATGGCTTTTTGTGTTTTTCTGTGATGTTGTGTTATGGAAAGATTGCCTTCTAGGATGGGTGCCGAATATGGGAAAACAGGGAAGTAGGTTTTCTTTTTCAAAACCTACACGCCGTTAAAACGGTTAATGCTTTGGCCAAAGAGAATGTGATGTTGAAACAAACATATGTACCATTGAAATAGATGGTTGATTTGCCTAGTACTTTTTTTTAATATTTTCCTTGCCATATCCTATTCATGAGATGCTGCATTCATGATAGAAATGCATGTAGGTTAATAGGCACGCACTAGATTCCACCCTGCGATTTTTTACAGTTTGCTAGGCCCTTTGGGTAGGGTCGAGCATCCTTCAGTTTGAAGGATACCGGGGAAGTGCAAGCTTCATGGTTGGGCGGAAAAAGTGCCTGAACCATGTTCTTGTCCTTCGACGTAGTAGATGGCCAGATGGTCGAAGGCGGTCCAGGATAGATTGAATTGGGTTTACTTGATATTTATGAGAGTTGTACACTTTTTATTTGAAATCAAATGATATGTAAGGTGAAAAGCCATTTTTTTGGAAATGTATATATATTGTATAGAAAGCTCGGTAATTGAAATTAGAGAGTTGCTTTGTATCGTGTTTGAAATGAATAGAAATTTATAAATGGAAATCTCATTTTGACATATGATGTTAATTCTATCTCTTCTACTCGATGATGTAATAGAAGTTAGTTTACTTCACTTACTTGCAATTAATTTAGTTTTACTTTGGTTATGTATGAATGTGAATTTTGAGTACTTTACATTTGGTATTAGAGCGTTAGGTTCTACTCTAGGCCTTTTGGACTGTTACGCTAAAGTTGTAAACTCTTTGCAGATAATTCATCATGAATACTAGAAACTCTAGACGTAGGGCAACAACCCTAGGATTTGGTGATGACCTAAATATAGGAAACAATGATGGAGCTAATGTAGGGAACAATACTGACACCAATGCAGGAAATAATGCCAGGAATAATGAAGGAAATAGAAATGAGGCAAACAATAGCAACAATGCAGGACATAATAACCAACTGAATCAAATCCTTGCTCTCTTGACTCAGCAGGGAACTCCAATGAACAATTTGGAACAAGAAATTAGAGGAATAAGAGGAAATAAGAATGAGGAATAGAGAGAAGAAGCCAGAGGTCTTGAAGGAGAAGTGAATGGAAATAAAATTGTTGAGGAGTTAGGAAAGGATCTCAAAAAGGTTACCCCTCCTAAGTTCGATGGTAAGACTATAGGTGACAGAGCAGAAGCATAGATAATTGATATAGAAAAATATTTTGATCTCTATGACTTGTCTAATGAAACTAAAACTATATGAGGATCCTACCAACTTACTGGGGAAGTAGTGACTTGGTGGGATAACAAAAAGGTTGAAAAGAAACTGTTACCTAGAGAAGTCACGTGGGACCGCTTCCTTGAGCTCTTCAGGAAGAGGTGGTTGCCACAGCTCTATTTTGACAAGAAAATGACAGAATTCTAAAACATCACTCAGGGAGGTTTAATAGTGACTCAGTATTGGGAGAGATTCTCTCATTTGTTGAAGTATGTTCCACAGTATCAGCTTGACGAGAGGTTCAGGATTTGTAAGTTTATCTTGGGGTTAAGGCCACAGATTGGGTCAGAAGTGGATATTCATAATCCATTAACCATGGATGAAGTGTTTGAGAAAGCTACTAAATAGGAGCAGAAACTACAACATATTGCAAATTACCGTAAGAGTCGAGATGTGAAGAATGGGAATAAAAGGTTTCAGAATGACAGTCACAATCAGGGTAATAATAACAACCAAGGAAACAACAAGCGCTAGATAAGGATTCTTAAAAGAGGCAATAACTATCAAGAAAAGAATAATGGGAACAAAGGTGGAAACAATAAAAGAGGTAACTTTGGCAATAATGGTAACAATAACAGGAGGGACATGCCAGCTAGACATAGAGGACCCAAAGATGGATGTTACAATTATGGAGGAGAACATTATGCTAATGCGTGTCCTCAATGAACAGTGAACCAGAGAAATGGAAATCAACAAGGAGCTCCTCAACAACAGATTCAAACGACTGTAGATCATCGTCGAGCGGATTTCCAAGCTACACCCATTCAGATGTCCGGTAAGCTCTTTGGCCTTCTAGTTTCTATTTTAATTGATACAGGAGCTACGAAATGTTTTGTTGATCCTAAGATTGTAGCTAAGTTATCTATAAAACTGGGACACATGGAAAATTCTTGGATGGTGCAGTATGGTAACAATGTAGAGGAAAGAGTAGATTCATGTCTAGTATGTAGTGAATTAGATCTTCCTACTTTCCAAACACATGTCAACCTTTATGTTGCACCTGTAGGATCTTATGACGTAATTCTTGGAATCAATTGGCTATCTGAACATAAGTCCTTAGTAGATTGTGAAGATAAAGTAGTAAAATGCCTTGATGACTTTGGGAATCAGGTAGAGATTCATGGGTTAAGAACACCCCTTAAGCTAAGATAGATTTCAGCTATGCAATTGAAAAAGGCAAAAAAAAAGGGTTGTTCAATCTATGCAGTCAAAATAAGAGATCTAGATAATTAGGAACCATCTTTTGATAAGTATCCTACCCTTAGAGAGTTCAAAGATGTCTTCCCTGATGAATTAACAGAACTACCGCCTAACAGGGAATTTGATTTCTCTATAGATCTAATGCCAGGAACAGAACCATAGTCTAAAGCACCTTACAAAATGACAACGACAAAACTACATGAGCTTAAAGCACAATTAGAAGAATTGTTGAAACAGGGGTTTATCAGACCTAGTGTGTTACCTTGGGGCGCACCAGTCATCTTCGTAAAGAAGAAGGATGGAACGTTACAGTTGTGCATTGACTACAGAATGCTCAACAAGTCAACCATTAAGAATAAGTATCCACTTCCAAGGATAGATGAGTTATTTGAACAGATGAAAGGTGCAAAGGCATTCTCCAAAATAGACCTTAGATCCAGTTACCATCAGTTACAAATTAAGGATGAGGATATCTCTAAAACAACATTCAGAACATGATATGGTCACTATGAGTTCATAGTAGTACCATTTGGGTTAACTAATGCACCAACAATTTTTATGAACTTGATAAACAACGTGTTTAGGGATTGTCTAGATGAATTTGTGTTGGTCTTCTTAGATGACATTATGATTTTTTCAAAGTCAGTAGAGCAGCATGAAAGACACTTGAGGATAGTCTTGCAACATTTGAGAGAGAGAAAACTTTTTGGCAAGCTATCTAAGTGCACCTTCTATCAGAGTAAAGTGCACTATCTTGGCCATGTAATTTCAAGAGATGGGATAGCAGTAGACCCTGAAAAGATCAAAGCAATAATGGAATGGCCCGCACCACAAACTATGACTAAGGTTAGAAGCTTTATGGGGGTGGCAGGTGTTGGAAAGTTGGTGCTTTCATCTCCCAAAAGGTTGGTGCTGTGTTCAGTGCAGCCTTGGGATTCGTGATATGGACTAACCGCCTCCCGTGGATTCATTAACTCTGGCACTTGTATCAGAAATTGATAGGTCGACCTTTTGGTTTAATGACAATCGTGGGCCAACAATTAGTATTAGAGCATAACAGGCTTGGGTAGGTTTTGATAGTGGAGTACCATGGTAACGGGTAGAAGAAATATAGAAAAGAAAGAGGACAAACAAAAGGTTGCACAACAAGCCCCGATCAAGTTATGTGATGAGTTTTTGCATGAGTCTCCCTTGAATGTTGATAAAAAGAATGGTCTTACAGTTGAGAGTTTTGATAAAAAGAAAGACTTTACTATAAGTATAGATGAACAAAACCTTGATGAAAAAGATCTCTTTATAGATGAAGATGAATGTGAAGTTGATATTGAAGGAGAACGTTTATGTGCTCTAGATGAGATCAAGCATCTTGAAAAAGAGAACCAGGGATTAACGGTTCAACTTCAACAAGAGGACTCCAAGACTAAGGTACTTTTTGATTTTGCTAAAGTTTCTTTAGAACTGAAAGAAGCAAAGGTACAAATTGAAGAGACAAACAAATTAGTCAACAGTCTAAAAATAGAAATTAAAGAAACTAAAAGAATAGTTGACTTTACAAAATCTGATCTTGAAGTCAAATCTAGTGAATGTCTAAGACTAGAGTTGGAAATAGTCTCTTTGAGAAAGGATTTGGAAAAGGCTTCTCCTAAACTTCACAAGAATATTCAATTTGACAAGAGTACTGAATGTTTGAATGACATATTGAGCAAGCAAAAACAATACAAGGACACTACTGGCTTGGGTTATGAAAAAGGAGAGTGTTCTAAGACAAGAAATGCTCCTAGGAAGAAGATAGACCTAAAATTTCACTCTACTGCACCTGAAGTTGAAGCTAAGAAGAAAGATAAAGTTAATGTTGCTAATGAGTCTTTAAGAACTCCATGTATCAGGTATAATTACTCTCAATTCCATGGTTATTGCTATGCATGTCATGTTTATGGTCATAGAGCTAGAGATTGTAAAAGAAATGGTTTTGGGTGGGATAAAGAGAAAAGTTTTTATGGCTGGTCAAATCAGAACTACAATAATGCTTGTTATAACTGTAATAAAGTTGGCCATTTAGCAAGAAACTGTTGGATGCATGCAAATAGAGATTCTCTCAGATCACCTAGAAGAAACTATTTTTCTCTTGATCAAAACTACAATATTTCGTGTTATAGATGCAATATGTTTTGGCACAAAGCACAATGGTGTAGAGGAAGGATAAAACCAACTAGAGGTTACATGTTCAAGCAAAATCAAGTGAATGCCTTGGGCAAGGAAAACAAATATCCTATACTAGTTTGGAGAAGAAAACAAAGTCAAGAAGAAGGAAGTTCTAATCTTGTGCATACTGCACAAGAGATATCCATGAGTGCATAAATAGTAGCATGAATCAAGGGGGAGTTGATTTTGTTGGAGTACAGAACAACACTGAGAGGGGGAGGGTGAATCAGTGTTGTATAATTTTTAACATTTCAAAACTAGACTCAAAAATGTTGTGCAAAGGAGTTCACTAAAAACATAGTCATCATGATATGCAAAACTTAAATAAAGATGATCAAATAGGTACAACATAATCAACCACAAGAAGGAGACATGACACAGGTTTTGATGAGTGGAAAACCCTCATAGGGATAAAAACCACTTTGAAAATTTGCCTCACTGGCTTATTTGAATCTCACTGATTACAACAATTGTCTCACTAACAATTAACCATGCCTCACTGGCATAAATCTGTCTCACTGGCAAATGCAATCACCATTGTCAAAACATAAAATCTAGTGTGCAAGAAATGATTGTAGGTCAATTTGATTTGCACCATTACATACCTTGTGATTCATCACTCACACAAAGATTCAAATATAATCACTTAAATCATCTCATCAAATCACCTGCAAATATATCTCATTCATCTCTCTCAATCACTTTCTGAATAACCTAATTCATCTGCATTTTCTTCCACAAAATATACCTTCAATCCTGCATATCTTAGACCTTTAAAAATCCAATCACATTGCACCTGCAAATTCATTATATAAAAAAAAATGACTCTTTATCTTCCTCTCACATTCTTCTACTTCTCTGATTCATTTTCACCTTCACAAAAATAAATCTTTTTCATCTGCTCACAAATAATATCTTCAATATTCCATTTTGTTCTCAATAAAATCTTTCATAATGCATCTGCAAAATTATTAAAAAGAATGACCCTTGACATTTCTTTTCTCTGCATATTCATCTTCACTTGCAAAAAATAAAATCATATATCTCTTCTTCAAAACCATTCACATTCCTTTTCTATCTGATTCATTTTCCCTTTCATAAAAATTTCCATCTCCTTTTATTGAATGTCTTCAACAATATTATTCAATCTACAAAAAAAATCATCTTCAATTGATTTTCTTAACAGATGATAATATCACTTTCATCTTTAAATCTTCTTCCAAAAGTCATCTCCTCCATCTACAATATAAAATCATATATATGTCTCTTCTCTGCATAAAATCGTCAATAAATTTTGTCAATCTGCTTCTGTAAGAGAAATTAAAATCTCTCTCCTATTCGGATCCTTTTCTAAAAAAAATCATCTGTATTAAGATTATGAAAGAAGACAAAAATCCTTTAAAAAAATATCTCAATAAAGAAACTTCCCCTCCTTAAAAAACTTCTTTTTTTTCTTTTCATTGCCACGAGAGAGTTTTTTAAAATTAGAAATAAATCTTCAATAAAGCAATTTGCATTAAAAGATCCTAAAAAACTTTTTAAAAAATCTCCAGGAGAATCTGCCATTTTCGTAGGGCTAAAAATAGTCTTTAACAAATCTTCATTGCAGTCATATAAAAAGACATTCAGAAGACCGTCAATTTTTGATCAAAGGAGTCGAGGTCTAAATTTGATTATCGACCATCGATTAAATAGAGCGTGCCCTTTGTAACTTTAAACAAAACCTTTGATTATGAAATGGTGCAGGAGCACCTTGCTAGCTTTAAACCTCCATAGGCAAATTTTGGTTTTAATCTAGTTTTGGTGTTTTAATTATGTAATAAGATCATTGTCAATGTATTAGAGGCATTTTATTAGGTTCTAGTGGGATTTGAAGTTATTTTGTAAAGGATTGCAAAAAATTGCAAAATTGTCAATATTGCAAAAAATGCAAAAAAAGGGCAAACGAAAGATGAATATGAAGGGTCATAGGGAGTTTAAAAGGTAGTTTCTCATATTGGAGGAGTTTTATTTTATTATTCTTTTAATAAAGGTCTATGTAAGACCACTCTTCATATTTTAGAGGTCACTTGTAGTGGAGTCTTAAGATTTGGTTAAGTTTAGTACTTTCTAAGTTGAGTAGTGTTAGTGGTTTGGCTATTTTTAGCCTCTTCTTTTTGCATGTAAAAGAGAGTGGAGTGATGGAACAAAAAATATGGATGTAAAGATATTATTTATGCCTTGAATTTCGTGCAAGAGGCAGAGATGAAAGAGACATGGAGAGATGAAGTTTAGAGATGAGAAATGAAATAAAAGTTTAATTTTTTGCATTTGTTGACTATTTTTTGCTGTTCCTGAGGCTGGTACAGCCTTGTATGGAATCTCAAATGGCATAAAATTATATTTTTTGGAAAGATCTCAGAGTCTTCTTTCTTTTAGCGTTGGTTGCATCAATTTTTATTATGTTGTGTAAAAGTTATGATGATTTTAGTGATGGACACTTCCAGTTTTGTTTACTATAACTGTCATCTTGTTTGGAATGGTATAGATTTTACAGATTAAGTACAGGTCTGAAACTAATGGGAAAAGATGTATGCATGAGTCTAGTTTATATTATTTTTGTTTGGGCAATTTTTATTAATAATTAAGTGAGTTATGCCATTTTTGGTGAGGGCAGGTTTGCAATCTTCTAGGGTCTCCATCTCTATAATAGTCTATTTTTGAAGCATACTTTCAAAAACAACCTATGTTGCATGTGAGATATGTTGTGTAATAGGATAATGGGTATCCAAATCAGTTTTTAGATCATGGGTTTGAGTTGTATTCGAAAAATTATGTCAAATTTACCTTATTTGCTGCTCTCATCAAAGCATAGTGGAAGTTTGTGAGATAAGTCTTTTGTTTGAAGTATGTGAGTTTTGGGTGAATCCTCCATGCCTCTGCATCAAATTGGTATCAGAGCTCAGAAGGTCTGGGCAAGAGAGAGTTTGGTTTTGTATTTGTGTGTTTGTACAGGTTGAAGAGAGAACCTGGTTGCCAAAAGACTAGGTAGAGGAAAAGAGAAGAGACCTAGGTGAGGCAAAGGCAAAGAAGAAGCAAGATGAAAGAGACTTGCTTGAGGAAAGATGGAATTGTTTAGAAGGTACTTGTAGGCTGGAGGTTCACAAAAGAAGAAGCAATAAGATAAAGAGAGGAAGAGGAAAGAGGAAAAGATGAGGCAAATAGAGGTTGAGAAAGAGATAAGAGAACTGAGGCAAGCTATGGAAGAGATGAGCAGAAGGATGGAAGATGAGATAGAGTAGTTGCTTAAAAGAGCATTGAGTTGGCACTTGAAAATAAAAAACAAGGTATCATGGCCTATTAAGAAGATAGTTCAAAGAAGAAAACAAAGAATAGTTATGGAAGAGGAAGTTGCAGCAGTAGGACAAATTGAATGGAGCCCTGAAGTGCAGCAGCAAGAGATTGATCAAATCTTTTGGAAGGAAATGACAAGTTTGGACAAAGAGGAATACTACTTTGTATATGAAAGTCCTAAGCAATTAATAACTATGATGGAGGAATTAGAAGATGTTGTTCATCAAAGGAAACCCTTGGAGGACAAGGTTGAAGTAGAGTACATGGTGCAAGGAAGCAAGGAGGAGACCTCAAGGTCTCAATATTTTATTTCTACTATTTCATTAGATTATGTATGTGCAGGTTATAAAGAACAAGAAGAAGTGCCTACAATGTATGAAGATTATGGTGAAGAAGATGATTCCAAAACACTTAAGGAAATGATTTCCTTTTCAGATGAAAATGCTATCAGTAAAGACATAGATGATATTACTGAGGTATATACACAAGAAATGGAATTTTGGGGCTTAGAAGTTGAGAGAATGCTGAATAAGAGATGGCATAAGAAAAATAAGAAGAAGAAGGACCTAGGGATAGTTGCAAAGATGAAGGACATGTTGTAGAAGAATTGGAGAACTAGGAAGAAAGAGTTGACTGGCATTCAAGAGGACTTGAATTTTCTTTTCTTCGGGAGTATGGTGCAAGAGCACCTTGCTAGCTTTAAGCCTCCATGAGGCAAATTTTGATTTTAATCTAGTTTTAGTGTTTTAATTATGTAATAAGATCATTGTCAATGTATTAGAGGCATTTTATTAGGTTCTAGTGGGATTTGAAGTTATTTTGTAAAGGATTGCAAAATATTGCAAAATTGTCAATATTGCAAAAAATGCAAAAAAAGGGCAAACAAAAGATGAATATGAAGGGTCATAGGGAGTTTAAAAGGTAGTTTCTCATATTAGAGGAGTTTTATTTTATTATTCTTGTAATAAAGGTCTATGTAAGACCACTCTTCATGTTTTAGAGGTCACTTGTAGTGGAGTCTTAAGATTTGGTTAAGTTTAGTACTTTCTAAGTTGAGTAGTGTTAGTGGTTTGGCTATTTTTAGCCTCTTCTTTTTGCATGTAAAAGAGAGTGGAGTGATGGAACAAAAAATATGGATGTAAAGATATTATTTATGCCTTGAATTTTGTGCAAGAGGCAGAGATGAAAGAGAGATGGAGGAGAGATGAAGTTTAGAAATGAAATGAAATGAAATGGCACCCAAGCACTCATTATGGAAACTGATTCAACATTAGCACTAGACAAAGGGGCTAGTTGCCCCACAAAACCAAAACCCTCAAGTTGCCACTT
The DNA here is from genome assembly GCA_027924645.1 of Cunninghamia lanceolata. NCBI lineage: Eukaryota > Viridiplantae > Streptophyta > Pinopsida > Cupressales > Cupressaceae > Cunninghamia > Cunninghamia lanceolata. The sequence continues at coordinate 428,517 of BSBN01001059.1, read as the reverse complement.
AAGTGGCCCGTGACCTATGCTTATAAGTTACTCAAAAACATAACCAAAAGTGCAAAAGACGTATGACAAGCTAAGGTAAGAATAGATTTAGAATGATTTTAGGAATTATTTTTTAGAGTATGATTCCCAAAAACCCTAATTTAAACATAATCTAACCAAAACCTTTCACCATTGAACACCTGCATCTGATGCATTTGAGACAATAATCTCACAACTTGAAATGATGAAACTTTGCAACAACTTTGTGTGATGAACAATATCATGTAATGCATAACTCCATGCAAAGAATGAAGCAACAACCTTTGTCAGCAAAGATAAACTATACCAATTATCAAAACACCATCATCACCTGACTAAAATTATAATTACTATGAAGACATCCTGATTTAACATCATCATGAAAACATTAGACTCCTCCAAAGCTTCCAAACTTAACATCTCATCAAACCAACTCCATGTCTCTACCACTCATACTCAGCACCAATCAACATTGATGAATAAGGGCATCTTTTTGCCATGAGGTAAAGACATGAAATCTCCACACTCTTGAGGCACCAAGACATAATTAGATCAAGATCATCATCTGAATAAAGATCAACTAAATCACTATGTAAATCATCCTTAATCATAAGCATGGCCATCAAAGCAAACCAACAACAACTTTATCAAGTATCACTCTAAACCCTTGTAACATTCTCTGCAAGTCTTATCATGACATCAACATGAGTAACCTAGATGGGATGAAAGCATCTTGACATAACCTGAGCATGAATATAATACAAAGCACATGAAGTCTTGAACATGACTCCTCAACTATCAAATACAAGCTCCAGATGACATCACTTGTGGTTGCAAAACAAACTTTACATGACAAACAATTCCTTCACAATTCCTGTCATGATGTGACATATGATCATCACCTTGCATGAGTACCTTATGACATTTGAAGTAACATTTTGTCATGTCCTGCATCAAACTTGAAGATCAACATAACACTTAGCATCATATCAATACCATGTAAACCTTGAGACCTTGAAGCAACTCACTGAAGACACATTGTGCTCTTGTTCCCTTGAGAACACATTATGAAGAATTGCATCTTGCATCCTAAGCATGAACCATTCAACACCTTTTTGACATCAATGACAATCAACCTCCATTAATCTCCCCCTTTGTCATTGATGGAAAAACTACTTGATGCATTCTCTCTCTCTCTCTCTCTCTCTCTCTCCCTCTTTTGACATCAGATGACAAAGGATGAATTAACTCCCCCTTGTTGACAATACCCTGAAACAACTCTTCAACTTGAGAGCAATAAGTCACCATGAAGCACACATCTGAAGACATACATCCTGAAGCATAGGACCTAAGGGTAACATTATGTGAGGCACACCAAACAAAGCACCTAACCACTGTTATAACCAGCCCATAGACTATAGCATACTCTCAGCACAATACCTCTTCTTGTCACAACACCAATATCAAGATGAAGATGAAAATTGACAAATCTTTTCTATCAAATACAAACTCATGATAACATGATGACCACACAAGAGATGACCTTGCCAAGACTTCCATGATAGTAACTACAAGATGGACAATCAACCTGTAACCAATCTACTCCTATACACACTTCTTGGCATGATAAAGAATGAAGATCATCCTTTAAGGAATACAGACTATCTTGATGAAAACCATCCTCCTGTTCCTGCACAAGGCACTTTTTACAACACAATGCCAAATCTGATATATACAGAACCACATTTGAAACATACTGCAATCAAGAACTGCTGCCTCTTGACTTTATCATTCAAATTAGCCCATCAAGACTGCACATGAACAAACTAACTGCACCATCAAGTTCTTCCTGCAACAACACTTTGCAAAACCAAATGAAGAGACAAGTGCTATGAATTGACTTCTTCCATTTTCAATCTCCTCAGCCAACATATGATAACATCTTCTTGGGTACACCTTAACTGGAATTGAACAGCTCTTTGTCAATCACTTCACATTCTCACTAACATATCAAGAACACTTTGAACTGCAACATCATGACAACTCAACCTTTGTAAGTATCAACATGATATGAACAAGATATGAATAGGATCACTTATAAACCAAGTCACTCAACATCATTAAACTCTTTGTGCATTGAACCCTTGAATATCTTATCAACATCTTGTTTGCAATATGACATCATGAACCACTGATCACCTGCATCACTGACATACACTAAAGAACAACATAGTTATCAATACCATCATGAGCTTCATTTCATAAGACTGATATGAGTAGCATCTTAGCAAATAGTATCAGGCATGAATCCAATAGCATGATAAACAACACAAAAAAACATCATATTGCCAAGTATCAAATGATCTTCCTGAAACTTCTTGGGGGTAATTGAAAGGACATTGGACAACTCCCCCTCACTTCATGCTATATATTATGCAACTGATGATGTGACTTGTGCAAGATGCACAAGTTTAGAATCTGTCTTCTCTTTGCTTTGTTTTATTCTCCAAACTTTTACAGGTTCTTTCTTCTGTTCAGGTTTCTTCTTCCAAACTTTTTCAGCCTCTTTCTTTTTCCAACCTTTCAAACTAGGTGATACTATTCTTCCATACATTCTACAACTATATGTTTTGTGACCAGGAGAATTGCACTTGAAACATACAAGATTAGTATTCCTTCTGCAATCAACTTCTTTGTGTCCAAAATGATTATAGGTATAACAATAACTAAAAATGAATAATTATACCTATACATATAATCTTGTCTTACTGGAGCAACCCTTCTTGAATTTCTCTTTTGATAGTTCATTTTGATAAACTCATCTTTAGTTTTCACCTCAGCTTCAATCTTCTTTTTGTCTTCAAGAGTAGCAGCATGATAACTTAGATCAATTTTCTTTCTTGGAGTTTCTCTAACTTTAGAAAACTGTCCCTTTTCATAACCAAGTCCAGTAGTGTCTCTATGTTGTTTCTGTTTACCCAACATCTCATGTAACTTGCTTGTGCTCTCTTCAAATTTCAGATTCTTTTCCAACTGCTTCCTAACATCCTCAAGATCTTTTCTTAAAGAAACTATTTCTCCTTCAAGATTTTGACATTCAACTGTTTTAGCTTCCAACTCAGACTTTGTTACATTAGCTATCCTCTTAGCTTCCTCAACCTCTGTCTTCAGATTGATAATTAATTTATCTGATTCAGCTACTTGATTTCTCAAATCTATAATCAGATTTCTAGCATCTTCAATATCTGAAAGTGCTTTGTTTTTGAATTCTTTTTCTTGTTGTAGATGCAACTCTAATTTGTGATTCTCCTTTTTGTATTTCTTGATCTCACTCAGAGCACATATGAGTTCTCCTTCTATGTCAATCTCACAATCATTTTCATCAAACTCGTGTCCATCTTCATCCATGAAGAGGTCTTTTTCTTCTAAATCTGATTGAGTCTCATCTCCTTCATGTGAATGACTTCCATTATTGTCACTCTTCTTAGATAACAAGATGTCCTTTCCTTCAAGTGCATCACTTTGATAGATTCTTATTAATTCCTTCCACACATCTTGAGTTGTTTCACAATGCATAACTTTACAAGAGATTTCATTAGATAAACCAGACATAATAAACTTCTTTGCTATATGATTACATTCATAGGCATCTTTGTTATTTGTAAAATTAGGTAATTGAGAGGAAACAAAATACCCATTCTCAACTGACATCCAAACACCATACCCTAAAGAGAATAAATATACTTACATTCTAATACACCAAACAAAGAAATCTAAACCATCAAAGAAAGGAGCTTCTGACTCAACTTGTGAGAACCTTTGAGTTTGGAATAGATGGCATCTTTTGACCAGAAAGAGACTTGACATTTTTCTTTTCTCTATTTCTTTTGGACTTTCCCATGGTACTCCACTATCAGGACCTACCCAAGCCGGTTAGACTTCTATAGGGAACTTATGCTCTGATACCACTTGTTGGAGTACAAAACAACACTGAGAGGGGGGGTGAATCAGTGTTGTATAATTTTAAACTTTTATTTCATTTCTCATCTCTAAACTTCATCTCTCCTCCATCTCTAAACTTATGCTCTGATACCACTTGTTCTCTGATGCCACTTGTTGGAGTATAGAACAACACTGAGAGGGGGGGTGAATCAGTGTTGTATAATTTTAAACTTTTATTTCATTTCTCATCTCTAAACTTCATCTCTCCTCCATCTCTAAAAAAAAATCATCTGTATTAAGATTATGAAACAAGACAAAAAGCCCTTAAAAAATATCTCAATAAAGAAACTTGCCCTCCTTACAAAACTTCTTTTACCTTTCATTGTCATGAGAGAGTAGTTGGTCGTGATGTTAGTCACAAACACACATAGATAAAGAATTGCAAATCAAACCTTTATCATCTTGAAAGAGATGATGAATTCAAAGAATTCATGATCCCAAGTCTCAGTTGATTAGTTCATAATCTATTGATGTTGCTTAGTGGTTTGATGTGCCTTGCTATTTTCCATTTGGGGCCTTACATACTTTAGTAATTACTACAAAATTCTTCAATATTCCTTCAAATATCTTGTCCTTTATGCTTGCTCTGGACAAATCTCTAATAATTCTGTCAAATCATACTCTATTAAGTCAGGATTTAAACAAATAGTCATCAATTTAACCCTAACACGGAGTGATTCACAGGAATTTATCTATGATTTAGATTAATTCTAAAATATTTCCATATTTAATCTATTCTTCTAATATTATCTCTGATTTACTTGAACTTAAATTGATCCTAACAACTTAATTTTGCTTCTACACCTTAAATTCTTCTAAATAATGTGCCTATAAGGATATTTCCATGATTCCTATCATTATTTATAATTCTTTGCATGATATTTTCAATTCTACATGCATTTAGCTCAAATATGCATATGATATTCATGTGTCTACGGATGTCTGCATATTTACTTTGTTCTACTTATCATTTTCTATTATTTGCAGTTTTGATGATGGTTTAAATGAAATTTAAATAAATTGAAATTTAGCATTCTAAATCTACTGAAACTAAATGAATCTTTGGTCATTGGTCTACATATATCCTTGACACTATCATGAAGAGAAGAAAATCAAACCATATGTTCACTAGGTCATTCCACAGCTAGATATGATTGATGCAAATCTTCAAAGGAAAGAAATGAATACAACATGCACAAATTGAAATGCACTCCAAGGGACGCAACAAATCACAGTACATATCCAGAATTCATCCACATATTACACAAAATTTATGATGTAGTTGTAATCACCAGTCTTCATCTTCATTAAGCATGCAAAAGGACTATACATTTACAATTGACCTCGAGTTTGGCCATGACCTTCAATAGTCCAAACTCGATTAAGCTTCCAATAGTTTTCAAATGGAAATCCACATCCTTATATAGAACAAGGACATGAAACAATTACATTGATCCAATGGTTAGGATCCAATCATGATGATCCAATGGTCAGGAATGGAGGCATGTGATTGCCAATTGTCAATCATACAACCGACAAAGAATATTCTAGCATCTTCAACTTGGTTCCCAGGATCTCCAGCTTGCGCATATAGCACATTCAGTGATATATTCTTATTTGGGTTCAAGTCTTCCATTTGTCTGCAACTTCATCCATTTTAATTCTCCTCTGCAACATCCAACTTTCTCTTCTTTCTACGCTCTGAGTAATATTTCTCAAGCTTTAATCAGCTTCAATATCCTGCAACAATGGTATAGACAGATTTTAATCATTTAATAATCTTGTAGGAAATTATGCATAACATCAACAAAGAGAGGAGGTCTGGATATGGATATCCGGGATGTGAATGTTCAGCTCTGAATATTTGGATACGACTATCTGATCAAGATATCCCTCATAACCATGAATATCGGGCTCGGGATATTTCTTCAGCAATGAGTATCGGGTCATGAATAGGATGCTTTAGATTTGCAAAATATGAATATCCGGATATGATGATGTCAACATGACGACTGGGTCAATAATCACTGACCAAAAATATGTTATCGAATTCCAAATCTATCCTCAATAAGTCAGGATGTCGATGTGGACATGTGTCTTAATCTCGCAGCAATGTGGAGAATCTTTCGTGCTAACAAGATTCCCCCGTGAGGGTGCGCTACCATCCGATCGGGGTCGCAGATATCAGGTGATGTCATCGTCATATTGGCTAAGATCAGGCATGTAAATTAATATGACAGATATTGAGAAATATGACCCTTTCGGAGTCAAGCTTATTGATGATGTCATCGTCATATTGGGTCCTCTTTATATCGGGTTAGGATGACATCATCACCATATTAAAGATTAGGGATCTTAACTAATATGATGGATATTAAGAAATATCCCGATGCTAAGTGTTTACTTTATATCCGAAGGTGATCCACATATTAATGAATATGAGGGATATTAAGAAATATGACCCTCCTTGAATGTGTGCGGGTACTTGACGGGTAAATGCCTTCCGACATTTAACTTTGACGTCTGCATATTAGCAAATATGCGGATATCAGGTATCTTGTCGTTATAACATATATCAGGAATATTCCTGAATATCAGGGATATTGGGGAATATGACCCTCCTTGGAAAATATCAGGTTTGACCAAACTTTGACTGAGCGTAACTTTCTACCCTTGAGGAATTTTAGGGTGATCCAAAAGGCAAACTTGCTTAGAATTTTGCACTCTTTCACTTGGTGTGGTTCATGATAGCAAAATCTGACTTTGACATTTAACTTACCTCTGATGAAGCCTATGTATGCATGGGAATGACATCCTTTTGTACCTGGTGCTTAACTTTTACCAAACCACCCAAAGTAAGAAAAGCAAAGGAAAGCCAAAAGAGGTTGGGTCCTTGTTTTGCTAAGGTAAAATGGGGCATGTTGTGTAACCACACAACAACTTTCCACCAAAGAAAACAACAAAATTTAAATAATTCAAGAGATGAGAACAAATAGGTACGTAATGTTCCAACTCCTATCAAATATGAGCATCCTAACCCTTCTAAATGATGTCATGTTCATCAATATAACAATGTTGAGAAGGAATCAGGTGTGTGCATGTGATTCATAGCCTTCATCTTGCAGATAAGTTGCAAACACTAGTGATAGGTGTTAAGCTACATATTTTGGTTTAACCCCCATAGCCAACCTGGATAGAGCCTTACTACCAGCAAGCATCCATAGCCTCGATAAGGTTATCTTTGCAATTCTCCCAAGTAAAGCCCCACTGTCAGTCAGGCGTCTATAGCCTCGGTAGAGTTACTTGGATGGCCTAATTACTCTTTTGGATATTCAATATATTTCTTTCTTTTTAATTCAATTTTCATAATACATGATCATGTAAGCACATTTTGCAAGGTGTGGGCACTTGCTGATTAGGTTGAGAATTGCAATGGTAGCAAGAGCAAACCTTTAGATTTTTCACTTAACACTACACTAGTATGTTCAACAAATCCAAGGTTGTTAGGTGTATTCTGTGAGGATCTCCTTGAACAAGAAAAGTTAACACTGATGAACAAGACATCACAGACCTAATCAAAGATACTTATACTGACATGGGTCACAACCTATGCAAGAACTTGTATTCATTTCTTGAATTTTCACAATTTCAGTAGTTTTCTAAAGTGAAAAGGTGCCTCATGTTGCCTAACCAAAGCAGGGACTCAACCACAAGAAAAAGAAAAGAAAACACACAAAGCAAACAAACAGCTATACAAGAAACTAACTACAAAAGGGAAACAAAGCAAAGCAAGACAAAACTAGAGAAGAATGGAAAGAAACAACTACCATACCAGACTATATACAATGCACTCCAAGGAAAACAAAACTTAGGATAAGGTCCACCAACTACCATATTCGCATGTTTCCTCAAATTATGCAGGAGTATCATGGCATTAGTCAGGGTTCTAATCCTAGCAAATTCATCCTTGTATTCCAAAAAATATTCTTGTATTCTGAATTCACTATATTTAATAGAACAATCCCTAATGATCAGCAATTGAGGAAGTTCATCATGTTCATGATTAATCCATATACATGTCTTATCCCTTGAATCTCCATAATCAAAATAATATTTAACATTATTCACTGAGGCAAGGAAAAATACAACCTGATGTATTTCCTGTTCTGATGGACATGCTTGTTCACTGTCAGCTAGTCCTTCATTTAGTGACTTTATGTCTTGTCTCACTTCCTCTTGAAGGATGAACGATTCCCGATGGATTACTTCTTCAACTTTATCCATCTCTAATTCTTTATTTTGAAGGTTTATTTGATCGTCAAATTTAGGAAACACCTCAATGTTCTCATCAGTTCCCTGCACATCAGTACTTCGGTGAGTATCTTCATTGTCATAACATGACATATATAAATTTATCCTTTCTAAACCATTTAACTGTAAAGATGAAACAACATTTGATAGATAAGAAAACTCTCCTATTTCACTTTCAAAATGGTGTTGGATTGACATTTGATTATGCACAACAAGTACATAACTTTCTGTATCTTCCATTTTCATGAATTGTTCTTCAAATAGTTCACTTCTAACATCCAGTAGAGTGTCTAGTTCCCTTTTCCTACAACAATCTTGAATTTGATCATTCAATTTAAATAAATTAGCTAATAAATCAGGATTTACTCTCTTCTCTATGACTCCTTTAGTAGCTATAGTAGGAACTTCTTTAGTGACTGTGCATTTTAATTCCTTTGCCACCTGTTTACACTTCTTTGTCCACTCATCTTCATCAAAACTATTAAGATCAGATCCAGAGACATTATCCTGACAAGTATTTCTTAATAATTCAATATATTTATCAAATGTATCAGGATATTCTAATCCTCTTGATTTATTGTTTGATGACGTAAAACAGGGAGCACTTTCTTCTCTACAATTTTCAAAAGATTCATACTTGCACTCTGCCTCATCCATATTAGTAATTTGACAAGGAAGTAGAGAACTATCAATCTCACCATATAGTGATTCATCGAAAGGTTCTTCATTATCTTCATCTTCGATAACTGATTCAACCTATATCTTTTTAGGATATACCTCAACCCCTGAAGATGTATCTTCTTGTTGCTCCAGAATTCCTTCATCCTCCTACTAGAATTTAGCCTTGTACACATCTAAGAAAGGAATTAGTCCTTTTAAAGGTAACTCTAACCTTGTGAGGAAAGTTAGACAACTAACTTCACCATGCTTTGTAGAATTGTGTATCCTGCATCTCCTGGATAAACCAAAGTTAGATAAATTTTTAGGATAAAGTTTCCATTATTAAAATTCCCTAGAAGAAAGGAATATTAACTTGGAAATTGTCTTCATATGCATCCATAAAAAATGAGACTCTGTTTTCAATTTTTTAGAATTTTGAAATTTAATGAGATCTAACATATCTCAGAATAAAACTTGAAAGCTCAGAAAATCAGCCTAATCTTTGAAGTTTTGAGCTGGATCTTTGCAAAGATACAGTCAAATCCTCTCAGATAAGAGATATTTGTAGTCATTAAACTGAAATGATGAAATATTTATATAATATTTGTAGAAATACCAAGCTTTCAGTCACATCCCCTCCTTCTAGCGCTAATTTATGTTGGTCATGATGTTAGTCACAAACACATAGATAAAGAATTACAAATCAAACCTTTATCATCTTGAAAGATACGATGAATTCAAAGAATTCATGATCCCAAGTCTCCATTGATTAGTTCATAATCTACTGATGTTTCTCAGTGGTTTGATGTGCCTTGCTATTTTCCATTTGGGGCCTTACATACTTTAGTAATTGCTGCAAAGTTCTTCAATATTCCTTCAAATATCTTGTCCTTTATGCCTGCTCTACACAAATCTCCAATAATTCTATCAAATCCTACTATATTAAGTCAGGATTTAAACAAATAGTCATCAATTTAACCCTAACATGGAGTAATTCACTGGAATTTATCTCTGATTTAGATTAATTCTAAAGTATTTCTAGATTTAATCAGTTCTTCTAATATTATCTTTGATTTACTTTAACTTAAATTGATCCTGACAACTTAATTTTGCTTCTGCACCTTAAATTCTTCTAAATAATGTGCCTATAAGTGGATATTTCCATGATTCCTATCATTATTTGTAATTCTTTGCATGATATTTTCAATTCTACATGCATTTAGCTCAAATATGCATATGATATTCATGTGTTTATGGATGTCTGCATATTTGCTCTGTTCTACATATCATTTTCTATTATTTGTAGTTTTGATGATGGTTCAAATGAAATTTAAAGAAATCAAAATTCAACATTCTAAATCTACTGAAATTAAATGAATCTTCAGTCATTGGTCCACATATATCCTTGACACTATCATGAAGAGAAGAAAACCAAACCATATGTTCACCAGGTCATTCCACAGCTAGTTATGATTGATACGAATCTTCAAAAGAAAGAAATGAATACAACATGCACAAATTGAAATGCACTCCAATAGACGCAGCAAATCACAGTACATATCTAGAATTCATCCATAGATTACACAAAATTTATGATGTAGTTGTAATCACCAGTTTTCATCTTCATTAAGCATGCAAAAGGAATATACATTTACAATTGATCTCGAGTTTGGCCATGACATTCAACAGTCTAAACTTGATTAAGCTTCCAATAGTTTTCAAATGGCAATCCACATCCTTATATAGAACAAGGATAGGAAACGATTACATTGATCCAATGGTTAGGATCCAATCATGATGATCCAATGGTCTGGAATGGAGGCACATGATTGCCAGTTGGCAATCATACAACTGGCAAAGAATATTCCAGTATCTTCAACTTGGTTCCCAAGATCTCCAGCTTGTGCAGATAGCACATTCAGTGATATATTCTCATTTGGGTTCAAGTCTTCCATTTGTTTGCAACTTCATCCATTTTAATTCTCCTCTGCAGCATCCAACTTTCTCTTCTTTCTACGCTCTGAGTAACATTTCTCAAGATTTAATCATCTTCAATATCTCGCAACAAAGGTACAGATAAATTTTAATCATTTAATAATATTGTAGGAAATTATGCATAACATCAATAATGAGAGGAGGTCTGGATATGGATATCCGGGGTGTGAATGTTTAGCTCTGAATATCTGGATATGACTATCTGGTTAGGATATCCCTCATAACAACAAATATCAGGCTCAGGATATGTCTTCAGCAATGAGTATCGGGTCATGAATAGGATGCTTTAGATTTAAAAAAAATATGAAAAGCTGGATATGATGATGTCAACATGACGACCGGGTCAATAATCGCTGATTGGAAATATGTCATCGAATTCCAAATCTATCCTCAATAAGTTAGGATGTTGATGTGGACACGTGTCTCAATCTCGCAGCAGTGTGGAGAATCTTTTGTGTTGACAAGATTCCCTCGAGAGGGTGCGCTACCATTCGATCGGGGTCGCGGATATCAGGTGATGTCATCATCATATTGGCTAAGACCAGACATGTAGATTAATATGACATATATTGAGAAATATGACCCTTTCGGAGTTAAGCATATTGATGATGTCATCATCATATCGGGTCCTCTTTATATCGGGTTAGGATGACGTCATCGTCATATTAAGGAAGATCATGGATCTTAACTAATATGATGGAAATTGAGAAATATCCTGATGCTAAGTGTTTACTTTATATCCAAAGGTGATCCGCATATTAACGAATATGAGGGATATTAAGAAATATGACCCTCCTTGAATGTGTGCGGGTACTTGACGGGTAAATGCCTTTCGACATTTAACTTTGACGTTTGCATATTAGCAAATATGCGGATGTGGGGTATCTCTTCGTTAAAACATATATCAGGAATATTCATGAATATTAGGGATATTGGGGAATATGACCCTCCTTGGAAAATATCAGGTTTGACCAAACTTTGACCAAGCGTAACTTTCTACCCTTGAGGAATTTCAGGGTGATCCAAAAGGCAAACCTACTTAGAATTTTGCATTCTTTCACTTGGTGCGGTTCATGACAGTAAAATCTAACTTAGACATTTAACTTACCTCTGATGAAGCCTATGCATGCACGGGAATGACATCCTTTTGTACCTAGTGCTTAACTTTTACCAAACCGCCCAAAGCAAGAAAAGCAAAGGAAAGCCAAAAGAGGTTGGGTCCCCATTTTGCTAAGGCAAAATGGGGTGTGTTGTGTAACCACACAACAAGAGTTTTTTGAAAATTAGAAATAAATCTTCAATAAAGCAATTTGCATTAAAATCTCCTAAAAAATTGCTTTTAAAATCTCTAGGAGAATCTGCCATTTTCGTAGGGCTAAAAATAGTCTTTAACAAATCTTCACTGCAGTCATATAAAAAGACAGTTAGAAGACTGTCAATTTTTGATCAAAGGAGTCAAGGTCTAAATTTGAATATCGACCATCAATTAAATAGAGTGTGCCCTTTGTAACTTTAAACAAAACCTTTGATTATGAAATGGCGTCCAAGCGCTCATTGTGGAAACCGATTCAACCGGTGGCACTAGACAAAGGGGCTGGTTGCCCCATGAAACCAAAACCCTCAAGTTGCCACTTAAGTGGCCCATGACCTGTTCTTATAAGTCAACTCAGAAACATAACCAAAAGTTCAAAAGAAGTATGACGGGCTAAGGTAAGAATAGAATTAGAATGATTTTAGGAATTAGTTTTTAGGGTATGATTCCAAAAAACCCTAATTTAAACATATGAAAATCTAACTAAAACCTTTCACCATTGAAGACCTGCATCTGATGCATTTGAGACAACAATCTCACAACAACTTGAAATGATAAAACTTTGCAACAACTTTGTGTGATGAACAATATCATGTAATGCATAACTCCATGCAAAGAATGAAGCAACAACCTTTATCAGCAAAGATAAACTGTACCAATTATCAAAACACCATCATCACCTGATTGAGATTACAATTACTATGAAGACATCCTAATTTAACATCATCATGAAAATATTAGACTCCTCCAAAGCTTCCAAACTTAACATCTCATCAAACCAACTCCATGTCTTTGCCACTCATACTCAACACCAATCAACATTGATGAATAAGGGCATCTTTTTGCCATGAGGTAAAGACATATGAAAGTTCCACACTCTTGAGGCACTGAGACATAATCAGATCAAGATCATCATTTGAATAAAGATCAACTAAATCACTATGTAAATCATCCTTAATCATAAGCATGACCATCAAAGCAAACCAACAACAACTTTATCAAGTATCAAACACTCCGAACCCCTGTAACATTCTCTACAAGTACCACTCTCTGCAAGTCTTATCATGACATCAACATGAGTAACCTAGATGGGATGAAAACATCTTGACATAACTTGAGCATGAATATAATACAAAGCACATGAAGTCTTGAACATGACTCCTCAACTATCAAATACAAGCTCCAGATGGCATCACTTGTGGTTGCAAAACAAAATTTACATAAACAATTCCTTCACAATTCCTGTCATGATGTGACATAAGATCATCACCTTACATGAGTACCTTATGACATTTGAAGTAACATTTTGTCATGTCCTACATCAAACTTGAGATCAACATAACACTTAGCATCATATCAATACCATGTAAACCTTAAGACCTTGAAGCAACTCACTGAAGACACATTGTGCTCTTGTGCCCTTGAGAACACATTATGAAGAACTGCATCTTGCATCCTAAGCATGAACCATTCAACACCTCTTTGACATCAATGACAATCAACCTCCATCAAATTTGTAATGTATCTTTCAAACCCCTTAAACAATCAACAATAGAGGTTGTCATGAGACTGATATGTTTGGTTTTGCATATAGAGTTGTTTGATGGCAAAGACTTATAAAGCACTTGACAAAGTTGTATGATTTCCTTTGGAAGCAATGACTTTAGTATGTTCTTCTTGAGATCTTTGAATAATTTAGTCCATAGTTGGAATGGTGTTGACAATGTTCTTTATAGATTGGTGTGTTGAAGGTTAACATTGATTTACAAGGGCATTTATGCTTCTTCAGGATGTTCAGAGGCATTATAATTGTTCATGCCTTGCTCATGATTGATCAGGATGTTGATGTTGAGAGGCACAAGTGTTTGGTCACTTCATGTTAAGGTATATGTCAGTAGATTAGTGCATTACAATGGATTGGTGCATTGCTTGAAGAAGAATAATGATATTCATGCCTCATGATGCTTGTGAGTCTTTAGCATGAGTTGCAGGAGATGAATTCTCTATTTGTGTCTTGAATCATACTATATTCTTTTAAATAATACTCTTTTCATCAGATGTCATGATCTTGTCTCAGTTGATGTTTATGTTGATGAATGTTGATGCTTTAGTTACTTCATGCATCAAGGTTAGATGTTTTTGATTTAGTGAATTTCATGCTTCAATCAGTTTATGGTGATGACTACAATTAGGTACCTCAGAAGAATTGAGTTAGGTTTTGATCATATGGGAGTTTCCAAGCATTGAGACATCTTCAGTAGGTATTTTACCATCACAAGAACTTGTTTGATGATTAAAAGGTGCAGAATTGCAGTGGCAGAAGAATGTCATTAGTGATTCATATCTTGTTAGTAGGGCAGAAGGCAAAAGACTAGAGCAATTAAGTGATCCTTGATACCTTGTTACAATGATTTGATGTTCTATAATAGTTCTTGATGTGTTGATACATTGATTCTTGTTTCTTGAACATTGTTGATGCCTTTCTTCAGTGATTCTTGATTATTACTTGTCGTATAGTGAATTGTGTTGTCAATAATCTTGGTGCCTTCAAAAGTAGTTTTATCATACAGTGATGATTGATTTGATTGATGTTTCTTGATGTTTTTCAGCCGATTCTTTAATCTTGCAGTGGTATACAATGTTTTGACAAGTTTTTGGTGCTTTCAGTGGTATACAATGCCTTGACCATTTTGGTAACAGTGCTTCTAATATTACATGCATAATTGCTCATGCATTGTTTCATTGATGCTTTATCAGTTGATGTCTTTACAATGATCAACTCAATGTAGTTTTTGGGATTTTCATGCACGCTAATAGTAATATTTTTTTACATAGTGGGAACATTATTATGGTTTGCATTGTTTGATGGAGACAGTGGACAAGGTATGTCTTTCATCACAGGAGTCAGAACAATGCATCTGAGTTGACAAATCTGTGCTATGTGATGGTTATTATGATGATGTTCTTTTTTCCATACAAGTGACATCCAATTTTTCTTTAACTCAATGTTTAAAAAAGTTTACTTGGTTTGTCCACAAAAGTTTTCCAAAACAAGAGGTTGTTCATATTGCCTGGATCTGTTTGACAGCAGTGAAAGAGTCCTTTGGACAATGGTGAATATTTACTTATGATCCTTATTTTATTATTGATAACAATGCTTCTTGAATGACAAAATCACAGTGGTACAAGACAGGGGGAGTTGTGGTCTGTGATGTCCAAAAGGTTAAGATGGTGTAATAGTTTGTGGAAATTTACAATGTTGCCTCAAGTGTCATGATGTGATCTTATTTTTATGCTCAGTTTGACAAGTTATGATGCCAATGAACAGGTCTTGAACCAGAATATGAAGTCTATCACAATTTCATTTGGTTGTGCAGTGATCCATGTTCATAGTGTTTGATTACATTTCACTATGATCTTTTGTTTCTATCTCTGACATTGTTTTTGATGCTTGAGATTTGTTGTTATAGACTTTCATATGGACTATATGCATATCTTTTAGCAGGCAATTAGTGATGATATCTTTCACTGAGGTTGCAAGATAAGGGAAGTTTTTTCTTTGTCATTGGATGACAAAAAGGGGGAGTGAGAGAGGAGATATAAGTTTTTCCATCAATGACAAAGGGGGAGATTGATGGCATCTTGTCATTGATGACAAAAAAGTGTCAAGTAGGTGTAGGAGGAGTTGCTTCACAGTTGCAGGATGTCTTGTGATGCAAATTAAGATGTGTTCAGGTAAGGTGTTGTTCATACCATGATGAGGTTGATGTTGAAGACCATGATGAGGTTGATGTTGAAGAGTTTATAGGTTGGTTTATGAAATTTATACTATGCATCTATGTTTTACTAATAAGGATGTTTGAATGGTTGAGTTCCATGATATCATGATGAGGTTCATATGGTTAGGTGTGTTGGTCATGTTTACTCTAGAGCTGGGAATGATGTTGAGTTGGTAGTATGCCATGATCTTCTTTAGTTGCACTGTGTTTTTATCTCCTTGGAAATATGATTATGTTGCAAATGAGCATGATTCACCTGAGTTGAATGAGACACTTGATGCATTATGCAAGTAATGTTCATTTCTGATATGGAAGGTTTCTTGTTTCAGTTTGATCAGTATTCAGATTCTTTGATGTTGTGCTCACCAAGTTTTGATCATCTTCAAAGGGGCACAAGAACTATTTTCTTCATTTCAAAAGGCATCATTAGCATGATCTTTGAGGTCTTCTTGATGACCTTCATGTGGTTAGCGAAAAGTCAAATATTATTGTCTTAGCTTTGCAAATCAATGTGTTATTCATACCTTAATATCTCTTTTGTATCTAAAGAAGACTTCATCTTGCTAAAAGATATTGAGGTTGTCTTAAAGTTGTGTGAAGGAGATCTATAACTTTCAAGTTAGTAAAAGGCACCATATGATTAAAAGATTTGTTTTATGCAAATAAAAAAAAAGCAAAGCATGTTATCAGGCTTCTTAAGTCTTTAACCTGGCCAGTAGCTTTCGAGCTTGTGTAGCAGGTAAATGTTAATGGTTTTAGTTTATTTTGTCACCGGGCCCTTTAGGGCACACCGGGTCTAGCAGTCAAAAGATGTATACGGTGAAAAGATTGTTTGGAAGCTCATTTTGTAAAGTTAAACTTTGAAACATGTTGCTCTCGACTTAGGGTTTCTACTTTATGCAAGATTCAATCATGATGTTGGCAGATCTTCAGGATTTGACAAAGCTACAGTGAGCTTCAACTTGATAGTTATCTTTGGACTCAAAGTCACAGTAAAGGCTTCATTTGTTGGCATGATTCAAGTGATATTGTGACAATTTTAAGGTGTTGTTTTCAACTTCTTGTTTGAGCTTGGCTTTGACATTATACTGTGATATTCAGTTATAAGGTAGTTAACAGACAAAGCAAAAGATTATGGCAACTGTCTTAATGAAAATTCTCCAAACCCCTGTTGTGTAGCACAAAGTTCGTGGTTAAGATGTCAGGGTTTGTATTTTATTTATTTGTTGTTGAAAGACAATCATGGGTTAATTTTTTTCTGGTAAATGTTAATGGTTTTAGTTTATAGATGAAGATGACTGTGAAGTTGATATTGAAGGAGAACTTTTATGTGCTTTAGATGAGATCTAGCATCTTGAAAAAGAGAACCAGGGATTAAAGGTTCAACTTCAACAAGAGAAGGACTCCAAGACTAAGGTACTTTCTAATTTTGCTAAAGTGTCTTTAGAATTGAAAGATGCAAAGGTACAAATTGAAGAGATAAACAAATTAGTCAACAGTCTAAAAACAAAAATTGAAGAAACTAAAAGAATAGTTGACTTTACAAAATCTGATCTTGAAGTCAAATTTAGTGAATGTCTAAGACTAGAGTTGGAAATAGTCTCTTTGAGAAAGGATTTGGAAAAGGCTTCTTCTAAACTTCACAAGAATATTTAATTTGACAAGAGTAATGAATGTTTGAATGACATATTGAGCAAGCAAAAACAATACAAGGACACTACTGGCTTGGGTTATGAAAAAGGAGACTGTTCTAAGACAAGAAATGCTCCTAGGAAGAAGATAGACCTAAAATTTCACTCTGCTGCACCTGAGGTTGAAGCTAAGAAGAAAGCTAAAGTTAATGTTGCTAATGAGTCTTTAAGACCTCCATCTATCAGGTATAATTACTCCCAATTCCATGGTTATTGCTATGTATGTCATGTTTATGGTCATAGGGCCAGAGATTGTAAAAGAAATGGTTTTGGGTGGAATAAAGAGAAAAGTTTTTATGGCTGGTCAAATCAGAACTACAATAATGCTTGTTATAACTGTAATAAAGTTGGCCATTTAGCAAGAAATTGTTGGATGCATGCAAATAGAGATTCTCTCAGATCACCTAGAAGAAACTATTTTTCTCTTGATCAAAACTACAATATTTCATGTTATAGATGCAATATGTTTGGGCACAAAGCACATTGGTGTAGAGGAAGGATAAAACCGACTAGAGGCTACATGTTCAAGCAAAAGCAAGTGAATGCCTTGGGTAAGGAAAACAAATATCCTATACTAGTTTGGAGAAGAAGACAAAGTCAAGAAGAAGGAAGTTCTAATCTTGTGAATACTGCACAAGAGATATCCATGAGTGCATAAAGAGTAGCATGAATCAAGGGGGAGTTGATTTGTAATGTATCTTTCAAACCCATTAAACAATCAACAATAGAGGTTGTCTTGAGACTGATGTGTTTGGTTTTATGTCTAGAGTTGTTTGATGGCAGAGACTTATAAAGCACTTGACAAAGTTGTATGATTTACTTTGGAAGCAATGACTTCAGTATGTTCTTCTTGAGATCTTTGAACAATTTAGTCTATAGTTGGAATGGTGTTGACAATGTTTTTTATAGATTGGTGTGTTGAAGGTTAGCATTGATTTACAAGGGCATTTATGCTTCTTCAGGATGTTCAGAGGCATTATAGTTGTTCATGCCTTGCTCATGATTGATTAGGATGTTGATGTTGAGAGGCACAAGTGTTTGGTCACTTTATGTTAAGATATATGTCAATAGATTAGTGCATTACAATGGATTGGTGCATTCCTTGAAGAAGAGTAATGATATTCATGCCTCATGATGCTTGTGAGACTTTAGCATGAGTTGTAGGAGATGAATTATCTATTTTTGTCTTGAATCATACTATATTCTTTTAGATAATACTCTTTTCATTAGATGTCATGATCTTGTCTCAGTTGATGCTTATGTTGATTAATGTTGATGCTTTAGTTACTTCATGCATCAAGGTCAGATGTTTTTGATTTAGTGAATTTTATGCTTCAATCAGTTTATGGTGATGACTACAATCGGGTACCTTAAAAGAATTGTGTTAGGATTTGATCATATGGGAGTTGCCAATAGTTGAGACATCTTCAGGACGTATTTTACCATCACAAGAACTTGCTTGATGATTAAAAGGTGCAGAACTACAGTTGTAGAAGAATGTCATTAGTGATTCATATCTTGTTTGTAGGGCAGAAGGTAGAATACTAGAGCAATAAAGTGATCCTTGATACCTTGTTACAATGATTTGATGTTCTACAGTAGTTCTTGATGTGTTGATACAATGATTCTTGTTTCTTGAACATTGTTGATGCCTTTCTTCAGTGATTCTTTATTATTACTTGTGGTACAGTGAATTGTGTTGTCAATAATCTTGGTGCCTTCAAAAGTAGTTTGATCATACAGTGATGATTGCTTTGACTGATGTTTCTTGATGTTTTTTAGTTGATTCTTTAACCTTGCAGTGGTATACAATGTTTTGACATGTTTTTGGTGCTTTTAGTGGTATACAATGCCTTGATAGTTTTGGTAACAATGCTTCTAATATTACATGCCTAATTGCTCATGCATTGTTTCATTGATGCTTTATTAGTTAATGTCTTTACAGTAATGGACTCAATGCAGGTTTTGGGATTTTCATGCACGCTAACAACAATATTTTTTTACACAATGGGAACATTATTATGGTTTGCATTGTTTGATGGTGACAGTGGACAGGGTATGCCTTTCATCATAGGAGTCAGAACATTGCATCTGAGTTGACAGATCTGTGCTTTATGATGGTTATTATGATGATGTTCTTTTTACCATACAAGTGACATCCAATTTTTCTCTGACTCAATGTTTAAAAAAGTATGCTTGGTTTGTCCACAAAAGTTTTCCAAAACAAGAGGTTGTTCATATTGCCTGGATCTGTTTGCTAGTAGTGAAAGAGTGCTTTGAACAATGGTGAATATTTACTTATGATCCTTATTTTATTACTGATAACAATGCTTTTTGAATGGTAAAATCATAGTGGTACAAGATAGGGGGAGTTGTGGTCTGTGATGTCCAAAAGGTTAAGATGGTGTAATAGTTTGTGGAAATTGATAATGTTGCCTCAAGTGTCGTGATGTGATCTTATTTTTATGCTCATTTTGACAAGTTATGATGCCAATGAATAGGTCTTGAACCAGAATATGAAGTCTATCACAGTTTCATTTGGTTGTGCAGTGATCCATGTTCACAGTGTTTGATTACATTTCACTGTGATCTTTTGTTTCTATCTCTAAAATTGTTTTTGGTGCTTGAGATTTGTTGTTACAGACTTTCATATGGACTGTATGCATATATTTTAGCAGGCACTTAGTGATGATATCTTTCATTGAGGTTGCAGGATAAGGGAAGTTTTTTCTTTGTCATTGGATGACAAAAAGGGGGAGTGAGAGAGGAGGTATAAGTTTTTCCATCAATGACAAAGGGGGAGATTGATGGCAACTTGTCATTAATGACAAAAAAGTGGCAAGTAGGTGCAGGAGGAGTTGCTTCACAATTGCAGGATGTCTTGTGATGCAAATTAAGATGTGTTCAGGTAAGATGTTGTTCATACCATGATGAGGTTGATGTTGAAGAGTTTATAGGTTGGTTTATGAAATTTATACTATGCATGTATGTTTTACTAATAAGGATGTTTGAATGGTTGAGTTCCAGGATATCATGATGAGGTTCATATGGTCAGGTATGTTGGTCGTGGTTACTCTAGAGTTGGCAATGATGTTGAGTTGGTAGTATGGCATGATCTCCTTTACTTGCACAATGTTTTTATCTCTTTGGCAATATGATTATGTTGCAAATGAGCATGATTCACTTGAGTTTAATGAGGCACTTGATCCATTATGCAAGTAATCTTCATTTCTGATATGGAAGGTTTCTTGTTTTAGTTTGATCAGTATTCAGATTCTTTGATGTTGTGCTCACCAAGTTTTGATCATCTTCAAAGGGGCACAAGAACTATTTGCTTCATTTCAAAAGGCATCATTGGCATGATCTTTGAGGTCTTCTTTATGACCTTCATGTGGTTAGCGGAAAGTCAAATGTTATTGTCTTAGCTATGCAAATCAATGTGTTATTCATCCCTTAATATCTCTTTTGTATCTAAAGAAGACTTCATCTTGCTAAAAGATATTGAGGTTGTCTTAAAGTTGTGTGAAGGAGATCTCTAACTTTCAAGTTAGTAAAAGGCACCATATGATTAAAAGATTTGTTTTATGCAATTAAAAAGAAAGCAAAGCATGTTATCAGGATTCTTAAGTCTTTAACCTGGCTAGCAAGTTTCGAGCTTGTGTAGCAGGTAAATGTTAATGGTTTTAGTTTATTTTGTCACTGGGCCCTTTAGGGCACACCAGGTCTAGCAGTCAAAAGATGTATACGGTGAAAAGATTGTTTGGAAGCTCATTTTGTAAAGTTAAACTTTGAAACATGTTGCTCTTGACTTAGGGTTCCTACTTTATGCAAGTGTAACATTGGAAAATGTCCCCTTGGAAGCTTTTCCCTCATAAGGTTTAGCTCTTGGGTCTTTAGTATGCATTTAGGACATTTTAGTTCATATTTTGGCATCCTTATGTAATGAGACCTAGGTTCTATGGAAAATTGGACCTAGGTGGACCCCTTAAGTTGTATCCTACCCAAAATATGGGGGAGAACTTGGGCACCCACGTCCTAGTCCTGCCCTATTTTGGGGCAGCCCCAATTTCTGGGTGTCGGTTTATGACCGTTAGTTGGTTCTTTTGCCGACACAGTAAAGTTTGATTTTTAAAATCTTGGTGGGAATGCTTGTAGTTGCATATATAAGCATGTTTAGGAATTCATTTGTAAACTAGATGGCAATTGTGATGTTCAAGAGTTCTCAAGGTGATTGAAGGATTTCTATTGTGTTGCAAGAGCACACTTGTGTGTTTTGTGTGTTGATATTTGTAGATTTGAGCATCAATCTCCTCATGGCATGAAGAGCATCTTCCTCCATGAGAGCTTCACTACAAGGTCACATATCATTGTGTTTTTATCATTGATTCCTTTTGTTTTTGCCTCTGCCTCACAAGGGCACACACTCTTTGTCTGACAATGGTGTTCGGAGACTTAAGTGTCCTCCGGGGCTTGACTGAGGCAAGCCTCTAAACACCACAACCCCCAAACCAAGTCTTGTGATTGCAGGTTACAGATGTCGCATTTGGAAAAAGTAGAGTTACAGGAAGGCTTGGCAGGCATCACAGATTTAGGATCTGAAGAAAAGTCAGACACAGGAGCACTTCCAGGACTAGGATGCTCGCAACAGTGTCCTCCGTAGACAAATCTTGGGAAATAGAAGTTACAGGGCTAATCAGTGTCGGAAGGAGGTCCATATTCCCTGAAAAAGTAGGTACCTTGGACTTGGGCACTCGCACCTTAGTCCCTGACTGTTCTACCTTGGACCCCCAAAAATAGGTATTTTGTGATTTGTTATTTTACCCCCATCTACAAGAGCTTTTTCTGTTATTCGTCAATTTGTTGTCGTATTTGCATAATTAGGGTTTTAATGGTCAATTGGACATAGGAGAAGGAAAAATTGATAATTAATTCCTTAATCCAAGTTTCCCTTCATTTGTAAGTGACCTAGGGTATGATAGTGCTCGCCACTTGACCCTAGATCCTTCAATGTTTAGTGAAAAGGAGGGTTTTAACATCTAAACAACAAAAGATTAACAAAATCCAATTTTACCCTAAACAACAAGATTCAGTCATAATGTTGGTGGATCTTCGAGATTTGACAAAGCTATAGTGAGCTACAGTGAGCTTCAACTTGACAGTTATCTTTGGACTCAAAGTCACAGTAAAGGCTTCATTTGTCGGCATGATTCAGGTGATATTGTGACAATTTTAAGGTGTTGTTTTTGACTTCTTGTTTGAGCTTGGATTTGACACTATACTGTGATATTCAGTTATAAGGTAGTTAACAAAAAAATAAAAAGATTATGGCAACTATTATAATGAAACTTCTCCAAACCCCTGTTGTGTAGCACAATGTTCATGGTTAAGATGTCAAGGTTTGCATTTTATTTATTTGTTGTTGAAAGATAGTTATGGGTTAATTTTTTTTTCTGGTAATGACGTCTGTTGGGGTCAAACAAAAAATGGTTTCAAACTGTCTACTTTCATCTTGGATAGTGTTGGCCAAGATTTTGTCGATTACTCTTTCTCTTAATGGCAGGGTTTATCAAGCATAAAATGCTAGGGTTTGAAAAAGATTCGACCTAATACTAGTTTTTTTCATGATGGCAGTTTTTGATTTGATTCTTCAAAGGCATTTCTTGATATAGTAAACAGTTTTGAAAGGATAAAGGTTATCATAGAAGTTGTTGTAACCCTTGAGTTAAGATGTGTAATGATCTCAAAACAATTTTTTCAAATGACATCATTCGACCATATGGCTCTGTCAGTTATTTGTTCAAAAGGAAAATTCTATTCACAGTTCAATTGTTTCAGTTATATATTCAAACTGTTTCATGAAAGAAGGAATGCATTGTGAAATGTTATAAAACACTTGTATGATATTGATGAGTGTGTATCTTACACGATCATTGAGATTGTAACAGAGTGTTGATGCAAGATCTATTTTTGAGTTGATGAGTTGATTCTTGAGTCTCAAACAATGAGACAGTCAAGAATTGGATTGCAAGGAAATAGAGTAACCCTCTGTATTGATTCAAATTTTGTATTGTATTCATGAGATTGTATAAAATCCAGTGAGGCACAAATAGCCAATGAGGCACAAAAAGCTAGTGAGGCACATATAGCTAGTGTGACACAAAAGGCTAGTGAGGCACATATAGCCAGTGAGGCATCTGTATTTGCTAGTGAAGCACATTTTGGTTAAGCCAGTGAGGAATTTAATGAGTGTTTTTTCTACCCCATGAGGGTTTTCCACTCCTGAAATCATTGTCTTATGGTCTCTTTGTTGCATGGCTCATTTGTTCATTACACTTGTATGTTCAGTTCCTTAATTCACAATAACTTGCATTAATAAGGCTTTAATCTACAATCTTATTCTATTTTTGAAAGTATGAAATAAAAGTAAATAAAGTTTTTTGTCTACAACACTGATTCACCCCCCCTCTCAGTGTTGTCAAGTACTCCAACAAGTGGCATCAGAGTGAAAGGTCATGGGTTTGAATCCCCTCGGGCTGGCGCTGGGGGGAGATTGTTGGAAAGTTGGTTCTTTCATCTCCCGAAAGGTTGGTGTCATGTTCAGCACAACCTTGGGATTCGTGACATGGACTAACGGTTCCCATGGATTCATTAACTCTGGTGCTTGTATCAGAAAATGACAAGTTGACCTTTTGGTTTAACGACAATCATGGACCAACAACAGGATATTACAGAAATTTTGTAGAGGGATTCTCGCCAATTACATCACCCATAATCTCGTTACAAAAGAAGGATAAGAAGTTTGATTGGATAGATAAATGTGAGCAAGATTTTCATGTCTTGAAAGAGAAACTCACGACATCACCTATTCTGACCATACCTGATCCAAATGGTCATTTCACAGTGATAATAGATGCTTTTGGTGAAGGTGTCAGAGGAGTGTTGATGCAGAATGGGAAAGTGGTGGCATATGAATCTAGAAAGTTAAAGTAGCATTAGTTAAACTATGCACCTCACAATCTCAAATTGGCTGCCATTGTTCATGCACTCCAAATGTGGAGGCATTATCTCTTGGGTAAGCCATTTGAGCTTAAGACAAATCATATGGGGCTTAAATATATTTTCACCCAACCTAATCTCAATGCACGACATAGAAGGTGGCTAGAATTCCTTAGCGAGTATGACTTTGGAATCGAGTATATAAAAGGAAAAGAGAATAGGGTAGCAGATGCTCGTAGCAGGAGACGACATCTGGCTGCCATGGTGACTACTAGAACCAATCTAAGGCAATAGGTAATCCAAAAATTACAAGGAGATGAGCATTATGAATGTGTTAAACAAGCATTAGAAGCAAACCCCTCAGATCATCGATTTGATGGGTATGTAATAGAGTCAGACGAGCTTTTAAGATATCAGGGGAGAATGTATATCCACGATTCAGGTGAATTGAGGAAGTTAGTTCTCGAAGAGATCCACAGTGCACCATATTTTGGACACACAGGAGTGACCAAGACAATAAAAGGGTTGAGACCACTATACTTTTGGCCTAAGCTTAAGAAATATGTAACTGAGTTTGTCGCTCGATGTTTAGAGTGTCAACATGTTAAGGCAGAACATGTCCATCTTGCAGGACTACTTTATCCACACAGTGTTCCAGAGTACAAGTAGCAGGTAATTAGCATGGAATTTATTTAGGGATTGCCCATGTTAAAGAATAGGCATGATGTCATCTTAATGGTGGTGGAAAAAATGACAAAAGTAGCTCATTTCATTCCTAGAAATCTCTCGGATGAGTCGTTGACCTTAGCAAAAAAGTTTGTTCAAGAGATCTTTCAACTACATGGAGTGCCAGAGACGATCATCTCTGATCATGACACTCGCATGACCTCTAGGTTTTGGACCACACTTAAATGTTGCATTGGGGACTAAGTTGAACTTTCAGACAACATATCATCCTCAAACAGATGGTCAAACATAGAGAGTCAACTAGGTAGTGGAGGATCTTTTGAGGATGTACTGTATGGACCAGTAGTACAAATGGGAGGAGTATCTGCCATTGGTAGAGTTTGCATATGATAACTCATACCATGTATCTTTAGGGATGGCACCATTTGAGGCTCTTTATGGGTGCAAGTGTAGGACTCCAATCAGTTGGGACAGGGTTGAAGATTGAATAGTGGTTGGACCTGACATGTTAAAAGAAATGGAAGATCAAATGAGGCTAATTAAAGAGAAATTGAAACAAGCCTTGGATAGACAGAAAAGTTATGTAGATAAAAATAGGACTTTTAGGCAATTCTTTGTGGGTGACAAGGTGTTTTTAAAGGTCAAGCCACATAAGAGCTCAATTTCATTTGGCAAGGCATCTAAACTCACTCCAAGATTTGTAGGGCCTTTTGACATCCTAGAAATGATAAATCCAGTTGCATATAGACTTGCTCTACTGCTAGATCTCACCAAGATCCATAATGTTTTTCATGTGTTTTTGCTCAAACCTTATCATCATGATGTATTGCATATTCTTGATTGGCGTGCTCTGCAGGTACAGGATCCAGGAGTGGTGCTAATGGAGCCCATTCAAGTCTTGGAGAAGCACAACATTAAGTTGTGTAATAGAGACATAATGCAGTATAAGGTCTAGGGGACCAGTATTCAGTGGATAGTGCCACTTGGGAGGATGCTATAGACATTGATAGATCTTTTCCACATTTGGGGAAATAGAATAGATGCTATTATTTCATGCACATTAGAGATACTTGATACCTTGTTGATGATACATTTGATGCTTTGAGTAGTTTTAGTAATTGTTTTGATGGATGTAATAAGACATCGAGACAATGTCTCTTCCAACTGGGGAAGGATGTCACGTCTTAGACTTGTGATGGATTTCGTTATGTTAATTCTTGGTACCATTGGACACTAGTTGATGATATATGATTAGTAGGATGATGACGATTATTCCTTATGTCACTTCGGCTATATTTTTCAAGACTAACCTATTGATAGTGGAATGAGTGCGAATCAATGCAGGTTGTTGAAGGCAAGAACATGTTTCAGGTAGAGGGGTTCTAGCCGCTTGGCAACAACCGATGGGTTCTATTTGGTGCCATATCACACACTCACTTATAATCATTCTTGCATCATTGATTGTTTGTCTATCACTCCTTGTCTGAAATTGTCGAAACTTGCATTTACCTCCGAGCGAAGTTCGATGCCTGTTTTGTTAAGATAAATAAATTAGTTGCAAATTGATCAAAATAGTTATGATATTAAAAATATTAAGTCAAGGAAAAAAATATAAAAATACTTATTTATTTACAAATGAATTAATGACGTATTCTATCTTTGTTTACCTTGTAATTATTATAAATAAGAATATTAAATTTAGAAGAAAAATAAGAGAGCTTATTTTTCTTTAATATATTTTAAATCAGTATTGCTCTTTTTCCTAAATAAATAAATAATCTTTATTTATTATGGAAATATATAAAAGAATAGAACACTTTTTGTATAATAATTAAAAAAAGAAATTCAATATCTAAACTTATATCTAGTTGCTTTATTAAAAGTCATGCATTATTAGTTGGAATGAAGCATGCGTAGCATGCAAAGAGGAATATATATTTTTTTAAGAAATATATAAAGAATTGCATGAACTTGGGGAGAGGATCGAATGAAAACTTAGGGTTTAGGATTTGATTAAAGGAAAACAATTAACAAAAGGGATACACACAGCAGTATGATGCTGGAAGGGAGAAGGAGCATAAGGAGATAGCCTCAAAGTTGAACTCTCTCTCTCTACATACATCTATAACAGGTTTTCTTTTACTGCTTCTCATGAAGTTATTCTTGTTGAATTGGTTGATGGATAGAATGAATTCTAGTTTTTCTTCCCCTTCTCCCTCTGAAAATGGCCTATGCGTATTTAATTTTAGCCAATCCTTAATGAAACAACCATTTGACAATCTAACGGCCTTCAAGCTTGATGATTAAACTATACTACTTTGATTCTTTTAAAAGTTGGAGTTGAAATTAAAATTGACCTCTGTTGTTGATAATTGGCCATCCGTGCACATCATCAAACTTCCTTGATTAAACGATGATGACTTTTTTTTTGTTAATTTTGTTATCGACTTTCTTTTCTTCCTTAATGTTGCATCTAGATTGACCTTTGTAAGTTGAAGAGATCTGAAACAACTTAATAGATCAGTCGCTCCTTTTGAGTCAAATCGGCTTCATAGTTGATGATTTATGTGGCCCATATAATGCGTTTTGGCCTCACTTATGGTTTTCTTGGCCTGAGGTGTTACTTTTACCCTGAAGAACTCTCCAAAAGTTGTGTGGAGTTTATCCTTGGGTGCATTTGATAGTGAATGGCCTCTTTCCTATGATAATTACCACTCCTAAAATTTAGATCGGCCTGAACTGCACACTTTTGTATTTTTCTTTTCATTCCTCAAAACCATTTTGGATCTGAATACTTATCTTGGCTGCAGTTAATGAGAACAACCTCCTATATTTAGATTAGCCTCTTGACTTCAGAACAGACTCTTTTGGTTTTATTTGAATTTATTTTGTTCTTAGCCACCCCTTGCCTAGATCGACCTTTAAACACCGATCTGGTAATTCTAGTTGGATCGTTGTTCATACAACTGACCCTTTATTTTTATCTAAGATTTGATGATCTGCTAACAAAACATCTGATACTTTATTCAAGGCAGTAATCATTAGACTAAAAACATCCATTCAACCACCTTTTTCTCGCTTAAATTGCTGGTTTATTACTAAAACCATCTAAGGGAATTGTTTCTTTTTTTTCTCATCCTGAAACTTCATTTGGCTGTGAATCCTGTAGGAACAATTTTCATACTCTTTTAGCCAAACTTTCATGCCATGATCCATACATTGCCTAATGACCACTGTTACCTTATTTAACCTATTTTATCATTGAGTCAACCTCGGTGAATTCCTAGCCTGAAACATCTAACCTACACTGTAACCATTTACGAATGCCATATATTGGTCCCTTCGTAATGTGAGTCTGTTTAAAAACTATGAAAATTCCAATATATGTACAAAATTTGTTAAGTTCTTGACCATGAGTTGAAAAATTAGTTAATAATAATTCAACATGTAACTGTTAAAGAGGTTTTACTTTCAAACGAAGAGAATTAGAGATTTCCTATAATAAATGAAATGTGAGAATTCCACGCATCCGATGAAATTGGAACTTTCTTTTTTTTTAAAAAAAGTAGATCTATATAAACCCTCCACCTGTAGCTTACACGCAGAATTATCAAAATTTCTTTTATGAATAAGATAAATTAGTATTCTTGACCGTATCTATATATGTATGATCATGAACTTCGTAAATGTATATATATTGTTCAAATCTGTCTGTGTTAAAGAGTAAAAGAACTAACTTCTTGTGAGACAAATAAACCCTAAATTCACCCATTCTTGTTCTATTACATGCAAGATACATGTTTAACCCTCTTTTAATTATAAAATTTTATGCTTTGAATGAGAATGGCTTTTTGTGTTTTTCTATGATGTGTTATGGAAAGATTGCCTTTCGGGATGGGTGCCGAATATGGGAAAACATGGAAGTAGGTTTTCTTTTTCAAAACCTACACGCCGTTAAAATGGTTAATACTTTGGCCAAAGTCAATGTGATGTTGAAACATACATATGTACCATTGAAACAGATGGTTGATTTGCCTAGTACATTTTTTATATTTTCCCTACCATATACTATTGATGAGATGCTGCATTCATGATAGAAATGCATGTAGGTTAATAGGCACGCACCCGATTCCACCTTGTGATTGTTTATAGGTTGCTAGGCCCTTCGGGCAAGGTCAGACATCCTTCAGTTTGAAGGATACCGGGGAAGCACAAGCTTTGTGGTTGGGCAGAAAAAGTGCCTGAACCATGTTCTTGTCCTTCGATGCAGCAGATGGCTAGATGGTCAAAGGTGGTCGAGGACAGATTGAATTGGGTTTACTTGATATTTATGAGAGTTGTACACTTTTTATTTGAACTCAAATGATATGTAAGGTGAAAAGCCATTTCTTTTGGAAATGTATATATATTGTATAGAAAGCTTTGTAATTGAAATCAGAAAGTTGCTTTGTATTGTATTTGAAATGAATAGAAATTTATAAATGGAAATCTCATTTTGACATATGGTGTTAATTCTATCTCTTCTACTTGATGATGTAATAGAAGTTAGTTTACTTCACTTACTTGCAGTTAATTTACTTTTACTTTGGTTATGTATGAATGTGGAATTTTGAATACTTTATAGTTGAGGTGAGTGCACTGTCATTTTCTCCTTTTTTTTAGTTTGAAATAGTGCTAGCATTGGTGGAGGGATTTTACATTGTAAATTTTCATCTTTCATGACTTGCAAGACCCTACCTCTCTCAACTGCCAACTATAAATCTCCTTGGCCAAACATAAACCCTCTGCTCCTAATCACCATCAACGACTCCATTAGGTGGTTACTCAAGTTCGCCAAAATGAAATACAAATACCAAGGACTTGACATTTCCTTCATAGTCGAGAATAAACTTTCCAGGATTAAGGAAACAGATTTAGGGGATATTTACCTTAAGGAATTCTCAGTGAGGATGATGACGAGTGTCAAGTAGCACTCATCTAAACATGCCTTTTTACTTCCTTTTTCCCATCTTTTCATACTTCCTATCCTAGTATTTTGCACTATAGGAACTGTAAAGCCCTGTTTAATTATACTAATAAGAGATGAAGTGCTGAAGATTATTGTTATGATGAAAAGACTTATGTTGTAGTGAAACTGATGTAGAATTATCTCTTTTTGGTTTCACAAGTGTCTATTGCACAAGCGGCAGGTAGTTTTGAAGAACTCCAGAGGTAATTCTTATTATCTCTAGAGCCAGGCACAAAGGGTACTCCAATGTTTTCCAGCTTGTTGGAGGATCTTTAGAGTGGGAAGTAGAACAGAAAAGATCGTGATCTCCGGAGCTGTGTCTCAAAAGATTCATGAAGCATCTCCAGAGTTGCTGGCAACAACATGGAGTCTCTGGAGCTACACAAAGTCTCCGGTGCCATTGATTACTAGGATCTCTAGGGTGACTAAAGTGCTACAGAGCCCACCTATTCAGGCTTGAGTGTCCCAGTAGATGACTCTAGTTGTCCATGAGGACATGATACACTTTTACTTGTTTTTGCATGAGATTAGAATATTTCTCTTGGTCTGCTATTTTAGGAAATCAAGTTCCTTTTTTATCAAGGCCTTTCTGCCTATTATTGTTATAAGTTAAACTTTAGATTTAGTGGTACCTTCAGTATCACTAAAGTCCTTTTTTAGACTTTTTTATGATTTACTCTAGATGGTTAGTTGCATGTTTTAGTTTAAAATAAGATATTGTTTATATCTCAAGATGAATTGATTAGGTGAAGTAGTTAACTCTAGTAATATTATGTCGCTTAGATTGATATATATTTGGATAGGAACAACATAATAATTAATCAGAATTTTATAGTAGTATTATGTAATTTCATTTTCAGAGAAAAGACATATACTTTTGAATACAATATACTTTGATAGACTAGATTAAAGGAAGTTGTGTTATTATACTTTTGTTCTTAGTTTCTTGTTTAGCCTTTAGTTTTGAAGGTGTGGAGCAAGGGCCCACTCCCACCAACAGATAAGGAGGCTAGTATCTTTGATTTATTGCCTTACTGTAGTTTTTCATTAGAAGTATAATTTTCATGTTTTCATAGGATAGATCAATTATTGTCAAAGTAGTTTGTTTCCATTTAATGCATGTTTCTAGCTTTTGTGTGAATTAGATAAATTCTTTCGACAATTTACTGTTTCAGTCTTTAGATCAGATTTTCCTTTCAAGTAGATAATTAGTAGCATTCATTATTAGGATAGTTCAATTCAGTATTTTATCTAAGGACTATTGATTATTAGTTTCCTATTATAAACAACCAAGGACACAACCCTGGATTTGACACATGAAACATGATTAAATGCCAAGGTACATCGACCCTTGCCATTTTTGGTGCCATTGCTAGGGATATGTGTTAATAAGAAAACCCTAGTTAATAGTCCTTTTAGATTAGATTGAATATGTATGGTTAGAACTAGGGATTCAATGGGTAGATACATTAAACAAACACCCAAGAAACAAACTACAGGTGAAAGTAGTAGGGTGTTACAAAATCTTGTTGAAAAGAAAGACAAACATTTAGAACCTACCTTGGAAATTACACCACAATTAGATATTACCACAAGTCCTCAAAATCTTTCACTCTCTGAGTATATTCAAGAACTATAGGAGAGACACTAGGTAGATATGTTAATAGGATCCATTTTACCAGAAACTCACACTGAATCTTGGGAAGAGGAATGATCAGACATGTAGGATAATCATGACAACCCAACAAATCCTCTGCATGAGCCTGCAAGAACCTTCTCATATCCCATTGTTCTTGCTTTTGGAGACAATGCCCCTATGAAGAACATTTCACCTTCAAATATGCCAACATTTAGGGGTCTTGCTTTTGAGGATCCAGATTAGTTTTTGTTCAAGTTTAAGGTCTTATGCTAGACATATGACTATGGATCAAATAACTAAAAACTCAAACTTTTCCCATCTACATTGAAAGATTCTTCCATGAGGTAGTTCATGGGTTTATCGCAGACTCTATTCACTCATGGGATCAAATGGAAACTGAGTTCCTAGACAAATAACAAGACTATTACATAATCAATGATAGAAAGAAAGAGCTATTTAGAACTAAATAGAAGAAGGATGAAAGTTTATAAGACTACCTAGATAGATTCAACTTTGCCTTAACAAAATATGACAACCCTATAGCTCACAACTTAGCCAAAACCTTGTTTATAAAAGGGTTGGACAAAGAGTCAAAAAATAGATTGGATCTAATGGGGAGAGAAAATATAAAAAAAAATAGACATGCTTGCTATAGAGGAAATCTATAGAAACTGGTTTAGAACACAGGATGGAGTGAGAACACCAAGGTCTTTAAAAGGGAAGAACGATATAGGTTAGTTAATGGAGGAGTTTGCAAATCTAAAAACATGTATCTTAGTTCAGTTGAATACCACATTAGAGGGGATTCAGGCAAAAACTATAACCACCAAATAGAACAGAACAACTCAACCCCTTTGAATATACTATCCTAGATGTAAGAATAAACACCTTTTGAGAGAATGCCCATTGGATAAATTTGAGATTTGCCAGCTCTGTGACAAAGAACACCCTACCAGTCACTGTGATCAACTCCCAGCCCTAAAAAGGTTGACTAAAAAGAATGCCATAATAGAAGAGGAGTTGAACTACGTAGGGAAAAAACAAATTGGCCATTTCCCATATAACCAGTACCTAAATCAACCTTCCTACATGGGTCCTTCAAACCAGGGAAATAATCAATTGAATCCAACTTGGCAGGGACCTTAGAACTTTCCTCTGTGGGTACCACAAGATTGATCAAGCCAACAATGGCAAAACCAATAGTGGAAAAACCAACCATGGGGAAACCAACAATGGACACAACAATTTCCATCACAATATGGACCACAAAACATGTAGCCTTAGTGGGGTCCTCAGTAGGGTTACAATCAACAATACCAAGGACAACCTAGACATTTCCAACCTTAACAACAAGAAATCCTAACTGGAGCCCCAACACACAGGGACAATCACAAAATGAGCCAGTTAGTCAACTACCCTTACCAGCTCAACCTATAGCAAATCCATGAAATAAAAATGGAGTAGCTGTTTACATGATAGAGCAAGAAAACATGGCTGGTGTAAATGCTATTTACTTAAACAACCTCCAGCTACGTTCTGGGAAAGCACTACCAAGACCATCTCCTCTACTCATAGTTGAAGTAACCGATGATATGGAACCTAAAAATCCATCCACTCAACCCCAGGAGAAGATTACTATCAAAATTGTGCCAAAAGAATAGCCCTCAGGTAATCCGGAGTTCCTCCTAAAGGAACAACTCTAGAGGTCACCTTCGGAGCTACTTCTAAGAGGCACTCCAGAGCTGTTCCAGAGTCTGAAAAGCAAGCACCTTACCTAGAATGGCTCAAACAACATGTCCATTAGAAAATAGTCCTATAAAAATAAGTCCAACCTACCATTGAATTAGAATGTCTGCAAGAAATCAGGCAGTTGAACATTGAAATTCCACTCCTACAAGCAATCAGGGATGTTCCTAAACTGAACCAATTTATCAAACAACATTGTGTTAAAATCTAGGGCAAAAAGAAAAACTTTCCTACCACCATTCAGGTGGAAGGAAAAGTAGTAGCTCTTCTTGTGGGAGAAATGCTCCTCTTAAAATATGGGGATCCTGGGAACCCTGTCATAACTGTCCACATTTTAGGGGTAGAAATGTCTAATGTCTTAGTTGACTTGGGAGAAACAATAAACGTAATGACAGTTCACACACTAGACAAATTGTGCCTTATAGGTGTTTAGACCAAATCCACAATTCTCCAATTGGCTGATCAGTTAGTGGCCATTCCGAAAGGGGTGTTAATTGATGTTCTAGTTATTGTGGAATCATGAGAATTCCCAGAAGAATTTCTGATATTGGAGCCTAGGAACCAAAGAAATGCTTATCCTTTGATTTTAGGAAGGCCATGGCTGGCTACTGTAGCAACATCCATTGATTGTAGAACTAAAGACATGGTCATTTCAAATGGTTTGGACATGAAGAAAATCTCCTTGTATCCTCCAGCTAAACCATCTATACAGTATTCAAGAAAAGTGTGGGTAGATGAGCCTAATAACATGGAAAATAGTGCCTTAGTAGCTATGGTTACCATGAAGGAACACTTGGGTGAGTTAGAAGAAGAAATAGACTATGACACACCTAAAGATATAACTCACATTCTCATTGGAAAAGATACAATGGACTTAGCCCAAGACTTAAGGAAAGAATTTTTTACTGCTGCCCATTGTACCCTTGCCAATATCATTCCTTCTGGGGAAACCTTCTATAGAGACTTAGCAACTTTTAACATAGATCTTAGTGTTTCTAGAATAAACTGTGTGTGCTTTTTTATCTCAATGTTTCAGATCACACTCCATAATCCATCATCAGGAGGAAAGGAAGAGAATGCAAATGAGTTAGAGTTGTAGAGGAGGTTTCTTAAAAAGATGGAGATGAGGTCGAAACGAATGACAAGAAAAGATAGAGGAGACACTAAAGGGATGGGAAAAAAGAATAGCTAAGTTGAAAAAATTATAAAAATAAACATCACAAAGCCAAAAAGAGGAAGAATAAAAGAGGAGAAAGATATATAAAAAATAAGCAAGAAGAAAAATTACTTCTTATTTGACCTAACCTTTATAATTTTTCTTCTTTCTTATTTTTTATATCTCTTTCTCCTCTTTTATTCTTCCTCTTTTTGGATTTGTGATGTTTATTTTTTATAATTTTTCAACTTAGCTATTCTTTTTTCCCATCCCTTTAGTGTCTCCTCTATCTTTTCTTATCATCTGTTCCCACCTCATCTCCATCTTTTTAAGAAACCTTCTCTGCAACTCTAACTCATTTTCATTCTCTTCCTTTCCTCCTGATGATGGATCACGAAGTGTGATCCGAAATGTTGAGATAAAAAACACACATAGTTTATTCTAGAAACACTAAGATCTATCAGCATTGACTGTGGAAATATCATGTCTACAACTTTTCACATGTTGCTTCCACATTCTTGTCCTCTTAACACTATGACTCCAAAATATGGGTTGAGGACCTCTATGGATCAAATTACAAAACAGGTCATGATCTTACCTGGGAAAACATTGAACATCAACACTTAGCTAATAGAAAAAAAGGAAGGGGCACTTCTTGATCTCCTCATCTCCCATTCAACAACTTTTGGTTGGGAATATTAGAATATGAAGGGCATCCCTTCTAAGATCTGTACCCATCACATATACATAGAAGATGTCAAACCTGTTAGACAACCCCAGAGAAGACTAAACCTTGCACTGAAAGACATTGTCAAAACTGAAATAGAGAAATTACTACAGGTAGGATTCATCTATCCCATCTCAGACAACTAGTGGGTTTCACCCTTGGTTATAGTTCCTAAGAAGAACAAGAAATGGAGAGTATGTATTGACTACATAGAGATAAACAAAGCCACAAAGAATGATTATTTTCCCTTGCCATTCATTGATCAAGTGCTGGATAACCTAGCAAGGTAAAAATACTTCTCATTCCTAGATGGGTTTAGTGGATATAACCAGATTCAAGTAGCACTAGAAGACCAGGATAAAACTACCTTCACATGCTCATGGGGAATGTTTGCATATAGAGTCCTTCCATTTGGTCTATGTAATGCTCCAACTACCTTTTAGTGGGTTGTTTTAGCCATTTTTGCTGAATTAGCCAATGAGTGTATGGAGGTCTAGATGGATGACTTTACTGTGTATGGGGACACCTTTGAAGAAGCACTTAAGAACCTAGATAAAGTATTGCAATATTGTGAGAAAAATTAGCTATCCTTGAGCCATGAGAAATGCTTTATGATGGTAGAGGAAGGAATTGTCCTTGGACATCACATATCAACAAAAGGGATCATAGTGGATCAAAACAAAGTAGAAGTGATAAAGAAATTACCCCCACCTAAGAACCAAACTGATGTTAGAAGCTTCCTAGGTCATGTAGGATACTATAGGATATTCATAGAAAATTTCAGCAAGATAGTTGCTCCTATGTTTTCCCTGCTGACCAAGGATGTTGACTTTTAGTGGACAAAAGACTGCCAAACAACATTTGAAAACATTAAAGAGAAACTTACAGTCACACCTGTTTTGAGGGGACCTAATTGGAATCTTCCCTTTTCACATACAAACAGATGCTTCAAATGAATCAATAGGGGCAGTCTTAGGACATAAAGAGGAAGGGGAAGGTATGCATGCAATCTACTACATAAGTAAGAACCTTACCCCTACTGAAAAAACTATACAACAATTGAAAAGGAATTCCTAGTAGTCATCTATGTTATAAACAAATTTAGACATTATATCACAGGGTATAA
Source organism: Cunninghamia lanceolata (assembly GCA_027924645.1). NCBI lineage: Eukaryota > Viridiplantae > Streptophyta > Pinopsida > Cupressales > Cupressaceae > Cunninghamia > Cunninghamia lanceolata. Next base: position 391,664 of record BSBN01001059.1, on the reverse strand, counting down.
AATCCACTAGTAGAATTTGGCAAATAAATGACTATGTGACTAAAACTTTTAGTCACGACAACTAAAAATGAAAAAATTCTAGTCATTTTTTGTAACACAACTATAAATGACTAATTTGATCATCATAAGTGACTAATTTGATCGTCGGGTAAAAAACACAACTAAATAATTAGTCACACAAAAAAATTAGACAATATGATATTAAAGTGGGTAATTAAAAAAAATATTTCATTGGTGGGAGTGGGAAATATTTCGAAGTCTGTAGAGAGGGAAATTTTTTCGATGAGAAATAATTCAAACAAAAGAAACCCCTGTATCATCCTGAACTGATCAAGAATTGATAGAGAAGAGTCATGGCTCCTCGCTTTATAATTCCTGATACTCTCAAAGACTTGGAAGATGTGTCAGATGAAGAAGACCACCTCTATTCTCAAGACATTGTTGAATAGGATGTGTTGTCACCTTAAAAAATAGACGAGCTCGTCAAGGGTTGGATTCCTATACTTTTCACGTCTAATAATTTTTGAAAAATTTCAAGTTCCAGCAATACCCATTTTGTTGAAAATGAGCATAGGTAAAATGGTTGATAATCGGTGTTGTATAGTTCAACAATTTGGCGATTTGCAACTGGAATGCCCATTTTGTTAAAAATGAGAAGAGGTAAAATGGTTGATAATCGGTGTTGTATAGTTCAACAATCTGGTGGTTTAAACTGTTACCTTGGGCGTATAAGTTAGTAACATGCAATAATTTTTTCAAGGTGAAGTAACATGCCATGCAACCATCGAATTAGCTGCCCAACTTCTGCTACCCTTCCCCTATCAAGCCCTTGTAAGTTTTCCAAAACCAAATCTGTCTTCTTCTCTTGACAAATGAGGGTTGTTGAATAAGCATTCAAATCCTACTTCTTTCCAGCATTTTTAATCTATAAATTTGCTTTGCTGGATGATCTTTGAAAACATACAGATGGTGATAAATAAACTACCATTATTTAATGCTCTTTTTGGTTGCACCATGTAATCATCTTTAGTTTATTAGCCAATGTATAGTGGTTTTCAGTTAGGTTTTGGTTTATATAGTGTGCTCTACATTTTCTAGGGGTGGCATTTGACCTAGCTAATAAGGATCTATTTTGTGTGGAGGAGCAACAACTATTTGATCAAACTCACTCTCTTGTTAAGGGATTCTAATTTATCCAACCTGTAGAGGAAAACTATTGCATTGTAGACTTAAACAAAATCCAGGGTTAAACCTAACTGAACAGTCCACTCTATCATTGCATTCCTACATTGAATTATTGACCAAGGAGCATAAGCTTATGATGATGCTCGCACTATATATGTCTTCAAGACTCATTTCTATCCTAAACTCCCTCATACAAACTTATTCTTAATCAACTTAATTGACTATAGTTTTCAGAAATGAAAGAACAACAAAAATAGTTAAAAACCTAGTTGCTACAGGTACCCCCAGCATAAGCTGAAGATAGCTATATTCAACAGAGAATTACAGAATTAATTTGAAATATATAGAATGAGAAAAGACTTAACACTAACCTCTGGAGGTCTTCAAAGATGTATTCTATTCATGAATCATGACTATTAGAAATAGCAATCATGATTTCTTACTTACTTCACAATGCAATGTAAAAGATAACATGAAACAGTCTAACTAGAAATGCATAATAAATAAATGAATATATGAAGCGAGAGTTAGTACCTTGAGTGGCCAGCTCATGGAACTATCTCACTTCTTCTAGAAACTAAATCTACTTCAGATCTTCACACATTTTCATGACATATAGTTGAATTCAATTAATATCAAAGACAAAATCTTCTTTAGATTTTATTTGAAATCAAAACATGTCTGGAATAACAAATAACAGATAACTGTAGAAAAATAGAGTAACAGTTATGTCGATAGAAAGTAAAAAATAATAGCTAACCAATCAACAAACTCATCCCCTAACTTATACAAAAGTGGGAGAGTTGTATGCAAACTTCTAACTAACTATGATCATCAATTCATCCCTAGATATCAGGATATAGTTTTGAGATCAACTTATTAATTATCTAGAACAAAGGAAATAGAGTCCTATTTGAACAGAAATCCCATACAACTCGTGAATGAAAACACATAAGCTGCGGTTAGACTTCTAGAACATGTCTTCTTCTTCCTTGCATTTATTCTTCCATGATGACCATGTTCATCTCCATCGATCTTCATTTCTGCCACTTGGACTGTACTTTAATCAATTCCCTATTCTACACTCTACCATAATGACTCCTTCCTAGATGCTATGCCTTTCTTACACAAGGTTAATTATTCCAACATATATACACAAAATAACCTTTCATATTACACTTATAAAATCCTATCTATATTGCATGCTTATCAATAATTTAAAACATCCACTTGATAATATAATCACCATATTCTATTTATCAACATAGGTTCAAAGTCTCTGAGAAGTATATGTGAAACAACATATAATAAAGGTAATGCCTGTAAGGTTCTTGTAGAATCATGTAAAAAAGGTCTTTAAAATATATAGAAACATTATAAAAGAAAGTCAAAGTTTCAACCCAACATTTCCCTCAACTTAAAATTTTGCTTGCCCCTAAGCAAAACCAAGGAACTAACATCTAGGGTAGAAAGTTATAATGGAAAATAGTTTTTCTGAGGTCCATGTTTTCTTTGAATCCTCCTTGTTTGAGATAGAATCCATTGTAGCATGCAAGTCTCTCCATCTTGTTTAGCTTAGTACGCCTACACTTATCACCTCTCCCTCCTGTTCAGTGTGGCACTGGGTAGAGAAGGATAGGAGGCTGATAAGTAAGAGGCAACCATGCTACTCCCTTTTGCTCTGAGATCTGGATGTACCTGCGTAACCTCTCAAACATATTCATGAAGTTGTGGAAAGAGTGGGTTTCCTTCTTTTGCAGTTTTGGAGTTAGGCTATTCCACCTGTTCTGTATATACCTTTGACAATTTTGGATGATGAATACTGCTAATCTCTGTATTCTTCCATGATCCCTTAGTCTCAAATCCATGATTACCTTGTGTGAATCCCTATGAGAAAGTAATTTTAGCCATTGGGTCAAGATCACCTCATGTTCTAAAGCTTCTTTCCTAATTAGCAGTGGCTCCTTCTTTTCCTACTCCTCATATTGGTCCATCAGTACTCCCCTGAGTTGTTCATTTTTGAAGTATGACATTAATGCTCTGATCTGTAGATCTCCAACATAGATGCAGAGGTTCTATTTTGTGTCCTCATCAATCAGGTAATTATGCAAATATTATTCACACAACTGGTCCTGTTCTTCTAAATTGATCTCTTTGAAATGATTGCAAAACATGTGCCTTGAATGTAATTCAGGTTTATTATTGATAAATCTATTGAACTAAAAACTAAGAAATTTCTCTTTCAGAAACAATGCATAAACCTTGGGTGGGGGTCTGTATCCAATGATTTTCTTGGCTCTATCAATAGCCTCTGCCAGATGATCCTCTGACCTTTTTAGTATCAAATCCTTTTTTTCAATTGATGCATTGAGGCTATGTTTCTCCTTTTCCCAATTCTCCTTTTCTTGCTTAATCTTATCAGTCAATTTCATTAGCTCAAAGCCCATAGACAGGGTAGTATGGTACTCTGGGGTCTTTGTCACAGGAGGTTGGAGAGTAAGTATTTTTTCTTTCTCCATTTCTATTTTATTTTCAGCCAATTGTGCCAATAAGTCTAAGTTAGAACCATGGCCATAAGTTTGGATCTTCTCCTCCAACTCCTGAATTCTTTTCTCTCTCTTTATCTTTTTCTTCATAACCCCTTACCTGTTCCTCCAATTATCTTATTTTGTCCAAGGCTTCTTGAAGTTCCTTCCTGATATCTCTGTCCTCTAATAATTCCTTTTCTTTTTCAACATTTTCATCATTCCTTTCTTTGGGAACATCAAAAACTTCTTTAGCAGAATCATTTGGTACAAGTTTACCCATCTTTCTCGTAGTAAACAAGTCTTCTGACTCAGAATCAGAAGAAGAAATGTACTTTCTTTTCTTTATAGGAATATCAACATTTCCACATGCATCTGCAGAGACATCCTCAAGGGGGTTTTCTTCTCTATCTGAATCTAGATTCAGAGGAGTTGGATCATTGTCCTGCTAGCCTATATTTTTGTCCTCTTCTCTCTATTTCTCAACAACTTGTTCTTTGACACCTTGCCTGCTTAACCTCCTTGATCATCTAGGTGTGATTGTTTCTTGTTTATCTATCTTTTTCCCCCTTTTATTGTCCCCCTTCTTCCTCTTTTCCCCTGCACTTCCTTCTTTTGTTGCACTCTTGTGTTTACTCACTCTCTTCCTACTCTTCTTTTCCATACCAGATGTTGAAGGAGTGGTTCTTTTAGTTTGAGGGGCAGATGTTGAGGGTTCCTCAGCTGATACAGACCTAAACTCTGGAGGGTTTTCATGTTGTGGCTCTTCTTCCTCAGTCTCAAGAGGAGGCTCAGGCTCATATAGAATTTCATCTTCTGGTTCTGGTGCCTCTAAAAGTGTTGAAATGTATACACATTGTTTAAAATCTTCCCATCCAATATCAGGGTATTGAATCCTTAATCTCCTTTTTATTAGAAAAATTATCAAACAATGGTGGGAAAGAGTAGTGTCTACCTGTTGTCTCTGATATTATGAAGACATCCTTTTCAACATAGTATACAGATAGTTTGGAACATTGACAAGTTTTTCATGTCACAAATGGTTGAGCAATTTAAGTTGTGCAGTATATAACATATTGTATCTACCATCATAGGTAATATACTTGATAATATAATAGGCACATTTCCCCCAAAAGAAGGGAAGAGATAGTCATTTGGTACCTTGTGTGGTAGAATCCAGGTGTTCACCTCTTTCACAGAAATCCTCCCTAGCTGCAGCTGCATCAGCTCTAGCTAAGTACTCGGACCCTATCCGTGGCAACCCTGTAACTTGTGCAATAGCTAACTCGAAAGCATCTATAGTTAATCCTTTCACCATTGCTTCATCATACTATAGAGTAAATGCAAATTCCTTCATCATATCATCATCAAACTCTGTCAATTTCAGGAAGTAATCTAACCATCATGCTCTCGTGAAGAGCAGAAGAACCATCACATCCTCCAGTAGTTACTTATGTGCCGACAGTTGTCTTCTGATCATGTCTTCTCCCATTTCCGCTATGAATTGTAAACTCTACAGTGTCAATTTTTTGCACAATGTCAATTTCTGTTGCTCAATTCCTGCTGCTTCAGCTCGCCACCCCAAGAAACCAATCTACCTCTTCTTTCCTTTGCACTATAACTTCCTTAGGGTACTAATTCACTTGCTGGCAAAATAAGGTAAGTTCATGGCGCAAAATATTTGTTTGGTTTTTTTTTTTGAAAGGCAAGGTTTTCAAAGGCAAATGTTTTTCTAATCACAAAAATTGAAAGTAACCCTCCCCCCAACTTAATTCTGAAGTGACCTCACTTCATGTGGTAGGTATTACGGTATGAGGAGGGCTGATTAAAAGAGATGGTGATAATATTTGTCGCATGCATGAAATAAACTATCACTAGTCATGAATATAAAAAGAAATCTATTTGTAATAATGGAAAGTTATTCAATGTAGATATGAAGTGGAAATGAATAATTAACATACCTTGGAAATTGTGAACAATTCGAATGATTTGAGATGATATGCATGCGACGAATGAGATATAGGGTGATAAAAGGTGGCAGGTATGGCTGCAGAGATGTAATGGAATAACAAGTGATGATGGAGAAAAGTACCAATTCATTAATATGAATCGATACGTGGAGCAATAGAATGAAGCAGTTTGAAATGAATACGGTCATGTGGAATGGGTGGGAGAATTGACGTATTGGTCACCAAGTGATGGAATATAGCAGCATGTAGATGGTGCTACGGGTGCCTTCAACACAGTTCCCGATTGTGTAATTGGAATTATATATATCAGGTCCCAGCTGAGTCAGGTCCCAACTAAATGAGTGAAAAATAGGTCCCTGTGGAAATAACTTGTTGTAACTATGGAAATTGTGCGGTGTGTGCATGTGATTTGAAAACAAAGAATTTAATTTTTAGCAACAAGGGTTGAGTATTTTAACTCAACCTCCACATCACTGGATAGTGTTGGTGTATCAGCATCTGAATGTGTATCATCTAGTGTCACAGCATCATCATCAGAAGTATCAGGGGTATCGGGAGGAGCATACTGAGTAGCTAAGGAAAAAAGAAAGTCATCCTTCTGAAGTGGCTTTTTATACAATTTTATCATGTGCCCATTTACCAGTAGTGAAAACTGAACTTCATCAATAGTTTGCAATTGAACTGTACCATTAGGAAAGACTTTCTTGATCTTATATGGGCCTAACCAACGTGACTGAAGCTTACCCTTGAAGTCCTTATACCTTGAATCATAAAGGAGTGCCCAGTCACCCGCAGTGAATTCCTTTATTTTGATGTAGTTGTCATGCCATTTTGCCCTTTGTTTCTATATGACCTTGGTATTATGAATTGCCTCTAGTCTGATTTCATCCATGACATTTAAATGTTGTAGCCTTTCCTATTGTGTAGTGGTCAAATCCATTCCTAGGTCCATTGCTGTCCGCAGGGTTTTGTGTTCAAATTCAATAGGCAGGACTACAGTCTTGCCAAAGACCAACTCATAAGGTGTAAACCCTGTAGTTGTCTTCCAGGTTGTTCTGTATGCCCAAATAGCTTCAGGGAGCCTAGAAACCCAATCTCTTCTATGGAGTTGCATTGTCTTTGTCAGGATGTTCTCAATTTCTCTATTAGTGACTTCTACCTGACCATTAGCTTGAGGATGGTATGGAGAGAATTTCTTATGCCTGATCTGATATTCTGCAACTAATTTGGTTATTAAATTAGATGTAAACTGTGGTACCTAGTCAGTTACTATTTCTCTTGGGAACACCAAACCTAGTGAAGATGTCTTCATACAAGAATTTGGCCACATTGCCATCTCTGGCAAACTATAATGCCTTCACTTCAATCCATTTATTTAAATAGTTAGTACACACTAGGATATATTCTTTGTTGTTTGATGAAGGAGATATAGGCCCCACGAAATCTAAACCCCACTTGTCAAAAGGAGCCAGTGAGATTTGTGGTTGCAAAGGCATATCATCACTTCTAGTAGGCCTCCCATTCTCTGGCATCTATCACAGCTCCTAGTGTACTTGACAACATCTTTATGAAGCGTTGGCCAGTAATATCTTGTTGTTAGGATCTTAAAGGCTGTCCTTTTAGCTGCAAAATGTCCTCCACAAGGCTCATCATGACAAGCCTTCATTACATCAAATACTTCATCCTCCCTGATACATCTTCGCATAATATTGTCTGGTCCATTGTAAAATAGAAATCTAGAAATCCAAGAGTAAGAGAAACATTTATGAACTAGCTGTCTCTTTTCCCTTGGAGAGAAGTATCCTGGAATCTCCCCTGTAACCAAATAATTGGCTATATAACCTCATACCATGGAGTGTGTATAGTTAGAGCAAATAGATGCTCATCAGGAAAAGAATCATCAACCACTCCATCTGAAGACTGTGTAGGGAGTCTGGATAGAAAATCAACAACTACATTGGCCTTGCCTGGCTTGTCAACAATTGTAATATCAAACTCTTGCAACAACAATAACCACCTTACAAGTCTGCCACCTATGATGAGTTTATTCATCAAGTATCTAATGGCTGCATGATCTATACGGATGAAAACCTTGTAACCAGTTATGTAGTGCCTGAATTTATTAATTGCATAAACAACTGCTAACATCTCTTTCTCTGTCACAGTATAGTTTAACTCAGCTCCTTGTAGATTCTTACTCACATAGTATATGACATACTCCTTATTTCCATCTTGATGACCCAGAACTGCTCTAATGGCAAAATCAGATGCATCTGTATGGATGTGAAAAGGCAGTGACCAATTCGGACCTCTGAGGATAGGGGCTTGTGTCAAGGATGTTTTTAGCTTTTCAAAAGAGATCTGACAATCTGATGTCCATTCAAATTCACTGTCCTTGGTCAGTAGGGTAAACAGAGGGGCAACAATCTTGCTAAAATCCTGAATGAAGCTCCTGTAATATCCTACATGGCCTAGGAAGCTCCTTACATCTTTTTGTTTTTGTGGAATAGGCAGGGTAGATATAATCTCAATCTTCTTTGGGTCAACTTGGATGCCAGCACTTGAGATGAAATGTACCAAGACTATTCCTTGTGTCATCATCAAAAAACACTTTTCATTACTCAAAGAGGTTATTCTCTGTACACCTCTTCAATACTTTCTCCAAGTTGTGTAGGGCTTCATCATATGTGTAACCATATTTGGTGAAGTCATCCATATAGATCTCTATACTGTCATGGGCAAAATCAGAGAAAATGCTTAAGACTGCTCTTTGAAATGTAGTTGGAGCATTGCACAGCCCAAAGGGTAAGACATAGTATGCATATGTCCCCCAAGGGTAGGTAAACGCTATCTTATCCTGATCTTCTGGAGCAATCTTAATTTGGTTATAACCACTAAAACCATCAAGAAAGGAAAAAATATTTCTTACCTACTAAAGAGTCAAGATCTTGGTCAATAAAAGGCAATGGAAAGTGATCCTTCCTTGTAGCAGTATTCAATTCTCTGTAATCAACATAGACCCTCCATTTGCCTCCTTTCTTGGGGACTATAACCAATGGTAAAACCCATTCATTATCTGAAATGGGGTATATAAAGCCTGCATCCAAAAGCTTCTGAAGCTTAGCTTTAACAATTTCTCTGAGGGATGGATTCATTCGCCTATGTTGCTACCTGATTGGTCTATATCCATCATCTATGTATATCTTGTGCATGCACAGGGCAGGATCAATGCCTTTCATATCATTGTAATCCCAAGCAAATGTTGCTGAGTGTGTATGTAATATTGCATGCAGGGATTGCTGTTGTTCATCACTCAGTGTATTGTTAATGTTCAACATCTTGCCTGGCTTGACTTCTACTTGCTTAGACAATTCTTGAACGGAAGACAAATCAAGGCTGGGTAATACAGGTAAGCATTGCTGAGGTAATAACACATGGAAGATTTGGGAGACTTCTTCTAATGAGCTTCTAGGTATTATGCTACTCAAAGGGTCTTGTAAGCAAGATAGGCAGTCTTGCTACTGTGGATGTCTCCCACAATTATTTTGTATAACATGAACAATCAATTCATCTTCATCTAGAATAGTGAATAAAGGGCTATGTTTTATAGTCATCAAGGTTTACAGGGAATAAGCATCCTCATCCTCTAGGCTAGGTCAAATGGTTTGCTCAAGCTCATGGTATGACTGAGCTGGTGGATATAAAACCAACTGCTTGGTTACTGTCCCATTAGATATGATAATGTTGCCAGACCTACAACCTATAAATGCATCAGCAGTGGCAAGCCATGGTCTACCTTGTATAAGAGGATATCCAACAAGATTAATCTTAGGATGCAAAATAATGAAATCAATGGGGTATTCCCAAGAATCTAATGCAATGACCAAATCTTCTATGACCCCTTCAGGTTTGACTGTAGACCTATCAACTAATTGCAAGACTGTCTGAGTAGGCCTAAGGTTGTTCAATTGGAGTGCTTGCATTGTTTCCTTGGTCATGACATTAATTGCAGCTCCTAGATCTATCAAGGTGTTTTTAATCAGAGTCCCATTGATCTTTACATCCACCACTGGGCTACCTGGATCTGTGTATTTGGGAATAGTTATATTACCCAACATGATGTCAGCAAGATTACCTAAAACATGTACTGTTTGAGGGTCTATTCTCTTCCTTCTTGGCTTCTTTATGCAAAGATCCCAAATAGTTTTGGTATAGATAGGAATATCCTTGATGGCTTGGATTAAGGGAATTTTGATGCTTATATCTTTTAGCTGGATGAGAAGGACATTATCAGCTTGGGCTGTTTGCTTTTGCATGGCCAAGCACTCAGGGAAAGGAGGAGACTTCTGTTGCAAGGTAGGTTGGGCATCTTGGTTTGATTTAGGTTCTAAAGGTTGCTTATCTGAGGTCTCTTCAGTGGGTTCTTCATCTTCAAGCTCGGTAATTTGGGGAGATGAAGGTCCTGCAAGTTGCTTCCCCGATCTAAGATGAACATTACTCACTTCCACCCCATAGGTGGGATATTGCATTACCTCGTTAGTATAAGCTTGCTGGATAGGCTTGTTGTTAGGGTTAGGTATAGGTTGGGCAGGGATTTGGGTAGGTCTAGGAGGTGGATTTTGAGATGGATTTTGAGGTGGTGGCATTATGGCTGGCTGTTGTGGCTGAGATGGAATCATAGGTTACTAAAATTGTGCATTTTTCTGCCATTGTTGGCCCTTGTTCCACTAAGGCTACCATTCTTGCTGCTGAGGAGGCCACTGAGGGTTATAGTTGGGACCTTAAAAATTTTATTGTGGCCATGAGTTAGGTTGTTGTTGGTTCTAACCAGCTTGTGGAGTAGGCCATTGAGGAGTTTGCCATGCATTTGGGTTACCAAGCCATTGTTGAGCATTCCAAGCATAGAAATTCTGATTTGCAGTAGGAAAGGGAGAATTAAAACTGAGTGGATCAGAGGGCATACCTTTCCTTTACTGCCAAAGTCTCCTTTGAACAATGAAGAATAATTGCCCATGTTCTCCTTCAAATTGTTGTAACTCAGGTCTCTCAATCTTTTCTTGTTGTATGATGGCCACCCTTTTGCATTTACAGCTGGCCTTCCTCTATCTACAGCTAGGGCAATACTTAGTGAGCATTGCATCTACCTCCTCTTGTTTCTTCTTGATATGGAGAGTGTCCAACTATGTAGCCATATGGATAGTAATGTCCTCCTTCATGTTGGTCAGTAGGTTACTAATCTCCACCGTTGAAACTCCATTAGTTGCCTTGCTTGTGATAGCTGCTCTTTCTCCCCTTGATTTTCTGGAGAATGTTCTAGAATAATTTTTGCAAGCTATACAGATATCATCAAAGGGAAGTTGAGATATATCTCCTGTTCCAATGAGGTTGAGGGCATCCATGCAGTCATCATTAACTCCCCTTAGAAAGACCAGTTTTAGTGATTCTTTAGACAATCTATTATGAGGGTTTTTCTTCAAGGCAAATTGGAATCTTTCCACATAGTCTTCTAGTGGTTCGTCCTCTTTCTGCAACATCCTAAAAATGTCATCTATTCTCCTATCGTGTCCTCTGTAGTAGTCTTTATATTTTTCTAGGAACTTTGTCTTCATAGTATCCCAGTCTAGGGTGACATCTTTCCCCAACCCCATAAACCACCGTAAAGCAACATCTTTGAGTATGGTAGGGAACAACTTGAGTCTGTAAGGATCAGTGGTGTAGTCATAACTCCTACACAAGACATCAAACTCGAATAGGAAAGTGTCAGGATCTTCAGTCACCAAGCTGTAGAAAAAAGGCAATGCAGAAGGTGGTATATTTTTTAGAGTAGCAGCTTGTGCTTGGTCTGGGATAGGGAATTCAAATGTTTCTTGCCTTGGAGGATCATCTACTGCAACATCTCCCATGGTTCTAAAAGTTCCTTCTGTGGCATTAGAGGAAGCTGATGGAGATGTAGGGGGTGTTGATGAAGATGTAAAAGGAAATTCTTCTTCAGCACTTCCTATGGTATAGTTGTTGAAATCAACTGTGCTGTAACACCGAGTTTAGTTTCCACCCTAAAAACTAAGTTTAACCAAAGGTAATAATTTTTTTTTAAAGTTTAAAAGTAGAAAAAGATAAATTGTTTTTCATTTTAAAACCAAGAATTTCATTCATCGACTAATTAATAATCATGAAATTATAAGTTACACAAAAGGGGTCTTTCCATCTACAACATTATACAATATGATTAATAAAATTTCTAAGAACATTTCCAAAATATAAACTTACCAAAGTCACTGCATCTCGATTGTCGACCATCCAAATTCAAGTCTCGGCAAGCCTCTGGAATATAGAAGAGAAAGTATCTTCAAGGAGCTTAACCTCCAACCATAGACCGTCAGTCTCCCGCACTCCTTCCTATCTGGAACTAGCCCTACCCTACTTAAAGAGGATAGACTTAGGATAACCAATGGTGTTAGCCATCTGAGTACTGGTGTTGTGACCTACATAACTTGTTATCATGCAATCCCCTAGATACCCTCTAGTCAAGCATGACCACTCCACAAGCTACGCCATCCAGTCACGGTGAACTATCAATGCACTAGAGGCAAGTGCACTACCTTGGCCAAAGGATTTAATTATATATATTCAACGTTGTGTCAACTCAAGTAGTAAGTTCACCTACCCCAACTTGACTTGAATTAATCGCAATCCTACAGTTACCTATGTATAAGTATAATATAACAACCACGATAACCTCTTGGTGTTTCAACTCATCATGGTTTAACGCATGGCAGTTAGGTTTACTTCTCTCTTTTTGGCTCTTGGAGACATTTCCATCCATATGTTAAAGGAATGGGATGCTAGCTTACCGGTTAATTGGTTAATGCTATAAGTTTATCAGTTGATCTTTAAGTTCGTCCACTGCTTTAAATTATCCAGTCAAGAGAGGACACTAAACTTAACAAAATAATCTCGAAAGGGGTTTAACAATAAACCAATTATTGAATTCAAGTAATTGTAGACCCAGAGTTAAAGTTTAAATACTCTTACGAGTCTTCTTCGACCTTTTGAATCCTTGACGTAGCTTAATCATCATACTAAGCATTTAACAATCCTAACTTGTTGTTTCTATTTGGAAGAAGAATGCATGCAAGTTTAAACTAAACACTTAACTATAGACTCATTGTGTCTGCTCTAAGAACTTCATTACCTAACATGTTTGACAGTTTTAGACCAATAACGATTCTATACCCTCTTTCGATGACACAATAGCTTGAATGTTTGTAAAGCAGAAAGAATTATATACAATATATAAATGGACTATAACTAGATATCTTTTACAACAAGAAAAGTATATCTCTATGGTCGACCAGCTAATATAAATTCTTAACTTGTAGAAGATTGAGTAGTTACACAAACCATGACATACATTCCACACCATTGTTCCCCATTTTGTCGACGGGATGACACATTCTTCAAGTCTTTCATTAAACTAGTTGTTTTTGGATAAGACAAGACCAACTGTATATAGTCAGCAGGCCAACTGGTGATGCTTCTAACGTCGACAAAGATTAGACTACTGTGGCTTAGGATATCTTTATTGCTATCAATTGACCAAGACTCAAACTTCTGTGTGCTCTCCACATATCTTATATATTTCTAAAAATAAATGAACATAGCTACACAGTTTTTAGTTGACCGTTGAAGATGCTTCGAGGAACAAGTATGTTACAACTGTGAAGGTTAAGACAACGGTGTTGTTCAAGGAAAATAGCATTGTTTTCATTTTAAAAGAAGTGTAAATACATAGGTCGTAAAGTTGGTAACCAGTCCACATTTTACATCATCAAAGAAAACACTAAATTCCTTCATATTACAAGATGGAGCCATTCCTATTGAGACATTCTAGTTTAACCAAGATAGCATGGAAGAGAGAAGAGATGGAACCTATAGAAAATCTTCGATGACTGTTTAAAATCTAGTTCAACAGCTCGTTCTCTTCTCACCCAATCACATACTCTTTACCCTCAGCCTCCTGTCATCTTCTTTTTTCTGTTCTTCCTAAAAATTGACTCTCTTCTTCTCTATATCCCCTTCACAAAAAAGAAAACTAACTTCCTTCTATCTAAACCATGCCCTATCATCTTGGTAACTACCCCACATAGTTGATCATCTGCCTCCTTTCCGTGACCACCACACAGAAATGGTTGGGTCTTCCACTAACTTCGCAGCTGATCTGTAATGTGGAGCTAACAAATTGCGAGGTGGCAGTTTTAGTTTTGGACATGATGCCACACTACTCTCAACAGATTTTGAGTTTAATTCAAATACATGACTTGGAATAATGGTTGAAATGACAACCAATCAATAAAGTTTGAAGCTCAAGAATAAATAGAATGTTTTGGACATGATGCCACACTACTCTCAATAGATTTTGAGTTTAATTCAAATACATGACTTGGAATAATGGATGAGCTGACAACCAATCAATAAAGTTTGAAGCTCAAGAATAAATAGAATGTTTTGGAATAAAAGACATCATAATAACGACTTGAGTGAACCCTTCGAGCTACTGCCCGATTACTAACACCATTAAAGAATAAAAGAATTACTCCTTAACAACTATTTAAATATAACTAAATATGATTTTGTATATTACCATTATAGTATGACCAATGGTATTACACTCGGCGGTCTCAAAGATTTAAAACATTATTTAAACCTTTTATTATATGATGGTAACCCACAATAGAAATAATTCTACATTCGTCGAATTCCGTAAGTAAACGTTTACATCATACGCTCGTAGAGCTTTATGATGATGATGATGATTGGAGCATAAACACAATACAAGGTTTGGGGTCGACTTAATGCACAACTTTTGACTTTTATGCCGAACCACTAAACAAGACACAACATACAACTCATTCTCATGTGTATACATTTGTATATAAATATATAAATATATATACTTAATGCACAACTTTTGACTTTTATGCCGAACCACTAAACAAGACACAACATACAACTCATTCTCATGTGTATACATTTGTATATATTTATATACAAATGTATACACATGAGAATGAGTTGTATGTTGTGTCTTGTTTAGTGGTTCGGCATAAAAGTCAAAAGTTGTGTGTTAAGTCGACTCCATACCTTGTATTGTGTATTACGACATGATTTAGAGTATTATGACACAAATGTCGATTTCCCATACTCATCATGACAACTACGAAAGGAAGAAAGACCTATTCTTGTAAACCTTAACATTCTCATCCAAAATTGACTTAACCTGAAATCAATACTTAACTCGAGGCAACTAGGTTTATCTACCTGATGTTCATTTTCAGTGGCAAGCACCCATGGGTTATTCCAGAGTCTATTCTCTCTTTCTTGAAGATACTTTCTCTTCTTCTTTCTTCTTGGTGAACATGTTCCATCTATTCCTGTCATTAACAATCTCACATACAATTTGTGGTTAGAGTACCAATGTTCTAATCAAAACACATTTACATCAAATCATTTCATTTTCATACCAAAAAGACATTTTAATTCATAACATCAGATTGATCATAATCAAGTAAAAATCCATGATTTCATAAAATTAACCTTTTCTAATCATATCATCATTTTCTATGATGTTAAACATAATCACATGACTGTACTATTTAAGAAAAAAGTAAATAGTAATACTAAATCCAAAAAGGGGATGTAACATATCTTTCCCCTATAGAATCATCATCCCCAATGATTGAGTTTATGAAGAAAAATTTTAACATAAAAACAAGCTTTCATAGTTTAACATTAATGTTTTTGAAAAGATAAGGAAATCTTTGGTGGATATCATTATAGTCTTGCCAAGTGGCGCTATCCTTGCCATATTGGTCCCACTGAATTTTGCATTGTAAAACCTCTCGATTACGCAAACGGAGTTTACACATTTCGAGCACCTTGATTGGCTTGATCAAAACCACTCGTAGCTCTTGTATCTGTAAAGAATTTCATTTAAGAATGTGGTCATTACCTACAAAATATTTCTTTAGGTAAGAAACATGAAAAACATTATGCATTTTAGACAAGGCTGGAGGTAGAGCAATTTTGTAGGCTACTGGATTGATAATCTCAAGGACTTCAAAAGGTCTGACATATCAGGGAGCCAACTTTGATGATTTACCAAACTTGATTGAGCTTTGATGGGGTTTCACTCGCAAAAGAACTTTCTTACAAAGAGAGAATTGTCTAGGCACCCGTTTGCGATCTGCATAACTTTTTTGCCTGTCGTTGGCTTCCACCAACCTTTTCCTAATCATTTTCACTTTTTCCTCCATATCTACTAGCATTTCTAGTTCAATTCTTATCCTATCTTCTAGCTTATCCCAGCTTATAGGAGTTCTGCATTTCCTTCCATATAATGCTTCAAATGGTGCCATCTTAATGGCAGAATGATAGGAATTATTATACACAAATTCAACAAGAGGTAAATATTCCTCCCATCTGTATTGCTGGTCCATGCAATACATTCTTAATAGATCCTCTAAAACCTGGTTAACCCTTTCTGTTTGTCCATCAGTTTCAGGATGATAAGCAGTGCTCACATTGAGTTTAGTCCCTAGTGCTGAAAATAAAGTTTGCCAAAACCAGGAGGTTATTTGAGCATCTCTATCAGATATAATCTTTTCAGGTACCCCATGCAATCTAAATATTTCTTGCACAAACTTCTGAGCCAAAATATGAGCTCCATTTGTCAAATTTCCAAGAATGAAATGTGCTACTTTGGTTAGTTTATCTACTATAACCAAAATTGCATCATGTCTATTCTTAGACATTGGTAACCCTTGAACAAAATCCATACTAACAAACTGCCATTTCTATTCTGGAATATCATGTAGGTATAACAATTCGGCAGGATGTTGGTGTTCTATCTTCACTCTCTGACATTCCAAGAAACTTGCCACAAACCTTGCAGCATCGTTTTTCATTCCTTTCCAGAAGTATAGCAGTTTGACATCAGCTAAAAGTTTTGTTACTCTTGGGTGTCCGAAATAAGGTGCACAATGAACTTCCTTCCAAACAAGGTTTGTAAGTTCTATAGAATTAGGAACATAGATTCTTCCCTTAAATCTCATTAATCTATCTGACTCATAATAGAATCCATCATATCTTGGATCTTTGGGGTTTATTTGTAGAGCTTGCTTCACCTGTTTGTAATATTCGTCTCCAGGTAAACTTTGCAATACTAGATCTTTAAAATTAGCATGAATAGAGATTATAGAAGCTATGTGTCTTCTTCTGCTTAAAGCATCAGCTACTCGGTTTTCTTTACCTTTGATGTAAGCAATTTCAAAGTCATAGTCTGATATTAGTTCTAACCACCTCCTTTGTCTTGCATTGAGATGAGGTTGTGTAAATATGTAATGAAGACTTTGATGATCTATTTTTAGTACAAAAATCTTTCCCAACAAATAATGTCGCCACATCTGAAGGGCGTGAATAACTACCGCCAGTTCTAAATCATGAGGAGTGTAATTCTGCTCATAGTTTTTCAATTTTCTTGATTCATAGGCTATTACACGCCCATTTTGCATAAGCACGCCTCCTAACCCTTCTCCAGAGGCATCGGTAATAACCTCAAATTGCCCTTCAGGATCAGGGACTTTCAGAATTGGTGCTATTGTTAACTTTTCTTTTAATAAATCAAATGCCTTTTGACATTCACCTGTCCAAACAAACTATTTCCCTTTTCTCTGCAAAGAAGTGATTGGACTAGCAATACTTGAGAAATTTAGAACAAATTTCCTGTAATATCTGGCCAATCCCATAAAACTTCATACTTTTGAAACATTGGAAGGTACAGGCCATTACATAATAGCCTTTATTTTAGTTGGGTCAACTGATATCCCTTCTGCTGATATAGTATGTCCCAAATACTACACTTCTTTCTGAAAGAAAGTGCATTTTGAGAGTTTCACATACAATTTGTGTTCTCTTAAACGTTGCAAAACAATTTGAAGATGTTGTCTATGCTCCTCCTCATTTTTGGAATATATCAAAATATCATATATGAAAACTAGGACAAATTTATCAAGGCAGTCTCTAAAAACACTATTCATGAGATTCATGAAAGCAGCTAGTGCATTAGTCAACCCAAATGGTAACACAATAAACTCATAATGACCATATCTTGTTCCAAATGCAGTCTTGTGAATATCTTCATCTTTCAACCTCAACTAATGGTATCCAGATCTCAAATCTATCTTAGAAAATACTGCTGCACCACGCATTTGGTCGAATAAATCATCAATACGTGGCAGTGGATACTTATTCTTTATCGTTGCCTTATTTAGCATCTGATAATCTATACATAGTCTAAGGGTTTCGTCTTTCTTCTTGACAAAAATAATCGGAGCTCCCCATGGTGATACACTTGGCCTAATTAGACCTTTAGTTAATAGCTCCTACAATTGAGCCTTCAATTCCATAAGTTTAGTAGTGGTCATTCTTTATGGAGCTTTAGATACTAGCTCAGATCCTAGTTTAATATCTATGGCAGAGTCAAAGGTTCTTTTTGGAGGCAAGCCTGGCAGTTCCTCAGGAGATACATCTCTAAAATTGCAAAGATAAGGGTATTTTTCCTCAAAAGTTTGCTTCTCTAAAGCTTCCTCTACTAGGTCCATTTTGATTGCAAAAAGTTGACATCCCTTGCGCCTAGCCCGTTTTAATTGTTTTGAAGAAATAGACCTGATCTTTATTTCCCTTTGAATACCCTAAAAATTAACTTTGTTTCCTTTATCATCTAAACATTCAATTGTTTTATAAAAACAATCCACCTTGGCCCTATGTCTCCACAACCAATTCAATCCTAAAATGATGTTGTAGGATCCTAAAGGTGCCACATACAAATTTACCTCAGAGGAAAAGTTTGAAATATCAATCTTAGCTTCGAACAAACATTGCTCTACCTGAGCCTTTGAGTGATTTGCATATTCAACTGTCCACGGTTTTGACATAAAACCAACTCTTCTAAGAAATTTACTTAAGACTCTAGATGACACAAAATTCTCTGTTGCACCAGTATTAATCAGAATAGAAATAGGGACTCCAAATAAAGTAGCTGTCATCTCAATGGTAGTAATCTGATACTCAGCTTGTCGATTGTCAAGGGTAGCGTGAATCCTTTGTTGAAATGCTTCTTGTTGCGAAGGAAGTACCGTGTTCCTATCCTGTCCATTCTACTTTTTATTAGGACAACGGTTGGCATAATGATCTCCACCACATGAAAAACAACCTCCAATTGGTCCTCTCTTCTCAGGTGGTCTACTCAAAGCATCATCATTCCTCTTAGATTTGTCATATTTCTTAAAGTCTTCATTTCTTTGCTCATTACCAAATCTTCCTTTGTTTTTGTGATTTCCTTTATCGTACCTCCTGTTTCCATATCCTTTATCATTCTTCCTTTTATACGTCTGATCATTGAAGTTCTTATCAAATCTCTTACGCTTCTTTTCACGATAAGCAAAAATGGATTTGATCTTCTATTCCTGCTTAATTGCTTTCTCATACACCTAGTCCATTATGTTCGGACCATGTACCTCCACCTCTCTACCAATATGAGGATTGAGCTCCATAATGAATTTTCTTATCCGAAATCTTTCATCCTTTTGATACTGAGGAACATACTTCAACAATCTAGTAAATTCTTCTACATATTCAACCACAGACAAATCACCTTGCCTGAGATTTTGGAAATCTATTAGCTTTTGATCAAAGTAGAGCTGTGGTAACCACCTTTTTCAAAAAAAGTTCCACAAATTCATTTGATGTCACCTTCAAGGGGCTTAAATTTAGCTCCATCTTTTTGTTCATCCATCAGGTGGATGCTTCTCTAGATAGCTAATATGCTCCCCACACTGCCTTTGTAATCTCAAAATAATTTTTGATTTCAAAGTACTTCTCCATTTTTGTTAGCCATGCTTCTGCTGCATCACCAATTTTTGTTCCATCAAATTTGGGAGGAATAATCTTTTTCATATCCTTAGATAGTTCCAGTGCAATTTTGTCTTTTGTCTCCCTCTAAGATTCACTATTCTCTTGATTCTCACTTGACGTGCCATGCACTCGTTGCTTACTTTTACTTGCATTATTAGATTACTCATTTTCACCCTCCGTATTCCCGGTTTCATTCACTTTCTTTTCCAATTTGCCCAACCTTTCCTTAGTTTCGGTAAGCATATTAAGAATTCTGTCCAATTTATCGGTGGAGTTAGCCTGAGAGTTGTGACCTTCCTGATCTTCTCTCTCATTAAACTCTGATTGATCCATGTTCATTTGTTTTCTCACCTTCAGATTCATTGTCTGACACATATTCACGGGGTGTATAACCCTCAGATTCGCTATCGGATGATAGTACAATGATTTTAGCTCTAGGTGGTATACATGAATCCCTAGTCATCATTGGTACACTAATAGGGTAGGAATTGACCAGAATTCGAGCTACCATCCTGGATGTCTCTAGGAGTTCTCTTTTCATTTGTTTGAGTCATGACAAAGTATTGGCAAAAGTTTCCATATCATCTAGCCAAATGTCATTTTCATCATTCATTTTCTCAATAGTCTTAATCATCGCAAGACATCTCTACTTAGCTTACAGGTAACGTTCCTTACCAGTGAAGGACTTCCTTGCAGTTTTCTTGAGACATACCATCCTGTCAGAGTAAATCAAATCATTAGCTACCCGCATAATGTTGATTCTTAATCAGCTTAGTGGACTCATCAGCCCTAGTGCTGAACCTAGTTAGCTCTGATACCATATGTAACACCTAGCTTAGTTTCCACCCTAAAAACTAAGTTTAACCAAAGGTAATAATTTTTTTTTAAAGTTTAAAAGCAGAAAAAGATAAATTGTTTTTCAATTTAAAACCAAGAAGTTCATTCATCGACTAATTAATAATCATGAAATTATAAGTTACACAAAAGGGGTCTTTCCATCTACAACATTATACAATATGATTAATAAAATTTCTAGGAACATTTCCAAAATAGAAACTTACCAAAGTCACTGCATCTCGATTGTCTACCATCCAAATTCAAGTCTCGGCAAGCCTCTGGAATATAGAAGAGAAAGTATCTTCAAGGAGCTTAACCTCCAACCATAGACCGTCGATCTCTCGTACTCCTTCCTATCCGGAAGTGGCCCTACCCTACTCAAAGAGGATAGACTTAGGATAACCAATGGTGTTAGCCATCTGAGTATTGGTGTTGTAACCTACATAACTTGTTATCATGCAATCCCCTAGATACCCTCTAGTCAAGCATGACCACTCCACAAGCTACACCATCCTGTCACGGTGAACTATCAATGCACTAGAGGCAAGTGCACTACCTTGGCCAAAGGATTTAATTATATATATTCAGCATTGTGTCAACGCAAGTAGTAAGTTCACCCACCCCAACTTGACTTGAATTAATCGCAATCCTATAGTTACCTATGTATAAGTATAATATAACAATCACGATAACCTCTTGGTGTTTCAACTCATCATGCTTTAATGCATGGTAGTTAGGTTTACTTCTCTCTTTTTGGCTCTTGGAGACATTATCGTCCATATATTAAAGGAATGGGATTCTAGCTTACCGGTTAATTGGTTAATGCTATAAGTTTATCAGTTGATCTTTAAGTTCGTCCACTGCTTTAAATTATCCAGTCAAGAGAGGACACTAAACTTAACAAAATAATCTTGGAAGGGGTTTAACAATAAACCAATTATTGAATTCAAGTAATCGTAGGCCCAGAGTTAAAGTTTAAATACTCTTACAAGTCTTCTTCGACCTTTCAAATCCTCAACGTAGCTTAATCATCATACTAAGCATTTAACAATCCTAACTCGTTGTTTCTATTTGGTCAAAGAATGCATGCAAGTTTAAACTAAACACTTAACTATAGACTCATTGTGTCTGCTCTAAAAACTTCATTACCTAACATGTTTGATAGTTTTAGACCAATAACGATTTATACCCTCTTTCGATGACACAACAGCTTGAATGTTTTTAAAGCAGAAATAATTATATACAATATATAAATAGACTATAACTAGATATCTTTTGTAGCAAGAAAAGTATATCTCTATGCTCGACTAGCTAACATAAATTCTTAACTTGTATAAGATTGAGTAGTTACACAAACCATGACATACATTCCACACCATTGTTCCCCATTTTGTTGACGGGATGACACATTCTTCAAGTCTTTCATTAAACTAGTTGTTTTTGGATAAGACAAGACCAACTGTATATAGTCGGTAGGCCAACTGGTGATTCTTCTAACGTTGACCGAGATTAGACTACTGCAGCTTAGGATATCTTTATTGCTATCAATCGACCAAGACTCAAACTTCCGTGTGCTCTCCACATATCTTATATATTTCTAAAGATAAATGAACACAGCTACATAGTTTTTAGTCGATCGTCGAAGATGTTTCGAGGAACAAGTATGTTACAACTATGAAGGTTAAGACAGCGGTGTTGTTCAAGGAAAATAGCATTGTTTTCATTTTAAAAGAAGTGTAAATACACAAGTCATAAAGTTGGTAACTAGTCCACATTTTACATCATAAAAAAAACACTAAATTCCTCCATATTACAAGATGGAGCCATTCCTATTGAGACATTCCAGTTTAACCAAGACAACATGGAAGAGAGAAGAGATGGAACCTGTAGAAAATCTTTGGTGACTATTTAAAATCTGGTTCAACAGCTCGTTCTCTTCTCACCCGATCACATACTCTTTACCCTCGGCTTCCTGTCAGCTTCTTTTTCCCGTTCCTCCTAAAAACTGACTCTCTTCTTCTCTATATCCCCTTCACAAAAAATAAAACTAACTTCCTTCTATCTAAACCACGCCCTATCATCTTGGTAACTACCCTGCATAGCTAACCATCTGCCTCGTTTCCGCAGCCACTACACAGAAATGGTTGGGTCTTCCACTAACTTCGCAGCTGATCTGCAATGTGGAGCTAAAAAATTGCGAGGTGGTGGTTTCAATTTTGGACATGATGCCACACTACTCTCAACAGATTTTGAGTTTAATTCAAATACATGACTTGGAATAATGGCTGAGCTGACAACCAATCAATAAAGTTTGAAGCTCAAGAATAAATAGAATGTTTTGGAATAAAAGACATCATAATAACGACTTGAGTGAACCCTTCGAGCTACTGCTCGATTACTAACACCATTAAAAAATAAAAGAATTACTCCTTAATGACTATTTAAATATAGCTAAATATGATTTTGTATATTACCATTACAATATGACCAATGGTATTACACTCGATGGTCTCAAAGATTTAAAACATTATTTAAACCTTTTATTATACCATGGTAACCCACAATAGAAATAATTCTACATCCATCAAATTTCGTAAGTAAACGTTTACATCATACGCTCGTAGAGCTTTATGACGATGATGGTGATTGGAGCGTAAACACAATACAAGGTTTGGGGTCGACTTAATGCACAACTTTCAACTTTTACGCCGAACCACTAAACAAGACACAACATACAACTCATTCTCATGTGTATACATTTGTATATATATATACATATATATATACATATATATTTATACATATATATATATACATATATATATATGTATATATATATATGTATATATCAGTCGTCCATTTTGGCGACATGATTCAGAGTATTATGACACAAATGTCAATTTCCCATACTCATCATGACAACTACGAAAGGAAGAAAGACCTATTCTTGTAAACCTTGACATTCTCATCCAAAATTGACTTAACCTGAAATCAATACTTAACTCGAGGAAACTAGGTTTATCTACCTGATGTTTGTTTTCAGTGGCAAGCACCCATGGGTTATTCCAGAGTCTATTCTCTCTTTCTCGAAGATACTTTCTCTTCTTCTTTCTTCTTGGTGAACATGTTCCATCTATTCCTATCATTAACAATCTCACATACAATTTGTGGTCAGAGTACCAATGTTTTGATCAAAACACATTCACATCAAATCATTTCATTTTCATATCAAAAAGACATTTTAATTCATAACATTAGATTGATCATAATCAAGTAAAAATCCACAATTTCATAAAATTAACCTTTTCTAATCATATCATCATTTTCTATGATGTTAAACATATTCACATGACTGTACTATTTAAGAAAAAAGTAAATAGTAATACTGAATCCAAAAAGGGGATGTAACACGTGCCCTCACTATTCTGAGAAGTTGAAGGGAGGAATCTACCTCGAGTATCTCTTTGCCTCTACATAGAGTAATTTGAGCTTTATGTTTCAGCGGCCCTGCACAGTATTAGTAGAATGCCTGGTGTTTCTTGAAAAATGAATTTATTAAATCTAATGCTGAAATCAAGATTTAACTATGAAAGCATGTGAAACCTGACTAATGAGACTATGAAGATAGCACCTTCCCCGGCAATGGCACCTAAAATGTAGAGGAAAACTAATGCATTGTAGACTTAAACAAAATCCAGGGTTAAACCTAACTAAACAGTCCACTCTATCATTGCATTCCTACATTGAATTATCGACCAAGGAGCTTAAGCTTATGATGATGTTTGCACTATATATGTCTTCAAGACTCATTTCTATCCTAAACTCCCTCATACAAACTTATTCTTAATCAACTTAATTGACTGTAGTTTTCAGAAATGAAAGACCAACAAAAATAGTTAAAAACCTAGTTGCTATAGGTACCCCCATCATAAGCTGAAGATAGCTTTATTTAACAGAGAATTACAGAACTAACTTGAAATACACAGAATGAGAAAAGACTTAACACTAACCTCTAGAGGACTTCAAAGATGTATTCTATTCATGAATCACAACTATATGAAATAGCAATCACGATTTCTTACTTACTTCACAATGCAATGTAAAAGATAACATGAAACAATCTAAATAGAAATGCATAATAAATAAATGAATGTATGAAGCAAGAGTTAGTACCTTGAGTGGCCAACTCATGGAACTATCTCACTTCTTCTGGAAACTAAATCTACTTTAGATCTTCACACATTTTCATGACATACAGTTGAATTCAATTCATATCAAAGACAGAATCTTCTTCAGATTTTATTTGAAATCAAAACATGTCTGGAATAACAAATAATAGATAAATGTAGAAAAACAAAGTAACGGCTATGTCGATAGAAAGTAAAAAATAATAGCTAACCAATCAACAAACTCATCCCCTAACTTATACAAAAGTGGGAGAGTTGTATGAAAACTTTTAACTAAATGTGATCATCAATTCATCCCTAGATATCAGGATATAGTTTTGAGATCAACTTATTAATTATCTAGAACAAAGGAAATAGAGTCCTATTTGAACATAAATCCTATACAACAGCTCATGAATGAAAACACATAAGCTGCAGTTAGACTTCTAGAACAAGTCTTCTTCTTCCTTGCATTTATTCTTCCATGATGACCACGTTCATCTCCATCGATCTTCATTTCTGCCACTTAGACTATACTTTAATCAATTCCCCTGTTCTGCACTCTGCCATAATGACTCCTTCCTAGATGCTATGCCTTTGCTGCACAAGGTTAATTATTCCAACATATATACATAAAATAACCTTTCATATTACACTTATGAAATCCTATCTATATTGCATGCTTATCAATAATTTAAAACATCCACTTGATAATATAATCACCATATTCTATTTATCAACATAGGTTCAAAGTCTCTGAGAAGTATATGTGAAACAACATATAATAAAGGTAATGTCTATAAGGTTCTTGTAGAATCATGTAAAAAAGGTCTTTAAAACATATAAAAACATTATAAAAGAAAGTCAATATTTCAACCCAACACAACCCTCGGCCAAAGGATACTTTATCAAAAGCCTTAGATCCAATTTTAGCATCTTGCTTCTAAATATAATGACACTTTCCTCTCATTCTACTTCTGACAGTCCATCTCTATACGATCAGATAAGCTCCTGTCAAAATGTACTTAAAATTTACACTTATATTCTTTAGACAATTATTTTCATTGAAGAAGCGCAACCTGAGCAGCCTGGTAAGTGTATTTTATTTAATATTAAAGTAATTTTGTGTGCTTTATATGAAGTGAGTGAAATTTTGAGATTGAGTATTACTATTACTACCCACTATTGTTAGGGCTTCTTTATCCTGGTCTATTGTTTATACTTGGCTAAGCATAGCTTTCTGGAGATTTATACAAAAACCTGGTAAATACTTATGCTATATAGAAGAATCCACAGTCTTCTATTATACGCTCTTGCTAAGCAAAGGTTTATAGATAACTCCAAGGAAATCCGTCAAAATAGATAGATTTCCTAATTTTTCTTGACACGCATAAATTTAGGAAGTTATAATAGGTTTTGTTTTATTGATAGGTTGCCTATTGGCAATTTTAAATTTTGAGCTTTTCTCCATTTTGATCATTTATAGAATAGAGAATAGATTTGGAAATGTTGTTTGGCATGCTTCATTTTGTATAAAGTAAGTTTTTTGCTAAGTTCTACTTGGTTGACCAGCTCATCAAATCTATAAATTCTATACATGGACAAGATTACCAAGCATCTAACTATCCATCTATCCAATAGTTAAGTGATCCTTGTAGTGGTAATCGCCACTATGAATGGATAGATCTATGCAAATATATAGTTTTGATAATCAAACATCATTAAAGAATCCTTCATAAAGCTTCATAGGTCTTTCCATTTAGCATTTTATCTAAATAATTCCTTAGATAAGTATAAAGTGACAGGGAAAAGTTATACAAAGAGGAATGACTCAAAAGGCAGTAACTTAAGTATGGACTATCTCATCAAGGACAATGTGAATGATAGTAATATGGATTTGAAAAGTTATTAAAAGGGGACATACGACAATCATATTTCTCATGACTTTGGTGATGATAGATGAGATAATGAGAGGAGTTGACTATCCGTGTGTTCTCTAAGTAAATAATGATGAGATAGTGGTCTTGTATCCTATGCAAATTTTCAAAGGTAGTGATCATTGTGACCATCAACAGAAGACAATAATAGTTTAGAATATCATGCTCATGCCAAAGGAAAATATACAAAGTCAATGAAGATAACAAATTGTGCAATAACCATGAAAAGGTGTTGATGCCATCAAGTATGACAGTTCATAAAAGCCTATGCATGATAATGAGGGTAGTAGATAGGTGGACAATCCTTAGCCATAGATGATACATTATGATAGTCATATTAATTACTTCGAGGACAATCATTTATAAACACAATCACTGTCAAATAAAGGAGAAAATAAAAAAGGACATGGTAGAAGATAGTGATGCAATTACTTGAAGGACTACTATGATTGTGATAAAAGCGTGAGGATAGGTAAGCTGACAGAGGAAGTGCACAAAAAGTTTGAATGGATAGTCATTTTCACATGGTAATAGTCTATGACATGATAGTCATGTAATCCTTAGAGATTAGAGATAGATGAGTAGGACAATCAAAACTATAATGGGTTGTCTACTATGAAATGAGGATTAAAACCCGTCTTAGTAAAACTATGTTTGAATTCATGAAGACACATTGAACATCATATCCATTCACATGAAATAACACTATATTGGTTGCAAGAGTATTGTCACTTTGGTAAAAAGGATTGTCATGTTTTATATTTCAAGTGGTAGTCATACACACAAACTACATTAAGGGACAAGTTATAGGAAGTGACAAACTACAAGAAGTGTCAGTCTTAGGAAATGGTCTAGAATTTAATGAGAATGACTGAACCTTTTCAAGTTTTGATAGTGATAAAAATTTTGGAGAGAAAAGAATGCACAATCAACTTATTAAGTGGACAATCCATGGCATTAGGGATGGTATCACAGTGTATTGGGAGCTGGCAGCTAAAAGCCCTTGAATCTCTCCTATGCCTCCAAGAGATTGTTAACCATTTCAAAGCTTTAACACATATCTTATGAACATGGTAAAGGGGTTTTGGTAGTTTTGGAGTGATGGAGGTTATAATGAGCAATTGAGAAGATATAGGGGTTAGTTTGGGTGACTTGGAGGGCAGTTGACAAGCATATAGGAGTGTTTTAATAGTTTCTAAAGAAAATTGAAAGGTCAAGTCAAAGTTTGTTAACTCAATCAAGCAAAGGCAATTTTTAGGTGCCTATGTGGAGATCAAGCAACCAAGTCAAGCTAAAAAATCATTAATTACCTTTAATTGATGACCTATATTCTCTCCCATGCTGGGATAGATAAATAATATGCCTAGATATAGTTAGAGTTAGTTCTTGCAATTGAACTTCCATCCACTTTTTGGCTCCATTTGTTCTTTTGTGTTTTTACTATCTTTTTCTTATTCAAAAAGTACAATATTGAAGACATTATGGAGAAGGTGGTAAAGTTTCTTGCATACATTGTGATAAAAAATGTCTTTGCAGATTTCTATTAGGAAAGAGGAAAAAAGCTAGCCCGTTGGCTTCTATTTGATAAAAGTGCAAATGATGATCATGAACAACGTATCTGAACAACAAAGTAGGACTTTAGACGGTTTGAGAAGTTGGTTTCTAGTAAACTAAAAATAGTAAGTCATTATAAGCCAGATTTTTCTTTTCTTTTTTGTACTGATAACCTTAACTATTTCTATGATAGGTTTATCTACATGTTTCTTGGCATCATCATCATTGCTTGCTCAAGAGTTTTCATTGATCCAATTTTCATAGTAATAACAAATGGCTATTGTTAATGCTTTGTAATCTTGATTTTTATCATGTGCTGGATACTTTATTGATTTACATATAAAATAGTTATCATTAGCACTGCAATCTTGAGATCATGTACTGCCAAAGCAAGTTCTTTACATATTGTTTGTATTGAACATTGAATTGTGGATTTTTGAGCTTGGTAGATTTGTGGAAACTCTTTATGTAAGATAACCAACACTAGCATGAAGGTCAACCATGCACACCTAATGATCAACTATATATGTAATGCCATAAGGGTTACTGGCATGTGAAGTATGTGTAGCCCTCATCCACTAAACCTAGTGTAGTCACGGTAGGAGGGTTCACAGAATGAACTGTCTGGACCATGCAACAAGAGTAAACACAACTGAAACAACTCAAAGAAATGGAATAAATGTAGAGTCAGTCATTTAGTATATCATAGAATTCAAATACAATCAGGCTGGCATCATGCGGGCTTACAACTAGGGCTCAAAGGCCTGATTACAGAATACACATAGATATAGCTTTGAAGCTCCTTCACACAAAATCTAAACTATGAACTTATGCGGATAATTATAAATTGATAACTTGCTTTCCTAGGATCTATTAGATCAATAAATATCATCTCCAGATCAATAGATTCCTCCGTGTCAGCCAAGGAAGGTCACAAACTTCAATGAAGAGCTGTAATGTGTGAACACGGATAGGTTAGACCTAAATGCATAGAACACCTCCGCAAATGTATGTAATGATGTGCGGATCTAAGGGAAGTTCAACCAAAAACCAAGGATCATTGAATGATGTGTCATTAAGCTCCACAAGTCAAGGAATACTCCGCAAGTCTTCTCCTTTAGCTCATTATCAGAGACTGTCAGGATGCTCTGTTCTGGGAAAACAGTCAATCTTCTGATAGCGATATCTTTCCAGTAATGATGTACGGATCTCTGAATTCTAGATAAGATGTATATAAATGAATCTAGATGCTAAGTCCAGCTCTGCAAGAACTGAAATGCAACTAGACCAAAATACATAAACTACTTCTGACTGGACTACCTAAACTGAATTGGAAAATGAAAAGAAACAAATTGAACTACAAACAAACTGAAATGCAAATGTTTTTGGTTGATTCAAGATTGCTCTTGAACTAGGGATGCTCCTGCATTAGACATCCAGGGTTATTGAAAAAGTGAGTCCCTCACTTCGCTGGGGCTAGGGGAGAACCAAGACAGTCCACCTTAGCTTGAGCAATCCATGATGAATCTTCTTCCGGTCTGCCTTTCCACTTCACTAGATATTCTTTGTATTGTCTTTCTCTAGTGTTGCGTCCAACTCTGCTATCCAAGATGTCTTCAATTTGCTCCGGTGCTTGTTGTGGTAACTACTTCTTCAAGTCTTCTTCCATGCTATCACTGAACTCTGCTTCATGATATTGATAAAGGTCTGCAATGTTGAAAATAGGTGATATACCTAAGGTCTATGGTAACTCCACTTCATATGCATTTCCTGAATCAAATTTTCTGAGTATCTTACAGGGTCCAAACTTCTTCATCTTCAACTTGTTATATGTTCCAACTGGAAATCTTTCTTTTCTCAAGTACACCATCACTTCATCTCCAACTTCAAATTCCTTATGTCTTCTCTTCTCATTAGCCTTCTCTTTGTACTTACTATTCATGTTCTCCAAATGCTTCTTCACTTGATCATGTACTGTCTTCATGTGATCTATAAATTCTTCTACTTCTGCACTTCTCTTTTCTTCCATACCAATGTCCCTTAATTTTGCAACTCCTCTAGGTGTTACTCTGGGAACAATCTCAAAAGGTGTTCTTCTGGTACTCCTATTTACTAAATTATTGTATGTAAACTCAGCTTGTGAAAGAATCAAATCCCAACTTCTGACTTTCTCTCCAACCAAACATCTCAACAAGTTTCCCAAACTCCTATTCACTACCTCTATCTGTCCACCAGTCTGTGGATGAAAAGTTGAACTGAACTTCAAATCACAACCTTTGTATCTCTGTTTGAATCTAGACTCTTAGGTAATCCATGTAATCTCACAATCTCCTTAAAAAATAGGTCAGCTACATGCACTGCATCAGTTGTCTTCTTACAAGGTATGAAATGAGCCATCTTTGAAAATTTGTCAACCACTACAAATATTGAATCATATCCTCTTTGTGTCTTTGGCAATCCCATTACAAAATCCATGCTTATGTCTTCCCAAGGTCTCTCCGGTACTGTCAAAGGTTTATACAATCCAGTATTCTGACTACTCCCTTTTGCAACTTGACAAACTCTACAACTCTGGACAAATTTCCTAACATCCTTATGTAGCTGAGGCCAAAAGTAGTTTTCAATCACCAAAGCCATTGTCTTATCAATGCCAAAATGTCCTGCTAGTCCTCCACTATGTTCCTCCTTGATCAAATTATCTCTCATTGAACTTCTAGGTATGCACAACTGATTTCCTTTAAACAACATATCTTCTTGAATGAAATAATCCAACCCCTTACTCTTATCTGTCACAACAGGTTCCTTACATGCTTTCCAAGGTTCTGCAAAATCAGTGTCTCTCTCATACATGTTCTTTAATTCATCAAAACCCAACAGTTCAACTCTCATCTCTGTCAACAGGTTTCTTCTTCTACTCAATGCATCATCAACTTTGTTTGATTTTCCACTCCTATGCTTCACCACAAAAGTATAACTCTGCATGAACTCTAACCATTTCATATGTCTTTGATTCAACTTACCTTGACTATTCAAATATTGCAAAGCTTGATGATCTATATACAACACAAACTCCTTAGGCAACAAATAATGTCTTCACTTCTTCAAGGCTTGAATTATGACATATAACTCTTGATCATAAACTGAATATCTCCTCCTTGCATCATTCAACTTCTCACTGAAATATGCTACTAGTCTACCTTCTTGACTTAATATTGCTCCAATTGCATTTCCACTTGCATCACAATCAACTTGAAATACCTTATTGAAATCTGGTAATGCCAAAACAGGTTGCTTTGTCACTTTCTGCTTCAACAACTCAAAACTTTTATCTGGTCCAGATGTCCACTTGAAATCTTTTCTGTCACCTCTCATTGTCTCTGTCATAGGGTTACAAACTGAACTAAAATTTCTGATGAACTTCCGGTAGAAACTAGCTAATCCATGAAATGATCTACCTTCTCCAATGCTCTCCGGTGTAGGCCATTCAATAATTGCTCTCACTTTCTTAGGGTCCATCTTCAATCCTTCCACAAAAATCACAAATCCCAAATATACCAACTCTTCTTTCATGAAACTACACTTCTTGATGTTTATCAGCAATTTCTCTTCTCTAAGTCTCTGCAAAAGTTGTGTAATATGCCACAAATGTTCTTTTGTTTTACTGAAAATCAGAATATCATCCAAGTATACAATCACAAACTTACCCAAGAATTTCTTCAAGACTTCATTCATCAATCTCATGAAAGTACTAGGTGCATTTGTCAATCCAAAGGGCATCACTAACCACTCATACAGTCCTTCATTTGTCTTAAAAGCAGTCTTCCATTCATCAACTTCTCTGATTCTGATCTAATGGTATCCCCTTTTCAAATCTATCTTTGTGAAATATTTTGCTCCACTCAAAAAATCCATAATATCATCCATCCTAGGTAAAGGAAATCAATACTTAACTGTGATCTTGTTTATTGCTCTAGAGTCAGTACACATTCTCCATTCTCCATCTTTCTTAGGTGCAAGCATTGTAGGTATTGCACAAGTACTCAAACTTTCTATGATCAAACCCTTTCTCAACAACTCCTATATCTGTCTATTTAGTTCTTCATTCTTTGCTAGTGTCATTGTATGTGCTGCTTTGTTAGGCAAACTTGCTCCACATATAAGATCCATGTGATGACTGATACTCCTTATAGGTGGCAATCCCTCTGATACATTATCTGATATGATGTCTTCATACTTTGTCAGCAACTCCTTTATCTCCTCCAGTTGTGTCTCTTTAGTCTGCTTCTTTAATGTTTCATGCTTCTTAGGAATCAAGGCATAACACATATTCTCATGTCGCAAACCATCAAGAAATTTTCTTCCATCTACCAAATAGATTCTAGCATTTCCACATACTTCACTCTTAGGATCATCCTCCAAAGGAATCAAAGTAATTCTCTTTCCATTTGATGTTATAGTATATGTATTCTTTCTCGCATCATGTATAGCTTTTCTATCATACTGCCAAGGTCTACCCAACAAGATATGACATACATCCATAGGCATAATATCACACAAGACTTCATCATGATAAGATCCAATATGAAATTTCACTAAACATTGTTCACTCACCAGTACCTTATGATCATCCTGAATCCATGCTATCTGATAGGGCTTAGTGTGTTTCAATCTTTCCAACTTCAGCTTAGTCACCATCTCCTCTGAAACTAGGTTATCTGAACTACCACTATCAATTACAACTTTACAACACTTACCTCTTGATTTGCATTTGGTTCTGAACAAGATTTTCCTCTCTGGTGGTTCCTCATTTGTCTCTGTTTGAAATAGTGCTCTCCTCATCACCAATGATCCTCCTTTCTCTGGCTAGCCAACAGAACATGGGTCACTTAGTTTAACAGGTTCTTCTTCAACAGTATCTAATCAAATTTGCATTGTTTTCATCATTTCCATCATCTCATCCATTCTACCAACCATTGTTCCAACAACAACTCTCCTCAGCGGCATTCTTCCTAGGATCAAGTGCAAACTACCTCAAGTTCGGTGATCGGGATACAAGGTGACAACTGCCTCTCACTCGGTGATCTGTTGCAACACAAGTAACCTACCTCAATTCAGTGATCTATCCATAGCAAGATCTTATGGAATTCCCACGCCAACTTTGCTCAATTCGCTCCCAAAGATTTGAACTTTCACTTTGATATCACTTGGTGCAGTCACGGTAGGAGGGTTCATAGAATGAACTGTCTAGACCATGTAGCAAGAGTAAACACAAAAGAAAAAACTCAAAGAAATGGAACAAATGTAGATTCGGTCATTCAGTATATCATAGAGTTCAAATACAATCAGGCTGGCATCATGCGAGCTTACAACTAGGGCTCAAAGGCCTGATTACAGAATTCACACAGATATAGCTTTGAATCTCCTTCGCACAAAATCTAAACTATGAACTTATGTGGATGATTATAACTTGATAACTTGCTTTCCTAGGATGTATTACATTAATATATATCATCTCCAGATCAATAGATTCCTCTACGTCGGCTAAGGAAGGTCACAAACTTCAATGAAGAGCTGTAACATGTGAACACAGATAGGTCGGACCTAAATGCATAGAACACCTCCACAAATGTATGGAATGATGTGTAGATCTCGGGGAAGGTCGGCCACGAACCAAGGATCATTGAATGATGTCATTAAGCTCCACAAGTCGAGGAATGCTCTGCAAGTCTTCTCCTTTAGCCGATTATTAGAGACTGTCAGGATGCTATGTTCTGGGAAAACAATCGATCTTCTGATAGCAGTATCTTTTTGGTAATGATGTGTGGATCTCTGAATTCTGGATATGATGTATATGAATGAATCTAGATGCTAAGTCCAACTCCACAAGGACTGAAATGCAATTGGACCAAAATACAGAAACTGCTTCTGATTGGACTGCCTGAACTGAATTGGAAAATGAAAAGAAACAAACTGAACTGCAAACAAACTAAAATGCAAATGTTTTTGGCTGATGCAAGATTGCTCTTGAACCAGGGATGCTCCTGCATCAAAACCTACATGACTGCATTCATCTAGAACACAAGCAAAGCTTACAATGTCAGTGTTCTGGAGTGCTTCATTAATTCAAAGATTTTGAGAGCTTCCTTGCAAAATCCATTTTGTGCACATTCTGTAATCATATCATTTCATTCCATGAGATGACATCTCTTTGAGGCATTCTGTCAAACAATTCATTTTGTACTACATTTTGGTGTCAAATCTTTGGTAATTATGGTTAGTTTCATTACATTCAAATTCTGAATTCTGGGAAATTATATACAATAAATAGATTGATGGCTATTTGGATAGTGAAATTAGCTCTCTTAGAAATGTCTTGAAATATCTAGAAGGAAATATCTAGAAATATCTAGGACTTTGGCTGAGTTCCATTACTCTTTATCTTTGTAAAGTTTAAATCAGAGTAAGGGAACTGCAACTTTTTTCCAAAAGGCACTATGCTTGTAATTGTAAATTTGTAACTAATGCAAAATGTTGCCACAATATAGAGCGCAATGGAGACAGACAATCAAGAAAGTCAAATTACCAGTTACTAATGATTAATCATGCTTAATGTTGAAATTATAGATCTAACATTTCATGTGTTATGAATGGTAGCACAAATACCTGACACCACTCATGATCATCTACATATATTTAACATTGAGATGAAGGAGAAAGTAAAATCGTATCAGATGCTTGAACAGGTATTAACATTTTGCCAACTTGGATTATTTTTCGGCTTAGTTTGTATCTACTAGTGCTGTTTTATTAACAGACAAAGATAGTTCATGATATCTCATATATTACAAACTTGTAATTCATAGGTTGTGTTTTGGAAGTGGATCACACCAAAGATGTTGGGACTTGTTACATATAGTTCAATGTATCATTGGTCATTGGAAGGTAATGAAAAGCTCTGGAAAATTCAAAAAAACTTCTTGTTTTTACGTGCTCTTTATGTTATAATATTCCTAAAGCAAAGCAAGGTGGGTCATCCCACAATAATAGGTTACACTTTTTGGCCAAACTTGACATTGAAATCAACATTTTCAACTAAATATTCACTTTCTAACACCTATAGCCGCTAAACCGTTAGGAATTTGAAGATGATGCGAACTAGTGATTTGTGAGATTTTGTTTGTAGATTCCAAATATATTTTTTAAAAAAATTTGGAGTTAAATTGCGATTTTTTTTGAATCTCCTTTGATAACTAGTTTTTAATACTAAACAACATTTTTTAAAGTGACGTGTATTCCATAGCACATAACTTTTTTTCTATAAAGGATAAAATTCTGATTCTTTTTAATTTAGATTGGTAGCATCGATATATAGGGCATAAATTTGGTTTTATAATGTTTTGTTGAATGCTATTTTTTTAATTAGTTTTTGAAGTCAAACCAATTATAATTGACATAGGCGTATTCTGTAAAACATAACATTTTCTGTACGTATTGAAATTCAAATTTTTCTTTTTTGTTGAAACAAGGACATCAATACCTAGGGTATAGATATTTTTTAGAATTTTTTTTCACTAATTTACTAATTTTCCATGTGTGTAGAACAAAGAACTTGATGTTCGGTGAAAAACCTACATTCACAAGAAATAAAAAATAAATATAATAATCAAATCAAATATATTTAAAATTATACTTTTTTGGAAGCTTATAATAAGGACTACATACTTAGAAAACATAAATTTTAAATGATTTCATTTGATCCCCCAAAAGGTAAATCAAAAGTGGTTTTTTATTAGCATTTTGATATTTGTAGAGGAGACTCCATTATAGGTATGGTTTAAAACTAGCGGGGTTCTATTCAAGGGGGTTTGAATCTAAGGGGTTTTGATCAAACCCTCTTTAATTAAAATACTTTAAATGAAACCTTTCAAGGATTAAATCATTATATTTTCTAAAAATATGTGATTTCAACAAAAAATAGGATGTCCTAGAAAGTGTAACCCATTATTGTGGCAGCACCCAGGTGTAATATTGAATTTGACTGAAATTCTATTTTTGTGTACTCATGTAAATCTTGTTTTCTATTGCCGATGTGCTTTCTTCTATTTTTTATTTCTTTTTAACATGTCAAATTATTGGGGCATACAGGGGATTCTGAACCTGTCCGAATGTTTGAGCAAATGACCAATTTAACAGACAACCAGATAATAAATTATCGATGTGATCCTATTGAAAAGTGGCTTATTTTGATTGGAATTGCTCTAGGAGCACCTGAGGTGTATACTATCTAATGGATGTGATATTATTATATTCCTTAATTGATGGGGTTTATGATTGTTATTGACAGTAACAAAATTCTATAGACAGAGGCCACTACTTGTCAAGGGAACATGCAGTTGTTTTCTGTAGAGTAGCAGCGAAGTCAAGCTCCAGAAGCCCATGCAGCCGCATTTGCATCATTTAAGGTAAAACTGTCTTCCACTCTTTGAGATTATTTTCTCTACCATATCAAATGCTTCTTTCTTCTTATGCTTCCATTTTCATCTTGTCTCTAAAATCTGTGGAGTGTTTCCTAATGTTGAAATTTTGTTTTTCTGTAGGTTGCAGGCAATGCAAATCCTTCCATCCTTATTTCCTTTGCTTCAAAAACAATCAATGGAGGGAAGCTCACTTCAAAGTTACACATGATTGAGCTGGGTGCACAGCCAGGTATGGCATTTTGTTGCTTCTTGATTTGCAATTTGAACTAGCTTAAAGTTTGCAGAGTTGGTTTTTTTGTAAAATAAGCTCTCTTTTAATATTGCAAATGAACTATAGGAATTGTAATCCTATATGCATTGCATAAACTTTCCTAGGGTTTGATCTTCTTGCACATTCACTATTTTTTCTAACTACCCTCTTGAATAAATTAAGACCTCCTGCCTAGCCCACTGTCCTCTCTCCTTGTGAATGATGACTACCTTGTGAGGAGAAGGTTGCCTCAGACTGGTGATTGTTATTCTCTCTAAGTGATTGGTGATTGCCACCTTTTAAACTCTTTACACCATTATTTACTATGACAATCAACCTTTGTAACAATCACATACAATCCTCAATCTGATAGCTTAAAAGAGCATATACATGTCTCATTGACCTAATTCTTTATTGTAAACAAAAGGGGAAATGCTAGTTTATTTTTACCCATATTGCATTATGCTTCTTTTGACTGACCATGGCAATATTTTCTCCTTAACCTGAGATCTCACTGCCTTAAACTCAAGGCTTCATTACAAAGTCAAAACCCTAACGCTGCTCCTCAATGTTGTCTCAGGCCTGCTATCCTTCTTGACCTTACTATCACTACTTCATAGTCTACATGATATTATTCACTGTCACTCATGAAGCTCAAAGACCTTATTGCACTAGGGTTTAATGATCAACTTTCAAATATTTGCCTTCTATCAAAAATCAACTCCATATGACTGTCCCTCTACTGCCTATTTGACTTGCATTTTGAGCTTGTTGCCCTCCATTGTAATGACCATATTAAAGTTTACTCAACAATTTTCTCATTTATGACAGACCCTACCTCCATAATACAGTGAAAATAATGGAATGACTACCATTACTCATACACTATCACCTTTAGCAATGATATCCTAATGACATGGTTATTAAGTCCAAAACATGAGCTTGTTGCTCCTGCATTTATACCCTGCACAATCACTGCTTTGCAACCATCCTATCACTGCTTCTATTAGTGATAGTCCTTAGACTGTTTCCTCCAATGTTAAAACTCTGATGGATGATAAAGCCACTATATCTCTTTGCAAACTACATGTAATGTGATAAGAACCTCTGACTATATAATGGAAATGAATATGCCAAGGGCTTTACTATAATCTATCACACAATTTTGAATTATGACCTGGATTTTTTGCTTGTCCTCACATCATTGCTTAGTTTGAAAAGGTTGTTGATGGGCTAGCTACACGAGGTAAATATTGTAATCAGGGTGCTTTTCATTCTCTAATAGATGTAAGGCTTGTTTATTCTCTTGTAAGTTTGAATGTCAATTCCATTCTATGACTGCATCTGTGTAATCATTGAAGGAAGTTCTCTAATGCATAATTGCCAAGAATGTGAGGGTCTCCATGAATGCAGGTATGCTTTTGTAGACAACTAGTTATATCTCTGAATCTTTGATCATATTTGCTAATTTGAGTGTTGTGGTTGATAATGTAAAATCCTTGTAAAGCCTTTTGCAAGGTATCTTTTCAAGGCTTCTATTCTATAACCTAAATGTTGCACCAACTAAAATGTATGAATGTTTCAAGGGGCCTGTTAGTTTTACCACATAGTAGAGACCAACTAAAAGATATGGCATGTTTCAAGGAGAATGGAGAGGTTCCAGGAGTTGATTAAGTCTCACCCACATTACATCCATGTGTGGTTTCATTTTCACTACTAGGTATCCTCTTCTAGCTTAATTTAAGGTTTGTTTAGAGGGTTTCATGCATTATATGCCTACAAAATATTTTGTTGAATAAGAGTCTCCCTTTTTCACATGACCTTTTACCATTTTATATTTGAGTTGGATATATATGTCAAAGGAGATTTCCCAAATGCCATTAAAGCTTCAATATTCCTTATTTCCTAGTTAAAATATTAGGGCCTGCCAAGTATTGTCTTTCTCATGATGTATATAAAAAATTCTTTGACCCCTAGTTAATGTCTATGTATTCACAAAGAGTCTTTGAAGGTAAACCCATGTAGGAAATATTCAAGGGAATCATGACAGTCACGTGGAGAAAGTGTGATGATTATGACAAAGTGTTTGGAAACTCAAGCCACTACTTGAAAGGTATCATAGTCATAACCCTAGGTACTCAGACTAATGGATGCTACAATTACTATGATAGTTGAAGGGCTAGGCAGAGGGCAGTCTATAGGGGCTAATTGAATGTGGGAGCGGTAAAAATTATATTTCAACATTATGATTTTAATAAAAATTTTCCCCAAAAATACTTGCCATACTTTATAAAATTCCTTCCCCACCTCATATTTTATTTTACCGCATTGTATTTTATCTTTCATTTTATTTTATTTGGCACCACCGCTCTCCTGCATCAAAATATTTTGATCCTTGCGGGAAAGCGGGGAAGTCACCTGCTCTACCACACTGGGTCTTAGGGTTCCTTCACGGGGCTGCGGGAAGAGCCTACCATCGCACAC
This sequence comes from Cunninghamia lanceolata, assembly GCA_027924645.1. Taxonomy (NCBI): domain Eukaryota; kingdom Viridiplantae; phylum Streptophyta; class Pinopsida; order Cupressales; family Cupressaceae; genus Cunninghamia; species Cunninghamia lanceolata. The sequence continues at coordinate 352,308 of BSBN01001059.1, read as the reverse complement.
ACAGTTTACTCTGGCTCTGTGGGGACACAAGAAAGATGTCTCAGAGTTCTTCATACATGTATGCTAGAATATTTTCAACCATAACATTTGAAAAATATTCCTCATTCATTATGCTTTGATGGATGTCCATACCTTGTTCCAAGCTCCCATTTTCACCAAACTTCCACACTTGACATGCATGTAAACAAGCTTATTATGAAGAATTGTGTGTGTTACAAATGCAAATCACTTGTGAGCGATGGAAGAGAAGACATTTTCCCTTGGTGAAGGAGCATTCTTGAGAACGCAGGTCTGCAATAATTGAAGATATATAGAGTAATCTTCAGGGGAGTTGTGTGTGTTGAACAGAATGTGCAACGCCTCTTTCAACTGGCCCTCTCACCGCATCACTGCAAGAGGTCCTTGGAGCCAGTGCAATATCATGGTAGAGCCTCCCGCATCACTGCAAGAGCCAAGAAGACATGGTGCGGTGTAGTAGTAACATCTTGCATTACCGCGAAGGCCAAGCAATAAATGTGTAGTATGGTGGTAAATCAAATACTTTTCCCGCATCATCGCAAGGATCAAATCAAAATGGTGCGGTATCGCGGTTAAACTATAAAATGAAATATAACATTTCTTTGAGGCATTTTTTGAAATAGTTTGCTTGCCTTGTCTATGCTTCCACATTTTAGGTAACTATCTGGTATGAAGTTAGTTTAGGTAAGCTAGTCCTTGATGGCCTTTTGTAATTTGGACTCGATGTTCATTCTTCTCTTATAATTACATGTTTTATGGATTTTATTGAAATGCTTGAGATGACACTAATCTTGTAAGTTGAATTTAAAATCATCTTCCATGGTTTTGTTTGGAAATATTTTAGTCTTATTATATATTTGTATTTGTAGATTCGAAAGGCTGTCAAGGTGTTCATGACTGCTTGGGTACAAAAGGTGTACTTTGTGTGAGCCTAGGATGCTTTGTATCCATTGTCTTTGGCTTGTGAAAATAATTGATTTTAATAGTTCTAATTTAAATATTCTAGTGAAATCCCATTCCCAGTTTCATATAGCAGTGACAAGTATAGGTTATGCATAAAATTTCCATAGACCATTAAACATGGATAGCCACGGCAATACTCAAATTCCAAAGATTTCCATAAGTAGTGTTTCAGTTGTTGCAACTTGCAACAAATATCCTTGGTGCACCTTAACATCAGCTCATATATTTTATTTCACTATGTTTCTCACAACAGTGGGATCTACAAAAATATACGAACCTCGTGATTCATGGCATTTAGGATGGTGGCCCTTGAAGAGCCTCATTTAGATCATCATGATGGTGGTACCCTTTTTTATTCCTTCAACTTTCATTCAATTTTATGGTGAGTTTACTTAAAATATGAATCTTACAAACTGTGTTATTGTGATAAACTCCAACCTACTTTCCCTCCTCAGTATGTTTTTTGGCAGATTAGTTTATGAGACTTATTCATTACACTAAATATTTATTCAACCATTGATGCAGGTGAAGTAGCTAGATTTGGTGCTAGGTATGTTCCTATTCCTTCTTTGTTTGGGGAATATGATGCTTTTTAGGCTCACAAATATGTCTATTAAGGAAACATTAAATTTAAATATTACTGTGTTCTTGGAGTGTGTTTTGCTTTGGATAGTAGTATGCTCTAACTGAGATCATTGACACTTGAAGGTTGAGTGAATTTGTCAATATTCATGTGACAGAGGTCTTGTGGTGTGTTGGATTGATTTATGATTCTTAGGATATCTATCTATGTTTAGTCAATGTTTTGATTACAGACAAATAACATAATTTCTTGTTCCATTTATGACATAAATAAAGGCCTCTTCTGATTATAGAGGGTGTAGTAGTGGATAGTTATTCTATGCACCTTATCTGTAATGTCCCCTTCTAGTGAGTCCAAAGTTTTGCTTTGACATTGCACAATTCAACTCATGAAAGAGAACATTAGAGTTCCATTTTCTTTTCATTTCATCATATTAACAATATAATCATTATTCATCCATATTCAAGTTGTATATTCATGTCCTTATATAATGTTCCCAACTTATCATTTGTTCATACACTTAATTGTCTAAGGATTTTAGCTATCACATTCATTGAATTACAACATTCATTTCACTATATTCAATTTTAAGAATGTTCACATCTATATCCATATTCCATTCATATATGTATGGAGATTTACCTTATTTCTACACTCCTATTTATTCTCATATTATTATACCTATTCTATATGCATACTTATAGAGAGAATGTATATACATCATTGATGGTAATATATTTCAATTATTACCCTGATATAAGCAGTATTCATTTATTTATATTCATATTATTCTTCTACAACATTTATATCGCCTAACCTATTAATAAGGAGAGTGCACGTACCTCTTTATGCTACTTGTCTTGTTGAATCTGCTCACTGGATTCTATTCTCTTTCACCTATTCTTTAATATTTATATATTATAGTATTTGTTATAATATTAATAATCTCTCTCTCTCTCTATATATATATATACTTGAATAATTCCTCTCTATATATATATTTATGATATCTTTATGACTCATATATATATATAAATATAATACAGATCTAATTATATTTATTTATCAATATTATTTATTTATTTATTTCCCATATCTTAGATTCACATCATTATCTTATAGTCTATATCATTCCTATTTACTTTCACGCATGAGACAATTAACTAATATTTAATTTTACTTCTAACTAATACTTAATTTAACTTCTAATCATAATTCATTTACTAGAATATTACTAACATCTATTATATTCTATATTTAAATACTTAATGAAAAACATACTTGATATAATTGCAGACTTACGTTGTCTATCCCGTATCTTCCTTGTAATTTCTCTTTGCTATGTCTTTGATAACTCTCAATGCTGTTATTATTTATTATTTATTGATCTGTTGTTTTTCTTTTTCTTCGATTCCTTTTTTTTTCTCCTTCGCTGCTCCTCATATATATCTGATTATGATTCCCTATTTAAGTGTTTGATGGGCTTATACCCAACCGTCACCACTATTGGTGATAATAATTACCATTAATATATTTGCTCACTTAATTTGTTAAACACCATTTACTAAGGAATTGGTGTCTCTTTTAAGAGGCCCAATCCTCACATATATATAAAGTCCCTTTTATAATATGCAATGAAAATATATATTTATTATTTATGTTTATATTTATTATCATATTAATATATTATATGTTATATAATTTATATTTAGATTTGATAATTATAATCATAATATTATCTTATGATAATTATGATTAAATTGCTATTATTTCTTTTTATATTTTAAAATATTCATATAATAATAATATTATTTTAATAATATATATATTATTTTGAATTGATATTTACTACAGTAATTTAGTTGTTTTCTTTATCGAGATGTTTAAATCTTTAATTTAAACAATGCCTTAATATGGGGACATGACAGCCCTCCCCACTCAAGATTGCTTGTCCTCAAGCAATCACAATGAGTTACCTTGCACTTTAACACTTATCTTCAATGTGTTGAGACAAAGTCATGGTTTGATTCTAGATGAAAGAGAATTTGTAATCAAAAGAGTATTTGTTTGATGTTTTGATTAACAATGATGGGATGATTTGAGAGTATTGAGATTCCAAGATGCATCTTGATCTTTGGTCATGAGATTCAGTCTCATATGTTATTGACCTCAAAATTGAGAATAGTTAAGTTCTTTGAGGAGTAACTGATTATATAATGTCATGATCAAAGAAGATTTGATTTGACTTTGAATAGCAGTATGATTGAGGACATTTAGTTAATCAAATGAATGCAAGAAGGAAGAATTTTTCATTGTTTAAAGAAAACTTTGGGAGTATTTATATTATGAGATTAGAGATTTGAAATGAAATAATATTAATGAAAATCCCAAAAGATGAATCTAATGATGTTGTAAGTAAGACTTTGATTGCTTAAGCAAGTTGATAATAAGATAACGTATAGCATGATCTTGGGGGTTGATGATGAGATAATGTCCCCCCCCTTAAAGCCTTCTCCTTACGTTTTACCCTAAAGCCTTCTCCTTAGGTTTTACCTTAAGGCCTTTATTAATCTTTAGGTGTATCCTATTGATCCAATTCTTCTAGGCCCAAAGGCAGAACCCTTCAACTAAAAGACAGAACCCCTTTGGCCCAAGTGAACATTTCATTTCCATCATGAGTGGCATATCTAGACAAGCACATTTCTCTCTAGACCCAAAGGTAGAACCCTTCACTAAAAGGCAGAACCCCTTTGGCTCATGTGGACTTATCATTTCTCATCATGAGTGGCGTATCTAGAAAAGCACATCTCTCCTAGACCCAAAGGCAGAACCCTTTAACTAAAAGGTAGAACCCCCTTGGCTCATGTGATCTTATTAATTCCATCATAAGTGGCGTATCTAGAAGAGCACATTTCTCTCTAGACCCAAAGGCAGAACCCTTCATTAGAAGGCATAACCCCTTTGGCTTATGTGGACTTATCATTCCTCATCATGAGTGGCGTATCTAGAAGAGCACTTCTCTCCTAGACCCAAAGGCAGAACCCTTCACTAGAAGGTAGAACCCCTTCGGCTCATGTGAACTTATTACTTCCATCATAAGTGACATATATCGAAGAGCACATTTCTCTCTAGACCCAAAGGTAGAACCCTTCATTAGAAGGCAGAACCCCTTTGGCTTATGTGGACTTATCATTTCTCATCATGAGTGGCGTATCTAGAAGAGCACTTCTCTCCTAGACCCAAAGGCAGAACCCTTTAACTAAAAGGTAGAACCCCCTTGGCTCATGTGATCTTATTAATTCCATCATAAGTGGCATATCTAGAAGAACACATTTCTCTCTAGACCCAAAGGCAGAACCCTTCATTAGAAGGCAGAACCCCTTTGGCTTATGTGGACTTATCATTCCTCATCATGAGTGGCGTATCTAGAAGAGTACTTCTCTCCTAGACCCAAAGGCAGAACCCCTTCGGCTCATGTGAACTTATTACTTCCATTATAAGTGACATATCTAGAAGAGCACATTTCTCTCTAGACCCAAAGGCAGAACCCTTCATTAGAAGGTAGAACCCCTTTGGCTTATGTGGACTTATCATTTCTCATCATGAGTGGCGTATCTAGAAGAGCACTTCTCTCCTAGACCCAAAGGCAGAACCCTTCACTAGAAGGCAGAACCCCTTCGGCCCATGTGAACTTATTACTTCCATCATAAGTGGCGTGTCTAGAAGAGCACATTTCTCTCTAGACCCAAAGGCAGAACCCCTTTAGCTTATGTGGACTTATTATTTCTCATCATGAGTGGCATATCTAGGAGAGCACATCTCTCATAGACCCAAAGGCAGAACCCTTCATTAGAAGGCAGAACCCCTTTGGCTCATGTGAGTTCCTTGTCCATTTGGTTGTTGTTGTTATGTGTGTTGTGCCTTCTTGAGTAAGCTTGCATCAAATTTCCTCACAGGATGGCAGGTCGAATGTTCTGATACCACTTGTAATGTCCCCTTCTAGTCAGTCCAAAGTTTTGCTTTGACATTGCACAATTCAACTCACGAAAGAGAACATTAGAGTTCCATTTTCTTTTCATTTCATCATATTAACAATATAATCATTATTCATCCATATTCAAGTTGTATATTCATGTCCTTAAATAATGTTCCCAACTTATCATTTGTTCATACACTTAATTGTCTAAGGGTTTTAGCTATCACATTCATTGAATTACAACATTCATTTCACTATATTCAATTTTAAGAATGTTCACATCTATATCCATATTCCATTCATATATGTATGGAGATTTACCTTATTTCTACACTCCTATTTATTCTCATATTATTATACCTATTCTATATGCATACTTATAGAGAGAATGTATATACATCATTGATGGTAATATATTTCAATTATTACCCTGATATAAGCAGTATTCATTTATTTATATTCATATTATTCTTCTACAACATTTATATCGCCTAACCTATTAATAAAGAAAGTGCACGTACCTCTTTATGCTACTTGTCTTGTTGAATCTGCTCACTGGATTCTATTCTCTTTCACCTATTCTTTAATATTTATATATTATAGTATTTGTTATAATATTAATAATCTCTCTCTCTCTCTCTCTATATATATATATACTTGAATAATTCCTCCCTATATATATATTTATGATATCTTTATGACTCAAATATATATATATATATATATATATATATATATATATATATAATACGGATCTAATTATATTTATTTATCAATATTTTTTATTTATTTATTTCCCATATCTTAGATTCACATCATTATCTTATAGTTTATATCATTCCTATTTACTTTCACGCATGAGACAATTAACTAATATTTAATTTTACTTCTAACTAATACTTAATTTAACTTCTAATCATAATTCATTTACTAGAATATTACTAACATATATTATATTCTATATTTAAATACTTAATGAAAAACATACCTGATATAATTGCAGACTTACCTTGTCTGTCCCGTATCTTCCTTGTAATTTCTCTTTGCTGTGTCTTTGATAACTCTCAATGCTGTTATTATTTATTATTTATTGATCTGTTGTTTTTCTTTTTCTTCGATTCCTTTTTTTTTCTCCTTCGCCGCTCCTCATATATATCTGATTATGATTCCCTATTTAAGTGTTTGATGGGCTTATACCCAACCGTCACCACTATTGGTGATAATAATTACCATTAATATATTTGCTCACTTAATTTGTTAAACACCATTTACTAAGGAATCGGTGTCTCTTTTAAGAGGCCCAATCCTCACATATAGATAAAGTCCCTTTTATAATATGCAATGAAAATATATATTTATTATTTATGTTTATATTTATTATCATATTAATATATTATATGTTATATAATTTAAATTTAGATTTGATAATTATAATCATAATATTATCTTATGATAATTATGATTAAATTGCTATTATTTCTTTTTATATTTTAAAATATTCATATAATAATAATATTATTTTAATAATATATATATTATTTCGAATTGATATTTACTACGGTAATTTAGTTGTTTTCTTTATCGAGATGTTTAAATCTTTAATTTAAACAATGCCTTAATATGGGGACATGACATTATCCAAGTTTTGTAGACAATAATGCTAGAAATATTTTGTACAAATGCCAAGTTTTGCTTATCTGGTATCTACATGATACTTCTCAAATTTTCTTTTATCAGCTGGTGAGTTTCTAACTCAATGCTATTGTGCATTCATACTTGTCAGTGCTGTTCATATTTCTCTCCTCATTGCACAGGGAGGATGCAAAAAGTGTGTGGGAAAAAAATCTGTATTTTTATTGACAATGGAGTGATTAAGCTCCAAACTAGGAGGAAATTCTAGACCGAAACTGTATCAAATATTTATTCATATCCTAGGCTTGGTTTTTTCTCAACAGATGCAACTTGAAATTCTCATGGCTGGCTAGGAATTAGAAAATTTTAAAATACTTTACAGAGATGATGAATGGTGATTTAAATAGTTTGTTATCCATTAAACAACCATGTTTTTAATAATGTAGGTTGAATCTTTACAAGTTGATACTGCTACCGACCTCAGTCACAACAAAAAATTGGAAGAATGATAAAGGCTCATTCCCTCATTCTCAGGTATATGCATTTTCTTGTTAATGCAAAAGATAAGATTATATATTCAATTGTTGTATTGGCTTTTTTTCTAGATACTCACTTGTGACGTTGTAATGCACAGTTTATTATTATTTCTCTAAAGGAAGACATGTTTAATAATACCAATGTTATATTCCAAACAAAGTTTGTGGATGGAGTATCTACCATAACAAGAACAGTGCCAACAAAATAAAAGAAGAAAGCTTTAGAAATCATTCCTAAGGGGTATGTTACATGGAGTCAAATTGAAAGGAATAGGAGATGCAAATGTAAATATTTTAAAGGTCACAAGTAACATACCCCTTGGTTGCAGTCAAGAAGGACAAGTGATAGACTGATGGGGCAGATTAGATGACCTGTGGCAGCAGTTAGGCTAGTTGAGAATCAGTTAGTTCACTTTTTTGGCAAAGCATTGTAAACTTGGAGAAGTTTTAGCTTTCTTGTCATTTCTATGCATTGTAACTCAGATTTTCAGTCTTGTGACTGAAAATAAACAATGTAATACTCTATTTTCAAGCATTTTTCAAGAAAGATAGATATTTCAGACTTGTGCAAGCTGTAAGAACACCTTTCTTTTAATAAAGTTCAGTGATTTTGCTTTCTTAATGACTGTCTTTATATTGTGTGCAATTGATGATTGATGTGTATTTCTATGTTTTATGTTTAAATCCTCAAATATCAGTCAATTAAAATGACTAAATATACTATTAATTGATGTCAATTAATAATTAAATTGACTAAATATACTACCAATTGACAGAAATTGGTGAACTATGAATAAATATGACTAAATATATGACCAGTGTCAATCAGTGAATAAAAATGACTAAATATACTACCAAATTGATCAAAATGATGATTAAAATTAATGACTAAATACACTACCAATGGACAGAAATTAGTGAATAAAAATGACTAAATAAGTAACCAGTTAACAACAATCAATGACTAAATTAACGACTAAATATATCAGTGAATAAAAATGACTAAATAATTGACCAGATTACAACAATCAATGACTAAATCAACGACTAAATATACTACCAAATCGATCAATCAAAACAACCAATAAATGACTAAAAATGGTTTAGTCATCAATTTGGTCGCGTTATAAATGATTGGAAATAAACTACTAATGGTCATGTGACCATGTTTGGTCATTTATAAGTAGTTTTTAGTAGTTTTTTCAGTCATTTATTGTTGTTTCTGCACTAGTGATCTTTGTGCACACTGATCATACAACCATTAAGTACTTAATGAACAAACTTGTAGTAGGTGCAAGGATAATCAGATGGCTATTACTATTGCAAGAATTTGACATTACTATCATAGATAGCCCAGGGAAATTCAATTTGGTTGCTGAATTTTTGTCAAGGTTGCATACAAGTGGAGAAAATTAGCCAGTGGAAGATAGGTTTCCAGATGAACATCTCTTTGTTGTTTCTTCCACTACACCTTGGTTTGTTGATACAGAAAATTTCTTGGCTACAGGCTTGTTTCCCTCTCATTTCACTTCTAAATATAGAAAGAGATTGGTAAAAGAAAGTTTATCTTACAAATGGTTGAATGGTCTATTGTTTAAATGTGGTCCTGACTTTATGTTACATAGGTGCTTAAGAGATGATGAAATCTTTGATGTATTAAGGGCATGTCATGATGAACCCTCAGGTGGACATTACTCCTCACAAAGGACAATCCACAAAATCCTTGGAGCTAGCTATTACTGGCCATCTCTCCACAAGGATGCCAAGAGGTATGTGAAGCAGTGTGATCAATGCCAAATGATAGGTCAACCAACCTTCACCCAGGAGATGTCACTTCAACCTCAAGTGGTTTTAGAACCATTTGAGCAATGAGCCCTGGATTTTGTGGGGCCAATTTCTCCACCATCTTCAGGAAAAAAAATATATTTTGGTATGCACAGATTATGTGACCAAATGGGTAGAGGTTCAAGCATTACAATTTGCAAGAGAAGAAAAAGTTGTTGATTTCCTATATAACAAAATATTTTTGAGGTTTGGAGCCCCAAAATCAATAGTTTTAGACATAGGTCCACAATTTACTTCTTAGGTAATACAAGCCTTCACAGATCTATACCAGATTAAGCATAGGAAATCTTCACCTTACCACCCCCAAGAAAATGGGTAGGTAGAGGTGACAAATAAGGAGTTGGAAAATATCTTGACAAGGACAGTGGCCATGAATAGGAAAGATTGGGCCATCAGGTTACCTAAAGCAGTATGGGCTTACAACACCACATGGAAGTCAACAACCAAGTTCTCACCCTATGAACTTGTCTATGGAAATACACCCATACTGTCCATAGAGTTCAAGTTGTAAACACTAAAGACATCATTGGACTGCCATTATCTATAGCACAACAAGATAGGATTATTCAACTCAATGAATTGGATGAAATCAAAAGAGAGACCATAGAACAAACATAACTCATTGAACATCAGAGGAAACAATGGCATGACCAACACATCAAGAAGAGGACATTTCAACAAGGGGACTGGGTTCTCTTGTATGATTCTAAGTTCAAGGAGTTCAAGGGAAAATTACAAACTCATTGGATGGGACCTTACCAAATCAGGGAAGTCTATGAAAATGGGATAGTTTTACTGGCACCCATTGATGGAGGAGAAAACATATTCTTAGTAAATGGTTACAGAATTCGTCTCTATCAACGACCAGCTACAAAAGAAGAGTTTACTAAGGACTTTTGCTAGGTGACAGAGGGAACATCCTCTGCCACAAGTTGAAGAGATTCAAAGGACAATAAAAAAGGGTTTAAAACTAGTAAATGGTGGCCCTTCTCAAAAAAAGGGGGAAAGATTGAAAACCAATCAAATGGCAGTCTTTCTCACCTAGGGAACTAAAAACCAGCAAATAGCGGTTCTCTTTTTCATGTAGAAATTCAGCAGAAGTCTCTCCAGAGCCAACTAGGTGCTTCTCCAGAGCCAACCAGGTGCATCTCCAGAGCAAACTAGGGGCACCTCCAATGATTTAGTAGACTAAAGCAATTCAAACGTCTGGGGCCCACCTTTCCAAATGTCAAAGTGGAAACACTAAAAAGTGATGAGGTCACTATGAATCACACTCCACTTTCAAAAGGAAGCCATGCTGATCATTCATTGTACCCAACCACTGATTAAGCATCATTCACATGACATTTGATGATGTCATCTACTGGCGCATCACAGTCACATTCATCCTTAGGGAAACCTGCTAGATTGCATGTTGTTGACATCATGGCGAGTGATGGGAAGGTTGCAGAATGTAGAATCACTTCAAACCTAATGAAGATGGTGGTGCAACAACCCAAACATATCTTCTAATCATTACAAATGGTAATCCAAGTACTTCACTTGCATTAGTTAATTATTACAAGTCTTTTCGTTTCTATTTTTGTGCAAATTACTTGGACACGTAAACCCTGCCATTATTCTTATCTTCGTCCATGCATGTCGCCATAACTACCTAATTGACACATCCACTCCAGAGTGTCACATCCTCCCTTACAGTCATAATTGACCCTCTAATTCAAATTATTCAAGTAAAAACCCCTCCTGAACTGAGCAATCATTGCCAGTCATAACCAGACAAAAGAGCTTTCAAAAGTTCAAACTCTAGAGAAAGCACACAACAAACAAAGTACAATCTTTTTGGAAAAAGAGGAGAGCTCCGGAGTTAGGGTTAGTCTGTAACAACGGAAGAAGAGCTCTAGAGGGGAAATCATTCCAGAAAAAGCTACTCAAAGGAAGTAGTTAAAGGTGAGGTTTTTGGAATCAACATAAGAAAAAGAAGGGAGATAGAGTACTGTTGAGTGTAGCATGGGGATCAAGAAGAAATGAGTCTGAAATAGTAGAGGGGTTACTTCAAGATCAAGTCTTAGTTGATGTCTTGAGAAATGCAAGGTGGTTGGAGTTCTTAGAGAAATTTGAAGGATACCAAGAAGACATAGTGGATGAATTCCTCTCTAATTTGAAGAACAACTGGACAAAGGTGTGAGGAGTGACAATTGTTGTCTCAACCACCATCATCAACAACATATCAGGCCTCCCGGAAGAAGGTGAGAGGTGCTACCATCTTAAAACCCTCTACTCTAAATTAATCAAAACTTTCTTAGTAGATAATGACCATGAAGTACAATTACATTTAAATAAAGGAGAAGTAAAAGGGATCATTAGGACTTCACTTCCTTAGCCATGACAATCTTTGGCCATGTATTGATGAAGTACTTCACCTATGATGGGCAATTTTCACTGGTACTAGGGCCCATCATGAAAATGCTAATTTTCTTAAGGCATGGACATCCCTATCTTGAATACAACATAAACCTACCAAATTTCATGTATTCTGCAATAGTAGCCTCAAAAGACAAATACCAGTAGGGGAAGGGTCCTATGAAACATCATGGCCTTATTCAGTTGATTGTCAAACACCATTTCATCTCTAAAAGAAGGGGAGAGGCCTTATGACAGTCATTCTTAGATGACACCCATAGGGCCAAGAAGAAGAGACACCCTCTACTTCATCCCAATCTATTGGGAAAAGTAAGAAAAAGAAGAAAATAGCAGAGGAAACACCCTCTTCCATTCAATAGATAGAACAAGAAAGACCAGCACTCTCTACCTCTTCCCCAGTTACTGAGAAGAGGAAAAAGGGGAAGGAAATTGTAGGAGAATCCTCTGCTACACTTGCACATGCAAAAGAAATAACTGAAGAACAACCCTTCAGAGCAACCCGTTTAGTAAAATAGAAATTGACCCTGGCTGAGGAATCCACCCTAGCTGGGAAAATGAAAGGTGCTGTAATTATAGAGGAAGAGCTAGTAGAGGAGTCTACCAAAACTCCCAAGCCTAAGAAACACAAAGAGAAGGTAAAGGAGAAAGATACAACAGGGAGGCCTCCAAAAAATCCTAAATCTAGTAAGCATAAAAAGATAGAGGACTCAGATAGCTCAAACGAAATTCCCTTGGTGAGATGAAGTACAAGAAGAAGAGTGACTGAAGGAAGTGCTTCAGATACCACCGCCCCTCCAACTTCCTAGGATTCAGAGATCCTTAAACCACAAGATACTCAAGCTCCAAAGATTGCACATAGTGAGGCCTCAACTATCTCCTCAGACTCTGAAGGAGACATACCAGTGCCAGAGACACAATCAAAGCTAGTGCTTCAGAGGAGCAAGAGGAAGAGGAAACCCATTCAAGCAAAAAAGGATACTGCCCTCTTGGCCAAGGTTCTCATGGGATTTAGGACCTCCATGACTCCTCCTCAAGAGAAGGCTAGGCCATCATATGCCCTATCCTCTGTAGAAGACCAAGAAAAGGAGGAACATGATTAGGTGCAACAAGAGGGGCATAAGAGAAAGAGGAGCAGGCTGACATTGGAGAACAGGGGGATATGGAAATCCCAAATGTAGAGTTGGTAGAGGGAGTAGAAACAAGAAGTTATTCACATCCCTCTAACCAGGAGGATATTGGAATTCCAAGGGAACAACAATTAATGGAGGAGATTGAAAACCTAGAAAGATTGTGGTGGAGCAAACATTTGGTTATCACTGACCTCAAGAAGGTCATGAAGGAAAAAGAGATAGCTAAGAATCAACAAATTGATGAGCTAAAAAAGAAAGTAGAAGAGAAGCAAGAGATCATTGAAACCAAAGAGGCTAAGATCCAGAAAAAGAATGCATGAGGGACACAAAACATTTCTAGTGTTATCAAAGCCAGGGACAATAGCATTATTTTGATCTCAGCCATGATTGAGAAATTATAGAGCCAGGCCTGGGAACTAACAAGGGCCAATAATAAAATAGATGACCAAGAAAAGCTACTTCAAGAATTGACTGTTCTAGTTGTTACTACTGAACAAGGTACTCAGACAAATGACTATTTGGGGACACTTCAGATAGAATTCCTAGAGCCCTGTTCCATCAGGAAAGAAGATGCAGGGAGTTAGAGGGAACAATTGTGATGTTACAATTGCAAAGGGTAGTGATAGCCATGACAAAAAAGGTAAAAACTCTAGAAGAAAAAGTCATCAATGTGGCCACTCTCTCATCAGAGATCCTAGGCTGCAGGCCCCTAGTGGTAGTTATGCTTTGTTTTTATAGGAGAGAGTCCTCCAGAGGAAGTTATCATTAGTGCTTTTTAATTTGATTGAGAATATACATGATGGGAAGGACTTCCTCGAGGTGTACATGAAGAGTACATATGAAGATAAATTTTTTTTGTGTGAACTATATTTACATAATTTCTTCATAGAGGACCACACTTTCTTTATCAACTTCTTTTTAGGTGAATGCCAGCTCAGGGCATTTATGTCATTGATGGGAAATCATTAGATCTAGAATGAATGGATGGAATCTTACACAAAGAAGGACATAGGAACAAGCCTATTCCTCAGGAGAGACTATCCAAATCCCACGGCCTTTGAAATTCATTTTAGAGTAGCAATTTATTCCCCAACAGGTAAAACAAAAATTCTAACCCTGTACCAATGACATCTACAAGAGTGTACCATTGAATTTGGTTTATTCATGCATAAATCATCTAATCAAATGATGCACATTTGTAAGAAAAGATGGAATACTCTCACCCTAGAGCAAAAAATGAAAGAAGTGGTATCCCCAGCCAACCTTAAGTGGTTTATGAGAAAGGCAAGGGCAATATCCAAGTTAATGGATAAATATCAGCAGGATTGGGTAGGAGGATGCTTCAGTCCATCCCTCATCATCGAGCCATTGACCATATGGGATGAGAAGATGGAGGATGATAGATTTCAAGAATGGGTGAAACAAGTTGAATAGTTCATGGGGAATGGCAACACAAACTTCACAACTTGGTCAACTTTTAAGGAGTACAATCTCACAGATAAATTATACAACCTCAATAAATCTAGGTTATGAAGTGCAGGAAGACCTATAAAACCTTAAGCTTAGGGGAATGATGAATGTCAGGTAGCACTCATCTAAACATGCCTTTTTACTTCCTTTTTCCCATCTTTTCATACTGCCTGTCCTAGTATTTTGCACTATAGGAACTATAAAGTCCTGTTTTAATTATACTAATAAGAGATGAAGTGCTGAAGATAATTGTCATGATGAAAAGACTTATGTTTTAGTGAAACTAATGAAATTGTGCAGAATTATCTCTTTTTGCTTCCATAGGTGTTTATTGCACAAGCGGTAGGTAATTTTGAAGAACTCCAGAGGTAATCCTAATTATCTCTGGAGCTAGGCACGAAGGACACTACAGGGTACTCCAATGTTTTCTAGCTTGTTGGAGGATCTCTGGAGTGGGAAGTAAAACATAAAAGATGGCGATCTTCGAAGTTGTCTCAGCAGATTCTTGAAGCATCTCCGGAGCTACTGGCAACAACATGGAGTCTCCAGAGCTACATAGTCTCTGGCACCATTGATTACTAGGATCTCCAAGGTGACTGAAGTGCTATGGAGCCTACCTATTCAGGCCTGAGTCTCCCAATAGATGACTCCAGTTGTCCACGGGGACATGATACACTTTTGCTTGTTTTTGCATGAGATTAGAAGATTTCTCTCAGTCTGCTATTTTAGGAAATCAAGTTCCTTTTTTATCAGGGCCTTGCTGCCTATTATTGTTATAAGTTAAACTCCAAATTTAGTGGTACCTTTAGTATCACTAAAGTCCTTTTTCAGACTTTGCATGATTATACTCTAGATGGACAATTGCATGTTTTAGTTTAGAATAAATAAGAGATTGTTTATATCTCAAGATGAACTGATTAGGTGAAGTAGTTAACTCCAGTAATATTATGTCGCTCACACAAATATATATTTGGATAGGAACAACAGAATAATTAATTAGAATTTTATAACAATATTATGTAATTTCATTTTCAGAGCAGAGACATATACTTTTGAATACAATATACTTTGATAAATTGGATTAAAGGAAGCTATGATGTTATACTTTTGTTCTGAGTTTCTTATTTAGCCTTCAGTTCTGAAGGTGTGGAGCAAGGGCCCACTCCCACCAACAGATAAGGAGGCTAGTATCTTTGCTTTATTGTCTTACTGCAGTTTTTCATTGGAAGTATAATTTTCTTGTTTTCATAGGATAGATCAATTATTGTCAAAGTAGTTTGTTTCCATTTAATGCATGTTTCCAGCTTTTGTGTGAATTAGATAGATTCTTTTAGCAATTTACTATTTCAGTCTTTATATCAGGTTTTCATTTCAAGTAGATAATTAGCAACATTGATTATTAGGATAGTTCAATTCAATATTTTAGCTAAGGACTGTTGATTATTAGGTTCCTTATTGTAAACAACCAAGGACACGACCCTCGATTTGACACATGAAACATGATTAAATGCCAAGGTACAATGACCCTTGTCACGCCAACCCTGTGACCCCCATATCTTGGAAAACGTTAGAAAGTGGTTTGGCACATGCTGGGGGATTTCCTCTAACTGTTTAGTGTGTATATTTGATCTTAACTTGCATCCGCAATTACCACCCTGAATCACGGGAGATTCAAACAGTCAGTGGTAACACAATTCTGCATATAGATACCGATACCATCAGTGATAGACTTGGATTACCAGTGAAAGATGAATATGTTGATGTTTCACAACAAACGGGTTGGAATTTCTTTGTTGATGGTAAAACGATGTGTAAGGATGCCATCACTATCACATGGATCAAGAAGGAAAAGAAGGGTGGGTCACAATTGCCTAAAAACTTAGTAAGATCCCTATTTAAAGAAGACATTTCAGACATTATCACACTATTACATAGGGTGGTGGGAAGTCAAGATTCAAATGAGTTTTCTATGTGGATGTGTCAGTTTATATTGGTCATCTGTACAGGGAACCAATATATTGATTAGTCCTGGATAATCAATGAACATTTGCATGATCAACTTGTGAACTTTCAGAGGAGGAGCAATAAGTTCAACATATGTTCTTATTTGATTTATTTGTTAGTTATACCCAACAGGTTTGGCCAGGGTTGACTGTTGCTGGCCCAATGACTCAAGATACCCAAGTGTATGATTATTTCCCTCAATTACATGAGGAGAATGGAAACAAAGACTACAGGAGGGTCAATGATGCTTTTCTTATGTTCATGGTGAGGAAGATATATGAGAATCTAGAGGTTAGGATCTCAACAGAAGTGGCAAATTTGATTATGCAATTCAGAAGTTACTTCATATAATATGATAGGCTGACTTATTTTAGGATTGGTGGTTTTGAGTTCCCTCCTCTAAAGTTGCCCAAATATGCCTTAGACTATTTGATAATCCTTGAATTTTGCAGGCAAGCATCCCTTGCAAGTAAGAGATACCATGATTAGAAGAAGGGTTACCCTTCCCCTCTGAGATTGACTCATTACACATGTACTACACCTGAGAATGCTAAGAATGTTGATAGATTACATTCTAAGTTTAGCTTATCTTCATATAGTTCTAGAAGTTTCTTCGACAGTAAAGATTTTGAAAAAAGGAATCTCTACTTTCCTATGTTGCATGAATATTCACCTCATCTAGAAGAGTTTTGGGTTGATTGTGTTGATGAATATGAAGTGAGAAGAAGATATTGGTCAAGATTGACCTTGGATCAAATTTGGTAGATGATCATGCTGATCTAATTGATTCAACTTATTCTACTCAAAGCAATAAACCCCTACCTGTGTTAGATTGGCCTATGAATGAAATTACATATATTAATGTTAGATCTGCAATTGTGTTGAATAGAAGTCGACAATGGAAAAAATCTAAGGCGGATGGTCATGGTGCAAGTTCTCCTTCACACAAAGAGCAAGTAATGGGAGAGAAACATATTGCTGCAGGTGCTTCTAGCCAAGATCCACCCATCAATGTCCACAACACAAGAGCACTATCTCCAACCAAAGATGCCAGCGATGGGGGATATGACCCTAAAAAGAATACTACTTTACAGGGACAATGTGAAGGAGACAATCATCCACCTAAGAGGAAAATCAAGACCAAGAGATGTTTGAATCCCCACACGAACAGATTATATGAACAAAAATGGGTACAACATGATGGGGAGGATAGGGAAGCCACATTTTCTCCAACAAAAGATACAACTCCTCCATCCTCTGCTCAAACTTCTCCTATCTGTCATGATGGAATGCCCCATACCCCTCCATCTTCTCAGTAACATCAAGGAGTGTCTGGTACCCCTATGGTAGATAATGTACCACATGTTTTTATTGATGACCCTCCCTTTTTGTCAACTCCTGCCTGGTTAAAGACATAAGTTAATAACAAAAGAAAATATTCCCAGCTCATAGACACTGAATTCAATGCAATTACAAGGCCCCTAAAATTAGAGTCGACTCCTAGGAAAGCCAAGAGGATGTCCAAACTCATGGTCAACCTAATGACCAAACATCGATATGTAGAGATAACAGAGCCAATGGTGGAAAATGAAGAAAGGCATGTCTCTGTGGATGACTTTCATATCATGAAGGTAGATTTGGGGCCTCCTTATGTTCAAGGTGATATTCATAACGCCAAATTATCTATGGAAATCTTAGCCACTAGGTTGGAAGAGAGGGAAAAGGAAAATAAGTTGCTGGAAGAACGAGTGAATATTTTAACCTCATACATCAGGTCCATTGTTGATACTACATCCCAACCTCTAGATGCTACTATAGACACCCTTGTAAAGACCCCTCCTAAAGGTGTAAGTACAAAGGTAATAGAACAAATCAATAAGTATAAATTTTTGGGTAAAGTAGTGGAAGAATGGATGAAGAGACTCACTATGGATGGATTGCTTTTTATTCATGAAACTATTCTTTTGTATACTAAAATGTCTAACAAGCAAACTGAGATTTTGGCTGATCTGAAGACTATCAAGAAAGAGGAGACTATGCTGAATGTGGCTAAAAATGGGTTGATGGGAATGGTGAAAATTGATTCTAATGTCTTGGTTTTAGAATAGATCATATGCAAGCTAGAAGAAAATGAGTCTGTTAAATGGCTAAACTCAGTTGATTGCAAATTAACAATGGTAAAATAGTGTCTCATTGACTTAAAAAATGTGGCTAAAAATAGTAAGTCTTTCTTATTGGATCTCAGGAGCTTTTGCCTTTTCTTGGGGTTTGACATTTTTGATGAGACTGAGACCAATTTGTTAGATGCTACCATTGTTAAATAAAATTTTAAAGATCTGTTGGTGGAAGAATTGAGGACCAAAGAAGATTCAACTGACAACCCCATTGAGAAACTGAATAATATGGCTGCGTGTCTCTTGAACTTCAAGAAATAAATGGTGGAGATGCACAAGAGGTATGAGGATGCCAACAATACCCTGCAAATATGGAGAACAAGGTTGATGATCACCAACATTCTGAATGCTAAGACCATTATCCCAATTCCAAACAAGTTCAAGGTCTTTAAAGCCAAATTAGATGCTTCACAGAGCTCTGGAGATCAAATAGAGAAAGATGGCACTGGTGAACATGTACTCCAAGAGGAGCATGCAGGATGTGATGCAGGAGAAAGCAAAGACAAAGAAGTCTCTTCTTGATACTTCTTCAAGCTTTTTATTGTCTCTCAAACTCATGTTATAATCTTTAGTTTTAATGGGACAATGTTTCTTTTATCATTAAAAGACTTTATTATGTTTAATTGTTGGTTGTAGAAAGACAATTACATGGGAAAGTTAGTTCCCAACTCTTTTACTATATAATGAATGAGTAAAAGAGAGTTCAGGGCATTTGGTAACATTGCTTTCAAGATTAGATCATTTGGTATATGATATTAATAATTTTCTATCTGAAAGGTGGATGCTTTTACACAGATCATGTGACATTTTCTGGAAAAACAGAGTATTATATGCTCTATCCTATTTATTAATATAGAGAAGTGGTAGACATTGGGTCAATCATCTTTTTGTGTTACCTTTTATTCTTCTTATGTTGAATGTAGGGTGATTTAAATAGGGGAATATTTATATGTCTGTGTAGAGTATTGACAACCTACCTTCTTTAAGTCTATCATTTCCATTGAAGTGTATTCATTCTTAGGTTTGAATCTGATGCTGAAATGGGAGTTTGAACAATCTACTATTTATCTACTAAATCTTTCCATTCTTATGTATGGGTCGAATTTGGTGATTATATTATCATAAAAGTACATTTTGGGGTTTCCTATCAGTACATTGAACGTTCGGGAAACATTATTCATTTCCGTACTATCAAGTAAAATATACCTTTTCCCACTTTCAAGTTAAAAGCACACCAAGAAAATTTAAATTTATTTTACAAAGGGAGCTTCCCCTCTTTCAAAAGTAGAGAACAATTACAAAAGCCATTTGCAATTCGTTCAATTGTTAGTGGGTTTATCATCATTTAATTGGGTGAAATATATAGAGAGTTTGGTGACAAAATCTATTCACTAACAATAGTTTAGAGTGTTGTCTACCAAAGTCTCCCTAGGATCTAGATTATCCATTCTTCAGATTCAACCATTATCTCATTGCTAGAAAGTTTGAAAAAATAAAAAACTACTAACTATCATCATTTATCCATCACTCTTTCATATTTGAGCATTTCTCTTTGTTTGATTGAATCATGAAAAGACACTAGTGAGTGAAAGACACTTGTGGATACATTTGTTATAGAATACACATGCGGTGCTGAACTTATTTATCTTGTCAAAAAAATGTTGTGCACCAAAAGGTGGGAGGGAGAGTCAGGCTGTGACTTTAGTCATAGGTTTGTAGTGGCACACTTTGATATTCCAAGGAAGTATTTGATTTATTCTTTGATACTCCAAGTGCAGTGATGTAATAAATGAAACCCACAAGTGTGCTAAAGTTTTTATTGCGAGCATACCTTTTAGTTTCCTTGGTGCCTTCATGTTATTGGCCGCAGGTCATTGTTTGTGTCTAGTATATTCTTTTTTTTGTTTGTCCTTTGGTTTCTCATCCCTCCTTGTCCCTTTTTCCTTTTTGGTTTGTTTCTAGGAGACTTGTCTAGATTCTCATTGTGTCTACAATATGAACATGTACCCAACCAAAGCCAATGTTGGTCTGCACCTAAATTTCATGCTCAAGCTTGGTGTTATTATTATTGTCATTCTTTTTTTTACCTAAGTGTTTTCTATAGGTCATCATCAGTATGCTCTCTTCACCACAACCTATAAAAATGCATTATCTTTCACTTGTGGTGCTTTTTGGTAGATTGTTCTATTGTTCCTGCCTACTTCCTTATGGCTTGCCGTGCTTCTTTATGCTTTGTGATGCCCTTGCTGCCTTGTTGCACTTCCTTATCACTTGCCCTTGCTTCTTGTTGGTACTACACGTCCTAATTTGTTTATTCTTACTGCATAGGAAATATACTTTGATTCCTCACCTTTTCTCCCTTTGTGGTGGATCCTCATAAGTGTAGTTGGTTCCTCAAGCTTGCGATGACCACACATGTTCTTGTAAGTATAATTCTATGTTGTAGTAGCCTCCCTTTGGTCTTACCGGTCTCTTGTGGCATGTTTCTTCTTTATGTGGCAAGATTATCATCTTATGCCCTTTGGTTAGTGTGGTGGTTCTCCTGCCTTGTGGTTGGTCAGGTCCTCTTCTGATGGTCTACTTCATCCTTGGTAGTGGCATGGTGGTATGTGGTGCATCCTTGTGGTGTGGTGGTGGCTATGTTCTCTTGGAGTGGATGTGTTGTGCCTATGATATTTCTCTTTGGCCTTTGAGGTGTGTTATTTTCCCATGGTGGTCATCTTTTGATTGGAAGTTTCATGTGGATGCATGTTGGTCAATATGATGCTTGGTTCACTATGCTGCAATTGCAGGTACTTTATGGTCATATGTATCTTTGTGATGGGTTGACATGTTGTTGCGGTGGCATGTTTGTGGTTTTCAATGTGTGATGGACTTCTTGTCACTTGTGGCTTCATGTCTCTTCATCTTGGTGTGACTAGACTATTCTCCATGTCTTATTCACCATTCAATCTACTCTATTTGAATGTGTATGGTAGGTATTCAAATGAAGTTTAAATATTTTACCTAGTTGTCAAACACTGTTCACTACCACCTACCTTGTCATTTCCACGATTTCTTAGATTGCATTTAAAATATGAAAGTTATGGCTAGTTTGTGGGTGGTTAGCATGTCTTCTCGGCCTTAATATTATTCCTTGGTCCATTGTTTAAATGTACCATGAAGGGGCACGATTCAAATGTTCCATCTCGAGCCCTATGTGTAGTCATGGTAGGTTTTTCTTCATTCAAATTTCTCTTCCTTGATATGGGGTTGCATTTACTGTTGGATTGGATCAGTGGTTGGTCTTAGGTTGTGCCATTGGATGTCTTTTTCTCACTTATAGTAATGAGGGCATGGTGTGTTTGCCCTTGCTAGGTAGATATTGCGTGATCTTAGGTGGATCTCTTTTCTCAATGGTTTGATTCTTCTAACATGACCATGTGGGCATCTTGGAGGCTAGATTTAATTAGATTTGCATTTGAAATCTCTCTCCAAGAGATTTGATGCAAAATGCTATATATTCTCACTTATTTGATGTATTTCTATTGGTTATTGAGCTAATTTTTTAGTTGCATATGTGTCTTAGATTGTTATAGGGCATCAAATGATGTAAGTCTGGTTTGTAAGGGGACATGATACACATTGTAACTCATAGGAAGGTTAACAAATGAATGTAGTGCATGTAAATGTTATGTCTCCATGGTAGTATGTAAATATTTAGGGGGGTGCTTGAACCTAGTTGTGTATCCTCTTTTGCCACATTTGATGGTATGAGTGTAACAAAAATTAGATAAATTTGTGATATCTTCTAATTCATTGCAAACTATTTTGTAATGGTCTTTCTTATGTTCCATGTGGGTAGTTTCAACACTAAGATTAGATTATTAAGTATGTTCACTTGCAGTAAACATTATATTTGATTTGTATGCATGTGCACATCTAGTTCCATTATGCTTTGCAAGTGTATCCTCTTCTTCCTTGCATGATTATGAGTTTGTTGCCCATGGAGTAGGCATCAGTCTGATTGGTGAAGGTCCAAACATTCTCAATTTAATCATCTCTCCATCTTTGTTAGTTTATAAGTAGATTAGAGTTCCACACACTCTCATGATCCAATATTATAACTCAGGGAACATCTTAAGTGATTGTAAGCTACTCAGTTAGTTAGAGGATCATGTCATGCATGCCTACACCTTGCCTTTGTTAAGTGGATTCATTTGTGGGGATATTATAATGTTGTTATCTTCCAGTGCATATGCAAGGTTGTAGTTATCAGCTTAATAAGAGGTCTTATATGCAGCTAGTTAATCTTTGGCCTAATGACAAATCTTGGGGTCAAACATACATTGGGTATAGTTACGGTTGGTTTATTTTTGCTCCATCATCCTTGATAGATGTCCTATTGAGGACACCTCTAGAAAATACCCTCCCAACTTTAGCTGAGCCCAAAGAAGAAGATGATCCTACCCACTGATAATCATTGGTCTATTCATGCTACAATTTTATCATGGCTCTTGCCCATCACCTATGTTGACACTCCCTACCCTTTGGTGTTGGCACAAGTCTTTAGGAATTATGGAGTCACATGTCTGAGCACCATCAGGGTTTTTCTCTCGAAAGGGTTTTCCCCACATAAACTTGTGTTGTGGTATAATATATTGTTGTGCTTTTTTCATTATAACTATAAATATTTAATGTATTTGCACATACCTCTCCTCAAAGATTAGATTAGGAAGCATTTTCACACTCTTTCTTTCTTTCATTGGGGTCTTTGAGTCCTCTCCACACAAAACATTGCTTCATCTCTAATACCCACCCCATCATCTCCTTAGTTCTTTCCATGCCTAAGAACATAGGCACCTTCACACCAAACACCTTGGTTGGTGCATCTCTCTGCTCTCTTTGTGTTGGTGTCCTCTACAACATGTCCATCTTAGCCATCATCTTCATGATCTTGGCTGTTAACTGTAACTCTTGGTCACTTTCCTCCTTGTCCCTATGTGAACCATTTTATTCACACCTTGTTCTTTACCCATCTGCTCACAATGGATAAAAAGCCTCTTTGCACACCTTCTATCAATGACCTTCACACTAGAAGACTTGACTTCTAGGTGCCTCACACTCATCTCCTTAGATTAGTGATTTTGTTAGTCCTTTCACTGCAACCTTTCTTTCAAGCCTTGAACATGCTTGAACCTTGCCAATTCTGTAATCTTCTTCCACTTCCATGTGCTTTCTCCATACTCTTCCCACAACTTTACCACTTGCAAGCTTCTCCTCAACCCACAACACCTTGAGTACCCATTATTGTGATCCTTTGCGACAATCCTATGTAGGTGCCTCAACTATGAAACCACTATTGTGAGAGCTTCATTCATAATCCTATACATAGGTCACCTTCTTCTAGAGCAGCCTCCTCCTAGAGTTGTTTCCTAATCTCTAATACCACTTGATATAGTGTTGAGGTTGGGGGTCCCAATAAGAGGATGTCTATCCACAACCAATACAAACACACCATGCATAGTGGAAAGAAAATGCATAATGGAAGGAAAATAACACCAATTTTTATTATATTTAAGGGATGATTGCATAACACAATGGGTCATGCACTAGATTTATAATGAACACTTTGGCTCTTAGATACTAAGGTCCACACAAGTGGCCTTTCTATTGTATTTCCTCCTCTTTATGTCTTCCATCATTCTTGCGAGAGCCTAACCTACTTAGGGCCTAACTTCAAGAGCCAAACTGAAAACTAGCCAACTCCATCTCTACTCCTTGTTTTGGCTTATATAACTACTTACGATTTGAAAAATCCCACCCAAATAGCCTTACTTTCAAATCATCAACCTATAGCTTGGAATTAATTGTCCCATAGCTCTACATTATTTGACATGGTTGTTAATCTTATGAACCCTTCTAACATCATGATCCCAAAGGAGATCAAATTCTAATAGCTACCAGTCCATCTAATTGGTCTATAGCTTGAGGCCACCAACAATCCATACTTTTGCCATTTTATCCTTCCCATTTTGCTATTATGCATCATCATGTTGATGTTGTAGATCCCACAAGTGCACCATCTGATGATGCTCTCATGTGTAAAACTACACAATCATCTATCTTTGCACTAGACTCCTTCCTATGCACAATCTTAGCCATTTCTCCCATCACACAATCTCCATCTAATGATCAAAGCTTTGCACTTTCATATGCGCTTGCTCATTGTCTTATTTTTGCTCTTCCAAGCCTATCACATGTGCCCAACTCTACGCCATGACTTACTCTAGTGTTCATGCATGCACTTCCTCACTTAAAATCTGACTTCCCTTGTGTGTGCTTTCTCAATGTTAGGGCTCTACAAACCTAAAAATGTCTACATTGGTTTCTAGTTGCTACAAACTCTTGATAGACCTAGGATGCTCCTAGATCATTTTTGGAGTTATAGAAGGAAATATTCTAGGTAATGTTATTCCAGAGAAAGGTATATCTATTGAGCTAGAAATAATTGAAGCCATTTTGAAAATTCCCCTTACTGGAAGTAAAAAAGAGTTGAAATCTTTGTTCAAAAAGATTAATTTTGTAAGTTTATTTTTGGGTTTGATAAGATAGCTCAACCTTTGAATGCTATGCTTAACAAAAATGTTAAGATTAAATAGACCCCATAGGCTTAGGTTGCTTTTTAGGAAAAAAAATTATGAACATTCCAATTTTAATCAATCTAGATTACACACAACCATTTTACATTTATTTGTTTTCTTTAGAACATTTAGTTATAGGTGTTTTAACTTAAAAAAAGGAATTGGTGATGAAGGACTAGTAAATTTATGAGTTCACCTTTTAGGAATGTTGAAGTCATGTATTCTATGATTGACAAACAAGCCTTTACTTTAATTAAAGCCGTGGACACATTTAGACATTACATATTGCATAGGAAAGTCTTTGCAATTGTGCTAGATCTATCCAAAAAGGTTAAGCTTAATTGGTTAAAGCATTGGGTTCTCAATGTGGAGACCCAAGTTCAAATCACCATAGGAACATTTAATGTGGAATATTAAGTGGTGACTCTTGGTATTCCACAACTAGCTTCTAATGTGGATGTGGTTTCTTACTCTTGGCCTTCCATAGGTGATTTCTAGTGTGTGTACTCATACAGATCTTGTATTACTCTCTAATAAGTGCTCGCAAGATCTTGTATTGATCTCATATAGATGTTTGTATGAAAGAATATTTATAAATGATATTCAAGAGCAAAAAATAGTGCCGGATCTAACTATGAAAGCCATATTGGTGCAAAATGAATTAGGAGAATACGTACATAAGTGGATGACAATCTTGCAAGAATTTGAATTAGAAATCTATCCTATGAAGATTTCTAGAGCGAAAGGTTTGAGAAAGACTATGATTGAAGTCAATCCTTAGATTTCATTATGATAATATATTATGGAAAGAATTACTAATGATGATTGGTACCAAGACTTAGTTTATTACATGTTGAATAATGAGTGTCCTAGACATCTAAATTCAACTCAAGGAAGAGCCTTGTGGGCCTTAAAAGTGTAAATTTTATGATAAAATTAGGAGCTCTATATAGAAGGAATCATGAAGGAACAAGCAAGAAACAATTGAAGTTTTGAAAGAACTTCATGACAAATATAAAATAGGAGATTGTTTAGGAAATGCCATGGCACATTAGATATCGAGATCATGTTACTATTGGCTATGATTTTTGAAGATGCACATACACATGTATGAAACTGCCATGTTTGTCAAGTCACGACTCATAGGGAACGAAATCCTTCCATGTCTTTGTAGCCAATGATTTAAGCTCACCCTTTTCATAATGGGATTGGAATTTTGGTGCCATTAAATTGAATGCTTCAATTGGCCACAAGTTTATTTTGATAGCAACATACTATTGTACACATTGGATTGAAGCTCAAGCATTCAAGAATTGTGCAACAAAGATTGTGATTAAAATTCTTGAAGAGTACATTGTAACCAATTTTGGAATTTATGTGATAATAGCCATGCCTTTTCTTCTTTGCAATTTATTGAATGGGCATATGAAAACAAGGTAATTTTAAAATTTTTATCTAATTACTATCCCCAAGGCAATGTAGTAGTTGGATCAACAGATAAAAATTTGCTGGAAGTGATTAAGAAAATTTTAGACAAAATCCCTATAAATTGGCACAAAATTTTGAAACATGCATTGTGGTTTGATAGGACAAGAGTTAAATCTTCCTTAGGAACATCATTGTATCATCTAGTTTATAGCCAAGATTTAGTTTCTCCTACAAATCTTAAGGTCCCTACCTTGTAATTCATGAAATATTGCCTAGAAATGGATCATAAGATTGAGGTTAGATTGTTAAACTTAATACATTTAGAAGAGAAATGAGATGCTTCCCTAGAACATTTTAGGAAACATCAAGGTGTTGTAAAATGATTTTTTGATAAAAGGGCTAAAGTGAAATCTTTTAGAATTGTTGATCTAGTTTTACTTTTGAATAAAATACATGAGAAGAAAGGAGACCATTTAAAATTTGATTCTCTTTAGTTAGGTCCTTTTTGAGTATCAATTTTTTTGGGCAAGAGTAACTTTAGGCTACAAAGTCTAACTAGAGAGGATGTCCCATTGCTAGTGAATGGATAGTTCTTCAAGCACTATTTCAATTCTTTAAGTATTTTTGGTCTTGTTGGTTACCAAAAATACATGCCCTTTCCTCTAACATCACCAAAACATGTGACACAAAGGGGAACCAAATATCACAAGCAGGGAGAATGATATATCAACAAAGAGAGGGTGGTTTTGGAACAACATATAGAATAGGGTAGTTCCTGTTCTTCTTCAGGCTCTACAAAACCTAGGGGGGTATTCCCTTAAGGTCTAAATATATGGATTTTTTTTGAAATAAGGATTTGACTATGACACCCTCATGGCAATCAAGAGCAAGCCTACAAGACCTCACTAACAACAGATTAAAAACAAGCATATAAGTGCACCCAAAATATAATCAATTTCAATCACTAAAGATGAATCCCCTTAACATTGTATACACACTTATATATTGCTTCCACATCATTACAAACCTCTAAATATTTATCTAACATGAGCTCACTTGATGTATCCCTTTGCAAAACAATGGACTGCAATGGTGGGCCAAACTCCTACAAGAAGAAACCTCTAATCATTAATCTGACACCATCTCTCTAGATATAGAAAAGGTAACAGTGTTGGTTTGTGGATGCAGGCAAAACCTAAACTAATCTACCAAACTACTCCTAAACTATTGGTGAATGATGTTTTCATTTTAAGGCATATGATTGACCATGAAATTCCAAGACCGGTGCCTATTCCATTGGGTAACAGAGTCTAGGTTGCCAACATGAAACAAAAAATTGAAATCAAAAGAATATGAGATATGCATGACCGTACATCATAGATTGTTGATTGTCAGGAACACTGAGAGGGGGGGGTGAATCAGTGTTCTATAAATCTTTTCTTGTACTTTTACTTTTAACCATTTCAAAAGAATAATCCAATAGAAGCAAAATATACAATTGAACACCATCCACAAAAGCATGACACATAACACCAAGATTTTACGTGGAAAACCCAAAGAGGGAAAAACCACGAAGAGGATTACCTCTCATATATATATATTACAATCTTTACAAAAATGATGCTCAGGCTTGGTCACTCCATGGGCCTAGAACATGCTGGCTTACTGCCATGAAGTACAACTAGGTTTAGCAGGTTCACTGCCTCAACCCTAAACATAGAAAGATTACAACGAGGGCTATTAAACCCCACTTGAGGCTCACTACCGGCTTACTGCCTTGATGATAAAAACTTGCTTCCAATCATATCACACATGATAACTGAATACTGCTTAAGCATCTGCCACTATGCTAGGGTGCAGTCATTTAGCAACTGAATTTTGAATCCCAAGTCTTCATCATTGCTTCTCTTCTAACTCTGCTCTTCTATTCGCATGCTTGCATCACACACACACACTACACATACACACACTCAACCAAAGATCATCACTCTTATATATCTGCATCATGAGTTAATCCATAATCAGGTCGGCATCCAAGAAGTGAAATGTGTACATAGAAAGATGTACCTTGTCGCTTAATCCAATGCACTATGTGTCACGCGGACCCAAATCTTCCCCAAAGCATGTTCATATAGGTCAGCTCTAATCATTCAATTACTTACATAGATCTTTCACACACTATCCTTTCTCCGCATCATGATTTATCTCACTAGTCAGCTTGTTCCTCAAAAGCATGCTAAACAACTTCATCTGCTGACTTACAACTTTTCTATCATCTTGTGGAGAAATGCGGACCATCAGAACTCAGACTCTGTCTCTGTCTAACTCTGTCAAACACTATGCTGATACTTAGTAGCTTGCAGCTAACATTCTGGTGGACTTTAGATCTCCTAACATTGGAATAAGACACTTCATACAAGTGTTTACAATGGCTTACAACTATATAACAAAATACCTATCTGTGGAGGAATGCGGACCACTGCACTATGCCCTATTCACTGATCCTTCTGAGCCTTTGCTTACCTGGACTTAGACATTTCTTCAAGATGACTTCCGGAGGAAGTCAGGACATAATCTCTGAGGCATAATACTATCAAACAATTGAGAACATCATACCTAAACCGCATCACCCGATCATCATTTGTGGAGGCATACTGTCTAGCTTACTGTCCTACTTTGCATACTTTTCATACTTAGCCATTTTCTGTCAATCGGACCTGGAATCTAATATGTTCTTCTGGAGATATCTCTTCCTGTCATGGTGATGTGATCTCTGACCTTGTTTCCATCAATGACAACATACAAGTCCATACCGAAGCAGTGTCTCTTGCCAACAATCTCCCCCTTTGGCATTGAT
Organism: Cunninghamia lanceolata; assembly: GCA_027924645.1. Lineage (NCBI taxonomy): Eukaryota > Viridiplantae > Streptophyta > Pinopsida > Cupressales > Cupressaceae > Cunninghamia > Cunninghamia lanceolata. The sequence continues at coordinate 322,648 of BSBN01001059.1, read as the reverse complement.
GGCAACACTTAGTGAAAAATGCTTGACTGCTCCCCCTTACTATATACATTATACTTTGTTGCTCCCCCTGAGATGATTACCCATTTTTCATTGATCTACTTCTCCTCCTTTGACATCAATGGCAAAGGGTGTAGCCCATAATACAAAATTTTTCAAAAACTTAAAAAATGTTTGTATCTGTCACAATTTTCATCTCAATTTGTTACTGAAGGCAAATTGTCACTAAAGATACTCTTTATCAGAGCTATTTCTCCATTCCATCTGTTCCTTGTACTTTCTAGGATATGGATGTGGCCATTAGAAAAACTAGCTTTTCTTCCCTCTGTACATCTGATGGCGTGTCAATTAGTGTAAGTGATTTCATGGCTTTATCTGCAACTTGTTTCCTTCCAGCATCAATTAAGACGTCTGTAGTGTCTCTTGCTCTCTCAGATCTTTCTTCTCAACTTTGTTCCAGAGGATTTATGTCCATATTTTGTTCCGGTGTAGGGCTCCTTAACTATTCCTTATTTTCTACATCCTCAGCTTGATACTCGGGAGATAGACCTATTTCAGTTTTGTCTATATTACTTCTGTGTTTGCTTCTGTAGCACCACTCTTTGCATTGTAATAATTTTGTGATCTATTCCAGTGACTAGAGAAAGGATCATACCCATTCTCACCTGGTTTGAGATGAAGTTGGTAGGCTTGATCATTGAAGCATTCTTAAAATTTTCAATTTGTTTTTCTTATTCATTTCTGCACGCATTATGACTTTTGCATCCTTGCCTCTTCTTTGAAGTGAAAGGACTTCTAATTCTTTCAACCTTGTTTTGATCCTGTCTACTTCTAAATAATCATGTCTGCAAGCTTTGTCTCCTTCCTCATCCTATCCCTCTCATCAGTCAGATTTGATGACCTTGCAGAAGTCATCTTCTCCTGCAGTATCTTCTTTACAGTTTCTGTAGAATAGACAAAATTATTTATTTCCTTTAGTGCATTTTTCTTCACTTCCACATCAGCTCTACCAATAATTTGACCCTTAGTGCACTCTACTTCCTGTTCTCATTCCTTAAACTCTTTCTCAAGAGACAAAAAATTAGACACCCTCTCCATCTACCATATAGCTGCACTATCATCACTACCTCAAGCACAATCCAGGTGCTTGTGGATAATGCTACTCTCAAATTTGTAATGTTTCTAGCATTGGTTGTGTTTACATTTCTGACCATGCAAAGATGGTAAATACGTTGTCCTGACCTTGACATACCAATCCCAATTCCCACAAAACAACCCATGATGATCTTTTCGAAGAATGACTCCATGAACCTCTTGGCAAGCTTTGATCTTTAGATTGCTATACTCTTAATATCTTCAAAAGAAGGAGCATTAGAATTTTTGCTTTCTCCATTTCTATCATCTGGATCTCCATGGCTGCTTGGACTTCTAATCCCTGTTACTAGAGGATGATGGACTAACACTAGAACTATCATGAGGCTTAGGTGAAGAATCTTGTCCTCTAGATGACCCAGCAGTGTCCCTTCGCTTTCTTTGTATGTCTGAATCTCCTTGCAACTAGTTCATTTAAGGCATTTTCTTTCATTGTCTTGGTAGATTTCACAAAAGAGCACATCCGTGAAGATGGTGGCCCTACGTCTTTTCCTTCTGATTCCTAGTCTCATTATGTCGGGCTTTAGCCCTCTTCCATACCCAAAAAAATATCCCTCGCCTCTACTCTTTCTGCCAAGAACATCTCCCTGTCTAGTTTATACATCTTGCAGAGTCGTTCCCTATCTTCATCATTTTTGTACAAATCACTCCCAAGTGATAATCCATCACTGTTTGAATCATCTCTTTGGCCCTCATCATTAGAATCAAATCTCTTCTTCAAAGGCATCCTTATCCTAGATGTCTTTCTATCATCAGAATCATCCCCATTATTAGAATTGGAATTGCTGCCATCATCTGAAAAAGAATCAGATTGCTTCCTCTTTGTTGGAGCTCAATTCCTTATGCTTTCCATCATGGGTGTTAGTTTGACCAGCTGCCTTCAGTAACAAATTCTCAAAATCCACCATAGTCCTTGCTTAATTTACAACTGCTACAAATACAACCTTCCAAGGGCTTCTATATGTCAGCATGAGAAAATAGAATCATTTATCCTTAGTCAAAAAGAAGAATTTCCATGGTACAGGTCGAAGAATCCTATATTTCACAAAGCAAATTGATACACTATTGTGCTGAATGCAAAGTGAAAACAAGTTCCTTTTTACCCTCTGGGCGATTGACTTAGTTGCCATTAAATGCTCATCCCAAAAGGTTGTTGAAGGCCCCTCATTGTAGAATATGGTCGATTAGGATTGCTTTGCAATATGCCGCGTTAACTCTTTTTCTTTTGGTTCTTCCTTCTAAGAGTTGTTTCACATCAAATTTCATCATACGCCTTCGTGCCAGATTTTGGCACCCACTTTCTAGCTGGGGGATTTGGATTTTCCACACTGCTCCCCCTAAGCCAAAGCTCTTAATTTACATCTCAGAGGAAGTATTTGCACCGAATACTGGTGTGGATTGATCCCTAACTTCAATTACTTCTTTCTTGATCCATAACTTGTTCATTTCTTTCTTGGTTTCAACCGGATTAACTTTCTCTTTTCCCTTATCATTTCTCTACCCTGTTTTCCTTTCTTCAGAATAATGATTTCTCTTCACATTCCTACTTCTGCAAAACCTTGCAATATGTCTAGATTTGTTGCAATTGAAACATACCACATTATTTTGACCTTGAATCCTTTCATTGATTGAATTTGATCTGCATTGATTAGCCATGTCCAAGTCTATTACATGCAAAACACTTTCCATTGAATGATTGACTGTTCCTGATATTTTGAAAATTAGTTTTTACTGAACTTCTACATTCATTTGATCTGTGTCCCATTTTAGAGCATGCATTGCACCTAATCAAATTCTGACTCACTTTACTTTTGCATACAACCGCTCTATGACCAATTCTATTGCAAGTGAAGCATTTACCTTTGAATGATTGTTCATTCCTCCCATTGTTGAAACTTTTCCTGATTTGATTTCTACATTCATTTGCTCTATGACCAATTTTCTTGTAATTGAAACACTAACTAGAAAATGATGGAATCTTTTGATTTATTCTACTCCTACACTAAGTAGCCTTATGACCAAACTTATTGCATGAATTACAATAACCATTGAAAGATGGGTACCTTTGAGCATTCAATTGTCTGACTAGAGGTCTTCTAGGTCTTCTTCTTTGATTTCTAAATTGGCATCCTTTGTTTTGCCTTGACTCAGTGCTTATTTGCCTGGAGTTTGAAATTTCTCCTTTTTCAAAACCTAAACCATGTTTGTCATCAATATTCCTCTGGCTAGCAATCATTTCATCAAGCTTTGCAGTACTTATCTTGAATTTTTCTTCAAAACTTCTAGCCTTTTCCAGATCTGTTTTTAAATTTATAATTTATTTTTCAAGTTTAGCACAATCTTTTGATCTGTTCTTCACAATCAAATTTAGATCATCTTCTACTTTTGTTCTTTCTGTAACTTCTGCTTCCAAATCATTTAGGGCTTCATTTGCTGATAACAATTGGTCACTGACTTCTTTGTATTTGTCTTTGAATTTCTTGACTTGCTCCTTCAACTTCAAGATACATTCATCAACTTGTTTCAGATTTTCCTTCAGATCTCTAACCTCTGCTTCAAAATTTTCAAGATCCATAAGAGCTACTTCTAGTTGGTTGTACCTCTCATAATTTCCATACCTTCTTGTTTCCATGATCACACTATCCCAGATCTTCCTTAAGCTGTTAAACTTTTTCCAAGGAACCTTGCTCTGATACCAGTTGTTGATTGTCAGGAACACTGAGAGGGGGGGGGTGAATCAGTGTTCTATAAATCTTTTCTTGTACTTTTACTTTTAACCATTTCAATAGAATAATCCAATAGAAGCAAAATATACATCTGAACACCATCCACAAAAGCATGACACATAACACCAAGATTTTACGTGGAAAACCCAAAGAGGGAAAAACCATGGAGAGGATTAGCTCTCATATATATAGTGCAATATTTACAAAAATGATGCTCAGGCTTGGTCACTCCACGGGCCTGGAACATGCTGGCTTACTACCATGAAGTACAACTAGATTTAGCAGGCTCACTGCCTCAACCCTAAACCTAGCAAGATTACAATGAGGGTTGTTAAACCCTACTTGAGGCTCACTGTCAGCTTACTACCTTGATGACAAAAACTTGCTTCCAATCAGATCACACATGATAACTAAATACTGTTGAAGCATCTGCCACTATGCCAGGGTGCAGGCATTTAGCAACTAAATTCTGAATTCCAAGTATTCATCGCTGCTTCTCTTCTAACTCTGCTCTTCTATTCGCATGCTTGCATCACACACACACACACTACACATACACACACTCAACCAGAGATCATCACTCTTATATATCCGCATCATGATTTAATCCATAATCAGGTTAGCATCCAAGAAGTGAAATGTGTACATAGAAAGATGTACCTTGTCACTTAATCCAATGCACTATGTGTCACCCGGACCCAAATCTTCCCCCAAACATTTTCATATAGGTTGGCTCTAATCATTCAATTACTTACATAGATCTTTCACGTGCTATCCTTTCTCCACATCATGATTTATCTCACCAGTCGGCCTGTTCCTCAAAAGCATGCTTAACAACTTCATCTGCTGACTTACAACTTTTATTGAGGATCTCAAAGAACCTTCTAAATCATATCAAGGACTCTTACACATTCCTAATCTTACCCTTAGAACCACAAGGCATTATATCATCTTGCGGAGAAATGCAGACCATCAGAACTCAGACTCTGTCTCTATCTAACTCTGTCAAACACTATGTCGATACTTAGCAGCTTGCAGCTAAAATTTCAGTGGACTTTAGATCTCCTAAAAATGGAGTAAGACACTTCATACAAGTGTTTACAATGCCTTACAACCACATAACAAAATACTTATCTACGGAGGAATGCGGACCACTGCACTATGCCCTGTTCATTGATCCTTCTAAGCCTTTGCTTACCCAAACTTAGACATTTCTTCAAGATGACTTCCAGATGAAGTCGAGACATAATATCTGAGGCATAATACTATCAAATAATTGAGAACATCATACCTAAACCACATTACCGGATCATCATCTGTGGAGGCATACTGTCCAGCTTACTGTCCTACTTTGCATACTTTCCATACTTAGCCATTTTCTATCAACCGGACCTGGAATCTAATATGTTCTTCCGAAGATATCTCTTCCTATCATGGTGATGGGATCTCTGAGCCTTTTTTCCATCAATGACAACACACAAGTCCATACTGGAGCAGCGTCTCTTGCCAACATAGATATGGCACCAAATAATAGAACATACTTAGTAATCCATTCCCATACTATAAAAATTCAGATGAAATGTAGAAATGACCATCACAAATCTTGCAATGAATTAAAATTTTATGACATTTATCAAATCTCCATTACAATCATACTGACAAATGTGCCAAGAGGAAACACATAACTACAACTAGGGTTTCCTTGAAAATCTACAAATTGGCATGGAGACATTCTATTACTAATACCACTTACAATACTAAATCCCATGATTTACAAACATCTTGCTCCAACTAGAATTGGATTGGCATGGTTTGAAACCCTAGATGATCCTCAGCACTTGCAGACGTCTAGAAATTGGTTCAATGACCATCCCTTAAAATCAGGTGAGAACCTGTATTTATATCCTTTTTATTGTGTGCCCTAATATGCAGGTGGGAATCTTAAGAGAACCCAGAACCTTAAACTCACCAACCAATATGAATGTAGGGAATGAGAGAACTTGTGAAATATGTGATTTTCATCTACCATGACCTAAGAAATGCACATGTAATTGTGCCCAAGAAAAAATGGATGCATATGGGTAGAAAACATTTGGCCTTTGAGAAGTTGTAGTAGTTGAATCAGATTAGTAATGATGAACTTGGGAGTTGTTGACATGTCTCATCATGTTTTTGGGCATTACTGTGCACTCTATTGGGGTTTTGGGTTTCCGAGGAACACATGAACTTGTGGACAAAGTTCCAAGGTCCCAGGAAAATCTAAAAACCTAAAAAGACAAAGAGAAAGGTAGGAAAATGGGGTTCCAAGGAAACTAGGAACTTCGGGACCAAGAGGGAAGCGTGGGGATCCAGGGAACTTTGGAACCTATGAAAGAGGTTCCAAGGACCCCTGAGAACCTAAAAACTCGCAAAGGCACCAAAACATCATGAAAAAGCCCAACACTTAATTTTTTTCACTATGCTTGCTGATGTCATGCTAACATCATCACCACCACAATAGGAAGCGAAAAGAGCATGTCACTAGGGTTTAGGAGGAACCAGGGACCAGAGGACAAGAAGGGCCACCGGTTGAGAAAATTCCCAGGCCTACAACATCCCTTTTTCCTTGTAAAACTTGAAAACTTGGGAAAGCCAAAAATGACCAAGGGGAGGCCTAACTCAGATTTTCTTTGGATTTTTAGCAACTTTGGGACATGGAAAAGGCATGGGGGATGGGAAAAATAGTAATGTAGAACACAACTTAGGATTTTTTTTGTATTTTAGAGTTGGGTGCCAACACTGGCTCTGGTTGGGGATGTGTGCCTCTTGTAGGCACAATGATGATCCAACTATCTTTGGGCATGAACCAAAAAGCCAAAAAGAGGATGGGAGGGTGAGGAAAGCACACAAGGAATGTATTTACATGAATATCCATAGCCAAAGACATGGAAGCACAAGAATATGTAGATATGGCTATGAAAAAATTTATGAACACATGTAGGTCAAACACTACAACAGAGATCCATGGTACAAGGCCATGGGCCAGCTACTCCAAATCTCTTACCTTTGTTAAAGACTAGCTTGAAAAAGGAACCAAGCACCGTCAAGTTCAAGTTGCATCCATCTCCAAGTAGCAACAAAAGAGGCCTCTTCCAAGCATGTGCAGGCAAATTTAGGTCATCATGTTGGAAGTGGAAGTGACTGTCATCAGGACATGTTAGCCACAAATAATAGGAATCATCATCATGTTGACCCACATAGAAACATACACCTTCAATCTCCTTGGTAGCATGATGTATCACTAAACTTGCACACAAATCAACATGAAGAGAAGGATCCTCTTGAATACCTAGCTGAAAAATGTCCAACTGAGGTGCAAATTCAAGCTGGGTTGTATTATCTAACTACTCAAGTTCTTGCATCCCAGATACACCACAAATGCTGATTTTTTCTTCCATGATTGAATCAAAAACTTGATTCAATTCTAACTGAACCGCATCAACATACAATTTAGAAGTTTGAGACACTTTAGATGAAGACTCATAATCTTCAAATTGCCTTACTATTTTGGGCTCTTCGGTGCAACCTACTACAAACAAACTACTGCCAAGAAATTTATCAATGATCTAATGTTCCTCTTCCCTCTCTAACAATAAATCAATCTAAACTTCATGAGAACACACAACACCGATATCAACATGCTCAACCAATGAGCCCAGAAAGGTGTCCTCAATGCAATCCACATCAACATAAGACAACTGCTCCAAACCCAGTTCTAAAAATTCATCAAGATTCAAAATTTTCTAACTTAAAACAACAATATGATCATGCACACCCTCACATTACTTCTTCTCATTTGCAACAAGGGGGTCATGAACATCATCCTCAACAAAGAAAGGAAGCACATCTAGTGAATAACAAAGATCATGTACTTCAACTTCCTTACTTACCCTAGCAACATCAAGATCACTGTCAAGAGGAACAAAGAATGAGAGTTCATCCAATAAGCAGTCATTATCATTTTCAAGACCATGAATTGACACATCTAAACACAAATTAGTGCAAACACTAGCCTCATCATCTGCATTACTGTCATAGAGTGTTGTACTATCATCAATTTTAATCCTCTTGACCACACTGTCAAACTGATCCAATGTTGTATCCATATTTCCAACACCACCATGTCCATGACAAGGACCTTAAATTGGAAATCAACACCTGCACCACTATCTATCTCAGATCAATTATCATTAAGTTCAGGAACATCAATACTGACCTTGACTTCAAGTTGGGAGTCAAGTGGCAAAGCAACATCACCGTCATCCCTAACAGATGACCCATCCAATTGAAGATAGGTGGGGCCACTATCTTCACTTTCTACACAACCATCATATGATGTTGCATAACATTGTCCTATTCTTCTAATTGCACATTCAACCTAATTCATTGTATTGCTACTGGCCACAATTAGTTCATCTATCACAACAACAACCTTTGAGGACAACAAATTTGCAATATATTAATTTCTCTCTTTCCATGGCATCAAGGCATAGATAAGCTTGCTGCAAACTAACAAGCTTCAAGTCCTCCTACACCAAACTCAATCCAACCTCATATGATTCAAAAAACATATTAATGCAGGTTGGGACAGAAGGTTTGAAAGCAATTGAAAGTTTTTACAATGCAACAACAAACTGGTAACTGAAATCCATACTAGATTCACCCTCTTGCCTTATGATATTTGCCAAATCCTAAACAAGAGCAGTAGGGTCCAAACTACTTGTAAACTCCTCAAATGCAACCACCAAGTTGTTCCAAGAAACAAAGTGATGATTTGGAAAACCACCAAGCCACTTCCCTGCCAATCCACATAGAGATCTAATAAAGAATCCCATCCACATGTCCTTATCTTCAAATTGAAATTTGTCCATGAATTCTAAAAATGCAACAACATGTGCCTGCCTATCATAGAAATCACACCCATCAAAGATAGGCATATGATGATAGACCATGGTAGGCATGGATCGCATTTCATAACCGACCTATGAGAGGTCCAACTATTTGTATGTGGTGTCATTGGGGATGGAAGGAGATCAGACAAATTAACTATTGGTGACAATAGAATGAGCACTAGATTGCACTTTGGACTTAAGAAGCTTAATTTGGTTTTTAATTTCTTTTTGTTGCATAATGAGTTCATTCTGATGGTGAATGGATGCATGGCTATGAGGATATGTCATAGATAGAATATGACTACTAAAGTTAGAAAAGGATGCATCATTGATACAATCTGAGTCATACTCATCCACATAATGTTTAGGGCTTGAATCATAGGATTGGGGATGTGGAGGAATTCCCCTAGAGTACCTCTTAGACTTAAAGGCCATGACTACAATGCATGTATCATGTTGAAAAAGAATTGCATCCTATCTAAGGATAATTCCTTTGTAAAACAACCTTTTCTTCAAGAGTGGAAAGAAGAAACTTCATGTACCTTGACCTACTGCTGCATCAGTGGATAAATGAATAATTGTTTCACTATCAACAAGCACTTAGCAACAACAAAAACTTTGAATTATGTTGTAGAGTCACCACCTCATTGAATGAGGAAATCCTTGGAGTAGATAGAACCTCCAAGGTTAAAATATTTTTGGGTCTTCATACCAACAGAATCACTAATTTGTTGTAATCTAAGATAAGACTAAACTTTGAAATGTCCCCAACAGATTCACCAAGATGTTGGTTCCCTAAAACACAGGCCCTTTCCTCTAACACCACCACCAAGTGTGACACAAAGGGGAACCACATATTACAAGTAGGGAGAGTGATATCAACAAAGAGAGGGTGGTTTTGGACCAACACATAGGATAGGGTAGTTCCTCTTCTTCTTCAAGCTCTACAAAACCTAGGGGATATTCCCTTGAGGTATGAATATATGGAAACAATTTACAATAAGGCTTTTACTACCACACTCTCATGGAAATCAAGAGAAAGCCTACAAGAGCTCACTAATAGTAGATTAAAAACAAGCATATAAGTGCACCCAAAATATAACCAATTTCAATCACTAAAGATGAATCCCCTTAACATTATATACACACTTATATCTTGCTTCCACATCATTACAACCCTCTAAATATTTATCTGATATGACCTCACCTGATGTATCCCTTTGCAAAACAATGGATGCAATGGTGGTCCGAACTCCTACAAGCACAAACCTCTGATCATTAATTTGACACCAACTCTCTCAGGATATAGAAAAGGCAATAATGTTAGTCTGTGGATGCAGGCAGAACCTAAACTAATCTACCAACCTACTCCTAAACTATTGGTGAATGATGTTTTCATTTTAAGTCATATGATTGACCATGAACTTCCATGACTAGTGCCTATTCCATTGGGTAATAGAGTCCAGGTCACCAACAGGAAACAACAAATTGAAATCAAAGGAATATGAGCTATGCATGAATATACGTCACATATATGGCACCAAATAACAGAACATACTTAGTAATCCATTCCCATACTATAAAAATCCATATGAAATGTAGAAATAACCATCACAAAGATTGCAATGAATTAAAATGCTGTGACATTTATCAAATCTCCATTACAATCATACTAGCAAATGTGGCATGAGGAAACACCTAGTTGCAACTAGGGTTTTCCTAAAAATCCACAAATGGGCATGGAGACATTCTATTACTAACACCACTTACAATATTAAATCCCATGATTTACAAATGTGTTGCTCCAACTAGAACTGGATTGGCATGATTTGAATCCCTAGATGATCCTTGGCACTTGAAGGCATTTAGAAATTGGTTCAACGACCAACCCTTGAAATGAGGTGAGAACCTATATTTATATCCTTTTTGTCATGTGCCCTAACCCACAAGCGGGAATCTGAAGAGCACCCAAAACCTTAAACTCACTAACCGATATGAAGTTGGGAAGGAGAGAACTCGTAAAATCTATGATTTTCATCTACCAAGACCTGAGAAATGCATATGGACTTGTGCCTAGGAAAGATTGGATGCATTTGGGCAGAAAAATGGCCTTTAAGAAGTTGCAGGGGTCAAATTGGATCAATAATGGTGAACTTGGGAGTTGTTGGCATGTCCTGTTACATTTCTAGGCATTATTGTGCACTCTGTTAGGGTTTTAGGTTTTTCAGGGGATACTGCACAGACCTATGGACAAAGTTCCAAGGTCCCGAGAAAACTTGAAAACCTGAAAAGGCAAAGAGGAAGGCAGGAAAGCAAAGTTTTATGGAAACTGGGAACTCTGAGACCAAGTGGGAAGTGTGGGGATCCGGGGAACTTTGAAATATGTGAACAAGGTTCCAAGGACCCCCGAGAACTTGAATACTCGCAAAGCCACAAAAACATCACAAAAAAGCCCAACACTTAATTTTTTTGCACCACACATGCTGATGTTATCACCACCACCACATGAAGCTGAAAGAGCACATTGCTGTGGTTTAGGATTCGAAAGGAACTAGGGATCAGAGGACAAGAAGGGTCGTGGGTCGAAAGGAACATCCCTCTTTCCCTGCAAAACCTAAAAACCTCAGGAAAGGCAAATATGACCAAGGGGAAGCCCAACTCAGATTTTCTTTGTATTTTTGGAAACTTTGGGACATAGCCAACGCATGGGGGAGGGGCAAATAGTAATGTAAGGAAAATAGTAATGTAACACACAACTTAGGATTTTGTTTTTGCATTTTAGAGTTGGGTGCCAACGGGTTCTACCTTATAAATAGTTTTATTGTTTTGGTGTGTTTTTTGAATATTTTAATTTTATTTAGGGTTGTTTTTGTTTGTTTCTCTGTTTTGGTGTGTTAGTTTGCTAATGCTTATGCTTGTTTATCCTTGGTCTATGGTATCCATCCCTTGTTTTCAATTGGATCCATTTTGGATCTTGTTTAAGTATCTTTTGATTCAAATGTGGTCATTTGCAAGCAATTTTTTTGGCTTCTTTTATGATGAACCACATTTGGACACTTTTAGAATAAATGGTTAGTTTGGAATCGAAAGAAATTAGTGATCAATATAATCATTTGCATAGTGGATGTTATTCATGGTTGGGATGAGTGGATAAACTTTAAGACATATGAAGATATTGCCTTTAAACCTCTCACAAATTTCATATTTTTTTTGGTATGTAAGCTGTGGGACGAGGGCCCATTCCCTTTATTATAATGAAAGAAAGAAATAGAAAAGTCTACCATGCAGATGAGAAGGCACTGAGAAGCCAAAAACTTATGAGAAAAGAGATCTAAATAAACCTACAGAAAGAGAGAACTATAGCAAATTTTTAGTCACAATACAATTTCACCCAAGGAGATAAGAAAAAACACAGATGCCATAGAGACAGATCCCTTCACTTTTTCTAGAAGAAGAGAGCTTCCAAAGTCTATTGAGAACCGGCTTCCACCGCTTCCAAACCTTTAATACGAAGCTTTTCAGCATCAGTCTTCCTCCCTGCCTTATGTTTGGAACTGCAGTCAGGTTTTAATTTGCCACTAATAGTCTGAGAAATCCCAAGTTTTCGCAGCAGTTCAAGAGTAAAGTCATCAAAATTATCAAGATTTTGATCCTCCAAATCATCCATGAAAGGGAAAGTGCCTTCAGATTTAGAGCCCTCCTCTTCCGACCCAGAAGGAGAGTTAGGTGGAATATCAAGAGTAGTAATGATCGGAGGGGGAGGGGTGGCCTCATGCTGATCCATGACCAACCCAGAGGCCTGAGGGGGTTCGAAAAACCTTCCATGATTTTGCTAGATAAACTCAATATCTGAAGGACCATCCTTCTTAACCCATTTCTTCAAAAACACATTTCATGCCCCAACTGAATGTTGCAGGGAGCAGGCATCTATTATGTGTCCTAACAAGTTACATCAGAAGCAGTGAAAAGGCAAACCCTCATAATTTAAAAAATGAGTCCAAACACCGTGAGAAGAAAGGATTTGGATAGAGTGAGAGGGGGGTTTTGAGATATCCACCATGGCGCAAAACCTGTAGAATCTATGATCAGAAGTCGTTGTGTCCAAATCAAGCTTGACAAAGGACCCCACCTAGTTAATCAAATTGCTGAGCATCTCCACATTGCGTAGAACAAGGGGCAAATTTTAAAGCCTAATCCACATAGGAATACAGGTGATCTTGGCTATGGCTAGATCGAAAAAAGGAGACCATGGTGAAATGAAAAGACCAGAGTGACCAAAAAACCATATTCTGCAACACAAAATTACAATCCTCCATGGACCTGAAAATAATTAGAAAAAAGCCAAAATCAAGAGATTCAACGATAGGGGAAGACACATTATTCTAAGAGCTTTTGATCTAGTCAAGAATGGAGGCCACCAGAGGGCGCCTATGCAAGCAATGCAGGATCACAGAACGAATACCACTGTCCCTAGCAATAGCATCAATACAGTTGTCGGAGATGCAAAAATCCATAGGCTCTTCAGAAAAAAGCACCTCATAATCCCCAAAGGAGACATAAGTGTTGCGAGGCTAAGAGCCATCAACCGCTTTTGAGGAAGGAGGCGGAACAGGAGAAGCCACATGGTCAACAGAACAAGGATTTGAGGGTAGAGCATGCTTGCAGCAAAAATTAGAGCATTCATGAAAGTGATTAGATCGGTTCTTGCACCCCTCCACAGGAATCGAGGGCACAACACCGAAAGCCACACCCACAGAGTTTGCAGCTGGTGAATCCAGATCAAGGGGGGAGGGGATGGAGCAGAGGGTGACTGAACAAGAGGATTAGGGCTGGGGTTAGCCTTGCGGCCCTACTCCAAATAGTAAGTGCTACACACGTGGTAGGGATTTGACTTGTTTTTGCAAGTTGAAACAGAAGCATTACTAGACTCTGTCACCAGCGAACCATCTAAAGCCAAGCTGAGAGGATTGGAGGCATGGGTGGGAGAAGGGGGCCTCGGTAGATCCAAGAACTCCATCGAAGAGTGAGAACGAAGTGCATATCTTTTCCTCCCCATGATACCTCCCGCGCATGAGCCATCCTTGATGCCACCAGAGTTTTTCTTTCTCTTGGCCACACCTTTCACTTTGGGTTTAACGTGTTGCGGGCTGTGATTCTTCTTCTCCCCAACCAAAGCATCACCCTTACCATGCCTACAAGTGGCAGTATCGCCAGGGCTACCTTCGCACATCCTAGGGTGTTTTAGCTATATTAGCAAGTCCTCTCACAAATTTCATACTAATCATTTATGAGTTTGTTTGGATAAATTTGTTATAGTCAATCACCTTTTGATTTCCATGCTAGTCTCCAACCTAGAAAACAAGCTTTATTGCATATAAACTACAAAAATGAAATATTAGAAGAAGAAAATTCAACAAAAAAAGAGAATTATGTTTAATTGGGTGATTTAGATAACCTTTATTGAGGTTGTGAACATCTAGCTAGGAGTAGAACTATGCCTTGAGTGGGATCAAAGGTAACTCCATTCGGGCTCTAGACACACAATAGAGAAATGTCTAGGTGATCAATGACATGTCTAATTGTATAATTGCTTATCTATATAGACCTCTAGTCAATTAAAGGTAAACTACATAATCATAGCTTGATACTTGAACTATGATGATAAGTTATTGCAAATATAGGAAAGTAAAGAATTCATGTGTACATGTACTATGGTTTGAGTAATACTGAATACTATCCTATGGTTAATCCTTGCTAATATTTTGATCATAAAACCATTCTTTTGCACTTTTTTTTCTTTCTCACTGAGTTTGGGTTTTTAAATATGTATTTTATTTTGAAATCCTCAAGAACATGTACCAAAAGGAGTTGTCATTTGTTATTGCTTGCAAAGCACATCCTAGAAATGAGGGAGGGCTTTGAGAATATTGGTTCTAGAAACTTATTTCTTTAATACCTTCTGTGTATGGTCCTGTTTCCTTGCGCCTTCTAAGTTATTATAATCACTGTCTTTATTCACAAGACTTGAGAATTTTGTCATGAAATTTTAGATTTGCAAAAATTTTCTATATTGTGGCCAATTGGATTTTCATGTTTTACATCAAGATTCAATGAGTGTAGATAAGTTTATGGTACAATTTGGCTTATTTATGTATAGGCTTGTAGGTATGAAGTTTGCCATTGACCTTGGTTCATGTGCATTTTAGTTTATATATTTTTTGTTGCTTCTATTTGAAACTCCTTATTCATGTACATATCTCAGCTTGGTTAAGGCTTCTTGTCAATATATTTCTTAGCATTGTTTTGAAAGCTCTTATATATATAGTCTTGACTAATGTTTATATTAGATTTGGTTTTGATCTTGTTAAATACCTTCCATCGTGGGTTCCTTGTTTATGATGTTGTAATTATCCTTTTGTCTATTCCTTTGTATCTTTCCATGGTGGATTTCATTATCCTAATTCTAAGTTTAACAAAGATTTTGGTCAAAACCTACACTTTACAATCTATTTAAAAGTTGATTTGTGATAAGAAGTTCCTCATCACTTAACTAGTCTCATTATAAAGTTTATTGTTTATTAGCAACTATCCACAACCCAAGACAATCAACTAGGCTAGTCAGGGCATGTTTGTTCGTGGGTCCATAGGGATTCATAGGTGGCCATGTGTAGGCATTGGGGAAAAATGGTGAAAGGCCGGCCCTCATAGATTTTATTTACTGTTTGACCCCTTATCCATTTGATCTCACTTGCTTATGCCAAGCCATCATATCTTGTCATCTTTTAGCAGTTGGGTATGAGGTCAAACTTTTAAGTTCAAGGTTGCATCTTCCACATTCAAAACCATAGGAAAGGTTCGAAGTTTTTTATGTTTGTGCTTGGCCCTATGTTGAATTTTTATCTTTGTTTTGGATGTTGTCCAACATATACTTTGAGGGTGTGCCTTTCTACCACCCATCTTTTTTTGTCAATGTTGTACTAATATCTTTTTAGTTAATTAAAAAGTTAAATAGGACTTATTCATAAAAAAAGAAAGTTGCAAGTGTGAGATTAAATCTAAATAGAAAATAAATGATTTAATAGTATATTAGGACTTGACTACTATAGATCTAATGATTGATGGTTGAGGTGAATCATAGAACCAATTCACATCCGAATATTCTTCATTTTTCCTAGAACTAAGTGCATTTATTTCTCTTTTATCAATTTAACACTTATTTATACATATTTGTGTAATGTTTTGAACTACTTTATCTAAACTAGTATAGATGATATCAATCTAGAGCTATTTTATTTACTTAAGAAAATTATTTCATTTTACTTTAGAATTAATTTATTTACTACATGGAAACATACATTTTAATTTTTATTTAAAAATTATTTTATTTTATTATATTGTTTACTTTATTATTTTTTATTAGATAAAAGGGTTAACAAGGGACCCTACCCTTACAAAAGCCAAAAGGATGAGGCAAAACAGGCCCCAACAAGAGGACCAGGTGAAACAAACAACAAAACAACTTGTTGATAAACAAAACTCTAACAACACACAAATATCTATGAATGAAGGGTTGGAAACCTCAAAAACACCAGACCCTGATCTCTCAAACCACACACCCTTAATCCGAGTGTGAGAAGTAGATACAGATTTTGGAAGATCTCTCTTCCATCTTTGAAAAATCATCCAGGATACATCATTAGCTAAATCATGAAAGCGAGGGCAGAGGAGAGGGGATTCCTCTACCATCACCACCACTCGAGACAACTCTCATAGAGAGGGAGATAGACTACCAAAAGGAGTTGCAAGACACAAAGGAGTTGTCAATGTGTAAGGAGCAGGAATCCCATCATGAGCCATGGAGCAAGTAACTCACATTGGGACAGAAGAATAGGTCTCAATAGCAGTCTCGAGGAAAACACCAAAGTTGTACCAACTATCGAGGAAGCCCCTCAGGAATGTGACTTGTTGTCAGGGAGATAGGGAGAGAAGACCCAACATCCTGAGAAGACATGTCAACCGAAAGAGAATTGTCATCCTAAGAGTTGGAACCATTAACTACCAAGTGGTCAATGTGGGCATCTTGCCACCATGAAGTCATGCCAGCCTTGTGGCAAGACCAGGAAGAAGCAGAAGCCAGGTGAGCAATGACAAAGCATCATCTACAATGAAATGAGAGACCCTCATAATTGAGTTGCTGAGTCCAAGGTCTATCCCCCACCATCAAAACAATCCCCCCATGGAAAGCCTTTGAGATATCAATGTCCACTAGAATTTGTGCATACATGGAGAGACCCATGGTGAAGGTTATAGAGTCCATCTTCAGAAAATGACCAATGGCATTGCCAATGGTCTCGTAATAGGATTCTTCCTAGAATTGGAGAGGAATATTGGGAAGCCTAACCTAGACCAGCCTGATATTGAGAGATTTAGAAAGGGGGTTGAACAAAGAGGACCATGGCTTGAGCGAGAGAGAGTGCTTGCCTCACAACCATAACCTGCTTGCCTCAAAACCATAACCTGCTTGCCTCACAACCATAACCTACCATCCAACACCAAATCCCTGTCATCCGTGGAGTCAAATGTCACAATGAAGAAGCCCTGAGCACAAGGATAGAGCTTGATCTTACCCTCAACAAGTGGTAGCTATGAATCTAAAACCCATTTGTTCAAGTCAAAGAGAGAGGGCCACAAGCTGTTGAATATGCCGATAATGCCATGACGACTATAAATTTTTTAATTATCAACAACCTCCTATCCACAAACCACAATTAGGGGGTTTGTGAGCAGAGCAAAGGTCAAGTCTTATCATGTAGAGGAGGGCAAGAAGGCCCCCCGAACCCACCATGGCTGCATTTGAAGAGCTATTTTACTTTTGTATGTAAATTTTAATTTTACTTTGGAAAAAGCCACCATTCATTATTTTGGTATTTCTTGTGTGTCGTTCTTAAGTGTAGTAAATATTACATACTTATATAGTTTTAGTCTTTTATTTTTAAATATATGTTACTGTGTTTTGGTTTTTATGTACACCCACCTTCCCTGCCTTTACCACTATAGAACGTCTATCCACATAATTAATTGTGTATTACTTACTTTAATTAATTAATTAACCTAAATGAATTTAAGAAATATATATTTTATTTATTCTCAAATATATATCATTTGCTTAATATAGCAAAACATTACATAATAATATTAAAATAGAATTAAATAATGGTGAAAATCAATTGTCATCAAAATTATTTTAGTGTATTGTAAGGAGAGTTGTATCTAGGGCTGCTTCTAATTAAGATAAATATTTATTTTAGTTAATAAAAAGTAAAATAGAACTTATTCATAAAAAAAAAAACTCAATGTTGGTTAGGTGATAGAACTGTATCATTGCTCAACTTAACAAAACACACGTAACTTAAAAATTAGAAACTTATTGCTGGTTTTACCAAAATTAAGCTAAGCTATATCATTGCTCAACTTAACAAAGCATACATAATTTAAAAATTAAAAACCTATTGTTGGTTTTAACAAAGTTAAGCTGAGCTATATCATTGCACAACTTAACAAGGCATATATAACTTAAAAATTGGAAACCTATTGTTGATTTTAACAAAGTTAAGTTGAGCTATATCATTCCTCAACTTAACAGAACATAACTTAAAAATTAGAAACCTATTGTAGGTTTTAACAAAGTTAAGCTGAGTTATATCATTGCTCAACTTAACGAAAACATACATAAAAAATTAAAAACCAGCCCTTGTATAAACAAAACTACAGCAGTGCTCTATCATTACTCAACTGGACAAAACATACATGACTTAAAAATTGAAAACCAACCATTGGGTAAGTAGAACTGTATCATTGCTCAACTTTAACAAAATAATATTGCAGAAACTCTTCATGGACCATTGAGACAATTATTGTTGTTATAACTTACATTTGTATAGTCCAATTATATAAACTGCTCAACTTTTATAATATGTTCAAATGCTCATGATTTTCTGGTTGGTCACCCACAACTTTCGTGGTAACCTTGGAAACAAAGATAAAATCCAGATGATACAAAACAGGTAATATTGCCACTGAACACACAAAGACAAGAATAGGTCCAAAAGTCCAAAGAAGCAATGGAAACCCCAAGTAGAATATCCTATTCCCAATGGTGTTAAAAACGAAACCCCTCTCAAACAGTTCAGAGACATAATCAGCAGTTACCACAGGCGACTGCCACTGTATGGTGTTAACCAAGTAAGTGACCTGATTGAGGAAACGTATGGAGAGAGAATGACAGAAGAAGGAGAAGAGAAAAACAACCAAAAGGGTGACATATTTGAGGGACACCATCAGTTCCCCATGAGCACCATAGGTTGTGTCGTTGAGAGGCTTCTTCACACTGTACGTGCTGCTGATCATGGCTGCCAAACCTGAACACAAAAGGACGCATGTTGTTGCCATCAAGGTGGATCCCATTATGCTGTTTCGTAGAGTTTGAACAGCAATGATATTTTTCTTTTCATTGTCCTGCATTGCCAAATTCAAACAAAACAGAATTCAGTTTCATCAGAGATGGGTATTTTTTTTGTGAGTCACACAGTTAATGGTGGAAAAGATTATATTCACAACCACAGAATTCTTAGAATTATGAGACCAAATGATGGGTATTTTCTTGTGAGTCACACAGTTAATGCTGAAAAAGATTATATTCACAACCACAGAATTCTCAGAATTATGAGACCAAATGAAATTTGGTTAGAGATGGGTATTTTTTTGTGAGTCACACAGTTAATGCTGAAAAAGATTATATTCACAACCACAGAATTCTCAGAATTATGAGACCAAATGAAATTTGGTTAGAGATGGGTATTTTTTATGTGAGTCACATAATTAATGGTGAAAAAAATTATATACACAATATTGTTGTGGGCTGGGAAATTTGGTTATAGATGGTTTTTTTTTTGTGTCACATAGTTAATGGTGAAAAAAATTATATACACAATATTGTTGTGGACTGTGAGATCTTGTCCAATGCTGACATATACCTTTGTTCAACAGCCCATGGTGAATAAGTCCTATAATTCTGTGGGATGTAAGTTGAAAGTGAATTCCTCTCTAGGATGGGATTACTTTTAATTTAAAAAAGTATGGGATCATTTATCTAGTGAAAAAGTTTTTTTAATATATTTAAAATAAAAAATAATTATAAGTGGAAGTAATTTAAAGAAGTTAGATCTCCTT
The DNA here is from genome assembly GCA_027924645.1 of Cunninghamia lanceolata. Lineage (NCBI taxonomy): Eukaryota > Viridiplantae > Streptophyta > Pinopsida > Cupressales > Cupressaceae > Cunninghamia > Cunninghamia lanceolata. The sequence goes on along the minus strand of BSBN01001059.1, from coordinate 302,613 downwards.
TTTATAATGAAAACATTCAAAGTTTCAAAAATAAACTTAAATTTTAATATATTTAAAATCAAATGGTTTCCACTGAAAGTGCTTTTAAAATAAAAATAAAAAATAAAATGATTGAAGATTAACCTCAGTCTCACCTATTATTTGATTGGTTGTAGATGTGGTGTTATAGTTGAAATGGTAGATATTTAAATTATTAAAATTTAATTAAAAACAATCATTGTCTTAAGATTTAAATTTATGTTGTAATTGATATAATAAAAATGAAAACTATCTAAATTTGAACTCCTTTAAATTAAAGGATTTAAAAAAAAAAAAAAAAAAGAAAGGTCCTTTCAACTTAGAGAAAAGAAGAAACATTGAAAACTATCTTAAATATAATGTAGTTAAGATGGTAAAGATATAATCTATCTAAATGTATATCTTTAAACTTAAAAGAATTTTAGAAAATAAAAAAATTGAAAGGAAATATCTTTTAAATGTAAAAAACAAAAAGTTATAGAAGATTCACATGATTTCAACTTTCATATTAATTTTCGTAAATGTTAAGTTGTAATTGAGAAGATAGTGAAGACTATCATAATCTAAACCCCCTCTCAGAAAATTTTAGCAATTAAAAAAGAAAATAAAAAGTACTTTAGATCTAAGGAAAAATAAAATGTCATTGAAAATATACATTAATTTTGGTAAGTCATATTTGATTGGATGTAGATGTGGTATTGTAATTGAGATGGTAAAGATTCAAACTATCCAAATTAAATTGAGGCTTCTCAATCCAAAATTCACCTTAGTTTTATATGAGAAAGAGGGTAAGTCCCATTTGATTGGAAGTAGATGTGGTGCAGTTCATATGAAAATTTAATTGGAGAAGTCAAATAAAAAAAACTTAATTACAGAAGAGAGGGGAGGCTCAGCAAACAGACATCCTCATTAAACATAATAATAAAGATGAAAACTATACTGAGGGAACAATCAATATGCTTAGACTACCAATTAGCCATTACCTGTCCCAAAGGGCTCCTGCAGTTGCCAAAGTATGTGCATATTTGAAAATAAAAATAAAATAATTTCTTTTTTACCAATCCAAGAAAAACTGCATCATTGTTTTCTGATAACTTTAGTTTCAAGAAGCAGCCATACAATATCAGCCCATTATAAAGAGCAGAGAAAAAAACAGCATCAACATTTCTTTTACCTTGATCATGCTTTGCATCCATATCCTTCTCCCAATGGAATTAACTCCAATGGCAGTCTGAAGAGGATAATTTTTAACTCTATACCAGAGCAAGAAGTGGTACACCAAACCAGACATAAGAGCTAAGGGCACCAATATAAGGTCCAGATAGCCTTTCTTCCATTCCATTCTTTGCATCACTGCAAGTCTTACAATCACAACAGCACGGCCAAAGCATGATCATGTACAACTTACTTTATAGACAGTTTTTATGGCTCAAACATCATTGTATGTATAGGAAATATGATATGTTATTATGTAGTTTACAATCATTTATTGGCTGTTGGTGAAATGCTGAGTGGCCACTTTATCTCTGATTATGATTAAAATGTGGAATAGCTTGTGAGAGCGTGCCACAAAAGCCACCAAATACTGCCTAAATTCTGTCTAGAAGGAGCATTAAAAAGTGGATTGATGAATTAGTTGCAACATTTCCGCATACACTCCCCAATTTAGTGTTTTGTTCACATCAGCTTTCAACTTTTTTCCTAAGTTGCATGTTATGTTGGGAACTCTTATTGTTAAGACACTTCATTTTTTAACTAGAAAGTTCTTTCAACTTGTCTCACATAGTTGGTGTGACAAGTATTGTATAGAATGCATTTTCTGTGTCTATTGTTAACTAATATTCAGGGAAAAATATTGTTTAATCAAATTCTTTTTGGGTTACAATTAATCAAATTCTTTTTGGGTTACAACGTGTGCTATAAGTAACTTTTATTTATGAAAAATGTGTTTACTGACATGAGGTGTAATGCCACAAGTTCCATTATAGATTTGAGATAGTGTTGCTGGCCACTTTCAAACATGAGTCACAGAGTAGGTACAACATGATAGACACCTTAAAAGCTATTCCTGTGGGGGTTTTCATCCAACCTATGGAAGGCATGAGGTCATTTTTCCCAATCACCATTATAATCAAACCTCTGTTAAGGTCTAGATTGATATTTTCTGGATTGCACATTCGTAGTGGGGTAGTTTGTGGTTCACATTGATTGTGTAGTTGACTCCATATGATTATTTAACCAAGAACAAAATCGTTCCTATCAATTTTTGTACGAGTTGTCTGTTAGTAGTGGTGGAGCCCTATGTATTTAGTTGAAGCGGCGTAAGGCCTAAGATAAGTAGGGATAGGGCGGCCCTTCTTGTGGCTGCTCGAGTGCGGTTCGGTGGCCCTGTCGCCTTCCCCATTCTTATCGTTGAACGTTCTACTAAAAATTATTAAGGATCTAGATAATGTAGGGTTATGAGAAGACACAGCTCTATTAGAGTTTTGGTTGGTTATGAGAAGGCACAACTCTAATATTGGGCTTGGTTTGTACAATTTTGTTTGTGTAATTTTCTGTTTTTTTTTTGGTTACATTTGTTTCATATTGTAATTTCGTGTAAGAGTCTTTCCTATTTATTGTGGGTTTTTTAGTTTTTCTTGTCGTCAGGTAATTTTTTATTTATTTAAACGGTGACTAGCCAAAGTGGCCCAATATTTGATGTTGGGGTCATTGGCTTGGAAGTGCAAACAAGTGGCCCAATATTTGATGTTGGGGTCATTGGCTTGGAAGTGCAAACAAATGGCTCTCAAATGCCCTTGCAAATTCACCTTGAAAGTGGTTTATGAGGTAACACTTTTGCTCTTGATGTTGTTTTACCTATTCATGATTTTGACAATGCATGTCAATGGCTTGAGAATTTTACCCTTATCAGGTATTTTATTGGTAGAATTCCCTTTGAAAGCATGCTAAGGAGTCCGATCAACTCCAGCTAGGTCCCTCATGGGGCTCGTGTGGAGGCCATCCATAACCTTACTAAGGGTTTCTTTCTTTTTTGTTTTGTTGAAGCTAAGTCTGCCAAGGCCATTTTCGAACATGCCCCCTGGTACATCCACATCTCTTTATTAGTTTTCTCCCATTGGACTCAAGACTGTTGTCTATAAGTAATGCCCCCTTCGAGCTCCTATTTGGGTTGAATTTCCTGGTCTTTCTACCATTGTGGCCCTTTCTAGACCATATTATGACCTTGTTAGGGCATGTCATTCATGTTGAGCAATAGTGCTTTTCTTGCCTACCCGTAGAAAAGGGTTTGTGTTGAGGTTGACATATCTAAGGACATCAAGGAGTATATTGATAACTAGATAGGAACCTAGAGCCTCAATCAAATAGTGATGTATCTCAACTTGCCCAAATCTTGCTATCGGTGTTAATTCTTGGAGCATATTTATCCAAGATTGTCCTCTAGTTACTCAACACCCCAAGCCTCAACCCAAGCACCCTGTAGGAGAGTCCCCTCAAAAAAATGAGGATGGTTGGACTATGGTAAAGAATAGAAGAAATACTCATAGTTCTTGAGCTAAAGGTGCTAGTCACCAATAGTTGGCTATTAGGACTCAAGTTTCAAAGCCTAACAAGGTGAAGGAGGTGGTTGATATGCAACACTCAGGGGAGTCGTCATAGGCAACCACTAAGCCTCGATTTAATAGAATGATGCTCTTTACCGGTGTTCTCTCCTCTCAATCAATTACTTGACCACCTTCTCCTTTACCTCACGCCATTATTGTAGTGCAACTTATGAGACTAAGGAAGGTGAGGTTGCACCTAACAAGAAGAAAACCTTTTTGGGGTTCAAATCTCCTAAGTTTGTGTAACTCATACAAGAGTATTTCTTAAAGAATAGCTATGGAGCTATTGATGAGCTTGACAATATGTCTCTTGACTCTCTTCCATGAATTTTATTTCATCGAATGTTTAGGGCCTCATTGATCCCAAAAGAAAATACATCAAGCGGGATGTTCAACAAAGATTTCCCAAACTTGATATTTTTTGTTTACAAGAGTTGAAAATTGTAGGGTTCATGCTTTTTGCTATTTGTTGTGCCATTTCGCCAATAAGTCACTTTTTGTTTAGTGATCATGAGTTAGGCCATGGAGGAATAACCATTTTCATTTTGCCTAGGTGGCAACCACACATCATGGTTCATGGATGTGACCCCACCAATTATGCTTTGTGGGTCCTCTTTAATATTAATAACCAGTCTCTTGGGGTTGTTAATATTTATGCTTCCAATGATGTTATTGAAAGATCTCATCTCTAGTAGTTGATTGTGGAGTCTCTTCCCACTACCTCTTGGATCATGTGTGGTGACTTCAATATGGTTGAGGTGGCTACTAATAAATGTGGCAACCTACCTATGAGATGGACAACCAACAAACAAGAGGCTATGTATTACATATGCAATAAATTAGATTTTTCAATCCAAATGTTAGTCATTGTCATTTTGATTGTCCTTGGTATATGTGGACTAATTTGAGGTCTAGTACAGAGAAAATTCTTAAATGTATTCATATGATCATACTGTTAGGACAACCTATCTCTTTCTTTGCTATCTATTTTCAATTACCGATTGAGACTTTGCTAGACATTTGTTCTTTTGAATCATTTTTTGATAAATTTTTGCATTGATGGACAAGTTGTAGTGCCCAAGATAGATAAAACATAATTTTACCTTAACACATCTTTGTTGAGTCATCATTCCACTTTGGCCCATATTCAATTCATTTGAAATCTTGAGCCATGTCCTCGTCATAAGACGGGTCGGATCTAATGGTGGAAAGACACCATCAAACATATTGCTTGATTTTGTGCATCTATGGATACCAATTGGCATTGTTCCATTGCTACTCCTACGAGGCCACTACCTTGGATCTCCATCATGCCACCATTGAGCTAGATGCACTTGTATTTTCTCCTACTTTGTAATTGCATGTTCCCCAACTTTTCCAATAGAAGCAAATTGCTAATAAACACATAGTTGAGGGAGCTCAAATCAAGGCCCGTTTAGATTGGCTCAAAATTGGGGATAAAGTTTCTAAGGAATTTTTTCATTTCAATTGACCTTGCTAGGTGCCTTAGAAAATCAAACGTATCAAAGAAGGCTATCAGGTTTTCTTTGAGCTTCTTGATATTCTCCAGGTCTTTGTTCGCTATTACTAGCAGATTTTCCAACATCAAATTCTTCCTTTGAAATGGAGAAAGCCCTTCAACAATGTGTGAGTATGGTCCATTATCAGCTCTTTGCTATGCAACAAGCCTTATGTGACCAAATTTCACCTCGAAGGATCTTAAAGAAGCAACATTTTTTTGTTGAAAATGACAAATCTCTTAGCTATGATGGGTTTCCTTGTGAAATCTATAAAGCCTTTTGGGGCATTATTAGCCCTAGCATTCTTTAGGTATACCTAAAAGATTTTGATTTAGGTCCTTAGGTGCTTTACTAAATAAAGGCAATATTAAATTCATACCTAAGTAAATAATTCTAAGGATATCTACAATTGGTGGCCAATCACTTTGTTGAATACCTCATATAAGATCATTACCAAAGCTCTTGATGTCTATATTCACCATTTGCTTTTGCTTATTATTAGCTTAAGCAAACTAGTTCCATCAAGAGTAGATACATTCTAGATAATATTATTGTGGAATGGATCCATCACTCTTATCAATAGGCCATTTTCATCAAGATGGACCTTGCTAAGGCCTATGACTGTATGGAATGGTTGTTCATCCTTTCCATGCTTAAGGCTCTAGGTTTTGGCCCTAAATTCCTTCACTTTGTGTAGATGTTTTTTATAGACGCCTCAACTTGCCTCACCATCAATGGCTAACAATCCACTTCTTTTGGGCTCTTTCAATCCATCTACTAAGGATGCCCTCTTGCTCTTGCTCTTTATGTTCTTATGGTCAAAGGTTTTGGCTATTTGCTTGCCAATGCAGTTTCCCAACATAAGGTCAATGGCCACTTTGCCAGTGATTCCTTTCTCACTCTTCTAGAAGAGAAAGATAATGTTTTCCAAGCATTAATTGTCTTAATACTTTTTTCCTTGTCTCCCACTCTAGCATAAAGTGGCAAAAGACTTGATGTTATCATCGATCCTATTTGCCCAAGCTTCTTTGGCTTGATTGTATTAGATGGAAATGGATTGAACATGGGGAAACTTTTAGGTTTTTAGGTATCCTTTTTGCCTTTTAATCCTCTTCTACTCTATGGCAAGTTGTTTTGGCTTGCATTGAGAAGAAACTACATTTTTGGATTACTAAGCCTCTTTCCCTAGCCAAAAATCTCCATATTTGTTATAAAGTGCTTGCCACCATGCATGTTTACTATTCTTCCCATTGGGCTCCTTCAAAATCTTCTTACTAAAAGCTTGAGAGATTGCTTAAAGATTATTTTTAGATTTCTTTTGACTAAGGAAAAGGATTCTACCATGTTGCCTATGAATTTTATTGTCTTCCACATGACTTTAGTGGTATTGGCCTTATTGGCACTCATAGTCAAGGTCAGAATTTGTATGCCAAATGGAATATTTGGCCCTTGAGGGTAACGAGGCCTAGAAAATTCTTTGACATTGTATTGCCTTTAGAACTTTGCATGGTAGACAAGCCTAGAATGGTCTAGGCTTTCACTCCATTCTAATTTTGAAGTAGTTTGTGCAAATTCAAGGCACTTTAGTGCCAAAAGTATCTGAATGGGCTGGGAAGACATTTAATATTGGCTTATGTGGAATGGGAATGATTTTAGGATTGGGATTTCCATCAACCAACAATCTCTTTGGTGGTCTTTTATCATCACTTGCATGGATTGACCTCTTACAAAGTTCCTTGGGTTCATGCTTTAAAGTTTTTTAAAGAGGGATTTTCTATATTTCACACTTCTTCTCTAGAGCCAGTAAGTGTTGGTTATCTTGGCTAGAATTTAAAGTAAAATATAGCCTTGGAACTCAATATTATTAATCATTCCAAACCATTGTGGAGTGTATTCCTCCAAAGATGACCCATTAGGTTGGGATTTGGTGTACCGGACCTTGGTGGAAAGATTGGAAGTGGTATCTAAACACTCATTTCTAAAATTACATACATTTTAAAGAATTTTCATGGCTCTCTCCACACTTGCCCATGGTTTCAAGACTCAATGATAGGTGGAGTCTCCAATGCACTTCTACTTAATGTCATTGAAAGATTCGAATTGTTTAGTTTGCCATTTTGGAGCCCAAATTAGCACACTTTGCTTGGTGTTTCCTCTACCAAGGTTTTCCCGTTGGATATCTACTTATCCATTTGGGTGTTTCCAACCCCATTATCCCTTTTGTGGACATTTGGAAACTCCCAATCATTTGTTTTGGTTTTTCTTGTGTGCTCAAGTTTTGTGGATCTAGATACATGATTTTTTCAAGCTCTTTTTGATAGAGCTTTTCTCTTGGCATATGATTCTTTTAGGTGGTTAACCTAAAATTCCTTTGAAATTTACCTAGATTTGGCATACCTTTAGAGTGGAAATTTTATTCAACATATAGGAAGATAGGAACATTATTTTATTTTCAAGTGATGATGTGGATGTTCATTTTTCCATGATATGCTCTAATGTTATGCCATAGATACAAGTCTAGGCCAATAAAGTTTCCCACTTGCAAACTCTTATTGAGCATTGGGTCAATGCCCCTTGTATAGTTTCATGTGTGCTACCTTCTCCTACTAGTAGGGATGTATCCCCTCTACATGGGCATTGTCATGGCCATAGCTATAATGTTCATTCCAGACATGGCTCCCATGAATCTCCCTAGCATATACATCATGGTTGGTCTCTCCTACCACAAGGCTAGTCTTCTACTTCTCAACATGATTGTGGCATCCCTAGTTGGCATGAGAGTGGGAAATTCCCTTGGCTGGACCTCACCATTTCTCCTATTTACATGACTAGCTACTTTATCAAGAAGAAGGAAAAGACAAAGGGGACACCATCACATGTTGGGAGCCTATTCCTAATGGTTAGGACCTCTTGGATGGATGGGTAAAATCCCTTGACTGTGACCCTTCTCCTCCTCTTGATGGGATTGTTTTAGTTTCATAGCAGTGTGATTGCTTTTCTTTTGTTTGTAGACTTTTGCATTGACTTTTGGGGATGTGATTCCATTTCATCCATTATCTATGTGAACTAGTGTATTTTACTTTTATATAATTTAATATATATAATGTGAAATATTCATCATAAAAAATTAAGGATAAAATGGGTGAAAATAAGGCTAACAAGCTTTTCATGTTAATAGTTGGAATATATTACTATAAAAATGTACATTCAGACACTTGTATGTATTGTTATAATTCTTCACAACAATACACACAAGTAGAGAGGCTTTTCTACCTCAATTCATGAAAGGGAACAGGCATACTAATGCATTACACTCACAAGCAATAGTAGAAGGATTGACCCAAGTGAGACAAATCACCATGAGGATAATGCAGGAATAGTGACATATGTCAAACTAAACCCATAAACACAATATAGGGGAGATAGAGTCACACTCTATACCAAATGACTGGGTACTCATACCCACCACTTTACACAAAACAATAAACTAAAATGATAAAGAAATGATAATTATTAACCAATTGTTTAGTTCAAGCATAATTTAGGAATCACATGAATTAGGAAATGACATTTAAATCATTTCTAACTCCACAAACATATATAAATAATTGAATGATAACAACATGTATCATTTCTTAACATAGCTAAATACTCAAATAAAACAACACTAGGAAACTCCCTCTAGATCACTAGTAACATAGATACATTCTTTCTAACAAAAAATTAAATACAACAAAACATAATGGAAACACATTCAACACTATATTTTATACATCTATAGACACCTAAAATTGTCCCATTCCAAGATCAGACATTCATGACACCTAAAATTGCCCCATTCCCAGATCAAACATTCATTTGCCTTACTTCACATTAATTAAATAATTCTTAATTATTTGATTAATTTTATCTATTGAACTCCATCTTATTCCTCCATATTAACTAAAGAATTCTAATTATTTAATTAAATTAATTTTCCTCCACACATTAAATTAATTAAATTTAAATTATTTATTTAATTAAAGCTAATATTCCATTCCCTCCAAATAAATAAAATTTAATATTTTATTTATTTTCCATGTTCACATGAAATTAAATAATTTATTTATTCAAAATTTCCTATTATTCTCTCTCACCATAATTCACTCTCAATCAAATTAGTTAACTAATCAATCAAATTAGTTAACACGTCAATCAATCTAGTTAACTAGTCAATCAATTTAGTTGACTAGTTAATCAATTTTGTTAACTAAGCAATCAATTTAGTTAACTCATCAATCAATTCTATTAGCTCCCCTGATTTATGAGAGGACAAGGACACTTGTCACTCTCTCTTTTGCTCACATCCTCTTAACCAATTCTAGCCATTGAACTTTCTGATCATTCACAACCGTTGATCTTCATTCTTGAGGGTCTATAAATGAAACATTCTTCTCAACTTCTGATCATCTCGGATCTTCATACAACATCATGCTGGTGAAATCATTCTAGATCCTCTTATCTATCATCCTCATATAGCTGGTTATGCTTGAGCTTGAGAAATCCACATATCAACATATCTAAGGAGCAAAGTCTATTGGATTTGGGTGCATTCCAATTCTCTCAATCAGTGAGGTTGGATTTGTATGCAAAGGAAGGTAATACTTGTTTGATTTGTTTACTTTTGTTTATCTTTGCATTGCAAATTTAAACAACTATCACATTTTGGCACGCCCGGTAGTCTAACCCTCACCTGTTGCAGGTTTTTGCATTTTGATTTGTCAATCTAACATCTTTTGTGTGACAATTTGGGGATCACCTTTTGCAGACGACTTCCTATGCTAAAACAGACCTCATCGTTGCTTCTGGGAGGCCCCAAAACCCTAGGAAGCATATATAATTTGTTATTTTTCGTTACCTGAAAATCTTTGAAAATTTTTTAGGGCTTGATAGGTTGCAAGTCCATACAGTAGGAATCCGTACCATATGGTGGCTTGCAACATCTGCCAGCCCCTGTGCAGGTTATCACTTCCCGTCCACCACTGGTTTAAAAACCCTATTGCTGCTGGTTCAAATCTTCCCACCACCGCCTGTTACATACTCTCCGTAGCTGTCAACCCTCCTTTGAAACTCGTCACCACCTGTCCATCTTCCCTATCGCCACCAGCGACCCTGTCGCCACCCTCTGTAGACCCATTCTTCACATTCCCGTCATTGTTCAATACCTGCCTCTGCCGCTTCCGTTTCTACCCTCTAAACTCCTCCTCATCGCTTCGCTGTCCTCTGCAACTTTCTCCACTCTGCCTTACCCTCGACCTCTACCCCTCTACCACCTCTTGTCACCTCCCAAACTTCTCCCTTCTCCCAATTGATCCTCCACTATTTCCCTATCGCCACCTTGTGGTCCCCAAAAAACCACCTTCCATCCTTCGACCACCACTCGGTCATCATTCCTTCAAACATCCCCACTCTTGTCGAAAATCCCTTAACCCCTTGTGCCTGTGGCCTGTGGTCACCTTAGTGACTAGGCCGGTGCCCCCTACTTTGGTCCCCTTTTATTTTTTTCGTTGCCTCCAGCCCTTGGTCACATGGGTGACTAAGGGCATTGCTAAACCAAATTGTGCCACTAATCGCCACTTTTCTAAACTACACCTTATGACCAATAGATCCCTTAACCAATAGCGGTCAGGGCTAATCGCCAGATCTCACCTTGTTCCTCGTCAAGCCCTAAAAGGGTAGTTTTTTTCTTTTTTTCATAAATTTTGCATAACATTTTAGATTTTCATGAAATCAACGGTATTGGAGAGCTGACTCACCTAGGTTCACTATGGCAAAGGTATTTTTAGGTGATTTTATTAGATTTCTCAGTTACATTCAGTCAAAGTCACCTCTTCCTTGTAAACTTCAAACAATCATAACTTGTGCAAAACTTAAATCCGATTTTAGCGATTTTTTTTAAACAACATAGAATTTCCTATAGAATTTGATCATCATATCTATTTTATGTTATTATTCATAATTATCATAATTTTTCCAGATTGCTCATTTTTCACGTAACAAGTTGGCTTGCAAGTTTCTTTGTTATTTTTTGTTTTGGTGGAATGTAGGAGGACATAAGGTGCTACATAACATCAGCATCAGCATAAGATCTAAAGATAAACATTCCAAGTGCACACAATCCAACTTTTGTCTTTTCATTTAATCAAACACCTTTTTGCAATCACACTTTGATTTGGGCTTAAAACGAACAATTGTTTGCATCATCATACTTGAAATTGGGCTTAAAATGAACACGTGTCTTCATCATCACACTTGGATTTAGGTATAAAACGGACTTGTGCTTAAATTTCTTGGTGGATTTGAGTGCAATTTAGGGTGTGTCTACTCTTCTCATTCACTTCATGTGATCTTGAGAATCAAAAAAATCCTTTAATCCATTCATCTTCACACACACATTTCAATTCCTAAGGGTCAATTAACATTGTGAGTGTGAGTCAAGTGTGTGTCTATGCTCTCTCCTCGCACCACAAGGTGAACTTGGAGATCAAAAGCACCACTTGATTTATTTTTGTCACCCTTCTTAGGAGGCCTACTTGGAGACACCACTCCAAGGGATGACCTCAACTCTTGTGCTCTGATGAAGTATAAAAAGTGAGGAGTGAATCGAAAGACACACCTTTTGGAAGTTGGAATCTTGTCATTCAGACTAAGCCCCCAAGAACTTTATACCTTGGGGAAGTGAAGTTGAAGGGTGGGTTACCTCTTCTCCCAGCTGTGTGGCATTATTTCACTTTTATTTCATGGAATTGGGCCCCCATACCTTGTGTATATTGGGGACATCCTTAGACAACTTGTTTATCTTAGCTCAAGACCTCTTGGCCACAACCATTTGACTAATATTAGGCTTGTTGACGTGTCTTCAAGTGTTTTCATAATCATAACAATCAATCTTAAAAAGTCAAACTTGCCATTGTGTCTTGTGTGTGTGATTTATGCATGTACATGTGAAATCTTTTGTCTGAAAATTGCCTAAGTCACTTAGATATCAACAAACACATTCCACATCATCCTAAACATCATTGTCATCACTGATATCCTAAGCCAAGACACCTTCATCATAATCCAAACCTAATAATCTTCCTTATCCACCCTAATTATCTTAATTATCCCTATCATCTATCTCATAACCCTAATTGTCCTAATTGTCGTATCCACATAATCATTATCATTATCCACCCCTATCCCTTTCGAGAGCCTACTCATGTTCTTCTAACCTGCCTATCCTCTCGAGGGAGCATCATCCCATCATCATATCCTTACATCATCATCATATCTTTACATCATCATCATAAAGTCATTTATCCAATCCTATTCATCCATATCTCATAATAATCCCTGACTATCCTACTTGCCCACCTAATAATCCAATCCCAATCATTCTGAATCATCCAATCTAATCATCCCTAATTATCCTATTCAAACATCTAATCACGCAATCCCATCATTCCACTTCATCCAAGTCATCCTCATTACCCATCCTTATCACCTTAAGCATCCAATCTCTCCATCCTAGTCATCCTAATAACCTCTCTTATCCACCTCATCCCTAATTATTCTAATCTTTCATCATAATCTAATCCATCCCATTCTATTCATCATCTAATCAATTCATCCATCTCATCATCCTAATCATATCCTAATCATTCCACATAATCATTTTAATTCTAATCCAATCAATTTCATTTATCTTATCATCCTAATCATAATCTCGTATCATCCCACATCATTGTCTTAAGCCAAATTCATACACATAATCCTCATTACACTCCAATCCTCATCATCATAATCATAATCCCTTTCTTGAGCCCCATCTAATCCATCCTTTGTCAAAATGGTTATGACATTAGAAAAAAAGAACCTAGAGCAAGATCATTATGGTGTTCACAAATTGCTTGATGAACTTAGGATGCTATACATAAAGGAACAAGTCACTACTCCACCACAACACAAACCATCCCTACAACAACACCAACAATGCTAACAACAACAAGTCCTAGACCAACAAATCATACAACACCAACAATCCCAACAACAACACCAATTATTCCAACAACAACACCAATTATTCCAACAACAAGTCCTAGACTAACAAATCATTCAACACCAACAATCCCAACAACAACACCAACAATTCCAACAAAAACAAGTCCTAGACCAAAAAATCATACAACACCAACAATCCCAACAACAACACCAACAATTCCAACAACAACAAGTCCTAGACCAACAAATCATACAACAACACCAATCCCAAATGCAACAAAACCAACAATTCCAACCACTCCTAGCCACCTACCAATCCCAAACTCAACAAACACAACCACACACACAACTCCTCTCCATTCAACAACCACAATCACAACCTTCATTTAACACATCATCCACTACACCATCACCCATACAACATCAACATATTCCCCCTCAATCATATGTGTCATCGCCCTCAACGTTATACCAACCTAATCCAACCACATATCATGTTACTCCTACATCAACCTATCCCACTTCTTCCAATGTTAACCAATATCTATATGATTCCCTACCTTAAGAACATCCAACTACTTACCCCACCATTTCACCTCACCACAAAATCCATTCACAAGGCTATCAAGTTCCTTCACAACAAGAACACATAAGTCTAAGTTACCCTTTGCACCAAAATCAATTGTTCTTAAAGTCCTTATGGTACCTTTGACAAAGGGAACACCACTCTAGCTTATGCATCCTATGGGTACCTTACATCATCATCCAATCAAATGCCAATCCAAGAGCCTACTATTCCTATCCCAAAACCTCCATGTAATCCCAATCCTAGTCCATTGATCCACCAATCTTACAATCCATCAAGCCCTACATTACCTTTATCACCATATCCCTCCAACCCTCCACCAAAAGATGAGGTTCAGATGTTTTTCCAATAGATGCTTAAAAGAAAATTCATCAAATCTATTAAAATCAAACCATCCCAATCCCATGTGTCACCCCCATCCAATATTAATCCCAACCCATCCAATCCCATTATCCCTCCATCTAATTCAAATCCTAGCATGTCTAATACCATTATCCATCCATTTAATCCTAATCCTAAACCTACAACACCATCCACCATTATTATCCATCCATTATATTGTCCATCCACCGATACACTTATTAAGGATGTGATCCAATGGCTATTAGCAAGGATTAAAGCATCTCCATGTCATCAAACACTTATCCTTGCACCTATCCAAGAGCCTTCAAACATGTCTAGTCCTCCAAATACATCATGTAGTCCACAACCCATCAAGCATATTGAAGAGTCTCCAACCATTAGTCCAAGTCAAAATCCATTATACCCTCATGTTGTTGAGCATCTATAGCCTATCAACCCTATCCAAGAGTCTCCCCTTTCTATTTCCATCCAAAACCAAAAGCTATGTCAAGAGTCTAATCTAAAGAATGTGGAAACACCAACCCTTTATCCAAATCAAGATCAAAGCACCTCCTTTCAACCCATCCATAACCTATATATTTTCTATGATCAATATATTATCCATGATCAAGTTCCTAACAATGAGCAAGAAATTAAAGTTCAACCCATCCATAACCTATATATTTTCTATGATGAAGATATTATCTATGATCATGAGCCTATCCATGAGCAAATTGATCCTATCCATAAACCCATAAACATCCATGAGCAAGATATCCAAACTTCTCCTATTCATCCTCCACCTAATCCTATCCATAATCCAACAACATCCACTTCCATTGATGAGACATTTGGCTCCCATGTAAACATATATGATCAAACAAATATCTTGTATCTTAATGAGCATAATGATAATGAAGATCCTATTGATCCTTTGTCATCCAATATCGACCATTTTGAAAATCCATCATCCCATCCCATTGGTATTGCCACCTTCATCCATAAATGTTCTTCCCTAAGAAAGCAACAACCATTATCCACCACCTCATCCTCTCCATCAAATAATGAGCTTGTATCTAGTATCAAAATCACCCATAGTCCCATTGTCCATTGCATACTCCAAAAAATGAACTATCGAGGTAAAGGCTTAGCTCTTCATGAACAAGGTGTTTTGCAGCCCATCCATGTCAAAATCCCTCCATGATCATATGGGCTTGGTTATATACCCTAAGAAAAAGAATCTAAAGATGTTGGTACTCCCTCCATGCCTCTTAAATCCCCCCCTTTCCACCACAAATCACATCATATTGCCAAAACATATTTTGCCATTCCTCCCCCATCATCCTACAAATCCCAAAAGCATGTGACCATACACCTTCCTCCATCCACTTTACCTCCATTACTTCCAACTCCTAATATTCCTCCATCCACTTTACCTCCACTACTTCCAAATCCTAATATCCCTCCATCCACTCTACCTCCACTTATCCCAATGCCTAATATCCCTATCATCCAATCCCCTTATCCATTTATCCACAAATCCACTTTTAATCCCTCCATCTGTAAATCCACTCACATTCCTAATCATGATCAACAAATGCATACATTGACCAAACATGAACCTTCCACCTAGTCCATGGGATTCACAAATAAAAATTTGGATGCCTCTACCCATAAAGCAAAAAATCCTAAAGATAATTATGCCTTAGAGCATCAATGCAAAGAGTCAAAGCAAAATCTATCCAAAAGGCTACCCAAGCCCATACTTTCATAAGAAAAGTCCAAAAATAAAATGGTTTGGCTCCCTAAGAAAAAATAAATCAAGTCAAGTGAAGCTTCCACATCCCAAGAATCCCAAAAATCTCACTTCATCCAAAAATCTCAAATTCCTTCATCCCATAAATCCCAATGAAAAAATCATAAAAATCTGAAGTCTGTGTGGGTACCTAAATTCCTACATCGACCATCCCCTAAGAAAATAGGTCCATTACTTCCTACACCTCCTTCTAATCAAAAGATTCAAAATCCAATTTGGTGTGTGCAACCATTGGTCTTGGTTCCTTTCCATTCCACAACATTTCCACATACCTCCATTTCCCCATCTTTAATCCATTATCCCACATATTTCACCCATCATATCCCTATGGTCAATGCTTTTGCATAATCCTCATCATAATCCACTATCCTTTCATCCATAGTCCACATCATAATCACTTTCTCCCATCCATCCTTGCACAATCCTTCCATACATAATCCATTATCGACCTACTCCACTCCCTTCTCATGAAATCCCTTACCAACACCTATGAGCATAATGGAATTTAACATGGTCCATGTGCAGCATCCATCTTTAATGGGACTATCACCTTTCATGGAACTAGATGATTAAGTCCTTCTTGTCCATATCCACTTATTCCATCCAAGTATTTCAAAAAAAAATCAAAATAGTAAAGAAAAATCCCTTCATTCAATGGTGAAAACCACCTTGGTGCCGCCTTAGATAAGTACCATGATGAAAACCTGGCAAACAAGCGTAATGTGTAGGTTGACTATCTATGTGTCTTACACTTGGGGGCACATTGTCTCATCCAACCTATCGTTTCCTTTCTATCTACCTCATCCTATCATATCCTATCCTACCATCCTTAGCCATTATACTCACATACCTATCCCATCTATCCATCCATCCTCCCTTCCTCCTTTTTGATCTTGATAAATACATAGGGGAAAAATGTTGACAAATGATTTAGAAAATCTCTTGATATACCTCATCCTTTCCAACTAATCCAATCATCCTCTTGTCTTAAGTCTTGTCATGTAAAATCCTAAACATACTACCTAGAATGGGGCATGTTATTCATATGCGACATAGTCTTTGGAGATCACATCCTAGCTCACTTAGAATGCATACATCCATTCTATCCACTATTGTCTATCATTTTATCCATTTGTCTATCATGAGCTTTCCATTCCACATGCTATCGCCTATCCTTTTATCCATCCCTTTATCGTGCGTCTTTCATCCCATTTCTTTTTACCCATCCTTTTATCCATTTATCTAATCCCACCTTCATCCTTGCATGTAGACTTGGTTTTCCCTTGTCATTGGTATCTAACATTTAGGGTATCTAAATTGTAATCCAATGACATCCTAGAATATTTTCAAAAATACAAAAAAAATTAAAAATTTTCAAAATCCAAAAACAATCAAAATGTCCCAAAAATCCAAAAATAAAATAAAATATCCATAATATCCAAGCAATAAACTCAAAGGCAAATAATCCTTAATCCATACCAATCTAGTCAATCAATCTAGCTAAATCATTCAATCACATCCTTTGGTCTTGATCCTAATCTTGTCATAAACCAAATAAATTAATCATCGTCAATCAACCATCAATGGGGTATATTGTTCCCACATCCTTGTGTTGATCTAGGGACATATCGTTCCCTACAATGACAACACTCTCATCAAATCATTAATCGATCGATCGATCATTGGTTTATAGCTTGGCAGGGACAATACCTTGTTTGCTTGTGTGTGTTATCATTTTATCTTGCATTTGTATCGAGTCCTTATCATTCCATCTAATATTCATATCTTGTGTATATTGGAATTGCTTTTTGCATTCTCCTTTGCATTTAAGGTCCTAGCATACCGTTTATGCATTAGGACTATAATGCTCTAAGTAACCTTTGTCATACATCTAGACAAGGTTGTATTATGTTGGGTACACAAGGCACATCGTCACCCTGGTCCTTATACCTTGGTGCATAATTTCTAGTGCTATATCAAACTATAGGATTGCTCTACTCAAGTCAGCATATAAACTACTCCTCATAAATCCATCAATCCTGCATCCATCTTTCTATGTTCTCCTTCCACTAATTTTCTATCTTCTATCTCCCTCTTTTCTTGACATCCATTCATTTCAAGAGCACACCCGTATTCTTCCAATTTGTCTATCCTCTTGATGGAGCATCACTCAACCCACTAATGGATGATCAATCAAATGAATAATGTAAGACCCAAACATCAACAGAATAGGAGATAACAAAGAAGATTAAACGAAAATAGCAATGAATAACACAAAGCAAACCTTCTCCGAAATCGATGCTTCTGTTGTTTGCCTATTATGATCATCCTTTTTGCAGATGAAGGGAGCCCTCAGAGAGTGCACTGTTTTAAGCTGTGTTCGAGGAAGTCGATGGTAAATGGCTAGGGTGATATGCAATGAAGGTGAGCTCCAATGCAAGTATGTGATCTCAAGCTTGTGGATGACAAAAGGGTACCAAAGGCGCGCTGGTGATATTTCTGCAGAGTAACGATGTCAAAAGCCTGGATGAATAGAATGGAAGGATGAAGCTTCATTTATAGACTCAGAAGAATGAGAATCAATGGTTGAGAGGAGATATGAAGATCAATGGCTGAGAATGGTTGAGGAATGTGCAACCAGTAGAAATGTGACAAGTGTCCCAGCTCCATCATGAAAGAGGGGATGTGACAAAATTGATTGGAGAGTTAACTCCATTGACTGATCAGTTAACAAACTTGATTGATCAGTTAGAAGAGTGGATTATGGGATTGACTGAATTGATTGACCAGTGAACTGGGTTGATCAGCAGAATCTACTAAGCACTTATTCTACCTGACTGGGGCATGATCACTTCTAATCCAATCACATTCTTCTAAACCAAAATCTTCCTCTATCCAAGGCAACACTATGTTTTAAACTTCTTTGAAATGATGTTACTTCACAACACCATCTCAAAGAGGGGAAAAATGTAGACACTTAAAATTGTCCCATTCCCAGATCAGACATTCATGACACCTAAAACTGTCCCATTCCTAGATTAGACATTCATTTGCCTTACTTCACATTAATTAAATATTTTTTAATTATTTGATTAATTTAATCTATTGATCTCCATTTTATTCCTCCATATTAATTAAATAATTCTAATTATTTAATTAAATTAATTTTCCTCCAAACATTAATTAAATAAATTTAAATTATTTATTTAATTAAAGCTAATATTCCATTCCCTCCAAAATAAATAAAATTTAATATTTTATTTATTTTCCATGTGCGCATGAAATTAAATAATTTATTTATTTAATTTCCTATTATTCCCTCTCACCATAATTCACTCTCAATCAAATTAGTTAACTAATCAATCAAATTAGTTAACAAATCAATCAATCTAGTTAACTAGTCAATTAATTTAGTTGACTACTGAATCAATTTAGTTAACTAAGCAATCAACTCAGTCAACTCATCAATCAATTCTATTAGCTCCCCTAATTTATGAGAGGACAAGGACACTTGTCACTCTCTCTTTTGCTCACATCCTCTCAACCAATTCTAGCCATTGATCTCTCTAATCATTCACAACCATTGATCTTCATTCCCAAGAGTCTATAAACGAAACATCCTTCTCAACCTATGATCATCTCGGATCTTCATGCAACATCATGCTGCTGAAATCATTCTAGATCCTCTTATCTATCATCTTCATACAATTGGTTATGCTTGAGCTTGAGCAATCCACATATCAACATATCTAAGGAGTAAAATCTATTGGATTTGGGTGCATTCCAATCACTCAATTGGTGAGGTTGGCTTTGTATGCAAAGGAAGGTATACTTGTTTGATATGTTTGCTTTTGTTTATCTTTGCATTCCAAATTTACACCTATCACACATTCTAAGCTATAAAATCAAATACAATAGATCCTAGTAAGCAAATTTAATTTTCTAAGTTTTTTTGAAAACTCAATGTTTTATTATTCTATTCCCATTTTCCCCTTTATAAAAGCATTCACCCCTTACCATAGATAAGTTTTCATTAGTGAATAGGTCATTTTCTCTACCAGACAAGCTATTTGTCCTGGTGAATTGGATTTCACCCAAACAAATCACCTTGAGAAAATTGGCTAATGGCTCTTGGTGAAACTAGCAAACAACACTATCACAAAACAAGTTTTAAAATTGACTAAAATTTACAAAATTTTAACTAAGGAAAAAGGGAAAATGTTCACCTTCAGCATGCCTACGAAAGGAAACCATTTCTACAAATTTTTAGAAATAATATATTTTTTCATGCTTTAGCACAAGCATGGCAACTAGAATTCCAAAACCACTTAAGAGAACCAGGTTAATAAAGCAATTTTTCTAATAACTTTTGATGAATAAAATATGGAAACACACATATAGTTCTATTGAATTCACTAATTTCCCAACTACTCATTTAAAGCATAATTTCTTAAAAAACAATTCTTTTTATTTTACCTAAAAAATCATGTTTTCTACTATAATGAAATTATCCAGTTCAATATCAATTTTCAAACAAAACATATAATATGAATAACTTTGTAAATTATTACATGAATTTATAAAGAACATGGATTTATATATTTAGATTTCATCTAACATCTCAAAAGAGACAATTAGCTCCAATTTACACTTTGATTATATTCACAAAATCAAACAAAATAATGAAAGTAAACTAAGAACTCTTCAAGCTCTAGGTAATATCTTTGTGACTTAATTTTCTATAAACTAATAGTGGACAATTTTACCATAAAACTATGTGGAAACAGTAGTTCCAACCCACTCTACTAGGAGAATAGACACATGGATTTCAAGCACACTCACAATTTAACTAAAATTTGACTTGTAAATGCACATACAAACATGGTTTTCTAAATACAATTGAAACTTCACAAGATTCAATAAATAAGGAAGATAGAAGTAGATTAATACATGGAGTGTCTTCTATCTTGGCTCTCCAAGTCCAAGAGAAATAGTTAGAGAGACATAATAAACCTCATATAGTAACACCATTAATTGGATTCTATTCGTATGCAAGGGTCCTTCAAAAATTGCATAAAGATCAACATAATGATCTTTCTTTAGAAATTGCACAAAGATCAAGAACAATGCAAGGCTTCTTTAGAAATTACACAAAGATCAACTTTCCTCCTTATTCCTCTTCATTGAAAAGTTGCAAGGGTTCTTCAAAAATTGTGATACACTCCAAGCCTCCTACCCTATCAATTCCTACACATTAAGCTAACGAATTCTCAAAATGGTTCTTAGGGAGAGGTAAGGGGAAACACAAAAGCCTCAATCAACACATATGCAATAGTTTTCCCTTTCCATTTTATTTTATCAATACCCACAAAATAATTCACATTCACTAATTTTCTATTCAAAACTTACACAAGTTTATTCCAAAAACTTATTAACACAAATAAAGCTTCCATTAATTGAGGATTTGAAGATTTCTTCAACAAAAAAATGGCCTAAATATACAAACACTCATTTTATACACTCACAATTATAAGCACTTCATTTATGATTTCAAGGCAATAAAAATGGCATTCATATAAAAAAGGAAAATGCCTTAATTTAACAAATTTGAATCCAAGGGCTTGAAGTTATCTCTATTCTTTACAAACACATTCTAGGCTTCCCAAAATCCAAAACTTTTCAAGTACAAATTCTTTTCCAAAAGTTCAAGAACACACTCTTAGGGTTTCAAAAATATTCTCCAAGCTCTCTTCTAATCCCAAAATTGATAAGTGTAGAATGGAAAATATCCACTTAAGAATAAGGTAACCCTAAATCGATAACTCAACAACTCACATTGATTGGAAAATTATCAACAATCAAGGGCTCAACACTAAGGGTAATTTTACTCATGAGTCCTTTTAGTCATTTTGTAATTTCAAATAAGAAATGAGCATACCACTAATGTTAACATTGCTAAGTGGTTCCCAAACATATAATTGATCTTTACTAAATAGATGAGGAAGAGCCACTAAACATGCCACCAAATATGCCACCTAAGTCCATGTGGAACTCCTTCATTCACTATTGCATGTGTGGAGCCCTTTTAAGTTTTACACACTAGTCTTATAATCAATAGGAATCATCTATGCACTACTAGGTGACCTTTGAATCACCACTTTAATTATTGAGGGAAAAACATGGGAAACATATATGAGGGCCTCTATTATTTTGTCCATTTATTGTTACCAATTATAATCAAACATGTCATCCATTTCAACATTACTATGAAGACATAAAACATGTGTTGGCCTATACTAAGTACATAAATGGGACCTACCACCTCTATCTCCTAGAAATATGTGGTTGCACTCCATTTGCTCTGAAATTAGCCACCTAATCTACACCTTGACACAATGACCCACAATACTACCCAAGTGACCTATAAAAATATTGGCTTTAAAAAAACCTCTAAGAACACATATATTAAAATAAAGACCCCAACCAATCCCACTACACTTGCCACCTAGGACCATGTATACTTTTCCATTAGTCCACATAGCATAGACCCATACAAGTCCTCTACACTATCTCCATTACACAAATGATGACATGAAACATAAGACAAATGGTTATTTGAAAGTGGCCAAGTCACCTTTTACCATAGCTACTACCTCACTAAATACCTACATGACCCAAGTTGATTGTTGAAGATGAATGACCAAGGGTCAAACACCACAACAAAAGATGCAAGATTTTCATTTAACCATTTCACCATCACCACTAAGAAATGAAAACATTTTTTATTTTGAATTGTCTTTGTAAATAAATTCCACTAAATAAGATAGAGCCCATCAAACATGAATTATTAGGCCACCTTGAAAAGTATAAATAGCTCTTTGATATGTGGCCCATGTGGGAACCCATGTATTTATTTCTTGACTAGTATGAAATTAACACATCAACCCATGTCAAATTAAAGCTACTAATATGGACCACCTTGAACCATTGAGCTACAACATTATTATTGACTAAGCCTGCCACTAATGTTCCTATAGCTGGTACCTGGTCACCTTGCAGATATGGATAATCCACTCAAGTGAGTGGTAACTAGTTTTAACAAGTGAACATTCAAATAGAAAAAAATATAGGCACCTTAAACCAAGTCACCATAGCAGCAAACTAAAATCTCAACAAAGATGAAGAATTCACATGGAAGCATTGAATAAAATACATGGGGACAAGTCATGAAACTTGGTAGATGCATAAGATAAGGCCCATTTAAAATGTCTCAAATTAGTTATTAACATAAAGGGCCACACAGTAGCACATAGAAAGCCATATTTATGTTATCTCAAATTGGGTGTCAACAATTTCTCTAGTTGGGGATGTGCACCTCATGCAAATGTTTGTGAATTTAGAAGTGACTCTAGGAAATAAAAATAGATAGAGAAAACAAGGAAAAATGAGACAAGGACAAAAAATAAGAACACATGGATTATGTATAGACATAAAACACACACATGGACATGGAAAACCTAAAACTTAAAATGAAACTAAGAACACACACAACCAACAACATTTCTCACATAACCAAGACATTAAAGAACAATAGGGAAGACCACAACATACATATGAAGTTGTTGTGGCACAAATAAACCATAATGTAGGCTAACATATATAGATATATCCTATGGCCCAAAGCCATAGGGAAACATGAAACTAGTTCTTTCCTGAATCAAACAATATGTTCTCTAATTAACTATTACATATTGTTAGACCAAAGTTATACAAATCTATAGAAATGGTAATTCCTTTGTGTACTTACTTGCCAACCTTATCACTCAATTAGATGGTCTTAAAACTTGGAATGAAATTCATTCCCTTCCAAATCACATTAGCTCTACAATTAATGAAGAGCCACCTAAAAATCATTGAAAACCAATAGTTAATTGTCCTTCATAGAGAGGTTAGAATGAGCGAAGGAATTCTCTTGAACAAGGGAAATGATGGTAAGTCAGGGTGGGGAATCGACTAGTGTTTATATTCACACCTCATTATTCCTGCCTTGGTGTTAAGGAAGCTGCTTCAGAAAGCTTTTGAAAGCACTGATACTACTAGTTTGTTCTCTGAGTCTAAAATGGGGGGAGATTTTATCATAACTAAACCTACCAACTATGAGAAGGTGAAAAATGACAAGGAGGTTTGGGATATCTTGCACAAGGGAAACCTCATGTCATATTTTGAAGCCATGAATGGATATGATACCATTCTTTCTAGAGAGTTCTTGACCTCATGGAAAGCTAGGACCATTTATGTTAGGGGATGTCCTTTTTGAAGGAGCTCATCACTATGGTGACTGGGCTTTGCATGGAGGGAGAATGCCTCCCTAAGAAAGTTAAGGGCAATTATCAAGAGGCCAAGAAGTGGTTCTTGAAGAGGTCTGAGAAGATTGAAAGACTCTAGAATAGTTTCAATAGAGACGACCTTTTGGAAGCTTGGTAGAGGATGGTCAAAGATTTGATGTGGTTCATCATGCTGGAAGGTAGATATAAACAATTTCATGCCTATCTCTTCCCTTTGATCAACCATTTAAGGCATGGAGTTAGGGTGAGTTATGTTAGTTAGATTTATACCTCTTTGGAGGATTCTGTGTTACAAGTTCTTATTGGTGACAAAGACCTTCCCCTTCATTAGGGGCTCATCTATTTCTTATATCTCTTTCAACCAGCCCACACCCCGACCCCTCCTTTCCTCCCACGTATTTACAATCCATCCCTTATCCAACATTACTTTGTTGAAGGCTTGATTTCCAAAAACCAAAAATCTCTGTTGATGAGAAGTATAAACCTCTCTTGAGGGTGAAATCCATACCCCCCCTATTGCACATGAGTCCATTCCCCATGTGGATCACTCTCCTCTTAGCACCAAAGTTAAGAACAAAAAAGTTACTTTTCAAATGCCTCCTATTGCCACCCCTTTGAAAGATGTTTCTGGTCCTGAGAGTATCCATAACCCTTTGGTGCAATCTCCTTCCCTTGACCCCTATGAACCTAAGAAACTTTTTTCACCCCTCAGCATCCACGCTAAATACAGAGGTAAGGCTTCTTTGATCCTGTCTAAGAGTAATACTAGTCCCCCTAGCCCTCCTTAGGTTGAACCCTCTCTGTATAGTAATAATCATGTCAACAAGGCCTCCCCTGCCTCCCCCAAGTTGGTCCATGTTGTGTTTCCTTCCTCTGCTAGGCCCTCTCTCACTCCTACTAATACTATAGTTCTAACCCCAAGATTGACTATGGAATCTCCTAAGCATTATCCCAATTTTGGTAGTCCTCCTTATAGTACTTGCAACCTTCTAGAGGAAAAAGTGAGTAACTTGCAAAAGGGGTTGAACCTTCAAAACAATGTCTTAAAGTGGCTATTTTCTTAGGTGCGTATAGCTAAATTGAAAATTCAACGGATGGAAATGGAATCCCACAATGTTATTTCTAACTGGAATAATGAGTAAGTGGATGATGACATTTGGGAAGAGATAGAAAATTTCTCTGCCACTTTTGATAAATGGGAAACCATAGAGTAGGATGTTCAAGAGATGAAGAGGAACTAGGAAATTATAAAAAAATATGGGTGAAATCATTTCTTTTAGCAAGGAAATGGTTAAGAACTCTGGTAAAACTCTTCTTGTCTTCTAGTTTAAGCTCAAGAAAACAATATCTAAATACTAGGATAACAAGCTCACTACTTCCCAGGAAGGCCCTGCTAACAACACCAAATCCAAGAGGTACAAGGAGAAAGCTAAAGCTAGTGCTATGAATGACAAACCTAAGGAGGTTTCCTTTAGTGGTAAAGTTGATTTTCTTAGTCATGAGTGGCAGGCCAGTAGTGGTTTGAAATGACTTGCTGATATGTAATTGATGTTCTTGCTCTAGGTTCATGTTGTTCTTGAGCTGGTCTTCTAGTTTTTTCCTAGTCTGTCTAGTTAGTTCTATTTTTTCTTGGCTTTTGTTTATGTAAGCTAGTCTCATTCCTCATGAGACTCATTTCTCTAGTCATTTTGATAGCTTCATGTAATGGGTTCAGGCCCTTCATGTTTTATCTTAATCAAAACTATTACATTTTGTTCTAATTATGTAGACTACAATGTGTTTGGAAAATGCAAATGCATACACTTTCAATCATGTACATGAGCCCAATGGTGTTAAAGAAAAGTGGCTACAAGTTAATTGTGCATCCTTCCTTTGAATCAAATGGGTTATTATACAAAAAATTATACAAGCATATTTGCATTCATTATTTAGGCCCACACCATATGACCCATCATTGAATGGGCTAGCAATTTATCCAAATACATAAGAAAATGAAAAAGTTCATAATCCATGTTTTTAACATCATTTTAATTGCTAACATTTTTAATCATATTAAGGTCAAATTTGAATGCCCCATACTCACAAAATTTATAATAGTATACTTGGATACATAATTGATCTAAACATAAAGTTTTATTAGGTAGACCCCAATAAAAAATTCATACTCAAGCATACAATATGAATAAGTTACATCTTGTTGATTCTCAAGGTCACCCAAATAGGGCAACTCATCCTCTTCTTCATCTACACTTAGGTCCCACGAAATGCTTCTAATATCAAATAAGTTGACATGATAAAAAAATATGAGAATATCACATGTAATGAGCTCCCTAATTTAGACTAATAAACACAATTAATACATTAGAAAAATAAAGAAGTTATTTGGTAAAATCAAATTATTCTCCTTAATACATTAAGCAAAGAAAGAAGTAATTTGTTAAAATATGATTTATCACCTTAAATCAACATATTTTTTTTGATACATTAACTAAACCATTTGAATCACAATTTAATTATAATGATGCTTCACATTTAATAATTTCAATAAATAACTCAATTCATGTTCTAAAAGATATATTAGAATACCATTCTATAATAGGACTATTGCCCACATATGGTGCATACAAGAGAGTATTATCCACACACAAGATTAACTTTTAATTTATATAATACAATAAGACCAATGGTCTTAATCATGATTTCAAGTACAATCATATGGTATCTATATTAACTATAAGGAGGGAGAGCATCATCCCAATGCTTTACCTCCAACCACAGACCAGGTGGCCCCTACTCATCTCCCTTCTGGGAGTGGTGTTGGTGATTGTTTTGATGCAATCATAACAATAAGTTAAAATTCACATATAATGAACTGAAACTATACTTGAAAGATAAGAAGGAATCATTTAAGATTCACTTAATCCCAAGTCTACAATGGTCCTGTTGGTCAAATTCAGTTGGTCAATGTGAAGCTTTAATGTTTAAGGGTCCTTACGTAGTTTAGGGTTTCTTTGTGGTTTACTGGACTCAAACTATGCAAAAGATCATGAGATATGTCAATACTTTTTCATTCCTTTGCATAAAAGTGTTTCTGTGCTGCAAAGCTTTAGATGGTTGTCTTGAATTATTGCAGCTTTCATCTTTATATATTTATGAAAACTTGTCTACTCTTAACTCTGTTGTTCATGCTTCTTCAAATATGAGACAAATTTCCTTCAAATTTCTACGTTTTCAGCTAAATATTTCAGATGGGTTGGGAAAAGTTAGAAAGATCTAATCTAAACATTATTTAAATCTACCAAAGGATCTAATTGTTCTGTTATGCACTATGTAAATCATACAGCAATTTGATCAAATCCATAGTAAAAACCTTAAATGTAAGTTTTGAGTATTTTCACAAACATACATTTAAAATTGCAAGCTCTCAAAGAAAATATGTCAAAACACAAAGAAGAGCAGGAGAACACTCAGAAGATAGATGCAGAACTCCAGATTCTATTGTATTAGAAACAAAGAGTCATACATGATTTACAATATTGGAATGACTCTTAGTTTCATTGATCAAACTACAGAGAACTTACAAGCTTTACAGATACAATAAGGAAGCCAGAAGTTCCATGCACTCCTTACTGCAGACAAACAGGCGACCTCCTTCCTCTACTTCTAAACTATGCTAAGCTAAAATCCCTGTGTTTTCCTAAAAATCCCTGTTGTAAAGTATTACAATGTATTAAGGCACAATATATAGACTTTCTAATTGTCCTCAATATAGCCCAAAACCCTAATGGTTAAGCCATGGTTCAAACCCTAGGTTATAGCATTAAATGATGCATAACCATTTCCCAAAAATATCTCCAAATATGTGTCAAATCTGGGCGAAAATATGCCCCTTTCTGAAACCCTAGTAGCTCAGAAGTAAATTTTGCAACCTACTTGTCATTACGTTTTATCTACACTTGGGTCCTCTCATTGATGTCCCTTGACTTTCTGCACTTCATCCTTATCTTCTCTTTGCTTCTGAAATCGGATTCTCCTTCCCGGACATCATCGCCATTAAGTTTCAGCTTCTCTCCCTCCAGCTGCAAACCTGCAAAAGTAGACCAGCAATAAGTACCATTGATTATTAAACAATGAGAAACAAAATACCTGTTAGATCCAAGTGGGGTTGAGCCAAAATCGCGGCCATCAGGTCACAATTTTGCCAAAAAACACATTCATACATTCATACTATGTCAAAAAACTACCGGGTCAACCATCGCTGACCAGAAACGATGCAAACGCAGGGTCAAAGTGTGTCAAAAACCCTAAAAAACTAATCGCAAAATGTTTCCCGCCTATCGGTGCCAAAAAACCACTATCGACGGGCCCTGAAAACTGCCCATCGACTTCCTATTTTCGGCCGAAAAATGACCCTTTATTTCCCATTATTAGAAACGGTGCCCTCAGAGAGTGACACGTGGTATGTTCCACACGAGGGGCTTATGAAACTGTTGCTCTATGAGACTCTCGCGGAAAGTGACACTTGTCACTCTCCGCACGACTGTTGCAACCTTTAGAAACTGTATGGAAACACTTTAAGAAACTTGATTGCGGAAGGCGCCACGTGGCGTCTTCTGCGCAGCTGTTTAAAACACATGGGGCTCGGTGGGTCATCCTTCGGAGTGACACTTGTCACACTCTACAGGATCCTAGAAACCTATTTGAAACTTTATGTTGGGTCTGCGGAGAGTGACACTTGTCACACTCCGCAGGGTCGTTGAAACATGTTTGAAACTTGAGGGTTTTGTGGAGTGTGACACTTGTCACACTCCGCGGAGATTTGGAAACTCTTTCGAAACTGTAGAAACTACCGTGGAAGGCACCATGTGGTGTCTTCTGCGCGGCTGTTGAAACACTTAGAAACTCTTAAGAAACCTTCGAAAGGACCCGTGGAGAGTGACACTTGTCACGCTCCGCGCTGTCGTTGAAACACTTAGAAACTGTTTAGAAACCTTATGGAGGGACCTGCGGATAGTGACAAGTGTCACTTTCTGCGCGACTTTTAAAACCTTAAGGAACTTTTCGAAGGGAACGCGGAGAGTGACACGTGGCGTGCTCCGCGCAGGCATTGAAACTTTAAGAAACTTTCAGAAACAATGCGGAAACTTTTAAGAAACCTGCGGAGAGTGACACTTGTCACACTCTGCACTGCTTGTTTGAAACATACAGGACTTTGCGGAAGGTGACACATGGCACACTCCGTGCTACTCTTGCAACTATTAAGAAACTATAGTGGCCCGCAGATGGTTTAAAGTCATTAAAGGGGCTCACTACGGAAGGCGACAAGTGGCACGCTCCATGTGACTCTGGAAACTTTAGGAAACAATAAGAAACTACTCGGGGTTCAACGTTGGTCTTTTTGCAACGCTATGAGACTCATGAAACCATCGCGGAAGGTACCATGTGGCGTCTTCCACGCAACTTTTGAAACACTTTAGAAACTTTTAAGAAACATTTGAAACTTTGAACTACTTAAACCTGATAGTGCATTTTACCAAAATGGGCATAACTTGAAAAATATGGTGAATTTTTAGATGATTCAAAAAGCAACCCTGGCTCATTTTTGACAAGGAATCCAACCATACCATGTACTGGAACTCAAAATGCATTTTCTCACTAATTTTATCAAAGTTTGCAAATTTCACCCTCTTTTCCCTTACCACCAAGGATTGACCCACAAAACAGAAGCAAAAAGAGAAGCCACAGCAGGGGTCCCTATTTTGCTAAGGAGTAAAATGGGAACAAGTGGCTCAACTCTTCAATGAGGGTGACATATAGTAACATCTGTAGAAATACTATACCAATCCAAGAACCAAGTGTATAATAAGTACAATCACTATTACATGTAATAAGCCATGCAGACCCTAGATAACCTCTAGCTACTCATGACACTACCATGCAATCCTAAAGTACAATGATCTGACAATGCATTTTGATAGAACATCACTTTGGCCAAAGTGTTTAATTCTAATCATATTTTGAACATGCAAAAGTATGGTTCATCTACTCACAACACTATTATCTATTACTTGACTCATTACATATTTATAAAGTAGATTTAAAACACAAGATATAGTTTAGAATACAAGATTCTAGAATACAATAAACATTTCTGATACTCCTAGAAATCCTTGCTTCTAAGTGAGAATAATAATAATACATCAATTAAATACTACCTACTTGCTATTTTAGACATGTAAGTTTATATACTTCACCAATATAGTGATTGTATAGTCTTATATAGGACTATCCACAAAGGTTTCCATACACCTAACATAAGGACACTCATATATAAAGTTGTCATAATCTTGTTTACTAGATATACAAAGTACAACATTGTTTTAAAGAACTTCCAATCATATAAAGTGTAACAGTTATGCATAATGTT
Organism: Cunninghamia lanceolata; assembly: GCA_027924645.1. Lineage (NCBI taxonomy): Eukaryota > Viridiplantae > Streptophyta > Pinopsida > Cupressales > Cupressaceae > Cunninghamia > Cunninghamia lanceolata. Next base: position 271,932 of record BSBN01001059.1, on the reverse strand, counting down.
GTTCATACTTAAGTTTACAAGTATACAAAACACATAGGCAATAGTTTTCTAAATATACTATGTGTATAATCAAGTATAATGCTATTGATACATGGTTTTAATGAATATAAACCCCCATTCTCAGCCATAGTACATTCGACTAAGATAAATTTGGCTAAAAATGGATATAAAACCTCTACGAACAAATCTATGCACAACTAAAACAAATTAACTAAAATAGGTATTAAAACTTGTAAGAACAACTCTATGTACAATTGAAACAAATGGAATAAAATAGTTATTAAAACCTTTGTGAACAACCATATAAATTAGCTAAAATAATTCTAAAAATCTCTATGTACAAATGATTTAAATTTGACTCATATGAATATACAACATACCATAACCTATCAATAAAATATATCTTTGTGCATTGACACTATATGTGTGTGTGTGTGTGTTCAAAACTGAATCAATTCTCCTCTTTCATACATTTTCAGGCCATTTAGACATTTGTTGAAACACTTGGCATGTAAACTTCCAACATTCATATAAAACTTAGTTTATAACAACAAACATATACATCTATATATATGTGCATGTACATATATATACATATATATCTATGTGTGTGTGTATATGATTATTTCAAGCTTAAAACTAAATAAATTTGTCTCATTATTCATGCCTAGGCTGTTTAGGAATTTTAGCAAACAATTGGCATGTAACCTTTATTTTAGCATATATATCTATATCTAATTGACTCAACATAGCCAAGAATACAAATATAATCATAACCTACAATACACACATGATTATTTCAAGATTACAAATAAATAAATTTGTCTCCAAGCCGTTTAGGAATTTTAACAAACAATTGACATGCAACCTTTGTAAATTAGCACATATATCTATATCCAATTGACTCAACATAGCTAAGAATTCAAATATAATCATAACTACAACAATGCAATCACATACCCACTAGGTACTTGCTCCAACAACTTGTAGTCATTTCTTTGCAAGATTCCTTCACCTCTTCTAGCTCCACAACCTCCTTTTCTCTTCTTTTCTTCTACTCTTTTTCTGCAAAATAATAATTCTAAAGAAAAATGTTTTTCTTCCACACTCTATTCCTTTGCCCATCATCCCAAAAGAATAGAAATAGAACCCCCATTCTAGGTGGTTGCCACTCCCTCATGGGCTTCATGACAGACAAAAACATAAAATTTTTAATAGAACACCCCCATAACTACCTTCCACTCCATTTTAGTGCATAATGGAAAGATCATAACCAAGATTATAGCATTTGAGTTAGCCTTAATGACTCTCAGAACCCTAAAACTTAGGTTGAAATCAATGCCCAAATTTTACTCACATTTTTTCAAACCTAAAATTTGAAATGAATAATAATTTTCATAGTAGCTTCAACCATTACCTAGTCAAGCTATTAGAGCATGGAAACTAAGTTTTTTAATTTCCTTTAGCATAATAAAATTCAAAACCAAACTTCACACAATGCTACCATATAAAGTATTAACTCAAACAATCAAATGCAACAAATTATTATGAACTAGACATCATGCATATGCTCTAAGGCATCCATGACTTCACACCAATGTTTATAATGACACTCAAGAAGACATTACTATGCCTATGAACGCATCAACATATAGTCAAATTGCAAATTCATGCAAGTGTGTGGGTTCATAAAAGGTATATATAACTACCCCACTATAACAGTCTACCTCCCTCTCTTAGATGATGCTCTCCCTCTACTCATGAGGGGTAATATCTAACCTAAATCGATCTCATGCTAATAGGTAGTAGTCAGTCTATGTCAAAAACAAATATAATTGCAAACCAATGATAATAAATAAAATATCATCTACATAAGATTTACAATAATGACGAATTTCATCAAACTATTCATCAATTATTTAAAAATATAAAGATTTGCCAAAACATCACAAGTAATCAAACATCAATTCAAATATTAAATAATTTGCATGAATATTCTACATAATCAACAAAATAATGAACTATCAAAACAACATACTAATCATAAATGTTATCATATTTAATACATCACCTCAAATCATAACACACACACACACACACTTTTAATCATTTATTTAAGCATTAAAATCTACTCTTCTAAGAGTAAGTGAAAATAGGATATGACATCTTTCCCCACTAGGAAAAAGTCATCATCTTGATGGCTTAATTAAACATAAACATAAAAGTTTTTTATTAAAGTATCATGTGACCAAAATACTATGTAAACAAATGCTGAAAAGCTTTATGGAACTCTTCATAGTCCTCCCAAGTGGCACTGTCATTTGAATATTGGTCCCACTAGACCTTGTAGTGAGTTACTTCTTTGTTATGCAAGCAGAGCTTGCGAACCTCAAGCACTCTAAGAGGCTCTATCATTACCAACCTTGGGTATAAAACCTGTAGAGAATTCTAATCAAGGACATGAGAAAAATTAGGAACATACTTTTTAGATAAGAAACATGAAATTTAACATTATGCAATCAAGCAAGAGAAAGAGATAGGGCTAGTCTATAAGCAATTGGGTTGATTACTTCAACTACTTCAAATGGGCCTACATATCTAGGAGCCATTTTTGTTGTTTTACAGAACTTAATTAAATTCTTTTGAGGGTTTACTCTAAGAAGAACTTTATCACTTACAACAAACTGCCTCGCTATGTACTTTAAATCAACATAGCTTTTCTTCCTATCATTGGCTTCAACCAACCTTTTCCTAATCATCTTGACTTGCTCCTCCACTTTTGTTAACATTTCTAGCCCAATTCTAACCTTATCTTCTAGTTTATCCCAACTGATAGGAGTTCTGCATCATTTTCCATATAGAGCCTCAAATGGAGCCATTTTAAAAGTAGAGTTGTAGGAGTTATTGTAAGAAAACTTGACTATTGGAAGGTATTCGTCCCATTTGTAATGTTGATCCATACAATACATCCACAATAAATCCTCTAATGCCTAATTCACTCTTTCATTTGTCAATTTATTTCTGGGTGATAAGATGAATTGATGTTTAGTTGAGTTCCCAATATTGAAACAAGGTTTGCCATAACCTTGAAGTCATTTGTGCATCTTTATCTAAGATAATCTTTTATATAGCTCAATGGAGTCTAAAGATCTCTTGAATGGATCTTCTTGCTTGAATCAACACACCATTGATCAAGTTTATCTATATAAAGTGGGCAACTTTTGTAAGCTGATAAACTACCACTAGAATCATGTCATGGTAGTTCCTAGGCATTAGAAGACCTTACACAAAATCCATGCTGATAACTTGTCATTTCCACTCAAGTACATCATTGGGATAAAGAAATCCTACAGGGTGCATGTGTTCCACCTAACTTGTTGGCACTCTAAGCATCTAGCCAAAAAATTGGATACATCCTTCTTGATTCCCTTCTAAAAATATAGTGGTTTTAGGTTAGCCATCATCTTAGTAAAAACAAGGCATCCAAACTAGGGTGCACAGTTAGATTCTCTCAGCACTAATACTCTCAAATTTCTCTGATTTGGAACATACATTCTACCTTTGTACCTTAATAGCCCACTAGGCTCAAACTAGTATCCATGGTATATGGAATCTTATGGATTCTCTAAGAGAGCTTTCTTGACATGTTCCCAAAAATCATCTCCTAAAGAGTACTTCATAACCTATTCCTAAAATCTCAATTGAACATTAGTCATTGTGGCAATATGTCATCTATGGCTAGGGACATCAACCACATAGTTTTCCTTGCCTTTTATATAGCTGATGTCAAAATCATAATTTGAAAAGAATTCTAGCTATCACCTTATATGTATTCAAGTTGGCTATGTGAAAATGTACTTGAGCCCCAAGTTATTTGTCTTTAGCTCAAATGACTTACCAAGAAAATAATGCCTCCATAGTTGCAATGCATGAACTATCACTACAAGTTCCAAATCATGTGTAGCATAATTCAACTCATATGGTCAGAGTTTTTTGGATTCATAGGTCACAACCTGACCATATTGTATAAGTAAACCTCCTAAGCCTTCACCCAATGCATTCATAACGACTACAAAATGACCTTATGTGTTAGGAACTCTAAGAATTAGTGCTAAAGTTAGTCTTTCCTTCAAAACCTGGAAAGATTCCTCACACTTGTTTGACCATACAAACTATTGGCCCTTCCTTTGAAGTGAAGTGATGGGGTTGGCTATCTTAGAAAACTTTAGTACAAACTTCTTGTAGTATCTTTCCAATCCCATAAAACTATGCACCTCATGGGCATTCTTTGATGTTGGAAATTACATAATTACTTTTATTTTTGCTAGGTTGACAAAAATTCCTTTAGTAGAAATGACATGTCCCAAGAATTGCACTTCTTTCTGAAAGAATACACAGTTGGACAACTTGCCATAACGCTTATGTTTTCTCAATCATTGCATCACTAACCATAAATAATATAAGTGCTCTTCCTCATTTTTCGAGTATATCAAAATATCATCTAGAAATACAAGCACAAACTTATCTAGGTACTCCTTGAAGACACTATTCATCAAGTTCATGAATGCAGCTAGTGCATTTATCAACCCAAATGGTAACACTATAAAATATTAGTGACCATACCTTGTTTTGAAAGTTATTTTAGGATTGTCTGTCTTTAATTCTCAATTGGTGATATCCTACCCTTAGGTCAATCTTAGAGAAAATGGTTGTCCCATGCATTTTATAAAAAAGATCATCGATGCGGGGTAGAGGATACTTACTATTAACCATCACCTTATTAAGCATTCTATAATCTATGCATAGACACAAGGTTTCATACTTCTTGACAAAAACCATTGGTGCTTCCCATGGAGATTTGCTTAGTTGGATTAACCCTTAGAGAGTAGTTCCTATAGTGGATTTTTTAGCTCCATAAGCTCTATTGTTCTCATTTAGTATGGTTCTTTGGATTGAGGTTTTGATCCTAGAATTATATCTATTAAGAAATGAAATTCCCTTAGAGGAAGTAGTCCATGCAACTCTTTAGGAAAAAAATCCTAATAATCATAAAGATAAGGATATTATTGTAATGTGGGTTTCTTGGAATCTTCTAGCTAATCCACCTTGATTGCTTACATTTCACACCCATTCCACGTTTTCTTGAGTTGTAAAGCTGAAATTTGTCTTAGTTTAATTTCCCGTTTAACCTCATGAATCTAAATTCAATTCCCCAAGTCATTTAAACATTCTACAGTCTTTGAAAAATAAATGACTTTTGCTCTATGTTGCCAAAGCCAATTTGTCCCAAGAATTACATTATATGATCCGAAGGGTGCTACATAAAGGTCCAGTTTAGTGGAAAAAGTAGGTAATTTTAGTTTAGCTTCAAAAGGACATTGCTCTACCTTGGCTTTTGCTTAATTGCCATATCACATAGTCCAAGAGTTAGCCATTAATCCATTTCTTCTAGAAATTTTACTAAGCACTCTTGGTGCCACAAAACATTCCATAGCTCTAGTACCTATCAAAATAGAAACAAGGAAACCAAAAAGTGTATGTTAAGTCTCAATAGGTGAAATATGATAGTTATCTTGGTGATTGTCAACTGCCACATGGATCCTTTTTTGGAAATCTATTTGCTGGGAAGTAATGGGTGATTCTTGAAATTGTTTCCCTAATTCTAGTTTGGAAGATTATTTTCATAATGATCACCTCCATATTAGAAACATCCTCCTAGTGATCCTCTCCTTTTTTCAACCTTTCCTCTTTGTTCTTATTCCTTCCTTTGGACCCATTGTCGTTTCTTTTAAACCATGAACCATTGTTATTCTTATAATTTTAACCATTAAAATTCTACTTGGAGTTTTGGTTTCAGTTCCAATTATTCTTTTTGAAGGAAGAAGATGACTTAGAGTTTCTAAACTTCTTACAAAACCTATCCCTTGAGGCAGTAATAAATTTAATCTTTTATTGTTGCTTAATTTCCTTTCCAAACACTTGATCCATGGATGATGGTCCGTGCACATCTACCTCTCCTCTAATCTAGGGATTGAATCCCATGATGAATTTCCAAATATAGAACCATTCATCACATTGATAATGAGGAACATATTTGAACATTCTTGTGATCTCCCAGTATTATGTTACTAACATATCCCCTTGCCTTAGATTCTAGAAATCAGTTAACCTCTAGTTGAAGTATATTTGGGCCAACCATCTTTGCCTAAATATAGTCACAAACTAATTCCAAGTCAAGATAGTGGAATCTAGACCCATTTCCATTTTCTTGTTAGCCCACTAGGTAGAAGCTTCTCTAGAGAGCCAAGCTGGTAAACTCCCCAAACTACTTTGGTTACCTTTGAGTAGTTATGAATATCAAAATACTTCTCCATATTACTAAGCCATGCCTTGACTCCATCACCTAGCACTGTACCATAAAATTTTAGTGGGTTCACTTTCTTCATGTCATGGACAAGCTCAATTTCTAGGTGGGTTCTCATGTCTACCTACCTTTCAACCTCTTCAAGATTAGGCTAACTAGGCAATGAATCACCACATTTATCATTTATTCTATGGTCTTGATCATGTTGATCTTCTTTCCAATGCACTCGAGGTCCTCGAACGTCTTTCTCTAAAGATATCATTCTTTCTCAAGTTTTGTTAATTGCAACAAGAATCTGATGAAGCTTAGTATCTGGGTCACTTATGGCCTGACCTAAGTCACCAGGACCACTTTCTAAGTTCTAGCTTGTATGAACCATAGTATCTTGGTACAACCAAGATTTGCTACATTAGCGTAAGAAACCCATTTTGAAACTTATAGATTATCCATTAATTGATGATTTATACAACACATGTTTACAAGGAAAAATACATTATTTTTATTCCATAGATAGTTGGAATTACACATCCTTAATTTTAGTAAAGGATTTCTATTACAACTTATCAAGATACTACATAGACTTGAGTCCCTCAAGTTCTTCATTCTCAAATTCTATTTTTAAACTATTGGTGGAAGGATGTACATGCATATACTCCTCTACCACCTCCCTACTTAGGGTAGGAGCATTGTGACCACACCCAAATGGGATGTCATGTATTGCTAAGGGTTTCTTAACTTCTATTTTATTTATAGTCTTAGATAACACTTGTTTCCCTTTACTTAGTTTTACTTGGCCCATAGCTGATGCTATGGTCTTTAAATCAAAAATCCAGATCTCCTCATCATGAGGTGGTTAGGTGGACTTCCCTCCAAACTTGGTTGTTTTTATATCCTTGTTATTTTTCTCTGGTCATTTCCTTGACCTTAGTCCTCCCATAGCTGAATACAAAGAAAATGCACTATTAGTTAGACTAGAATTATACATAGAATTAAATCAATAATCTTGCACTAGTTACAGTAGGCTCATAGACCCTAGAGTTTGAACCTATGCTCTAGTACCAAATGTAATGAGCTCCCTAATTTAAACTAATAAATAAAAATTAATATAGTAGCAAAAGAAAGAAGTTATTTGATAAAATCTAATTATTCTCCTTAATACATTAAGCAAAGAAAGACGTTTGTTAAAATCTGATTTACCACCTTTAATCAACATTTTTTAATACAATAACTAAACCATTTAGAATCACAAATTTTTTTGTTGAGGGTTACTCAAGTTTTTAGCCTGGTCTAAGCCTAGAGAGTCCCTTATGGGGGATCTCTTCTAATGACTTTATCTCCGAGACCACTACATGGGTGTCTCAGTCCCCAAGGCATTATCACCTTTTTTATTCAAACCTAAGAGCTTGTTGGCCTAGCAAAGGCGCACAACCTATAAGCCTAACAACTTAATGAAGGCACATGGCCTGTGAGCTCTTTGGCCCAATGGGGGTTTGAACCTTGATGGTTGTCATAATAAACTTGTGACTTGACCACCACACCACACCATTATTGACTAATAGATCACAATCTAATTTTAGTTGTGCTTCACATTTAATAATTTCCAATAAAAAACTAAATTCATGTTCTAAAAAATACACTAGAATACCATTCTACAATTGGACTATTACACAGATCTAGTGCATACAAGAGAGTATTATCCACACAAAAGATTAACTTTCAATTTATACAATACAATAAGACTAATGGTCTTAATCATGATTTTGAGTGCAAGCATATGGACTCTATATTTGTTGTAAGGAGGAAGAACATCATCCAAGTGCTTTACCTCCAACCACATACTAGGCAGGCCCCCACTCATCTCCCTTCTAGGAGTGGCTCAACCCTTCAATGAGGGTGACCGATAGTAACATTTGCGAAATACCATACGAATCCAAGAATGAAGTGTATAATAAGTGGAATCACTATTACATTTACTCAATCATGTAGACCCTAGATACCCTCTAGCTACTTGAATGACTTTTGACTACCACGTAATTCTAAAAGTATAGTGAACTGGCAATGCATATAGCTATTTAACATTACTTTGGCCAAAGTGTTTAATTATAATCATATTCTAAACATGTAGAAATATAGGTCATTTTTTCACAACACTATTATCTCTTGCTTAACTCATCACATAAATATAAAGCAAATTTAAAACACAAGATACAATTTAGAATATATGATTCGAGAATACTATAAAAATTTCCCATATTCCTAGCAATACCTACTTCTAATTGAGAATAATAATAGAACATCATTTAAATACTACCTACTTGCTATTTCAAACATGTAAGTTTATATATTTTACTAATATAGTGATTATACAATCTTATACAAGGTTTCCCCTGAAGGTTTCTACACACCTAACATATGGACAATTACACATAAGGTTGTCATAATCTTATTTTCCATATGTACAAAGTACAACAATTATATAAAATATTATTTTAAAGAGTATCCAATCATACAAAGTGTAACAATCATGCATAATGGTGTTCGTACTTAACCTACAAGTATACAAAACATATAGGAAAATATAATCATGCCCATAGCTAGTTTTCTAGATATACTAAGTATATAGTCAATTATAATGTTGTTCATACATGGTTTTAATGAATATAAACCCCTATTCTCAGGCATAGTACATTCAACTAAAATGGATTTTAAAATCTCTATACATTGCCATATAAATTTGGCTAAAAATAGATATAAAACCTCTATGAATAGCTCTATGCACAACTGAAACAAATTGACTAAAATAAGTATTAAAACTTCTATGGATAATTTATTCATAGATAAAACAAATAGAATAAAATAGGTGTTAATACTTCTATTGATAGCTCTATGCACAACTGAACCAAATGAAATAACATAGGTATTAAAACCTCTATGAGTAGCCATATAAATTGGATAAAATAATTCTAAAAATCTCTATGTACAACTAATTTAAAGTTGTCTCATAAATATAAAACTATTTGTATGTTCAAAACTAAACCAATTCTCCTCTTTTATACATGTATAGGTTGTTCAAGCATTTGTTCAAACACTTAGCATGCAAATTTCCAACGTTCATATAAAACTTAGTATATACATATATATCAATATATATGTGCATGTACATACACACATACATATGACTATTTCAAGCTTAAAAATAAATAAGTTTGTCTCATTATTCATACCCAAGTCATTTAGATATTTTAGCAAACAATTAGCATGCAACCTCTATTTCAACATATATATCTATATTCAATTGACTCAACACAACCAAGAATTCAAATATAATCATAACCTACAATAGTGCAATCAAATACCTACTAGGTACTTGCTCCAATAGCTCACAACCACTTTGCAAATTTCCTTCACCTATTTTGTCTCCATGACCTTCTTTTCTCTTCTTTTTTCTTCTAGTCTTTTTCCCCAAAACAATAATGCTAAAGAAAAATATTTTTCTTCCACTACTACACCCCTAATCATATAGTGTGTATATGGTTATGAGTAGTCAGCTTATGGCTACCTTAATACTTATTTAAGTTATATAATCATTAATATAGTCTTATATAGGTAGTTAGGTATGCCTAGGTGGCATCCATGGAATAAGTATGATATATATAGGAGGTAGAGGTTAGTTACTATCATCATATTGAGTATTGTGTTCTTATTGAAGACTATTGGAGGTATCCCCCTCAAAGTGGATTAGGAGGTTTTCCCCTTGAAGTGGCATATCATTATCAACTATTTGCAATATATTTCCTATTTCTTCTATTGTGCAAGTTGTTTCATTACAAGTGGTATCAGAGCATGATCTTAGCATTGTGAAGGCATGAAACAAGGCATTTTAAAAAAAAATTTGGAGGTCATTTTGTGAAGTGTATATCTCTCTCATTTTGGTAAATCTTTTCAAGATTTTAAAGCATTTTTCAAGGATATATTGAAGTTTCTATAATCCATATTTTAGAGAAATTGGATTATAATTAAGTGAGTTATTGTAGAATTAGGGTTTCCACCATTTTCGCTCCTAGGGCTGAAATTTAGTGATTTTATTTTTTTAATTTATGGAGGGTTGAACAAAGGGACATTGATATATCTACAATCTCAATTTGAAAGAATTTGGATTATATTCAAGGAAGTTATTGTAAAATTAGGGTTTCCACCAATTTCACTATCAAGGCTACAAATTAATGAATTTCTTGGTAATTTTTTTCTGGGAAGTGAGATCTAATCCTTGGTAAGTTATAGTAAAACTTTTAAATTAATTGGATTTGTTTTGTGTGATTTATTACAAACTTATTTTTCCCAATCATGCTGGGTGCTACCACAAGAGGAAAAAAAAGTCTTGTCACACCAATAAAATCCCTAGATAAGGAGGATACAAAATAAGGGGAGACTTATCCTAATAACATGCATGAAGAATTTGTATCGTCGTAAATTGTGCTCCTTTTTTGTGCAAGCACAATTTCATGTTATATCTAGTAGTTGATTTAGTGTCCACTCCCCTAGTCCATTTTAGGTCCACTTCTAGCCTTGGCCATACCTTTTTAACCTAAGAGATGTGTTATCTTTCCTAATATTTTACCAATGTCATTTTCTGGAATTGGGAGCGGAGTTTAGGTCTTAGTTAGGTCCTCAAGGCATGGTCCTTTATTGAGCAGATCACACTAGGACTAGGCTTCCTAGCACCCTAGTCCCACTTGTTTCCTTAGGATTGCGAGGCACTCTCAAGGTCAGCCATGTCTTGGATGATTTGACCTTGATTTCGACATTTCATGAATGCGTGCAAACAAATCTTACATCTAAAATACTTGTCAACTCATGCCCTAAATTACACCTATGATGTCATATTTAAACCAATGCTTTTGTCATTATGAAGTATGATATGATTATTACAGTGAAGCTTTGCCAAAATTTATATTGATATTACTGCAAATTGTTGTGTTTATCTTCTTCCATTGATTGAAGCTTCAAGAGGATTGAAGAATAAGTTGGAATCACTAACTAATGGTTAGTTTGTACCACTTCATCGTGATTTGGTATGGTTTCGACCCATTCTCGCCTCCAAGACAAATTGATTCCCTATTACAAATGAGATCTTGAAACTTGTTACAAATGAAGATTATGAAAGAAGTAGAAGAAGAAGAAGAAGAAGAAGAAAAACAAGAAGTAGCAAAAGAAGAAGAAGAAGAAGAAGAAGAGGAAAAAGAAGATGATGAAGAAGTAGGAGGAGGAGGAGGAGGAGGAGAAGAAGAAGAAGAGGAAAAAGAAAGAGAATAATTCAAACCAATAACATATTTCTATGCATTATCATTGCTGGAGCATTTCAAAAAACATTATTTACTAAAGGAGATCCTAATTAGGCCATTCAATCAATACTAGGGTATCATCTACCATCCTTCACCTCTTCCTCGAAGGCACACCAAAAGGTTAGAGAAATGGAAGAACACATTCATCACCATTAAGAGATAGATGCAGAGGGAAGACACATCATGAAGCTTGGGTTAACTTTCTAGACATACACAAAGGAGATGAGGACTAGGACACTCATAGAATGGAATAATTTACCAATCAAAGTTACCACATGGGAAGATGAAGATTTTATTCAAAAGCATTCACAATTGATCAACATTGAGAACAACACTTTTACAAATATGGGGCATGCTACACCCCTAATCCTATAGTGTGTATATGGTTATGAGTAGTCATCTTATGGCTACCTTAACTCTTATTTAAGTTATATAATTATTAATATAGTCTTATATAGGTAGTTAGGTCGACCTAGGTGGCATCCATGGCATAAGTATGGTATATATAGGAGGTAGAGGTTAGTTATTATCATCATATTGAGTATTGTGGTCTTATTGAAGACCATTGAAGGTATCCCCCTCAAAGTGGCATATTATTATCAAGTATTTACAGCATATTTCTTATTATATTTTTCTCTTATGCAATTTGTTTCATTACATCCATGCTCTATTCCTTCACCCATCATTCCAAAAGAATAGAAACAAAATCCTTATTCTAGGTGGTTGTCATGCCCTCACGGACTTCATGGATGATAAAAACTTTAATTTTTTCAATAAAACACCCCCATAAATTCCTTCCACTCCATGTTAACACATAATGGCAAGATCATAACTAAGATTATAGCATTTGGGTCAGCCTTAATGGTTTCCAGAACCTTGAAACTTAGGTTGAATCCAATGCCCAAATTTACTCACCTTTTTCTTCTTTTTTTCCAAACCTAAAATTTGAATTGAATAATAATTTTCATAGTAGCTTCAATGAATACGTAGTCAAGCTATTAGAGCATATAAACTAAGGTTTTTAAATTCCTTTATAATACTAAAATTCAAAACCAAACATCACACTATGCTACCATATAAAGTATTAACTCAAACAATTGAATGTAATAAAATGTTACAAACTAGACATCATGCATACACTCTAAGCATCCATGACTTCAAACCAATGTTTATGATAATACTCAAGAAAAATCTACCATGCCTATTGATGCATCAACATACAGTCAATTTGGAAATTCTTGTAAGTGTGTGGGTTCTCATAAGGTATATATAACTACCCCACTATCACGATCTACCTCCCTCTCTTAGATGATAATCTCCTTCTACTCACAAAGGGGAAGATCTAACCTACATCCAAATAACTTGCCTCCATGTTATGCCAACAAGAAGTAGTTAGTTTGTATCAACAACATATATAGTTACAAACTAGTGATAATAAATAAAATCATTTGCATAAGATTTACAATAATGACCAATTTCATCACACTATTCATCAATTATCTTAAAATGATAAACATGTGCCAAAACATCATGAGTAATCAGACATCAATTCAACTATTGAATAATCTACATGAGTATTCTACATAATTAATGAAATAATTAACTATCTTGAAATAACATACTAATCATAAATGTTATCGTATTTAATACATCACCTCTAATCATAACACACACATTTAATGATTTATTTAAACATTAAAATCTTCTCTTCTAAGAGTAAGTAAAAATGGGATGTGACAATATCATTGAACAAGTAGATTCAATGCTAACATCAAAATGGATTGATCAACAATCACTTGAATCACCTAGGTAAACCAAATCACCATCGAGAACATTACCTTCAAATTTGAGTGATTAAGGCATCTCAATTAAAGAACCAAATTCATCATATTACCTCTCTATTTTACCATACTCACTAAATTAATCTCACTTGTAGCTTCTTCATCCTCTTCTCTCAAAACTTCCTCTGTAGTAGCATACTTTGCATGGGGAAATTGGCACATCTCAAACCAAGGAAATGGATTATCATATATTGTAGTCTAGCCTTCAACATTACCAACTCCTGTAGTCAATTCATTAGACTAAACCTCCAAAGTCATATTTTTTTAGAAATATTCTTAGATACATAAAGTCCAACATCTTTGATACCCTAAGTATTTCTTTAATATGCTTAGCCCAACTATAAGCCTACCAAAGACTTATGGGATTCATGTCCTTCAAAATAATATTCAATTTTGGATCAAATGATTCATACTAAAAGATCAAACAAATTAGCTCACTAGGTCTTCAATTCTCTAAGATATCCTTTATAGCTTCAACAATCTAGTATTAGATGTACAAATAGACTCTTCATCATTTCTCTAAATACTAGAAATCTCTTAAATTAACATAATAAATCTATTCCTCAAATTGATCAATGAAGGTTGTTACAAATTCATTTCAAGATGAAAAAGAGTGATTTTGAAGACCACTAAACCAATCCCTTTCATCAACCCTCAAATATTGAAAAAATACTTTTAACCATACTTCCTCAACTTCTACCTAAAGATCATTCATTAAACTGATAAAAGCATGGAAATGCATATTTATTAATGCTAAATCATTCCCATCAAACTAGAGCATTTGATTTCTAATTTCATTAGGTATGGGATTAGAGAAATTAGATATTCCAATGAATTCTATCTATTTGTATCCATCAACAACAAATGGTAGTCTCTAATGTTGCTTATTTTGAGCTTACAAAAGAGAATATTGAGCTTTTAGATGAGCAATTCTTTGCTTAATCCTTTCAATATTTTATAGGGTAAATAATAGTTCTTGATGAAGATAAAGGGAGCCTTCATGAATTTCCACAATAATATAGGAATAATCCCTCTAGGACATGACATATTAGCATATCTAGAATTACAAAAGGAAGCAAGGGTAGTGTTGTGTGGTTACACAACACACCCCATTTTGCCTTAGCAAAATAGGGACCCAACTTTTTTGGCTTTTTCCCTACTTTTTCTTGCTTTGGGCAGTATGGTAAAAGTCAAGTTCTAGATGTAATGACAGGATATCACCATGTGTATGCATAGACCTCATAGAGGTAGGTTGAATGCTAAAGTTAGATTCTACTATCTTGAACCCCATCAAGTGAGAGAGTACAAAATTCTAAGCAGCTTTGCCTTTTGAATCACCTTGAAATTCCTTAAGGATGAAAAGTTATGTTTGATCAAAGTTTGGTCAAACCAGTCGCTCAGGGAGGGTCATCACATTCCTTAACATTCCTGATATTCGTCAATATCCCAGACATATGTTTTGACACAAGAAAACCCGATATTCGCATATTTGTTAATATGTAGACTGACAAGGTGTCGTTGTACCTCATCATTTAATCTATTTTTAGATGTCAAAAATCCAGGGGCTATGTCCTTGGCTGTCTGCAACTAGGGATTCTACAGTTACCAGTTTCTAGCTAATCTTAACAGCTTCTACAATTTGAAAAGATTAATCTATCTACTTGTTGAATGAATTTAATGAATGCTGAAAATAGAATAAAATAGGAAATTTACTCAAAGCAATCTTAAAAATAGTAACATGCATCTATCTATTAAAATCAGTAAATACTTTTCATAACAAAAATCTAAAGTAATAAAACAGTGGTACTAGCCTCCTGCCTTAGTGGTGAGAGTGGGCCCTTGCTCCACACCCTTGGGGCTAAAGGCTACAGTAGGGAATTAGCACAAAAGAAGATCACAACTAGATCCAACCCAATTCATTCACTCTGCATTCATGAAAAATATTGCTAACACAGAACTGAGATTACCGAGAATCAGAATAATTCAATCATTGTATATTTTTTCTGTTGTTTCTACCAGTATATATGAAAGTGAGTGATGACTTATCACTGATCTTATCTACCAGTTCTTCTATGAGATGATATCCATCTCTTTACTACACTAGCTATCTAACTATAGAAAATAATCATGCAATAAAAGTAGACTTGAGTGGAATAGAAGTCCACTCAGAATTCTAAGTTTGAGTCTTAATACATTTGGGCATCGAGGCCCTAAAAATAAGGATATTGAATCAGTTCCATTGTAATTCATGCAAAAACTTTGAAAAGATAAAACTCCAGCAGTTTAGCTAAAGATGACCCTTCACCACTCAGGTGATGATTTGAGTGAAATGAGGGGTATTATGATCACTGCTGAGAGTGTCTGGTTGGTAGCTTATGCTGGAAATATGCCCTACTCTCATGAGGCACTGGAGATAACTATTCCTGTCTACAGCTCCGGAGATATGTCTATAGCTCTAGAGATACCTATAGCTTTCTCTGTTTAGCTCCGGAGATGCTCCAGACTCCTGCAGAGCTCTGGAGAGTCTTTCCTCATTCTTCAAAACTTCAGGTAGCATGGTCCTCTGGTATTATCTCTGGAGATCATTGAAAACTATCTACACCTATTGATTCAAAAAGAGAGAAGTTTCTGCATTTTTCCATCAATTCCATGCACATTAGTCACTCAATCAGAAATTATAATCTTAAGTAATCTATCTCAATTAATCATAAAATAGAACGATCTTGCTAGCTTATTTGGGTGTAGACATTAGGAAAGATGGACTCAGGAAGGAGAAAAAGAGAGGTAAGAGGATGTATTTCATGGGTGCAACTTGGCACTCATCACAGACGTCAAATTTAAACTCAAGAGGCATCTACCCATCAAGAACCTGTGTACATTCCCAAAGGGTGATATTTCTTAATATCCTTGATATTCACTAATGTACGAGCTTGTCTCAGATATAGCATAAATACCTGATATTGGTATAATCCTTAATATCCATCATATTAACCTTAAGATCCTTGATCTTCATTAGTATGACGATGACATCGTCTTAACCTGATATAAAGAAGACTTGATGTGATGATGACGCCATCATATTCCTAACATTAAAAGGGGTCATCTATTTCTTAAATATCCAGGATATTTGTTAATATCCTGGATATTTGTTAATATCCTGATCCAATGCAAAATAAAAGAAATCCTTAATATCCTGCATATTAACCAAGATCCCTAATCTTTGCTAATATGACGACGACGTCACTCTCGCTCCAGTCTGAAATATTAATGAAGGAGACTAACGTCATCATAATCTTTGAATGTGGGGGGATTTTTTTGCATACTTAAGAACCCTAATATTTCTTAATATCCCCATATCCATCTTTTAAGACGTATAACACACAGATCTTTATGAACTAATAGGCTACTGCCACATGGCACGTTGACTTAATCATATCAGCACATTGTGTTATCATGATCATTAAACAAAGGTAAAATGACCTGATTTCCTAGTTGTTGGTCAACGGTTGGTCATTATCATGATGACATCATCATCTTCCTAGTTTCAGGCATATTTCTTAATATCCCTGATATCTACGAATGTGCTTGCCCACATTAAATGCTATTCTAAAGGTGGGTGAACCTCCAAAATTTTGAATAATTGTGCGCCACTTGTTAACATTGCCAATGCTTAGGTGTTGATCAATGGGTAGAAACAAATTAGCATTAACCATGCCTTAATTTGCCATTGTTTTTTATTAAAAGTAAGAATTTGAGCTCATTTTGAATTTATCACGTATTTAAGCAAAAGTTATAGTGTTACTGTGCAATTAAGGAGACATTATTGTAACTTGTGAAAGCAACGGAATGGGGTGTGGATTCAAATGACAAATGGAGGAGGGCGATTGCAAGGTGAATGTGCACAACTGGATATCAATTGAATAGTTAAAAGGTAGCGAATATCAGGTATGTAACGACAAAACCCTCTTTTGTCGTTTATGGATAAATGAGCAAGTAAATGTTGTTTTTACTAGTGTAAATCAATATGATGATGTGTGAAATGTGTTGAATAAGAATCACAATATCATGATATTCATATTATTGTTGATCCACATGTACACATGATTTGTTAGGGTAAGAAATACATGTGTTTATCACAGGATTCAATGGTGGTCCGTAAAAATAGGTCAAACACAAAATTCCTAAAGCCTATGGGTATACAACCCAAAGGAATATCATTCAAATATGGCCAGATAAATGACACTCATCTAGGGAACACTGATCTGGATGCATGGACGACATTGTCAGAAAAGGCGAGTGGACAGCCCCTGCTCATCAACATTTATAACTCAGGCATGTGGCATGCAGGATGGTTCCCTTATGCAGCAGAGGCCACCGAGCTAGTAGTAGAATATGCTCACAATTACAATACCAACAACAGAAAGGTAGAGGAGCATGGCCAGGTATATGCAGACTTTTTGATTGAGGGCATCACTCCAGCTTTCAATTTACCTAGAGGACCTCAAGTGCGTAAAATAAACCTGGAGAAGTTAGAAAAGAAATACAATAGCACACTAAAGGATTGCAGAAGAATCATGTTCTCCTGGAGAGCTAACGACAGCACATATAAAGCTTCTACAAAGCTACCTGTGCATTTATATAAGTTTGATTTCGCCCCTGAATATCAGTACATGATGGTGATGCTTAGCCGAATGAGGGGAAGACCAAATGCTGGATATTTTGAAAATTAGATGTATGGTCTCATAAGAATGGTAGTAGATACTAATAAAAAACCCCAGTGGGCAAAGATCATAAGTGACAGTCTGGATGAAGGCATGAGAAATCTGGGAGGAAAGACAAATATGTTTCATATGACCTCATATGTAGTTTATGCATGTGCATTCAGGGGGACATTTAGTGGTTTGCAAATGGTTGGTAGGGTTGGAAGTAAGCCTAGAGATGTGAACATATGGGATCATTACCCACAGTTGAAATAGAGAGTCTCTCCAACACTATCAGAGAGTGAATGATTCATTTTCCATGCATTTAGTGAAGACTATGGAAGAAGACAAAGCTAAGAGGCTGAGCATGGAAGCTCAAGCCATAATATACAAGCATGGGGTTTGGTTCATCCAATTCCCCACATTCACATATATAAGAATACAAGGCTTCACTGGGCAGCCTCTCATGTTTCCAAGATAGCCAACTGATAAGGTCATACTGATGGAGATCGCCAGGTAGATATTGCCTTCATTCGAGGCCTTTATTGAGAGAGACAAGATACCCAATGTCCTATTCCTACTCATGATTGGGTGGTATATGTGTCCTGACATGGAAAGTGTCAAGGAGGCAATAGGGGGATTGCAGTTGATGTCTTTACAACCTTTTTGACTATCTAGGCAATATAACCCATATGGTAGGATGCAGACACTATATAAGAAATCAATGCATCAGATGTATCTTGAGGACTATTGGGCTGATTGTGACGATGAAATGGAAGTGAGAAGGAGGACCTATCAAAGGATTACTCTGAATCAAATCCACACATTGGATTGTATACCAGTGCCAGTGCAATTGCATGAGGATGATGGTGTGATCAAGTCCCAAGAATATGAAAACAAGAAAATATATAATGAAACAATATCATCCCCTGACTAGAATTAGCCAGAAGAGACATCATTAGAATAGATAACACAAAAGGTTATACTATTAACCAAAGAGTGGGTGGATGGAGATGTTTCCAAACTAAAGAACAAAGGGGTAGCTCTCACCATTGATAAAAAGAGAAAAAGATAAGAGTTAACAGATGAGGAATATGATGATTTCCTCAAAGAAAAGAGGGCATCTAAAGGTGAAAAGTAACAAGAAAAATCCAAGGGAAACTACGTGGTAGGTGTAAGAATCATTCGTTATCCTCAACCTATGGAGGATCTGGCCTCAACTTCTACTGCCACAACATCTCATGCACCTACAAAGTGACAAAATCCTATTACAAAACTTGCTCCTACTTATGAGGATGAAGAGGAAAGCACAAACGAAGATGATCTCATAATAAGTAGAAAGAAAAGGAAAATGTAGGAGATACCCCAAAAGAAGTAGGCATCTGCAATGAGGGGGATGGTAGATATGAACCCTACCATCATATTGAAAGGAAAAGGTGGTGAAGGTATCAAGAGAACTCTGCAACATGAAGTGCCTATTCCCACCATAGTGCACTTCAAGATTGAATTGGCAGAAGGGCAGAAGAAAGAAATGCAGAATAAAAGAGGTAATCAATCTTTTCCATTGGATGAAACAGTGGAGTTGTTAGCTAATGATGTGGTGAATGAAGTGTCTACCAGTCCCATGGAGACACTGGTAAAGAACACAAAGATTACCCCTCGTGGCACCCCCACAGTACAAAGGGAGGTCGAAGAAGAGGAGATAATAAAGGGTAATCTTGAGATTGTAGCACATCAAATTGATTTGACTGGATTAGTAGATCAGGTTACCAACCCAGTAGCGATAGACTTGACATATTAGGGTGAGGATGACTAAAGTAAAGGTGAAGACCTACCTCTGGAGCAAAATAAACTAAAAGTCAATGTGTACATGGAGGATGAAGAGGTTCCTGATCAGATCGATGGTCAGGATAATGAACAAGTACCTGAGAGAGCCAGATAAAGTGGAGATAGATAAACCCCAAGATTCTAAAGAGCCAGGTATACCAAATGGTGGGGAACATGGCCCTCAGGCAGGTGATGATCAAGGAAAGAAAGAAGATGTGAATGAAGATAGTCAGAAAGATCATCAGGATATGCTAGATAAGAGCAATCCAAACCCTCATGCAGATCCACCATCATCACAAGATGAGTAGGAAAAGAATGAAAAGGTGACACAAGATGTCCCTGCACATGAGGAGAAGTAGGATGAAGAGATACCTGATGAACAAGAGGAAGAGTAACCACTACCAAGGGTGGAACAAAATATAGAGTCACAAGATGTTCACATTGAACATACAGGCCAGCAAGGGTCTACAAATGAGGTGCCATATTGGCTGTAACAAGAGGTACATGCACATCCATCTAATGCTGCATCAAAATTTGATATTGCTTCATTATTTTCAGCTAATATAGCCAATCCAAGGAGAAGGGCTAGGGCCATATCAACAATAAAGAGAGACTCAACAACATGTAGGAGAATAGCTGAAGTAGCCATATCTGTGGTAGACAAAGCCAAGGGAGAGATAAGTGCCAGTGAATTCCAAATGACCACTGTTGACTGAGGCTTTGCTATAGAACAAGAAGAAGGCCAAGAGGCCAAAGATATAATTGATTGTTTATTGAATAGAGTAGAGAAAGAGAAGGATACAAATAAGGTGCATAAAGAGCACATTGCTCAGTTGCATACTTTCATAAAGGGGCTGATAGACCCCAATAATATGCCAGTCAGCACATCCACCCTACTAACTATCATATCACAGGATGAGATAACATGACTAGATATTACGAAACATAAAGCACATATGATGGACAATTGGTTCATTCAATTCATCACAGAGGCAGGGAAAGTAATAAAGACTTCTCTTAATAATTGGAACTTGCTCAGCACATTGAAGAGCAAGGTAGATAAATTGCAAAAGGAAGTTGGTCAAAGGTTAATCAAGATTGAGAAGCATCTGACTACCCTGTCAGAAATGAAATGTATAGATGTAAATGTTCTAGTTTACAAAAAAATATTGAGTAACCAGACATCAAAGTTGTTGAGCATATGGTACAAATATACCAAATTTGAGAGTGATATCCTTAGGAAGTGCGATGCAAAACTCAGAGATATCAATGTGAGATTGCACAAACTTTTATCTGATGAAGTAGAAATCCTGGAGGCTCTTGAAGAAAAGGTGGAAGGGAAGATTAAAAATTAGGATGCAGGCTTTGCAGTTAGAGCCTTCTAGGACAATTTCAAGCCTGCTGCAGATGACCCCCTTAATTATTTATCAGAGGATATAATCAACAAGGCCATGAGGGTGAAAGAAAAGGTGGAAAAATATAATGAAGTGTTAAATAGTAGAAAGAACAAATGGTCTGTATTACAAGCACAATTCAATTCACAAGAGTATGTAGTAAAAAAAGCCAAGGTCCAAGATGGAGGAGAAATTGAAAGGATAGTACAAGCATATGAGCCCATCAGGGAGGTGATTAGTGGACATGCAGAAGAAGAAGACTCATTCATGGATGAGGAAGATGAAGAATAAGCATGATGCAACAGGACATGATCATGTACATGATATGTTTCCAAATGGTTTCCAACTGGCAACCTATGCCATGTGTCTACACGTTGACTTGGTCCAGAGGTGATATGGACCGTTGATCCAAATTGTTAAATCCTAATCCTAGGATCTTTTGTAACCGCCTCCTCCTCTTGTTCTATAAAAGGGAGATGGAGTGCATTTTGTATTCATTCAAAACTTAATTGAGATTAGATTGTTGAATCATCAAGACTAATTCTCAAGGCTAGTTGTAAATGTACATCTCTTTTGTATACTTAATAAAGAAGAAGCTCTAGATTACATACAATCGTAAACTTTGAGTAATCTGTGAATGGATTCTTGACTTGTACTTTGATTTGATGCGTCCCTTGGAGTGCATTTCATGTTGTGCATGTTGATTTCATTCCTTTTCCATCGAAGTTAGCATCAACCGTATCTAACTGTGGAACATCCTAGTGAACATATGGTTTGATTTCCTTCTCTTCATGACAATATCAAGAATGTATGTGGATCAATAGCTAAAGATTCAATCATTTCAGTAAAGTTTAGCAAGTATTCGTTCAAATTTGTTTGATTTCATTTAAAATCATCATAATTGCAAATTCACAAAAAATCTCATACAAATACAGCAAAAATATGCTTATATCACATAGATAATTAAACATTCATAGCATATTTGAGTCAAAAGCACATATAATTGAAAATATCACACAAATACATATAAATGATGACAACAATCATGTAAATATCAACCTACATGCACATTATTTAGATGAATTCATGGTGTAGATGTGAAATTCAGTTAATAACAGTTAATGAATAGAAGAAATGATCAAAATTATAAAATATCTGCATCATTTGTTTAAATACAATAAGTTTAACCTTGTTTGTGGAAAGATTTACAGAAAGCAGGTAAAATTCAGGATGTCCAGACATCAGTTCCTAGAATTACAAACGTAAGGCCCCTTGAATGGAAAACAACATGGCACATCAAACCAATGAGCAACATCAGTAGATTATGAACTAATCCACGGAGACTTGGGATCATGAATTCTTTGGATTCATCATATCTTTCAAGATGATAAAAGTTTGATTTGCATTTCTTTATCTATGTTTGTTTATGCATAACATCATAACCAACAGGTAGATACAGGGGTATATTAAGAGTTAGTAGAGTGATAATCATCCACATCACATTAAAACACCCCCACCAAGTATTTATTTAAATAGGCTCACTTATATGCACCCATATAATTCAAAAGTAACTCTAGTAACTCTAGTATATATCCATACACCTGTACAATTTAAAAGTACATAAAAAGATAGATCTTCATCTATGAAGAAATATAATAGAGAATAATTGTTATCACTGGGAATTGCACCAAAATGCAAGGCTAGAAAAGCACTGCAATTCAGTGTAACATGGGACTAATTTCAGGTTGTGGGTGCCCTATAATGAAATTAGACCTCCAGATTGTGGGCTGGTTCCCTTAAAATATTCTATTGGAATGTATGATTTTTTGTTTTGGAAAAGGGTAAGAATGAAATTATAAGGAAATGAAAACTATGAAAATTTGGTGATGCACCTAAAATGGGTAAAAATATGCAATCTGGTTCACAATACAACTTAGAAATCTGACTCACACAATCCAATCTTGGCATAAATATCACAAAAATATTTCTAAGGTTTGAAAATAGGCTTTCTATGAAGGAAATGGATTTTTCACAACACAAAAGGATTATTTTCATTAACACAACCTAAGACTTGTAATAACACTATGCTTAATACTGCAAGCAAAAAGTGAGACAATAATTTTAAAGGTTTTAATGGTTAAACATAGTAAAACTTCATCAAATCACTTCAAACAACTAGCATTAAATGGAAAGGTAACTATTTGATTTCAAAAGAACAAAAGAAATATTGCAAAGGAGACAAAAATAGAACTTGTAACCTATTGATCTCTCAATAAAATTGTAAAAATTGAGCTACAAAACCTTCTTCTCTCAAAGTGTATAAGAGCAAAAAGGCAAGAACTAGCAAAAACAAGCTTTTGCTTTACAATATATAGGTTTTCTCTCACTAAGTGGCATGCAAAAATATGAAACTGCAGCTAACTGCCTCTAAAAATAATCTCCAAAGTGATCCATGAGAAACCTAAAAAATCCTCAAAAATAGGGGCTCAAACTGCCACAAATTGAGCAAAAATAGCTCCAATTTGGGCCTCTCCATATGCTTGACCAAAAGTTGACCAAGAACCCTAAAAATACTCCCCAAATCATGCAAAAAACCTCCTAGTTGGCCTAGTCAACTCAACTAATCAATTTGCATGATTTTGCCTTAGCAAAATTGATTGAGAGTAAATAATAAAGTAATTAAAATAATTACTCTATTATTGGTTACAACTTGTTCTAATTTGACTTTACAATTTGTGAAAAATAATAAAGTCATTTGGAAAATATTACTTTATTATTTATTTACAATTAATGTATTTGTAAAATCATGCATGAAAAACTAACTCCTTATTACTCCAAATACATATGCCTAATTTGCATGATTTTAGCAAAAATTAGGACTTGGAGATAAATACAATCCTTATAACTCCTTGTGAGAGAAAAATACCCTCTTGCATGCCAATATGCCTTTAGGGAAAAAATAATACCCTTATTACTCCAAATACACATGCAAAAACTCCTCACTGCCATACATATTCATCATGCAAAACCAAAACCCAAGTCTTCATATCACCTTGCCATATGTATTATTATGCCAAATAATGCACTTGTCCACCTTGCATCTCCTTCATGCAAAATATATACTCAATTCTCCATTATCTGCTACCTTACATATATCTTGTCTTTGGGTCCAAACACATGATGACAAGGGACATATTAGACCATGCAATGTCGACCATGTTGGTTTAAGCATCATTTGATATGTTGTAATCACCCTAAAAGGAAAGAAAAGATTGTTTAGAAATCATAAGACATAAGCCTTATCCTTATTGCTACCAACCACCATTTGATATGCAAAGCATCTCCACTGTTGGCCACTTCTTATTATCATTGCTAGGAAAGCATCATTTGGAATTGTTGACCCTGGTCGACATTTGGATTTAGTAATAATGTTTTTGATGAAGTCAAAAAGCTCAAAGAAGCTTCGAACTGTTGGTCCCTGAATTGACTGTCAATTTTTGAGCAATTTTTCATGTAGGCACCTTCCTAAAAAAAATCAAAAGATTTATATGGCCATCGGTGTGAGTTCACCTTTGTCTTGGGGACCACGTTTTTCACGGTGGTATGTTCATTCCCTCGCCAAGACTTTATCCATCGGCAGCTATCTTGCATGTCTCTCCGACAGGTTGATGAGGGTTATAGAGGGTGGTCATCAGTGAGAGTAGCTATCGGCGTAACATTGCATATCAGGCGAGCCGGCGAAGGGTTCGCTGATGGGATGGTCTTTGGCCAATGGAGGTAGGCCCGTTGGTGAGAGTGGTTGTATCGGCAAGGGGATTTTTGATTGTGCCGATGGCGTGGATCTTACCGATGAGGGTTGTTTGGAGTTGCTATCGGCATAACGTGGTGTGGTCGGCAAGAAAGCTTTTTGTTGGGTTGATGGTCTTGGTCACGCCGACGGGGGATGTCCATCGGTGTGATGTGTGCTATCGGTATGAAGTATGGTGGTCGCGCCGATGGTTGGTGTCTGGCCGACGGATTGTGGTTTGAGGCTTTTGTGTGTGTTCATCGGCATAGCTTGGTGTATCAGCGAAGCTATTTTTGCTTCTACCGATGGGAAGGGGTTACGCCGATGGGTGTTGCATCAGAATAACATTGCACATCAGGGAGGTTGGCAGAGTGTTCGTTGATGCAGTAGGTCTTGCCGATGGAGTGTGGCTAGACATGCCATCGGGGTGACTTTGCTTGGGCAAATCGCAGAACATTGGCCCGATAGGGTTACTCTGGCCGATGGATTAGCTTTTGGAGTCGGCGTAGGTTTGAAGTGTTGCTCCGATGGTGTAGGTCACACTAATGGAGGTGGGAGATGGAAGTGTCATCGGCGTGAGGTGTGTGGTCGGCGATGGAGTTTTCTGTCGCTCTGATAATATATGTTTGGCCGACGGGGTATGATTCATTGGCGATCGAGATGACATGTGTTTCAGCGGGAGAAATTTTGGAGTGACCGATATGAGGGGTCTGGCCGATAGGCTATTGGCGGAAGATTCTTGGGTCGAGTGGGGAAAAATGCTTGACACTTAGTTTACATGCGGCCCCATTTATAAATTGATAGAATGGTCTCCGCAGGACGAATGTGGGATATTGAATCATGCAAATTGGAAGGTCTTCCTGATAGTCTTGGTCATGTCGATGACGTGATGCACAAAGAAAAATATGCATATGCAAGGTGCCTATGTGGCACATTTTTGTAGGACGATGACTTTTCAATGACGATTTGGTGCCATGGATTTTCAATCGGCAGATTGATCGACGACCATGTTTTAAAGTTGGAGCATCAGTTTTCTTTTGCATCTTCAGGCTTGTTTTGAGCGGGAATTTTCCAAGAGAAGATGTGGGTTGTTGAGCCATCAATGGCGATATGCAGAGTTATGGGCCAACGGTCGAACAGCCATGTACCTAATTTATAATAGAGAGCTTTCCAGCGGTGGCGCAGGGCTCGAGTTTGGCTGCCCCTTGCCCTTCTCTTGCTTTTTCCCATCTTGTCCCCTACTGTATTCATTTTGATGAGCACCATTCTTCTCATGTGTACGGTATCTGGCAAATTTTGAATGGCCATGTAATTAGTACTGAGGACCTTCTTTGCTGCATTTAGCAGGTTGTGTTTTCTCATTTTTTGTTGGTTGAAAAACTAGACATATCTGGCTCTGTAATGAGACACAACTAGTTTTGGTTGCTCTGTGCAGGAGGTCTTGTGAGTTTATGTATCTCTTGTTGTATGTCTTATGGATGAATCTACTGATTTCATGATTGATTTTATATGAGTAATGTTGTATTTGCATGTGTTTTGTTAATTCTGTCTCCAATATTGAATGTGTCCTTTTTCTGAATCTAGATATCTAAGGGGTGTCTGGTATTCTAGAATATAGAATTCCTGTATTGAATGCTTTATCTTTCAACTTCTACTCAAGGGGTAGATTAAAGTGTTTTTAGATTAAGTGTTGGGAAGGATATACTGCAATAGGGATGCCCTAAGTAGAGATAACTTAACACTCTGAATTGGGAGGTATCTGTAAGGCAGATATCACTCAAATCCCCTTGAAATCCAGTTTTATTGTGTTCATGCTGATCATTCACAGGTGTATGTCTACCAACTCCAAGCCTGGATAGGCACCAATCTAGCTCTGTGTTGAGGTTATACACTAGGTCTAGGTTTGCATCCAAACATAAATCAAATTCAAACTTCCAAAACAACCATTAGGACCTTAGAAGTAGTTTAGGACCAAGATCCTCTGATTCACAACTAAACATAGGCCCAAAGCTAGCCCCTTTGCTCTTATTTCACAGTTTTGGTCTACTTACAAGAGGATTTATCTGCTTTGTATCAACATCCCAAGCCAACCCACAAGCATATTCTCATGGGTGTTGAATAGGGAATACCCCCCTAGGTTTTGCAGAGCCTAAAGAAGAAGAGGAGATAAAAATAGAGTCTATCTCCTATACTGTTGGCCCCTGGCCCAGAGATCCTGTTGATCACTGATGGCTACTTTGTAGGGAAATCTGGGAATGAACATCTAGTCAGGGAAAAAACCAACAGAAATTGGCGACTCTACTGGGGATGTGAAGTCAAAGTACTATCTAGTCATCTCTGGTGATATATTTGTGGCCCATCTGAGTCACCAACAGAAATTGGCGACTCCGCTGGGGACATGAAAGAGTCAAGTGATTTGAAGATTGGAAAATCTAGTTTCCAGTGAGGTTGTTGCAGCAAGATCCAAAGAAAAACCATATGATGCTCTGCTGGCGTGGTGAATCCAGAATTATAAATGTGCCTTGTTGAATTTTTGTCCTCTCTGTGAGAGGTGGCGACTTTGTTGAATGAGCCTATCGGTGCTGCAACATATTTCCAAGTATTCCATCCTTTTAAAAATGATGAGTTTAGAACAGCAATCCTAGTTGTGCTCTCAAAGAAAACCATTTGTTATTGAAAGATATAAAGCCCTAAATTTTACAGGAATATGTGGTTACCAAAATATTATTCCAAATAAAATTAGAAAATGTTTGCCACAATATAGTGGATCAGATTCTGAATCGGCAAACAAACATCTGCAAAGATTTTGTAATTTAATAGAAGATTATGAGGTAGAGGATGAAGATGTAGTAATGAGACTCTTTGTTCAGTCATTGGATGATGATGCTAGGATATGGTTTTCAGACCTGATTGTTTGTTCAATTTCTTCATAGATAGATTTAGAAGTTGCATTCCTAGAACAATTTGGTGAAAGGTTTGATGTGGCCTCATTGATCATACAGTTTATGAATATCCAAAGGGGAGATGAGGAATTGGTTCCAGCTTTTAATCTTAGATTTATTAAGTTGCTTAAGCAAGTCCCTGAGTATATGAGACCCAATGATGCATTGTGCTTAGTAATTTATTTGGCTACATTTGATGAAGAAATGAGCTATCTATTGAGAGATAAAGAACTAGTCATGCTTCACCAGGCTTTCCAATTTGCTATGGATATTGAAAACAATGAAAAATATGGAATGCCAGTAGGTTTCATAGCTACAAGCCTTCAAAACAGTTATCAAAGTGAATGTATTTCTGTTGTTCCAGTGTGTTCATTAATAAATGATTGTGTGGATGGAAATATATTTCAGAATAATGTATGCAGCCATGATGTGATGCATGAAGAAAATGTTGTAGAAAATATAGGCACATCTTGTAATAATGAGAACAAAGACTATTATCAGCCTCTAGAGGAGAAGCTTGCAGACACAAAATGTCCTTCAGGTGATCAAATGAAAGATATACACGAGGTTGTGTCCTATAGGAGTATGCATATCCCAGATATTCCTAATTATTTGTATAAGGTGGATATGCAAAGCTTCACTCTGAATATAGAAGATGCTGCTTCAAGGGACAGTAGTGAATACATTAGTGTTTGTCAGCATTCAGATACATATATGAGCCTTTCAGATGATGAAATATACATAGATGCTGAATATGAGTGTTTCCTTGAAGATTCTGACTACCTTCACAATGCAGAGTTTGAGACTTTTGCTGTTGATTATTGGTACATTGATGCGAAGGAGAAACAGGGTCACTATTCAAAGATGGATAGACAAGTTGCAGATGTGTATGCTCACACAGTTGGGGATAGTGCTGGTTGTAGGGGTGACTATGAAGTTTTTGACATAGGGCTACTTTCTGAGCTTTTTCTGCCTTCTTTTGAGACATTCCAGATGGACATCAATGACAAAATTGTTGAGCACAATGACGGTGAGTATCTGAATGTCAATAAAGATAAATGTGATTATGAGATGTTGCTTGTGCCCGAGTATTGTGTGTTTGATACATAGAAGCTCTTATTTTTTGATGAAGGGCAAAATCCTGATGTGGATTCTTTTGTTTCATGTGAGTCTATTATTTTTCTAAACAACAACATTGATGACTCATATGACGATGACACACTGCAGCTGATGATAATGTATGCTAATCAAGCTTGCTGTAGAGTTATCAAAGAAAAAGAATGTGGCAGCAGCACAAACAATTGCAATGTTGGGTGCTGCAAACAACAAGATGTCTTCAGGCTTCATTTGAAGAAATCAAAAGAAAACAGTGTTTGACAAAGGGAAATTCTAGTTTTTCCTTTTTGGTGGCCCTGGGCCACCAAGTATATTCTAAAAATTGTGTTTTGTGATGCAAGCTGGAGTGGTTTTGACTTTTTGCCCAATGGATAAGGCCCAGTCTACATCTAGAGATCTATGGTTCTTACCATGCCTGCAAGAGGCATGCATTCCCAGACAGAGCCACTGTTGGTGCTTGAATTGACTGTCAATTTTTGAGCAATTTTTCATGCAGGCACCTTCCTAAAAAAAATCAAAAGATTTATATGGCCATCAGTGTGAGTTCACCTTTGTCTTGGCGACCACGTTTTTCATGGTGGTATGTTCATTCCATCGCCAAGACTTTATCCATCGGCAGCTGTCTAGCATGTCTCTCCGATAGGCCAATGAGGGTTATACAGGGTGGTCATCAGTGAGAGTAGCTATCAGCGTAACATTGCATATCAGGTGAGCCGGCGAAGGGTTCGTCGATGGGATGGTCTCTGGCCGATGGAGGTAGGCCCATCGGTGAGAGTGGTTGTATTGGCGAGGGGATTTTTGATTGTGTCGATGGCGTGGGTCTTACCGACGAGGGTTTTTTGGAGTTGCTATCGGCGTAACGTGGTGTGGTCGGCAGGGAAGCTTTTTGTTGGGCTGATGGTCTTGGTCACGCCGACGGGGGATGTCCATTAGTGTAATGTGTGCTATCGGTATGAAGTATGGTGGTCGCGCCGATGGTTGGTGTCTGGCCGATGGATTGTGGTTTGAGGCTTTTGTGTGTGTTCATCGACATAGCTTGGTGTATCGACGAAGCTATTTTTGCTTCCGACGATGGGAAGGGGTTATGCTAATGGGTGTTGCATCGGAGTAACATTGCGCATTGGGGAGGTTAGCGGAGTGTTCGCCGATGCAATAGGTTTTGCCGATGGAGTGTGGCTGGACGTGCCATCGGGGTGACTTTGCTTGTCAGGCAGATCGCAGAACGTTGGCCCGATAGGGTTACTCTGGCCGATGGATTAACTTTTGGAGTCGGCGTCGGTTTGAAGTGTTGCTCCGATGGTGTAGGTCACACTGACGGAGGTGGGAGATGGAAGTGTCCTCGACGTGAGTTGTGTGGTCGGTGATGGAGTTTTTTGTCGCTTCGATAGTATATGTTTGGCGACGGGGTATGAATCATTGGCAATCGGGATGACATGTGTTTCGGTGGGAGAAATTTTGGAGTGACCGATATGAGGGGTTTGGCTGATAGGCTATTGGCAGAAGATTCTTGGGTCGAGTGGGGCAAAACGCTCGACACTTAGTTTACATGCGGCCCCATTTATAAATTGATAGAATGGTCTCTGCAGGACGAATGTGGGATATTCAATCATGCAGATTGGAAGGTCTTCCCGATAGTCTTGGTCACACTGATGACGCGATGCACAAAGTAAAATATGCATATGCAAGGTGCCTACGTGGCACATTTTTGCAGGACAGCGACTTTTCAACAACGATTTGGTGTCATGGCTTTTCAACCGGTAGATTGATCGACAACCATGTTTTAAAGTTGGAGCATCGGTTTTCTTTTGCATCTTCAAGCTTGTTTTGAGCAGGAATTTTCCATAGGAGTGCTATGACGGTTTCCAAGAGAAGATGTGGGTTGTTGAGCCATCAATGGCGATATGCAGAGTTATGGGCCGACGATCGAACAACCATGTACCTAATTTATAATGGAGAGCTTTCCAGCGGCGGCACAGGGCTCAAGTTTGGCTGCCCCTTGCCCTTTTCTTGCTTTTTCCCATCTTGTCCCCTACTGCATTCATTTTGATGAGCGCCATTCTTCTCATGTGTATGGTATCTGGCAAATTTTGAATGGCCATGTAATTAGTGCTGAGGACCTTCTTTGCTGTATTTAGCAGGTTATGTTTTCTCATTTTTTGTTGGTTGAAAAACTGGACATATCTGGCTCTGTAATGAGACACAACTGGTTTTGGTTGCTTTGTGCAGGAGGTCTTGTGAGTTTATGTATCTCTTGTTGTATGTCTCATGCATGAATCGACTGATTTCATGATTGATTTTATATGAGTAATGTTGTATTTGCATGTGTTTTGTTAATTCTGTCTCCAATATTGCATGTGTCCTTTTTCTGAATCTAGATATCTAAGGGGTGTTTGGTATTCTAGAATATAGAATTCTTGTATTGAATTCTTGATCTTTCAACTTCTTCTCAAGGGGTAGATTAAAGTGTTTTCAGATTAAGTGTTGGGAAGGATATACTGCAATAGGGATGCCCTAAGTAGAGATAACTTAACACTCTGAATTGGGAGGTAGCTATAAGGCAGATATCACTCAAATCCCCTTGAAATCTAGTTTTATTGTGTTCATGCTGATCATTCATAGGTGTATGTCTACCGACTCCAAGCCCTGGATAGGCACCAATCTAGCTCTGTGTTGAGGTTATACACCAGGGCCAGGTTTGCATCCAAACATAAATCAAATTCAAACTTCCAAAACATAAATTAGGACCTTAGAAGTAGTTTAGGACAAAATCCTCTGATTCACAACTGAACATAGGCCCAAAGCTAGCCCCTTTGCTCTTATTTCACAGTTTTGGTCTACTTACAAGAGGATTTATCTGCTTTGTATCAACATCCCAAGCCAACCCACAAGCATATTCTTATGGGTGTTGAATAGGGAATACCCCCCTAGGTTTTGCAGAGCCTAAAGAAGAAGAGGAGATAAAAATAAAGTCTATCTCCTATATTGTTGGCCCTTGGCCCAAAGATCCTGTTGATCACTGATGGCTACTTTGTAGGGAAATCTAGGAATGAACATCCAGTCAGGGAAAAAACCAACACGAACAAAACAAGGAAGAACCCTAAACTTGTTATTCACTTTCACACTTTTCTTTTTGCTGGTCACCGCTCTACAACTCCATGCACTAGGGTTTTCATTTGTTTTCATGGCTTCCTCTCGGCCTCTGTGTCGAAATTCATGGTTCTTTTTGCACTTTCTGAGTATGGAATGAGGCTACAAAAACTAGTAAGTATCATATTTTGACTTTTCACTGATATCTCCTTCCATTCTTTTGACTTCTTATGATAATGGCCGCGGCCATATTTGCGCCTTCTCCTTATGTATCCTTTTTTTGATGTTTTTTTGCTCTTTGTGTGTAAAATCCCCTGCAAAATGTGAGAAAAATGGTAAAAAGAAAAGCATTACTCCTTCAGGAGACTGCGACCATTATCATTCTTTCTTCTTTGCATCTAGAAGGTAACCTCTTCACTCTTCTTTACTTTGTAAATGCATAAGAAAGTAAAAAGAGATAAGGGTTTTTCTTTTAATTGCAACAACTGGGTAGCAGCCGTGATAGTGTTTTGCATCTATATCTCTTCTGTACCTGTATATTCTCTTGACTGTATGCAAATTTTGAAATGAGGGTTTCAAAAAAATGAAATGGGCTTTAACACTTCTTTACACATAATACCTCTAATGGCTCGGCCATAGCATAGCTCTTTCTTTACTTATTTGACCCTCCTGTAACAACACTTTTCTGGTAGAAACTCCTCTTTTCCCAAACAGTACTGGGGTTTCATTGTATTGTGAGAAAATCCTTGGTTTTACTCTGCTTCTAGAGCTCTCAACTAGTATAGATCCTATATCTAGTTTTTGGTCCTATTGTTATGGCTTCTCTCTTATAGTTTTGTGCATTGGAATACTGAATGTTCAACAAATAATATATAGTGACCTCTTTACATTTCATAATATATTGTGTACCTCCTCTAGGGTTTGTGATTGCTATCTCCATGATGCTAAGTCCTTCATGAATAGTCTATAAAATCACTTCATACTTTCATCTTGGCAGAGCCGAGAGCTTGAGATCTCCACTTTTGCAATGTTTGCTGTAAACTGTAACCTTTTTTATGAAATTGGTTTTTCATTGTCCATTGCTTATCATAGTGTTGCTGTTCATATAGATCTCCATGAGGTTTGGCAAATTCTATTATCATTTCATTCTCATGACTTAGGTTGTGCTTTATATCAAATACACTTAGAACCTTTAATTGATTGTTTCGTCATATCCTCTCTCTTATCCCTACTAGGGCTTGACATTGCTCCTCATTGATATGACAATCTTCCTCATTAATGCTTCAGGATGAATTTGTTCCTCTGAGACCCCATAAGCCCTCAAATCTTTTCATATGTAGATCTGTCTCCTTTGCACTTTATAATCCTTGACTGTGTCTTTGATAGAGATATGGGTTTTTTGCATTTAGGATGTAATACCTCCTATTGTATTATGATGTCTTGTTGAAAGATTCCTGTGGACTGTTTGACTACTGTCCCTTAGACAGTTGATTTCTTCATCATATACTCTATCATGGGGTTTTGCTTTTGACTGCAAATGAAGCCTTCATGCAGATTGTTAGTAACTGCTCTAGATGCAATGGTAGCATGGACTCCTTACTCTGTACACAAAACTATATTGTTTCATGAAATGATGGTGAATTTGGAAACTCCCATGGGGTTTACTTTATTTGCATAAAGTATGGTACTTTCTTTGCAATTCTGGTCCTTGAAGGTTTCTTCTCTAGGATAATTGCCCCTTGACATGTTAACTATCATTACACTACTTTTATGACTTTATGACAGTTATCCTCTATAAATATCATTCATTTCAATGGTCAACAGTCAACAACAAGTTTGTTTACCTTCATTTAAAATAAACAATGGTAAGTATTTATTTGTATTTTATCACTTCAAACTGAGCTATTTGACCATTGCAGTGAATGACAATTAAGTAGCTCTTTCTTTCTTAGTATATTGTTCTCTTCTATCATGGATGCATTGCAATCATGTCCCTTCATGAGATGTGACCTTGTCATGACTGTGCATAATAAATGTGATTGCTTCATATCTGTCCTGAACAATGTAATTGCTCTGCTAATGCTGGAACAACATTAAAAGAAGGTTATCTTGATTATTTTTGCTGCTCCATTCTACTCAGATACATGGTTGTAGCTCTCATCTGCTTTGAAATTTATACTTCTCCTTTAGCAAACTATTTGTACCTTTGGCATTTTGAACAAAAATGTTTATCACTTATACATTGCTATGCTTATCTCATGATATAATTGTTCCACTGTGACTATTTATGATGTTACTCTTTGACTGGTCTTTCTTCATTAGCATACAGTCTTCTGATTGTTCCTTTGCAAAGGCTGCTACCTGATGTATCCTCTGCAACAATGTGAACAACTAACATGCAATTTCACCTTATTCACAACTAAAAGTCATAAATATTTGTCGTATTTTTGACTTGCATGGTTGATCTAGTACAATCATGTATGACTGTCTCAAGATTTATATTTTCAAAGAAAATAGTCATTCTTGACTGTGGTACCTGACATACCTGTACTTGTCTGAGCATTCTTTCAAAGGTCTTTACACCCTCATTGTGTTACAGGGATATGTACATTGTGGTATCTTTTATAGCTGTATTTTACTCCTATGATCATTGTGCCTCTGTCCTTTGCACTTTAGTCATTGATGAAATATGATTTGTGGCATAACAAGAATAATGATGTAAGAACTGTTATTTGTCTGTTTAATTAAATATTTGCATAGAATTTGAGCATGCTGGGCTCTACCCTTGTGGGAGCCACATTTTCTCCACATGCTTTAATGTCTTCAAATTAGCAACATTACTTTTCCTATACCTACATAGTGAACAAATAAGTTAGCATAAAAAATATACCTGATGATATAGATTGATCTTCTTTATGATATCTGACTTGAAGCACATGTCTGATCTAATTCTTCATATGAATTGTATGATGTGACAAGTTGATGTATCTGCTTGATAAAAACATATGATAACTTTAAACATCTAGAGCTCTAATAGGACTATCCTCAAATTTTTGCAGGTTCAACTGATGATAGGAGCTGAAGATGAAGACTGAACACCAACACCAACAAGACAACCTTCTTTCTCAGGCAATGGTGGATGTTTATTTTTATCATGTGTTTGCATTACTTCTTTTATCATTCAGATGTATAGCTTGCATGTCTGCAATTGCTCAGTCTAGTTACTCCCACAGCTTGTGTGGGACACATTTGAACACTTCTTTTAAACATGGTCAGTTAATTTATCTTATGCACTTGATGTATGTGTACTTCCTTTTTTATCAATGCATAGGATAAAGTAACAGATATTGAATGTATGTTCAAAACATGACATGAAATAATAGTTTAAACAAATATCTTTCTTTCTTTATTTCAAATCTGATTAACTAAATAATCAATCTAACTTATAACTCCTGAAAGATAAAACCATGTTAAAACAACTATACTTCTTGAATGATTGATACCTTGGCAACCTTATTCTCTTGTCATGATGACTCATCAGTCTTGATTAGACTGATGGGTTATCCTGTCATCTGAAGTCCATCTCTATTCTGTCAAGATATCAACTGTTCAATAAA
The DNA here is from genome assembly GCA_027924645.1 of Cunninghamia lanceolata. Classification (NCBI taxonomy): domain Eukaryota; kingdom Viridiplantae; phylum Streptophyta; class Pinopsida; order Cupressales; family Cupressaceae; genus Cunninghamia; species Cunninghamia lanceolata. Next base: position 235,915 of record BSBN01001059.1, on the reverse strand, counting down.
TGCTTAACTTCAAATTTTTCTTTTATTCCTTTTGAACAACTGCACTTAGGTCAAACTAATTTTAGTGTGAGCAAAAAATTAGTAACAATAATATAAACTTGAAGATGTTACCTTTGAAATATGCAAGAGAAGCTCACATCTAATGTACTTGATAGCAACAAAAGACATTCAAGGAATAACCAATAAAGTCACTGCCTCATGAAGAGGAAAAGAACTTGATCAATCAAACTAATCCTCAAGGTTATAATAGATTGGGTATGTTATAAAGCCTCAACAAATAGAATAGAGTCTTTGCAACCATGTCAAAATAGCACACAACTCAAAGAAAAATGAACAAGGCTTCATCTTATAGAGTAATGAATAAACAAACCTTGGAAATGGACATCCTTGATAATGAAACCATTCCATTGGTGCTCCAAATTACATCCTACAACCCTAGAGAATGCACTTGAAATCTAAATCTTTGGAATATAGATTGATTCAAATGAAAAGGGAAAGAATTAGAATTAGGCTACTAGTAGTTACGGGCCAACTAATAAGAGTGGTAACTCTTCTACATTTTTGGCTCTTTAGGACCAATCAAGTTATACCTAGAGATCTTAACATGACAATTAAAGAGATGAAATTATGGACTAGGTCACACAACTGAGCCACAACCTTCATGTAAGGATATCCCAATATTTGTCATTAAATACCCCATTACACTAGCCTACTAGTCTCGTAGACCTAAACTTCTCTTTCATAGTAGATTGAAAACATGTTGCACATGTAACTAAAGATGTGAAACTAATTTATACCCCTTTATGGTTTTCTTACTTCATGCGCAACCTATAAATCCAAGCAAGTATAACTCTTTTAAAGTGTATCAAACATGATCTCTAAAAGTATTTAACAAAAGTTCATATTATTGAGTTAAGTAAGCTAGTATAACCTAATCTACAATGATTCTCTAAGGAAGATAGAAGAAGAAACTTTAATAAAGAAGTGATCATTTAACCATTTTTGACTAATGCCTATTTCATTGGGAAATAGAGTCAAGAACCTAAAATAGAGAAGAACATTCATGTGAGTCAAAAATAGAGAACTAGAAATGCATACAAGATCTGATCAATTTAGCTACAATTTCACTAGCATGTAATTCAAAGACTTAAGAAACTTCACACAACAAGACATAATTAATTATCCATAACTACTCAAACAAATTCCATATGCTATTGTGAAAAGTACTTCCCAAAGACTTTGGGAAGCCAAAGATTTTATAATTGTTGTGATAATCCATTAATCATCATCAATAGAAAGCTATCAAATGTAGCCCCATAGACATATATATTATCCTGTGAAACTCTCAATTAGTCATGGTGACATTTAAATCATGGAGGGAGTTAAATTATAAGGCAATACCTTCTCTAGAATCTACTCATATATATCCCTTAACCCTCTTAATATTTTTCATGCATCATTTGATCACCCTAGAATACACTATAGATATCCTTATATGAAAAGGTCAAATTATCTTTTCTCCTAGGAGAAACATGCATATACAACTAGGTAACTACCCTAGATCTTCTATGTTGATGACACTTGTAATCTCTAGCATTACAGAGTATATTATATTAAATTTTTTATAACAACCTTTCTCTTTAGGCATTAAAATCATTGAATTCTTGTACTACACTCAATCTTATTTGATATCCTTGTGTAAATAGGGGAATATCTTCCTTGGATAAGTTTCTTTTCAAGAACAAGGAATATGTTCAAATCCACACACTAATTTCCTTTAAGAACTAAACTCCATATATTTTTGGTGCCAATTTTAGGCTAGAAGATAACCATACCTGTAATATAAAAATTATGACACCTTAAATTTAGTATTACATTAATAAAATTAAATTGGAATGAGATTGAAAGAAGTGTTAGATTAAGGACAGACAATTGAGAGGGGGGGTGAATCAGTTGTCCAAAACTTTCTTCCAATTAACCACTTAAATTCTCTTCTTAATTCAACAACATAATAATAAATCAATCATGGAAATGTAATATGGCAATTCAAGAGTAGAAACACATTAACACATATGACACCAAGATTTTGATGTGGAAAACCTGGTTAAGGGAAAAACCACGGGGTGACTAACCCAAGATTGTATTCTTTATTAGAAAAATAGAAAGAACAAAATGGCACATGCCAATTAGGGCTCACTACTCGAGCACACTGCTCACAAGAGGCCCACTGCCTACAAGAGACACACTGTCTACAGAATAATAAGTATTACATACTTAAACTGAAGAATATCATCTTTACTATGCTTGAGTCAATTCCATTTAAGCCCAATGCTTCTACTCTACCTTTCGCTCTTCTCTCTACTGCACTCTCATCACCACAAGACACAATTGAAAATGACTTTACAAATCCTTATTTATACAAGACATCGACTTAGGAATAACCATCCAAGTCGACTAACATCACAGAGCAAATACATAAATACAATATGATTTATTACAAAAAGACTTCACGCGGATCAGCACACTGTCGGCCACACAGATCTGAGACTTCAATCTTCCTTTGGGAACACGCCATTCATCACAGAACATCTTCAAGATCATCTGCAGGATTTGTAATTCATCCGGTCGACCAGACTTAGGAAGAACATCATCATCTGGAAGTAATTCTTCAATTACGAGTTCAATCTTCAATGTGGACCACCAACATGAACTGGACACAATCCTAAGACCTCCACAAGCTTTCCTGAATCACCAAGAACATCCACATTACTTCTGCTTGCTATAATCACTCTCTCCTTCATCCTGAACCTCAAGAACACAGTCTGTCATCACTGTCATATTGGAATAGATTCTTGCGGACCTCTAGACCACGAACCAATTGAGTTGTCACTTCACATTGACTTCCTAAACACTCCATCAAATCTGCAAAATAGGATATTGCATTTCTGGATCTCATCGGACCTATCTGTGTCACTCTGTCACTTCTGAACACCTGCTAGAACCAGTTTTACTTAAATGACCATAACTTCTTCAGATCTTCATGCGGACCTCTAAAATATTTACTAGATCATCTTAAGACACATATCTCCAAACCCTTTGATGCGCATTCTCTGATCTTCATCTTAGTTGGGATCTTTACCTCACTGTCTTCACTGTTCTTGATAAGACTGATTTTCTCAATATCCTCAGCATACAACTCATCAATCCTTATCATCAATGCAATAGGAGTATGTTGACATCAATGACAACACTAGTTAAGGCCATGCTTGCAACAATCTGCCCCTTTGTCATTGATGGCAACATATGATGTGAAAAACTATTTTAACCATCAAGACAAGAACTTCTCCTTACTGACATAACTCCCCCTATCAACAACAACCATTCACATGTCTTCTCTTCTTTTACTGCTCCCCCTTTGATCAGCAACTACTTGGTTTTCACATGTCTTCTCTCCCCCTTTGACATCAATGGCAAAGGGCACATACTTGCATCACTTCAGAATCATACCAGCTACTCCCCTTGAGTAGTAGCTTCCCATTATCAATCCGGACCACAAGATATAACTATGAGATCCACCGGACTGATGCATATCAGTGCACCTTAATGCAGAATCGGAGGGGTAATAACCCCTAACTTCTCCCTGAGATACTCAAAAGAGTCCTTAGGTAGAGGTTTAGTAAAAATATCTGCAATCTGATCCTTGGAAGGCACAAACTCTAGTCTGACTTCATTCTTGTTCACTTGATCTATCAAAAAGTGAAACTTGATGGATATATGTTTAGTCTTTGAATGCAACACCGGATTCTTAGATATGTTTATTGCACTTGAATTATCACAGAAGATTGCGATAGGTTCCTCATACTCTACTCTGATGTCTCTTAGCATTTGTTTCATCCACAATACTTGAGTGCAACTGCCTGCTGCTGCAATATATTCTGCTTCTATAGTGGACAGAGATATTGCCTCTTGTTTCTTGCTCAGCCAAGAAACCAATCTCTTCCCCAAAAAGAATGCTCCACCACTGGTACTCTTCTGGTCATCCACATCTCCTGCCCAATCCGCATCTGTGTATGCATGAAGAGAGAAATCATGATCTCTAGGATACCACAAACCATACTCAACTATCCCTTTTAGATATCTAAAAATCCTTTTGATTTCCATGACATGAGATTCTCTAGGATCAGCTTGGAATCTAGCAACAAGACCAACAACATTCATAATGTCAGGTCTAGTTTGAGTGAGATACAACAATCCTCCAATCATTGACCTGTACTTTTTCTAATCAGTCTTAGGAGAATCATCATCTTTGCTCAATTTACTTTCGATTGCCATGGGAGTACTCATTGGTTTTGACTCTTCCATCCCAAATTACTTCAACAATTCTTTCACATATTTGGTCTGAGAAATGAAGATTCCTTTCTTAGTTTGAATAATTTCCAGACCCAAGAAGAAATTCATTTCCCCAAGCATGGACATCTCAAATTCACTTTTCATTTGATTTGCAAAGGTTTTGCACATACTATCTCTTCCTTCAAAAATGATATCATCAACAAATACTTCAACAATCAAGATATTTTCATGATCAATTTTGAAGTACAAATTACTGTCAGCAGTACCTTTGTTAAAACCAATCTTCAAAAGATGCTTATCCAATCTTTCATACCAGGCTCTTGGGGCTTGCTTGAGTCCATACAGTGCTTTCTTCAACTTGTAGACCATATCACCATGATCAGACAATTGAAATCCATCTGGTTGCTCAATGCATACTTCTTCTTCTAAGTCACCATTCAGGAAGGCAGACTTGACATCCATCTGATACACTTCAAAATCTTTGAAGGCAACAAAAGCAAGAAATAAGCTGACTGCTTCAATTCTTGCCACCAGAGCAAAGGTTTCTTCAAAATCAACTCCTTCTATTTGAGAGTAACCCTTGCAGACCAATCTGGCTTTATTTCTGATTACTTCACCAACTTCATTTAGTTTATCCTGGAAGACCCATTTGGTTCCAATCACATTCTTGTTTTTAGGTCTGGGAACAAGATTCCATGTGTGATTCTTCTTAATTTGCATTAGTTCTTCCTCCATTGCCTTAGTCCAGTTTTCATCATTGCAAGCTTCATTCATTGTCCTAGGTTTAACTTTTGAAATTAGACAATACTCTTCTGAATCTTGAGCAATCCTTATTCTTGTTTGTACACCTTTGCTTTTATCACCTATAATCTGATCTTTAGAGTGATTCAGTCTTGAATACCTGGGAACTTTGAGAGTTTCTTGCACTTCTGATTCTTAAACAGGTTCATTCAAATTTATCTCTTCTTCCTGATTTACCGGATCAGTTTGAATCTGAATTTCAGAGGGAGCTTGGACTTCTTGAACAAAAACATCATTTTGATCATCTTCATCATATTCATAAAACCTTGAGGGTTTTTCAATTCCTTCATCAACCTTCACATTTGTACTTTCCACAATCTTCCTTAATCTCTTTTTATAACACCAATATGCTTTGCTTTGAGTAGAATAATCCAAGAATATTCTTTCATCACTTCTAGCATCAAATTTTCCTAGAGCTTCATCTCTTTTAATGTAACATTTGCTACCAAAGACTTTGAAATACCTCACAGTAGGAGTGATGCCAAACCAAAGTTCATAGGGAGTCTTACCGGTATTGCTTCTGATTTGTACTCGATTGAGAGTATAGACTGCAGTGCTGACAACTTCTCTCCAATAGATCTGAGGAACATTTGCTTCCATCATCATGGTCCTAGATGCTTCCTGGATGGTCCAATTCTTTCTCTCCACTACTCCATTCTGCTGTGGAGTCCTAGGAGTAGACAACTGTCTCTTTATTCCATGTTTCTCATAGAATTCTATGAAATCACCAAATGTGAATTCTCCACCTCTATCAGACCTCAGACATTTTAATTTTAATCCAGTTTCATTCTCTGCCATAGCCTTGAATATTTTGAATTTCTCAAGAGCTTCTAATTTCTCTTTTAGAAAAGTAACCCACATCATCCAGGAATGGTCATCAATTAATAACATGAAGTATCTATCACCTTGCACACTCCTTATTCTTGTTGGACCACATAGATCAGTATGAACTAAGTCTAGTAATCTGGTAGAAGATTGTTCCTTGCTTTTGAATGAGACTCTGCTTTGTTTCCCCAACTGACATTCTTTGCACAAACTATTTGTAGGTTTCACCAGTTTTGGAAGATCTCTTACAGCCTGAGTGTTGCTTATCTTGATGATATTATCAAAATTCACATGACACATCCTCCTATACCATAACCAACTCTGATCAATTTGCACAAATAGACAACTTTTACCAGTACCAACTAAATGGAAGATATTACCTTTTGTTTGAGTACCGGATGCAATCTTTGTTCCAGAACTTTCAAAGATCTTGCATTTTCCATTCTTGAATCAGAGATCATAGCCTTTGTCCACAAACTATCCAACACTAAGAAGATTGTGCTTCAATCCTTCAACATACAGTACATTACCGGTTTTATTCTTTCCATCAAAAGAAATAGTTCCTCTACCTCTGATTCTACCAGTAGAATTATCACCAAACTTTACCACTTCTCCTTCATACCTTTCCAAATCTATGAACTTATTTTTGTCACCTGTCATATGGTGAGAGCATCCACTATCAATGACCCAATCATCCTTTTCTTCAACTTGGGCAGCCAGAGCTCTTTCTACAACTTTATGATTGACAGATTTAGAGGGCATTGGATCTTCTTCCTTGATGGCAATAAACACCCAATCACTTCCGGATTTGTTTCCTATCTCTGATTCGTCATCTGTTACTCCTTCATTATCATCCTCTTCATGAACATTGTAACAATTCTTTTGGAATCTTGATCTGTTAGGATTTGGCTTTGAAAATCTTTCTAGACACCTTGAGGCAAAATGACCAATCTTATTGCAGTTAAAACACTTAAAAGGTAATTTCCCTTCATACTTACTGGATCCTCTTGGCAGCCTTTTTGCAATAAGGGCTTCAAGTTGAGTAGTTTCTGCTTCTTCTTCTTCTTCCAGGTCTTTTCTTGCTTTTTCATACCATAACAGTTTCCTTGAGGAGTTCTCTCCTAGATCAAACCTTTGTTTATCTTTTACAGAGGCACTGGCTTTGAATGCAAATTCAGTCTTGGGGGGGATATCTCCAAACTCGGTCAATTCAAATGCAACCAATTTACCAACCAATTGATCTCTTGTGACACCTGAATGGGCTTTGAATTCTTCAATGGTAGCAACCTTGTATTTATAAGAAGCTGGAAGGGATTTGAGAACTTTGCCAACAATTTCATCTTCATCCAAGACTCCACCAGCACATCTAATGCCACAAACAAGCTCATTTACTCTTGGGATAAAAGTAGTGATATTTTCATCTTCTCTCATCTTCAGATTTTTAAATTTTCCTTTCAGACTTTGTAGCCTTGCACATTTAACATACTTGTCTCCTTCATGCAGATGTTCCAGTTTTTCCCAAATCTCAAAAGTAGTTTGTAGTTCAACAACATTTGTCAGCTCTAAATCAGACAAGGCACTTAGAAGAGCTTCTTTAGTCCGCAGATTGTTTTCAGCATCTGTGATTTCATTTGCAGTTTTCGGGCCATTCTGTGGATGAGTATACTTTGTTGAAGCCATGGTCCAGAACTGCATTCCCATACATTGTAAGTGACATTGCATGCGACTTTTCCAAAGAGTAAAATTGGTTCCATCAAACTTCAGACTATCCTTCTTGTAGGATGACATCCTAGATCTCCTCAAGCAGTTAAGCTCTTTTAGAGGAACTTAGCTCTGATACCAATTGTTAGATTAAGGACAAACAACTGAGAGGGGGGGTGAATCAGTTGTCCAAAACTTTCTTCCAATTAACCACTTAAATTCTCTCCTTAATTCAACAACATAATAATAAATCAATCATGGAAATGTAATACAACAATTCAAGAGCAGAAACACATTAACACATATGACACCAAGATTTTGACGTGGAAAGCCCGGTTAAGGGAAAAACCATGGGGTGACTAACCCAAGATTGTATTCTCGGTTAGAAGAATAGAAAGAACAAAATGACACATGCCAATTAGGGCTCATTGCCCAAGCACACTGCTCACAAGAGGCCCACTGCCTACAGGAGACACATTGTCTACAGAATAATAAGTATTACATACTTGAACTGAAGAATAGCATCTTTACCATGCTTGAGTTAGTTCCATTTAAGCCCAATACTTCTACTCTGCCTTTCGCTCTTCTCCTCTCTATCGCACTCTCATCACCACAAGACACACTTGAAAATGACTTTACAAATCCTTATTTATACAAGACATCGACTTAGGAATAACCATCCAAGTCGGCTAACATTATAGAGCAAATACATAAATACAATATGATTTATTACAAAAAGACTCCACGTGGATTAGCACACTGTCGGCCACACAGATCCGAGACGTCAATCTTCCTTTGGGAACATGCCATTCATCACAGAACATCTTCAAGATCATCCGTAGGATGTGTAATTCATCCAGTCGGCCAAACTTAGGAAGACCATCATCATCCAGAAGTAATTCTTCAATTACGAGCTCAATCTTCAATGCGGACCACCAACACGAATTGGACACAATCCTAAGACCTCCACAAGCTTTCCTGAATCACCAAGAACATCCACATTACTTCTGCTTGCTGTAATCACTCTCTCCTTCATCCTGAACCTCAAGAACACAGTCTGTCATCACTTTCATATTGGAATAGATGCTTACGGATCTCCAGACCACGAACCAATTGAGTTGTCACTTCACATTGACTTCCTAAACACTCCATCAAATCCGCAGAACAAGATATTGCATTTCTGGATCTCACCGGACCTATCTGTGTCACTCTGTCACCTCTAAACACCTGCCAGAACTGGTTTTACTTAAGTGGCCATAACTTCTTCAGATCTTCATGTGGACCTCTGAAATATTTACTGGATCATCTTAAGACACATATCTCCAAACCCTTTGATGCGCATCCTCTGATCTTCATCTTAGTTGGGATCTTTACCTCACTGTCTTCACTGTTCCTGATAAGACTGATTTTCTCAATATCCTCAGCATACAGCTCATCAATCCTTATCATCAATGCAACAGGAGTATGTTGACATCAATGACAACACCAGTTAGGCCCATACTTGCAACAAGAAGTACTAAAATGATAAATTGGATATAGAAATGGAAAAAGTAGAAAATAAAGAACTTGTCACCAGAAATTGAAGCTCATTGCCCAGGATGCTAGCATGTCACATGGATGTCTACACATCACGTTGTCGTCCATATGGAATGTATGGTTTTAGAACTCTATGAAATGTGGATACTTCCTCAAATCTCTTGCCTAGTTGCATAGTAGGAAGCAAGGACAACAAGAGTAATATTCTAGATGATACAAGAAGCTATAGAAATGAAGGAGGATTATCAAATCTATGTATTTCAAGAAGGAAATAGAAATGACAAGAAAAAGAAGATATAGAAAAATATTTGTGTGGTTGAATACCTTCCAAATACCTATAAGAGCAACCAATGATAAAGAGATTGAAAATACAATGTGTGCTCTTAGACTAATTGCATCTAGGAACTAAGAACAACAATAATGAAGTAAATCTATAAGTATTGACCCTTGGTCTATGAGGAAGAATACCCTAGTGTGTTTATGTGATTAGATAAAGGGTGGTGATGATCACTGAGAGATTTTCCAAAGGAAATATAGAAGTAAATATGATAAAGAAAAGTTGCATTATTATTCAAACAAGAATAATAAGTTATTGAAACAGTAATACTAGCATGATGTATCATAGATAAGTGAGAACATGTAGCTGTCAATGAAAATCTGGTAGCATGTAGCTTCAAAAAGCTTAATAATGGAGGTATATTTAGCCAAGCATAGCCAAGAGAAGGAGAGAAAAGAGATTGTATGAGTTATATTTAAAAGTTACTTTTGCTTGAAGCTTATGAGGAAGCTGAAGGGTTAGATTTAGATGTTGAAGGCATTTTTTTGGCAGATGGACATTAAATAGGTAGTTGGGCAGGAAGCAATATTTACATTTTTGGAAAATCATGGGATACTAGTGCATTGTGTGAATGTTTGTGCATTTCACTAGTGTCCTAGAGAAATTACTCAACATTTAGCATGTGGTCTGAGGTCAATGAGAAGAATTGGGATGCGATGAAGAAATTTGGCAATTTGGTAAAGGAAAAGGCCAATGATAGACTAAAATGATCGCCAAAACATGATAAGAAAATGGACACTAAAATAAGTGTTAAATATAACATGAAATTATAAGGGTATATAATTTTTGACATTACAATACCCAACTAAATCATTATTCCTCTCAAACTTAGGAAACAACATGGGCTTTCTTGATTATCATTAATTCCCTAGCTATATATTTGCACTTTATATCACAATTCCACAAGTCAAGTTTACTCTTGCTACTTCTATATTCCAAGCAAACCGGATACTTCTTCTCCTATCTTCACTTTAAGTTAACTCACCTTGGCTGACAAGATTCACTCTTGAGGTCTCTTTTGGATACTCTTTTGGATATCTCTTAGAGGGTGATTCTACTTCTTCTCCTATCTTCACTTTAAGTTAACTCACCTTGGCTGACAAGATTCACTCTTGAGGTCTCTTTTGGATACTCTTTTGGATATCTCTTAGAGGGTGATTCTAGATCCTTAGATTCGGGTCCTTCTTTGGAGTTTTGTCTACGAATCTGTGGTTTTCTTTGGCACAACCCTAATAGTCATGTGGTGTGGGGATTCCTTGAAAATATTTCCCACATATGCACAATACCTATATGCAAATATTTTATTTCTCATATGCATTTTATATCATTTTGTATAACTATTTACATTTATGCTATATTTACACTTCTAGATTTTCTTATGGTGTTCTTGGCATTCAAACATGTAGATAAGGCCAATACATATTAGATGCACTTAAAGTGAACAAAATTACCAATGTTCCAATTTGATGTAAGAGGTCCCTCACCACTTAATTTTACATGAAATTTCACCCCAATAAGACCTTGTATCCCTCACCACTTAATTTGACATGAAATTTCACCCCAATAAGACCTTGTATCCCTCACTGTAGTATCAAATTGCATCAACCAATATACTAGGTGGGAGTGAGGCACGTTACTTATCCCCTTCAACTCATAAATGGAGATTGTCATGTATTGAAGGCTCTTTATGACCAACATTGTAAATGAATTTTGTGTCCAATGTATCATGATCATGCTTACTAGTTAATATCTAAATTATGGGCATTGTTTGAAATAATGATCATTATATCGAAACATATATTTCACAAATTCATGTCGATGAACTCATCTCAATCATCTAGTCCTAATAGTCACATCATCCATCAAGAAACAAGAGCTGCAATGCAGCCAGAGTCCCTGCCAGTTTCCCTGCCAGTTACAGGGGTTGCAAATGCATGCCATGAAGGGAAAAGTAAATATCCAGCAAATAACACATGATTTTTAAAAAGAAAACTAATTAAAATTTTGGATTGCAAGTTAAATCGAGTTAAATACAAAGAAAGGTATTAGCTTATTGAGTGACCACAAACAAGGATGGGATACTTAATAACCTGGCCATGGTCTTGCTTAAGATTTCAAGTGCTGAAAGTATATCTGCAGAACAACCTAGCAGTGATCTTGCTTATGATCGTAGAGCTGTATGTTTTAACTAGCAATGACGGTTCCTGAAATGACAACCTAACCTAATCACATCATACACAAACTAGAGTTGAAGGTTATCCCATACATAAAAGTAGTATTATAGAAGTGTCTATTCTATCAACGATGTCTATCTTAAATTATCGGACGTGTAAGTTGTAGATCCATTCTAGATAGACTGGAGTACATGTACACCATCCTATACATATACATAGACTTATAGACTGGAGTACATGTACACCATCCTATACATATACATAGACTTATGCACAGGTAGGAAAAACACAAATATTAATTCAATGTCAACAAGATACACCCAGTTAAGGCACAAATAGGCCAAACCATATTTCCTGTGTAAACAAGATTGCCAATCACTACAGAATCAGAGCAAACACTAGTTTAGAACATAATAAATCCATATCCTATAAAAAAATATTGCCAGTCACCTTCCTACAAATCACTAGGATGATTTTTAAACAGCCTCAAAAGTGCCAGAAAAAATGAGTCCAATCAGCGGAGTGATATAGACTTTCCTAATAGAACTGCTAACCTAAACAGAACAACATATTTGCTTCCCAAGATTGATATCTAGAGCCCACTCATAAAAAATTAAGTTTTAAAAAATTAAACTAGAACTCCGATGCACAATAAATTACTAAACACACCACCCTTTGATTAGGGTTTTAATCTATCATCCAGCTTTACGTACAAAATGCAAATTTGAATAGAAATCAGATTTTGGATACTTAATGCAGGATAATAAAGCTTGGCTATTTCAACTTGTTTCAACCACCCTTTGATTAGGGTTTTAATCCTTCCTCTAGCTTTAGGGTAGAATTTGACCATATCAACATACAGAACACAAATTTGAATGGAAAATAGATTTTGGATGGTGGCCCAATAGAGGATAGTCAAGCCTGGGTATTTCGACTCGCGGGGACATACTTCTATTTACTGATCTTATCTAGTGTAGGGTTTGACTTCCTTATTCACAGCTTTACAAATGTTATAGCAAACAATGGCATAAGCAAGTCTATTGATGCTCTCCTCTGCTAATTTCTCAATCCTAGGCCCAATGGCATACCGCCTAGCTTCATCAGTCTAATAAATATGTCATTCTTCTAGACCTGTTTCTGTGTGACATTATACACAAGATACAAGATAAAGAAAGTTCATGCTAATATATTAAAACCACTCTTCTTGACCTATCCTAAATTACTACATTCTGTGTTTAGGAATGTAGGTTTTAGATGGTAGACCCAATGCAAAAGCAATGGCTGCAAGAATGCCCATATTATATGAAATCTTTGCTAGATTCACAATGGGTCAGTTTAAGTTTTCTCCTATATTAGTTTCTAGATCCTAGGGAGCTTCATCACTCTACCAGATCTAGCAAAGTAGTTGTAGCTTTACATGTTTCTATTTTTGTCCATATATCCTAGGGATACATCATTTCAAAGAAAATCGTACTACTCTCTTGGAGACTGTTCCTCAGATGGAACTGTGTCTTCCCGCTTTAAAATCCAACTCTGTATATTACAATCCAGACCATAACATGTTGCGATATCCCTAACCTGAACACTTTCTCTCTTCCCTGAATCCAGATGGCAGTCAAAGTTGTGCACGGTGGGTAAATGTTTTTTGAGCAATGATTGTTCATGAAGCAATTTATTGAATCCAAATAAGGAGGTGATGTTGAGGTAATGCTCATTAAATCAATCATAAACAAATCACAGCATAGAATCACAGGATTTCTATTTGGGGTAAAATCATCACAAAAAAATGGGGGGATTCTTTGACAAGCAATGTAAGCAGCTCCATGGATTATTTTTATCCACTAGTGTCTCAGCCCCAAGTAAATCACTGCCCAGTTGGATTGACAAGGTTGAGAGAGGTCCCAGGCAAAAAAAAAAAAAAAAAAATTCGCCATGTTTAGTTTAGAGACCAGAAGTGTGAGCAAGGAATGGATTCTTTGGCAAGATGTGTGAGCAGGTCTGTGGATTATTTTGATCCACCAGTATCCCAGTCGAAGTAAATCACGGCCCAACTAGATTTCAAAAAGCTCGGAGAGGTCCAAGTCAATAAGGTTCTTTAGCCCCGTTTCCTTTAAAGAGCAGGAGCTTTGGCAAGGGCCCTAAGAATGCCAAGAGGACCCCAGATATATTGAAGATCTCCAATATCATCTGCAAGATAGAATACTTTATACCTTGCACCTCCAATTTATGGATGCCATCCTTCTGGCTTTAACATTTCTCATGTGCATAAGATACATTGGTTGAATGACATTATCATAAGATAGGAATCCATCAAAATAATAACATATCGAGTGAAAATAAATATATATATTAATCTAAACATTTAAAAGGGCTTCGTAAAAGGGAGATGGCTAAAACCTTTTAGGAGAGTCTAGGCATAAACAGTTGTAGATTGAAACCATGGATTGAGACGGGCTCTCCAAAGAACAAGTAAGCTAAACAATGACACAACTAAGGACTACAAAGGAGATGCCATTTTAATTAAATAATTAATTATCAAAACCTTTCAAAGACTTTATAAGTGTTCAAACTATTCCAGAAATAATTTTTTTTTGGATATATGGCTATTGCAACTCTATTTATTAGAAGCAAAGAATTGCAATTGGCAGTTGTGAAGCCAAATTCCATAACCTTTGGCAGCATTCTCCCTACCTGTCCTGAAATGGGCGCTTTGGAACAGGGTATGGATATCAATCAAAGCATAATGGAGGGGGATTTTTGTCAGATATTATAGTTGGGAATGCTCTGGTAAACACTATGCGAAATGTGGAAGCATGGACAAGGCAACAAAGTGTTTGACATAATGCCTCAAAGAAATGTGGTCTCATGGAATGCCATGATTGCAGGATAGCACAAAATGGTTTTTTTAAAAAGGCTTTACAAACTTTCAAGCAAATGCAATTGGTGCGTGTCAAGGCAAATTCCACAACTTTTGCCAGCATTCTACTTGCTCGTGCCAAAATGCGAGCTTTGGAGTAGGGATCTATCAAAGGATAAAGGAAGGGGGATTTTTGTCAGATGTTATAGTTGCAATCTTAGGGTCCGTGTCTGTGGAGACTACATATCGCAACAGTAATCCGTATGCTATTTGCAAATGTGGCCATTAAGTAACCATTGCTCCTGTACATTCCTGCAAAATTAATGCAACACCTTATTAGAAAGAAAAATGTGCTTGAAATTCAATAGATTCACACAGTTTTCTCTATTCAAATTTCATTCGTTGAATTCTTCAAGTTTCCACTTTAAGGTTTTGTCCAAATTCAAAATTTATAGACTTAGGGACCCAACGAGGTTGTAAGCAATATATGCAAAATCAGGAACTTCTCTATAACCAAATAATACTCTTATATTTTCTCTCACCCAACAAAGTGAAGGCATTTGTTGTTTATTGTTTTGCCTATACAATGTGGGCATATGTGGGTGTTTCAACCAAACTAGGGACATATAGCCCTTGCATTTCTGAAGGGCATAGAGAGCAACATAACAATGATTTACAGACCAAGTTGAATTGAAATATTCATTAGGAAGTCACAAATGCCAAAAGGTGTCAAATAAACTAATTTCCTAGCTCATTGGGCAGTCATCCATGTCAAAGAAAAGTTGAGGAAAAAATCTTCTTGTGCTACATGCTGGAAATTTTTAAAATAGGCTCTCATCTCTGCACCAAGACAACTTGAGATGTCAAACACTCTGTTACAAATTATATTCTACACTATTACTTCTTCCATTACAAGAAAGAGAAGAATATAACATCATTACACCCACAATTTGAGAAATACATTGTTTTTGGTATGTTTCTAGTCTATGAATTCAGTGCTATATTCGTCAAAAACATAGCCAAGGTCAACAACATAGTCATAAAAAAAGTTAAAACTATTAATAAAAACTTCGGCTTACTTGAGACCATAATTTCATCACACCAGTAGATGCTTAGCATATCACCACTTGTACAAAGGACTGCAATACAAAAAAAAGTCTGCAAATTACTATTGGTATTAAAGATCAACCACCCTCTGTCAATACAATCCCTTGGTATTCAAAAATTAATGACAAAATCCTTGCATTACAGGTAACCACAGCAAGTTATGCTCTTCTCATTATGCACCTTCATACAATCCAAAGCAAATTATGCATTTGCCCTTATCAACTAATCAGTTTCCCCAAAATCACTTTATAGGGATCCCATGTTTGGCTCGGCCCAATCTAAATATCAAGCTTAGGAGATAAAATGACAGGGACTTAAAAGCCTCCCTCTTTAGCAGGGCAAAGAATGCGGTTTATAGCAAAAGTCAAATACATAATCATACAGAAGTTAAAGTACTTATGATGAACCCCAACATACTTAAGGCCACAATTCATTAAAGCAATAACAGTACATTAAAAAAATTGTCTTTCCTCTGCAATGTAGAACTCGTGTTTTATACCGGGGGTAAATTCCTAACCAGTTTTGGAGGAACGTGTATGAATCATTAGCTGGGGAGTTGAATTACCATCCAATCTTCAAATTAGTCTCTTACAGGAATTGCAATATAAAATATTTTAAGTAATATGAGCTATATAAAAAAACTTTAGCTTCTTAATGTTAATGGCATCTCCTAATATCTTGTCATCAGATGATTTATTAGAGTAGGAAAATCCCTATTCCCACTGGAGACTCCAAAAATAATAAATTGGCTTCTGATCATCAAACCATAGAATTGTGAGTGGTGTTTCAGATGTATTAGTGTTAAAAATATTTGTTGCAAGAATTGTTCATAGAAACAAGTAATGAATTCAATCCATAAGCAAATTATCCGAAAAAAATACCTTTTGTTCCATGCGAACCCATTGAAAGAAAGCCCGGTTCCGTTTTCATTTACAATGAAAGGTCCAATCTCTTGTGTTGATCCATAACCCACAAATGAACATCCTGGACTTGTAGAACGAATATCATTGTTACATTACTGAATTACAGCACACACATAGTAGCAGCTAATACAATTATTTTACATTAACTGCCATAGGCTACCATCTCCATTAAGCCATAAGACTAAAAGGCCTTTTCTCTTTGAGAGTAGCAGCCTCAAAGAACCAATAGAGGAGAGCTCTTCCATTTTTTCATTGACAGTCACATAACCCGAATAGTGATTAAAACTCACTTTAGGCTGGCCGGGCAAATTGGTCACCAAATTTTTACTGTTTCCACCTATAGACCCAACAGTAATCATACAAAAAACCAAAAAAACCCACAACCATTGTTTGTCCTTGCTTGACTGCCCTTTTTTTGCTCTCAAATCTTGCCATTTCTGCACAGCTGCTGTAACCTGTAGTTTTTGAAGCTCGATAGACGGTGAAGACGCTTCCCAAAACGATGTAATAAAAAACAGGGCAGGTAGTTAAAGGAAAAGAGCAACCTTCATGTGGTTTAGCTTGCCACATTTCATCAACAAGTTTGAACAGCAGGCAGGTGGAGGAACACGTGCACTACCTATAAACCGTTGAGCAACATTCAACCTGCAAGGAAGACACGTCCGCAACATTTAAAGCTTTAGAAACCATTCAAATTTTTTCCGTGCTCGCACCTGATTCGTCAAAAAATAATTCCCCCTATTTTTGCAAATAGAAAACCCTGAAAACCCCTGGAAAAAAAGACTTGGCGAATCAGAAAAAAGTTAAGAAAAAGAAAAAATCACTTTTTGAATCTGAGTGCAGGAGACATTAGAAAAATGACCATTTCTCAGCACCAGCTCGGTCTCCAAAGCAAGAACAAATAGTTTTAGAGAGCTGAAAACATTAGTCCCCGCTTTAGGCAGGGACTAATAATATTGAGAAAGCTATGTCAAGTAAACCTTATGTGACATACTCTTTCATAGGAGATGCTCTAATTCTTGGTAATCAATTAATGTTCTAAGATTTGCATTAGGGTTATTTACCCACACATGAATTAGTTCCATCTCTCTGGATGCATTTGGAAGTTTGGAGGCCATGAATGTCATGTGATCAATGATGCTTTCTTCATCCATATCCATCCTTAAACCCATAAATATATATTCATTTGCTTCAAAATCAAACTCTATATGGACAAAGTTCAGTGAATTAAAGATACTTTTTAGTATTTAATGGAAGTTTACTAAGAAAATTTTCATCAATCTATACATGTCTATAAAACTTTTCATATTCTATTTGTGTTTAAATGTAAATCTATACATGTCTATAAAATTTTTCATATTCTATTTGTGTTTAAGTGTATTGTATACTTACTTTCTATTAACTATATACTTTGTTCCACATCACATTGATCTCTAGACTTCAAATAGTAATCATCAACAAATCTTTTATTTGGTGTGGCAAAACATTTATGATTTATTTTGCTTTCTGTGGAAAATTTATGATATGTCCTTTATATTTACATTAACCTCAGTTGCATGCATCCTTTGGAGGATAGGTTGACATGAGATAATATTTCCTCAACTTGTTTTAAATTTGCAAGTTTTGGGCTATGATATATATTGTTGTTTAATGTGATAAACATTACACGTTTCATTCAATATGAAAATTTTCATCAATGTTCAATTAATGTCATGCTATGATGCATTTGGATGAATATGATACGAATAGTTGATGCAAGACAAACTTGTCGACACTTGCAAACACTCTCTAATACCATTGATGCAAGACACACTTACCCATACACACACAACCTCTCAACTCCACAGAGAAAACAAATAAATTGTAAACAAAACCCATATCATGCAAGATAAACTTGCTGTTCACATACTCACAAACCCACGTGAACAGAGACTCTCTGCTCACAAATCTCTCACACAACTAAATGCAAACAAACTCATGCTTTTATTGAATTTCGAATTCAAAAGATTACAATATCATTGTCAAACAATTACAAGCTTTCTGATCAACACGCTCTTGGTTACTCTCATCACAATGGTCTTCATAGTCACCACGAATCTCAGATATTTTCTTAACACATGCATAAACTCTCTCTCTTCTAAAATCTGCATTCTCCCCACTTTGGCTTCCCTGTACTCCACTTTGGAAATCTGCACCATATTCAGCAACCTCCCTCAGATTTCATTGCAAACAAGGTGCTTTTTCAGCTACCTTCCACGCTCACCCTCTATGTTGGGCGCCATCCCTCTCTCTCTCACTGTTTTCTGTTAATAAAACATGACATTTTAGCCTCTAACAGAGGCCCTCAAACCTGCGCCTTCCCTCCTCTTTCAATGCTGCTAGAAAAAAAATCATTTTACATGCCTCATATGAGGTGTTTTAATTCCCACGCAGCCTCTTTCTCATGTGAGGTGCCCTCCTTAGTGAAAGATTTCTTTCTTCTTTTATATAGCCTCCAAAGAGGTGTTATAACACCCATAATGTGGTGCTCCCATTCTTTTCAGCTGATTTCTTTTTCTAATATTTCATGCAGTCTTTTCCTTCAAAGGGGAACGTTTCAAATATCTGCTTTGGCCTCTTAATGAGGCGTTCCAAATTAAAGAATATTTTCTATTTTTAAAAGCCTCTAAAAAGGCGTCATAATCTTCCCATGGCGTGAGATTCCTTGCTGCACAATACCTCTAATTTAAGCCTCAAAGAGGCACTGATTCTCTTCCAAACTTGGCGTTGCCAACTACTTCCTCATTATGAGCCTCAAAGAGGCGTTTGAAACCTTTTTTCCACGTTGGATTCCACATTTTCTGTTTTAAACATACTAATGCAACATTTAATTTCACCTTGAATGCCATTCCAGAACACCGAAGTTGCTTATTTGCAATTTGACTAAATCTTTCAAATCAGAGGCTCTGGTTTCTAAAAGACATCAGACTAATCAATTTCAATCCAAATCATACCTTACAGAGTTGGAGAACTTTAATTGTGTTGTTGTGAAGGATGCCAAGGTTGAAAACCGACTTTTGTCATAACTCTTTGCCAAGAGCTTGGATTCTTCCGAAAACTTGCAGGAACATGTATTCCAACATTCCTAAGACCTCCACCAAATAGTTTTGCTTCAAACCTTAACGGTTTCCACAATTTTAAAACTTCGTCAAATTGTGAGCAGAAGTTGCAAAATAGTTAGTTCTTCCAAACCATGAAAGATCTCCTCACGAAACCTTTGCCATTAAATCCAGTATGCTTCAAACAATTTTCCTTAAGATGATTTGCGAAGAAACCTCATATAATTCAATATAAAAGCATTAAGACAATGGACATCTTTTATATACATATATTTAAAATATCTATACTAATAGATTAACAAACTTTTTATAAATAGTATAAAAAAATCTAATTGATATATCAAAATAATTAATAATATATTCGAATAGTATATATCAATAGACTCTACTTATATGTGAGATATCAAAATATTTAATAATGTAAGTAGCACTATCAAAATACTATAATAGAACAAGTGCCACGTAGTGGCTAGTACTTGCCTTCTATTTTGGTTTGTATTTGTATTGTAGTAAGAATGTCAAACATGAATGCATTGGAAGGAGACATTATAATGTTTAATTATGGAAATAATTTAGCTTGCAAACATGAAGCATTGCTTTGTATTAAACTATCATGGTGGAAAATCTCATATATTTGTTCTTTCAAGGTGGAAATATTGATAAACAAAATTGAAATAGATGAGAAGGCAATCTTGTTCAATGTGACTGGAGTCTTTTCAAGTGCCCATATTACCTATCTCTAGATTGTTTTTTTGCAAAATATATTGAAGAGAAATGCCTAGTTTGTTAACAAAGGAATTGGAGCATTGATGGTGAACAACATGCATGCCATATTTCACTAATTGCAATTGTTGGTATTGAAGAAGGAACTTTTGGATTACTTGATCCAAAAAACCTAGTTTTGTATTAGCAATGTTGTTGGTGTGAAAAAAAGACTAAACAATAGAGTTGAAGGAGAGCTACGAACATAAAAATGAGCATGGAATGTCTAATTCACCAACATTTTCATTTTTACAACAGATTATAGTATTGTGGATTTTAGTTGGAGATAAAGGAAATATTTCAGGATTATAACTAGAACTAGTCAAGGGATATATTCTTGTGAAGAAATTTCAATAGGAATGTTGGTGTTGGGATTGATAGGATCTCTAGGAAGAGAGATAGGTAGCTATAAATTCCTTGAAGAACCTATGAGTAATTGATGATTCTTCTTTATCATTCCTATTGAAGATTGCATGGAATTTTTCATGACTAGCTCACCAAAGTCATACATTTTAACTTTTGCGACAAAATGTTTCATGGTAAAATTCATACATGTATAATTAGAGAAAGTATCTTGCAAGATGTTGGTAGGGTCAGTATAATTTACATGTAATCTAGAGAAATATATCAAAGAAAGGAAGGGAACAATAGGTTGATTAGAAATAAACTTACATGGATCTAAATTCATATGGATGAAATTTGTAATTGCTTTGATGCCTCTCATTGATATGACATCAATATCATAAGAATAACCAACCTTTTCTACTATATCAAATGTTCCAATCCATAGATGTTTTTTAGAGTTTAGGTCCAAGATTTTTGCACTATAATAACCCCATGGGCATTGACTAACACCTCTGTATTTACCTACATTCACATAATGTTTAGATTTGATAGCGTTTAGGTGTAGGTTTTCATTTCCATGTTTCTTTTGCTTGAGTCTTTAGACTTCAATTGTAATGTATTAGTGGGTTGAACATAAATAGGGTCTAATTTGAAGGTAGAATGAAAAGTGGATAGGGGAACAATAAGCTAGTTGGATAGAAACTTGCATGCTTCTAAATTGTTGTACAAGAAATTGGCCATGGCATTGATGCCTTTCATGGATATAGCCACCTTATCATAAGCATAAGAAACATCTTTTGTTGTATCAAAGGTCCCTATCCATGTTGGTATTGGTTATAGTTGCAACCATATATTTTTGCACCATAATGTCCATTTACATGTTTTCTAACATTTATATATACCTTTATTGCTTTCTTGAATGTTTCAAGTTCCTAGGATTGATGGTCTAATCTAGAATTTGTAGATTATTTTCCCCATATTCTTGATACTTTGGTTGCTCAAGCAATTTCTCTATCATCATAATCAAATTTCTCTATCATTATTAGTTCTAACCAATTTATGCAACTATTTTTTAATGGAGGAACCAATACCTGGTGGGACCCACAAAATGAAGTCCTAACATGCACCATTATAACTTCCATTCACATGAGCTTCCCTCCACCCATGCGGGGGTAAATCCAAGGGAATTGAACCTACAACCATAATCCATGTTTTCCAATGGCTTGTCAGTCTAGTCTACCCCTGAGGGCTAATCAACTATTGCTACATAATCAACTTATTCATTGTTTTTATCTCTTGCAAAAGATATGCAACAAAGAATTGACCTTCTTAGCACTTTTTCCAAGAACAACTAACTTATTATGAAATATTGATCGTTAACATGACTACTTTCATAAGTAATAAATGTACTTGGGCAGGTGCAAAACATTGGGGGGCCAAAAAGTGGCCAACTTTTTTTAAAAAAAATTAAGCCATAACGCGAGCACGTTATGCTGTACTATTTTAAAAAAACCTGTGTTTCATTTCATTGTTTCATTGCATTTCACAACAAACTTGCAGCTTGCAGACAAAGGAGAGCATGCTTGCGTTATCAAAGGGCATAACGTCAATAATTTGTCATTGATTCATCGTCAAAATGCCGCCACGATGTCAAGGAGGCTAAAGGAGTAAGTTCTATTTTCTTTCTTGTGTGAATTTGTTGCTAAATAGGTAGGTTTAAGTAGTTTTTTTTATGTAATTTTATTTAATTTACAGGAATTGATAATGCACCTCGTCCTCCTCCTGAAAATCCACAAAATCCTCCATCACCCGAATAACAAATACCTGCTAAAGAACAACCCAACAACAAACTATTGCAAGTATGGGCCTAACTGGTGTTGTCATTCATGGACATCAACATACTCCTATTGCATTAATGACAAGGATTGGATGAGTTATGTGCTGAGGATATTGAGAAAATTAGTCTCAATCAGGAACAGTGAAGAACAGTGATATCATAAGGTATAAAAGTCCAAGACAGGTTGAGGATCAGAGGATGCGGATTAAAGGGTTCAAAGATATGAATCTTAAGATGTTACAGTAGAGATTTCAGAGGTCCGCATGAAGATATGAAGAAGTTGTGAATCGCTCAAGTAGAACCGGTTCTAGTAGATGTTCAGAAGTGACAGATTGTTACAGAAAGGTCCGGTGAGATCCAGAAATGAATTGTCCTATTCTATGGATTTGAAGGAGTGTTTGGGAAGTCCTTATGATGTGTCAACTAGATTGGTTCGTGGTTTGAAGGTCCGCAAGCATCTATTCCTTTGTGACAGTAAAGGCAGACTATGTTCTTGAGGTTCTGGATGAAGGAGAGAAGGATTTCAGTAAGAAGAGGAAGTGCGGATGTTCTTGGTGATTCAGGCAAGCTTGTGGAGGTCCTTGGATCATGTTTAGTTCGTGTTGATGGTCCACATTAGAGTTGGGGCCTGAAAATGAAGAATAACTTCTGAATGATGGTGTTCTTTCTATGACTGGCCGACCGGATGAATTATACATCTTGTGGATATTCTTATAAGTGTTAGCCAACTTAGATGATCATTCCTAAGTTGATGTAGTGTATAAATAAGGGATTGCAAGGTCATTTCAAGTGTGGGTGTGTAAGATGAGTGTGTGGTAGCGAGGAGAAAAGCGAAAGGTAGAGTAGAAGGTTTGGGCTTAAATGGAACTGACTCAAGCATGGTGAAGATGCTATTTACCAGTTCAAGTATGTGATACTTATTCTTTTGTAGACAATGTGTCTCTTGTAGGCAGTGAGCCTCTTGTGAGCAGTGTGCTCGGGCAGTGAGCCCTAATTGGCATGTGCCATTTTGTTCTTTCTATTCTTCTAACAGAGAATACAATCTTGGGTTAGTCACCCCGTGGTTTTTCCCTTAACCAGGTTTTCCACGTTAAAATCTTGGTGTCTCATGTGTTGATGTGTTTCTGCTCTTGATTAAATGCATTATGTTTCATGTTTGATTTATTGCTATACTACTAAGTGAACACAAGTATTTAAAAAGAAGAAAGTTTTGGACAACTAATTCACCCCCCCCTCTCAGTTGTCTACCCTAAATCTAACACAAACACCTCCATTCATTCCTCAATATGCCCCTAGAACACAAGAAAATATAATGGGGCAAATTGAAAACAATAAAAAACAAATAGAGGACATAATTGGAAGGTTGAAAGATCTTGCAACTTCAACCTCGCATAGATCCACGCTTGCTCAATCTCTTGAATCTATGTTATCAAATGTAGATTCAATTAGCAAACAAATCTCTAGTTGGTCAGAAAAGAGGAGAGAATTTAGAGAGTTCTATGCAGACAAGTTGCCCTATGAACAAGTTAAAAATGAATAAATTACAAAATTGGACTTGTGTTCCATTTTCATAGACCCACAAACAAATCAACCTCTACCCCTTACATGCAAGAGGTTCCCTATCCATTAGTACAACAACCAAGCGATAAGGGACAATTTTGGGCAGACGTGGTGGATGGTTTTTTACCATCCTCCATGCAGCAATAATGAGGTCCCACAATACTTTTTGAGGAAACTCTACTACGAGTTTATCAAAAATAAAGTGCTAAACTATTTTGATATGTAGGAGTTCCAGGGTAGAGGTGGGGGGTCAGCACAGGATAGACTAGGGGCACATGTTGACCCACAGCGGCTAGTGAGACGAGCACTTTCCAGACCAGCCCATGAACACATGTCTATCCCTTCTATTGTGAAGGAGAGTGTTGAGGTTGAGACACTTCAGTCCATTAGTGCCTTGACTCAGAGTATCATAGAGCATGACAGTCCTGCAGCACAACGTGGGCTGGGGGAGAGTTCGAGGAATATGGTTCCACCCCAAACTTGTTAGGCTTGCAGGTCAACCTGTGGTTATGACCCCACAGATAGTCGTGATGTAGGTGCACATGCTACTTCTGTAGCTGAGCAGATGGTAATGACAGATGCCCTCTTGAGTGAGACTTTCGACCTTGATACTTTGGTAAATGTTAGCAAGTTCATTGAATTTAATTTATTAAATTTCATTTTTGAAATGCAAGATTAACTAATTTAGTTTGATGATTTTAATAAAATTTTAGGGCCATAGCGTTGATGCAGTTTTCAACGATTCTCCACTTGCATATTACATTGCGACATCTATTGCCAAGGTATGTAACTAGTAAACAATTATAAATATTACATGTGAATAGCATTGTTATATGAATGGTATTCTAATATCTGATTTTGGATGTTGAATAGGTTAATCTTGGAGATTTCACGGTAACACCTGCCAGTGGTGGTGGAGTTTAAAGCTTCACTCACGTAATAAAATAAATAGTTTAACTAATGAATTGTACTTACTAGATTTTTGTATTTTATATTCATATCATTGATTACATTACATTTCACATCTTTCAACCTCAAAGCATTACTAGACATTGCATAACTAAAATCTAGATGTTGATAGATGATAAAATTTTAATTACAATATAGTTATTTGAAAAAATGCCTCAAAAAAATGTGGTCTCATGGAATGCCATGACAAGCAGATCCATAGACAAGGACATCACCATGAGACCACATTTCTTTGAGGCATCTTTTCAAACAACTCACTACCTTATCTATGCTACCACATTTTCCATACATGTCTACCAAAGCTTGTTGATCCCCTCCACACTATTCTTCGACAATTTCTCTCTAATAAACTCATCCAATTACCACCAATTAGACCCTAGGACATGACACTAGATAGGGGCATGAGCCTATGATATCTTATATAGCATATGAGTAACTCCAACATCATCTAGGTTTTAGGTATTAATTATGGGGGCAACAAGTCACCCCTAACCAAAATCTTCAAATCTACACTAACCCATTCCCCTACAAACTATGTCAATCCTATTGGCTCAGTTTATTCTATCTCTACTTCTGATCCTACATCTAACCCACCTAAGTCTAATGAGGACTCTTCATTTAATACTACTATATTCTTTGAGATGAAAGAGAGCACAAAATCCTCCAAGAACTCACATAAACATGTACCAAAAGAGCATAACAACAATGGAGACTTGAGGAAGCATAAGAAAGAGCTATAGTATATCACCAAGAGAGCCAAATATTCACAAGAGTTCACAACTAGTTGAAGAGCCAAGATAGTTCACCATAGAATGCATGAGAATCAAACGTGAAATTCAAAAATCCACCACATGAGATGGAAAACCTAGAGATAGAGTCAAAACAGACACATTCTGAGTTGCAAAGAGGTGTTACTGGAATCTTGAATCATGAGCCTAATATATTCTAACAATGGACCATGACCATTTCCATTCCTACAATCTGATAATGTTTCATTAGTTTGATATGTTTATAAATGAAACTTGACTATTTTGACACAAATATCTTCACCAATGAAACACCATTGTTTCGAGCCTATAATTTAATAATTGCTTAATAGGTTGATAACTTCACCAATGAACCATGACTATTACAAAGTTGCACTCTAATAAAGGTCCATGTAATTTATGTCTAAACATCAATAAACCATGACTATTTTAACACCTAAACTAAACAATTTTTCATTAACCATTATATTTTCCAATAAAATAGAACCATTTCAATGTCTACAACCTAGTATTTTCTTTTGCTAATTTCTAACTTCTTAAGGGAACCATGAACTTTTCTTAAAATTATCAAACTCCTCACTTCAAAATTTTAATAACTTTCAACCCACTAAAGCTTAAAATTTAATATTTTTTTTATCTATAGCAATATGTTTAAACCAATCAACCTAACCAACATTAATATCTACAACTTAATAATCAATATCAATAGACCAAAAAGCACAAGACTCTATAAAACCTTTGGGTTAAAGTAGCACAACCCCTTACCCTAACTAAACATACCACCATATTTCCAAGGTGTTGATATCATACAAATGCTCATGGCTCCTTTATTCTTCTTAAGGGCAAAGTAAAACACCTCTTTAAATACACAACCACCTTTTCTACGAACCCCTTAACCTTTGAAATGATCAAAGTTCCCTCATATAATATACTTTACATACTTGGAGCCTAGTAGGGTTCTAATTTCTATCCATAAGGGAGTCGATCCTATCTTCCCTATCCAAAATAAGCAAGAACTTATTTACACTTTCAATGATTGTTACGGGTAAGTGCAAGAAGATGGGGGGCCAAAAAGGGGTCTTAGGTGGCCACTTTTTTTCTAAAATCGGGAAATGCTAGCCTTGGATAAGGAATTGAGCATAGTTACACTCAAAATTTGAAGATGCAACCAAAACAATGTTCATAGTGCTCCGAGTCTACTTTCTAAACTACTAATTTTTTTTGAAAATGGTATAGATTAAGGGGTTCAAAAGAGGGAGCCACATAAATTGGTATTGTTTCTGTCAAAATAATATAACATTGCATGTTTTGTGGCTCCCTCAAAAGGTTAACTTTTTTTGGTATTTTTAAAATCGCTTTGGTGAGAAATTAGCTAACAGCATGTAGTTTATGTCCTTTTTTTATAATTTTTTAATGAATATTTGATTTTTTACTAATTTTCAAAGTGGACACATCCTAAAAAACATATATTTGGCTGTGCTACGCCTATAAATTTTGAAAACTAATTTAAAATCAATTTTTTTTAATATGTGTAGAGTAGAGTCTAGTTTCTAAAAATGTAATTTTTTTGAAAATTTAATGAACATTTAATTTACAATGAGAAAAAGACCAAACACTGGTTTTTGCCCAAAAACAAACACACAAACAAAAGAAATTAAAGATAAAAGGCTTAACATTGTCAAAATGTGAAAAAAATTACATTGTTAAATAGCTAAGAGAAAGCCTAGCATTACCCAGGTGTTTGATTTGTTCGACCTTGAAACATGTGCAAATCTGAGGGTTAACATGAACAAAATTATGTGAAATCCTGTAAAATTAGCAAAAACACATCTGTGGATGTTGGGAAGGCACTCCAAGCCATTGGGTTGGAAATCCAAAGCAAATCCCAAGCCTAAGGCTTGGGATTCCCAAAGCAAAATATAACATGAGGGCATTATAACGTGCTTGCGTTATGTTTTGTTTTGCATTTTTTCCTTTTTTGTAAAAGTTTGCCCAATGTTTGTCATGTTCGACATAACGTGAACGCGTTATAACACGCTCCTCCCTTGGAATGATTTATGTTCAAGGTTATTAAGCATGTATGTATGTATGCTTGTATGTATGTATGTATGTATGTATGTATGCCTATATGTATGTATGTATGTATTGATGTATGTATGTATGTCTGTATGTATGTATACATGTATACTTATATGTATGTATATATGTATGCCTATATGTATGTATGTATGTATAGTGTCGAGGGTAGAGGTAGAGATGGGGGTGAGGCAGATAGGGGAGGAGAGGGGTGGATAAGGGTTGAGGGTTTAAGTGTTTAGGGTTTAAGGTTAAGTGTTGAGGGATGAGGGTTTAGGGATAGGATTTAGAGTTTAGCAATAAGGGATTAGGGTTTAGGACCGTGAGGGATTAGGGTTTAGGGTTGAGGCTTTAGGGATAGCGTTTAGGGTTGAGGGTCGAGGGATTAGGGTTAAGGTAGAGTGTTGAGGGTAGAGGGATTAGGGATAGGGTTTAGGGTTGATAGATTAGGGTTTAGGGTTGAGGGCTCAGGGATAAGGGATTAGGGTTTAAGGTATAGTGTCAAGGGTTGAAGGTTTAGGAATAGGGATAGTGTTTAGGGTTTAGGGTTGAGGGATGTAAGGGTTTAGGGTTTAGGGATAAGGAATTAGGGTTGAGGGTTGATGGATTAAGGTTTAGAGTTGAGGGATTAAGGTTTAAGGTTGAGGGTTGAGGATTTAGGGACAAGTTTTAGAGTTTAGGGATAAGGGATTAGGGTTTAGGACCTTGAGGAATTAGGGTTTAGGGTTGAGGCTTTAGGGATAGCATTTAGGGTTGAGGTAATAGGGTTGATGGTCGATGGATTAGGGTTAAGGTAGAGTGTTGAGGGTAGAGAGATTAGGGATAGGGTTTAGGGTTTAGGGATAAGGGATTAGGGTTTAAGGTACAATGTCAAGGCTTGAGGGTTTAGGGATAGGGTTTAGGATTTAAGGTTTAAGGGTTGAGGGTTGAGGCTTTAGGGATAAGAGAGAGACCTAGATGGCTAAGGGTTGAGAGATAGGGGAGAGATGGGGTGAGGCAGATAAGGGAGGAGAGGGGTGGATAAGGGTTGAGGCTTTAAAGATTTAGGGTTGAGGGATTAGGGTTTAAGGTATAGTGTTGAGGGTTGAGGGTTTAGGGATAGGGTTTAGGATTTAAGGTTTAAGTGTTGAGGGTTAAGGATTTAGGGATAGGGTTTAGGGTTTAGGGATAAAGGATTAGGGTTTAGGGTTGAGGGATGAGGGTATCATAAATTATAATTAGGGATTAGGGTTTATGGTTTAGGGATTAGGGATTAGGGTTTAGGGTTAAGGGATTAGGTTTTAGGGTTTAGGGATGTACAATTAGGGGGTACCATAAATAAACTAGAATTTAGGCAAGGTTGGGAAAATTTTGTGAATCATCATGGGCTGGAGATTGGATATTTTGTTGTGTTCAAGTACATATCCAAGTCATATTTTAAGGTTAAGATATTTCAAAGAATAGGGTGTGTGAAAAATATCAATTCTCTTCAGCTTATGAATACCAACGTTGATATAGATAAAAGATGCCCTTCTTCTAACAAAGTATGTAGTTCAAGTCAACCAATGGGTAGAAAGTTGCTAAATGAATTAGTTTTTGATGGGGAAAACAACAATGATGTTGAAGCAATGGAAGAAAATCAAAATTGTAAGTCTAATTTAATTTATTTCAACTTTCAAAATTGTCAGACTTCAAGGTTTTCTCATCGAGATTCAAAATTAACATGCAAGATGGTCTAAATGCATTCTAAGGACCAGGGAGCTAAACCTTAAGAGGAAAAAGCCCCCAAGGGGAAATTTTCTAACATAAAAGATACATGGTAGGTGTAAGCCTTTTGATTACAAAATAGATCTAATTCATGATACATGATAGGTGTAGCTAATTTAGGATTCTATAGTTTTTTTGGGTTTAAAACATGACAAATACCATGATAAAGAGCACTTTAATGGGTTTAGGGTTAAGGGATTAGGGTTTAAGGTACAGTGTTGAGGGTTGAGGGTTTAGGGTTGACAGATTAGGGTTTAGGGTTTAAGGTTGAGGGTTGAGGGTCGAGGGTCAAGGGTTTAAGGATAGGGTTGAGGGTCGAGGGATTAGGGATTAGGGTTAAAGTAGAGTGTCAAGGGTAGAGGGATTAGGGATAAGGTTTAGGGTTGAAGGTTTAAGGATTGAGGGTTGAGGCTTTAGGGCTGAGGGTTAAGTGATTAGGGTTTAAGATATAGTGTCGAGGGTCGAGGGTTTAGGGATAGGTTTTAGGGTTTAAGGTTTAAGGGTTAAGGGTTGAGGGATAAGGTTTAGGGTTTAGGATTGAGGGATTAGGGTTTAGGTTTAAGGGATTAGGGTTTAAGGTATAGTGTTGAGGGTTGAGAGTTTAGGGATAGGGTTTAGGATTGAGGGATTAGGGTTTAGGGTTGATGGATTAGGGTTTAAGGTTGAGGGTTGAGGGTCGAGGGTTAAGGGTTTAGGGATAGGGTTGAGGGTCAAGGGATTAGGGATTAGGGTTAAAGTAGAGTGTCAAGGGTAGATGGATTAGGGATAGGGTTTAGGGTTGAAGGTTTAAGGATTGAGGGTTGAGGCTTTAGGGTTGAGGGTTAAGTGATTAGGATTTAAGATATAGTGTTGAGGGTCAAGGGTTTAGGGATAGGTTTTAGGGTTTAAGGTTTAAGGATTAAGGGTTGTGGGATAAGGTTTAGGGTTTAGGATTGAGGGTTTAGGGTTGAGGGTTGACGGATCAGAGTTTAAGGTTGAGGGTTGAGGGTTTAGGGATAGGGTTGAGGGTCGAGGGATTAGGGTTAAAGTAGAGTTTCGAGGGTAAAGGGATTAGGGATAGGGTTTGTGGTTGAAGGTTTAAGGATTGAGGGTTGAGGCTTTAGGGATGAGGGTTAAGGGATTAGGGTTTAAGACATAGTTTCAAGGGTCGAGGGTTTAGGGATAGGTTTTAGGGTTTAAGGTTTAAGGATTAAGGGTTGAGGGATTAGGGTTTAAGGTATAGTGTTAAGGGTTGAGGGTTTAGGGATAGGGTTTAGGGTTGAGGGATTAGGGTTTAGGGTTGATAGATTAGGGTTTAATGTTGAGGGTTGAGGGTCGAGGGTTGAGGGTTTAGGGATAGAGTTGAGGGTTGAGGGATTAGGGTTAAAGTAGAGTGTTGAGGGTAGAGGGATTAGGGATAGGGTTTAGGGTTGAAGGTTTAAGGATTGAGGGTTGAGGCTTTAGGGTTTAGGGTTAAGTGACACCTAGATAGCTAAGGGTGGATGGAGAGGTGGACAAGGAGTGACTGAGAGACGTAGAGAGGGGAGAGGTAGAGAGGTGAGGGGGGAGAGATAAGTGAGATAGAGAGAGGTGAGAGATAGAACATGGGCTATGGTACTAGAGGTGAGAAATATTGCAAAGGTGCTATCAAAGGTGAGATAGGCACTCCTTTCGATCATATTTTGCAATATATCGCACCTCTAGATACTTGGCACTTCTTTGCCATGACAACTTAGTGGCACATTATAAAGAGACTACATTTAGTTAATTCACTTCATAAGTTTCAAAATAAAATACCTAGACCACTACAAAAAGAAGGATGATGATCCCTTGAATTATGCACATGCCAATCCCTCCACTTTTGAAGCATCAATCTACTGGTATTTGGATCAAGGAACCCTTAGTAACAGATGAACTTTCTAAACTCCTTTCTGCTTTAGACACATATTTTGCTATGGATCAATCTATAACAGGACAAAACGCGCTCGTGTTTTGGCTTGCTGTACAAATGGTAAAAAGGCTTGGACCCCCGTGATCCAGGTCCACATGCTCTATTTTCTTCTGTTTATGTGCGTGTTTTGACAAAAAAAAATGTTATCATGCTATTGGGAAGTTCACATGCACATTTTGCACATTCTACCACCTTTGCATGAACTTTCCACCACCTTTTCTGCTTTGCCAACTTAAGAAGGAGAAAATAACATAGTTTTCACATCGAATTTGATATATATCAATTCAAGTTTCAATTTTTGTAGTGTTGCAATGTTAATTGTGATTGAATTGTAGGAATTTAACATTATAGATTGGTTAATAGTATTGTTGTTACTAATTCTATTTGAGTGTTATTCAATTTAACGTTGAAAAAGAAGCAAGTGGTGAAAAGCTCAAATTATTGAGGAGTTTGATGCAAGAAGAAAAAAACACTACATAATTGGGTACTCTCTCCATTCGAATCTCTATTTTTTAGGCATGTCAAGTCTTTACATGCATGTTCTTTACATTTTCCTTAATTCTATTTGAATTACTTTATCATACTTTATCATACATATTTATATCACTTGTATGGTATGCATAATAAAAGACTATGTATACATATTTTGTGTTTATATAATAGACTATGTTTTAAATTACTTCATGGTATGCATAATAAAAGATGTCTCAAAGGTCAACATTAATTAAAATAGACACAATCATGATCAAGAAAGTAACCTGCAATCTCACACGGTGCCATGTATATTTTCTACACTTGGGCTCTTTAATAATTATGTGCAATAATGAATTAAACAGACCTTAACATACCGTGATGTCAAACTATACAAGAATAAATCCTTACAACATATAAATATACAATCACTTAAGCATAATGAAATACTATTATCTTGTCATAACAAGTTAAAATACAAGTGAATAGGTGTCAAGATTATACAAGTAAATCCCAATAGGCTTAATCCAATCATGATCCATGCTATGCTACATTATTTTTCATGTTGATAATTCATACAAACCTTGTATACCAAATGTTTCCATTCCCATATCTATGACAATGTGCCAAGTTAAATACTACAAATCAGTCACATTGCCATGGAATTGATATAGGGTCTCAAGATAGTTCAGTCACAACAAAGTGCAAAGTTCAACATGAGTGTCTCCATGAAAATCATAAGCCTTGATGCTGATCCTCTTGGTTGTCATAAAATGATAATGTGAAGATAAGGGACTGTTGTCACACATTAGAAAATCAATCCTTACCTCATGCCCTAGTGTGATGTCTCCCACGATCTCAATCATCTCTTCTTTCATGACTAGATGGTTATCAACAAGTGCTGGCCCATGAGATGTCTCCAAGTGAAAATAAAGTGTATCATGTGTCTGAAATTCTATCCCATGGCTGCAAGCTCAATCTTCATATGTGAGGAGATGATCTCTATCCACATGTAAGTGTAGGTAGTTTGATGCTACTAGCACCAAGGCCTCCCCCACATCTTCAACTTTGTAGTCAACATGAAGTCCCACATACTCTTCACTTGTAGCCTCAATAGGTGACTCTCCTTTGTCTTTATCCTCATAGGACTAAAGTGAACTTTGTACCATAATGCTTTGTATGGCTGTAATAATATTGTGCAATAATGCTTTGTATGGCTGCAATAATGCTTTGGTTGAGTGACATTTACTCTTCTACATGATGATTGTATGTACATTTTCTATGAAGGATTGAATCGCATATATTTTAGTTATGTGTATGGATTCATTTATTAGGAAATAATATTGGTCCCTTTATCATGCTATAGACAAATTCTCTATCATACCGAGGAAACGATCAAGAATTAAACCAACACAGGAAGAGATAGAAGCTAAGAATGCAAAGAAACAACGACTATGAGGGAACTTCGTGAGAAGAGGAATTGGACATGATAAATGAAGACATGCCAATTGAAGAGGAACTGTAACCATTAAAAAGAGATATGGTATTGGCGGCACAAAGGGAACGAGTGCATAAACTTTGTGCTATGAGAGATTTGAATACTATAGTTGGAGACACGTCCTCTACCACAAGTCAACATGTAGGGACATCTACCGCATCTCAAGTTGAGAGTACATCATCACTCACATGTGATCAAGGAGGTACACCATCAGTCCCACCTCAACCTCAAGGTATGTCATCTATTCCATCTTCAATCGAAGGTATGCCATCTAGCCCATCTCATTTAAATATTGATGAAATTCCTAATGTTGAGATGAATTTACCTATCTTAACACCACCTAGAATTTTGCATAGAAAGCCAAAGTATTTGATTGATATTGATGAGAATATTTTGCAGCCAATGAAAGGTAAGATTCTAAAATGCACTTGTAGAAGATATGCTCATAAGATTTAGAGATTGTTCTTTGAAAAGTTAAATGAGACCGCAAGATGTCAACTATTTGTTGAAATGATGCGAAGTATAAAGTATAGGTCCATCATGAAGATTCTTGGGTTGAGAACATCAAAGGCTTCAAGTGAAAAATCTATTGTCAAGAATCTAATGAGTGCATATGAGAGTGTGGATAACACTTCACGCACAAAAGATAGTAATGCAACACGGTGTGTTATTACATCAACTATAGTAAGTAGTCAAACGAGGAAAGCTCGTCTCATTAGAAAGATGAGTCAATAATTGAGAATTAATAGGAAAACTTTATCAAGAGCGCCCATTGGAAGGCGCCAAAGAATTGAGGACACCAATGCCAATGAATTATGGGAGTTCTCAGGGAGACTACCATGAAAAGGCAACAATCTTTGATGAGCTATTACTCATAAACCATGTCACTTAGAAACATTCTGTCTAAGACAATACAATCATGTAGGGTCCCTCTACAATAACCTCTTTTAGTTTTTTATATCTCTAAGGTGTTTGCCCATGGTGAAAGGTGTTTTTTTGCCCCAAAAATCATCATAAGAAGGTAGTGTAAAGTTGTAAAGGGGTGTACAACTTTCATCCTGCTCCTAATGCAACCAAACTAACAGTTCCAATGCATCTAAATGGGTAGGTTTATGCTAGGCATGCTCCTATTTTGCACCCAAACATGCTGAAACAGTCCGAGCTACATTGTACTAGCGATATCCCTGAAGAGTCCAAAGTGCAAAAAGGCAGCGATCTTTGACGAGATGTTACTCCAAAACTGTGTTACTTAGAAATATTTTGTCCAAGGCAACACGATCATGTAGGGTCCCTCTACAATAACCTCTCTCAATTTTTTATATTTTTGAGGCGTTTGCCCATGGTGAAAGGTTTTCTGCTGCCCCAAAAATAGTCAGAAGGAGGTAGTGTAAAGTTACAAAGGGGTGTAACTTTCATCCTACTCCTGATGCAACCAAACTGACTATCTCAACACGTTTGGATGGGTACATTTAGGCTAGGCATGGTCTTGTTTCACACACAAACATGCCGAAACAGTCTGAGCTACATTGTACTGGTGGTATCCTTGAAGAGTCCAAAGTGCAAAAAGGCAGCAATATTTGATGAGTTGTTACTCAGAAACCATGTCACTTAGAAACATTCTTTCTAAGGCTACATGATCATGTAGGGTCCCTCTACAATAACCTCTCTCAGTTTTTTATATCTCTGAGGCGTTTTCCCGTGGTTAAAAGTTTTCTACTGCCCTAAAAATTGTCAGAAGGAGGTAGTGTAAAGTTGCAAAGGGGTGTAACTTTCATCTTGCTCCTGATGTGACCAAACTGACCATTCCAATGCATCCGGATGGGTACGTTTAGGCTAGGGATGGTCCTATTTTGTACCCAAACATGTCGAAACAGTCCGAGCTACATTGTACCGATGATATCCCTGAAGAGTCCAAAGTGCAAAAAGGCAGCAATCTTTGATGAGCTGTTACTTGAAAACTGTGTCACTTAGAAACATTCCATCTGAGGCTATGAGATCAAATAGGGTCCCTCTACAATAACCTCTCTCAGTTTTTTATATCTCTGAGGCGTTTGCCCATGGTGAAAGTTTTTATGCTGCCCCAAAAATGGTCAGATGCATGCAGTGTAAAGTTGCAAAGGGGTGTAACTTTCATTCTTCTCCTCCTGCGGCCAAAATGACTATTCCAACACATTAGTATGGGTACGTTTAGGTTAGGCATGGTCCTGTTTCACACCCAAACATGCTGAAACAGTCTGAGCTACATTGTATCGACGATATCCTCACACATTGCCTTTGCTATAACTGTTATAGTCTTCACATGTCAACATGCATCTTATGGTTGTTAACATACTTGTCCTAGCAGTCAACGTAATCATATATGAACAACTTTTTCTTTTATCTCGGTCCACCTTGACTTTGTTCTCTAGTACTATCTCTATAGGGTTTGTTTTAGTCCTTCAATGCATTGTTCCATCACTGCAATCTTAGAACCCTATTAGGCTTGAAATAGACCTCTATTAGGATACTCTCTTAAACCTTAATATCATCTTCATGTTGTCATATCCATGCTGTTCAACCCTCATCTTCTTCCACCTTTAGTTCTTAGGCTTGAAGATAACATCATTACATAGCCAAGATATACAAGGGGTCAAATACTAAAACTAGATCATCAATGATAATGAATGTAATAAGCCATGAACCACCCACCATAAATACAAGTGGCCATATTACAATGTACATCATGAACAATATTTGAATAACTCCAAGCTTAACTGTACAAATGAATCCTCTAAGATCCTGTGGTCTTGGTTCTGATTAAGGAAGGGGTTGAACCCACCATGTGGATCTCCCTTTCCTCCCCATCCATAAATCAAGGTGATCAAGCACCATCCATAATTCAAAAGTGTGGTAGAATGGTGATTATCTTATTTAATTCATTTCCTTATTAACACATAAGTATACACATAAATTCATGGATCTAAAACATCTCAAATGAATGGAAATAGATTTCTCAACTAACATCAACACATCCTTTCTAGCATCTAATACACAAATAAATACAAGTACATGATCAAGCCAAATATGACCATTGATAGTAACCACAAGTCATTTTAATCCTACAAGTTTGACTTAGAACTATACATCCAAGATCATATCCAAATCCACATGAATTGCTAATCACATCCCATATTATGAAAGCTCTCTTCGGGTGAGGATATATGTCTTACTAAGACCACATGCCTAAGGTAGAACTATATGCATCCCATACTACAAGAATCTTAACCTTAGTACAACAGAAGTATCCAAACATACATAAAATAACAATTTAAATACGCATTTGAACACACACACAAAAAAGCAATACCATACAACAACATACAATTCAAACATTAAAAAAACAAGCACACGGGACCAATCTTGCTTTCTCTATTTTCTCGAGCATGTCTAGTTTTGAGAGACTAAAACTTTCAACCCAAAACTCAAATTCTCTTATCATCAATTATGATGGATTCTTTGACAATTAAACTTTGAAACCTAAAGGCATACAAAAATGATCTACACTGCACCTATCCATATTACATAATGATCAACAAAAATGATTTGTATTAACCAAATATCATATAGGCATACATCAATATTTGTCGATATAAGTATAACATATATACAAAATAGACATATAGGCATACAATGTCAACTATATGCAATACAAAATATATGTCCACAAATGCCATATAGGCATACAACAAAGGACCACAATAAAAAGTCATTCCCCTCTATTCGGTGAAGACAATAGATCATGGGCAGCCTTTGATCTTCAAGGGGATGGAGACGCGTATGAGGGTGGTCTACTACAAACCCGAGGGCTCCTCCTCCTATTTAGTTGTTCATGGATCTGTAGTTGTTACAATAAAAAGTATAGACAATAAAATATAGAAATTACATTATAAAAAATGAAACATTTAACAAAATAATCACTTATTGCTATCCGAAAATCTATCTCCTCATTTGCCTTAGTACCAAGATTAGGTTGTGGTGATGTCATGTCCTATAGAAACCATCTAGATAGAAATTAAAATTCAAATGAATAATCATTTGATTTTTCAAAAATAAACAACTATAACAACGAATGTAATTTGAAATTTACTAATCTGCCTCATACCCCCGTCAAAGGCATGGAGCTATGAATCGTAGAGGACACACCATGCTCCATTACCCTATGAACATCAGGAGGTGCCTCCGCAGCCTGTATCATCTGAAAATAAAACAACATTATTCAATTACGAAAACTATAATAGTGATGTAAGTCATGGCTCCTAAAATACACACACGTTCACCTAAACATGGAAGTACACACAATAAAGCACACAAGTCACATGCATATATACAAATTAGACGAAGATTCATGACTATTGTGTGGTATAAGGGTCAACAAAGGAGGGACCATAGTAGCATCAAATTTTAGGTTTAAGAAGTCAGAGAGGGAGTGAAGGCGTTAGTTTAGGTTTAGGTTGGTGGTAGGGTGGGGTAGGGTTGTGCTCAAATTTTTGTTTGTTTGGTAGTCATGGATGTAGGATAATGCCTAACATAGAGTTTGTGGGTTTATAGGACAATGCCTAAACTAGAAATCACATAGACATTAGGTAAGTTTATGGGTTTACGGGAAGGAGGAATATCAAGAGTTTGTGGGATAATATGAGGGAGGAAAGCTACTAGATAGGAGAAGAAAAACCTTATTTTAAAATTTCTTATCATTTTCTTTGTCTTGAGGTTTGTCATGGGGTGGGTTGGAAGCAAACTAAGTTTGGGACGTCTGGTAGGGGTATATTAGGAAATAGGTAGGGTAGATATGAGTTGGTTAGTAGGTTGGGCGTAGTGTTGGGGAAGTTTCTTAGGCCTACTATTAGAAGTGGATGGGGAAAGGTCCTACACTTTTTCTTTTAGTTTATCTTGGAGGGGTGTTAGAGGGGAGATAGAAGTCAATGAGGAAGGTGAAGTAGTAATAGGTGGATATATGGTGGGGAAGATAGGGGCATAGCTAGTGGAGTAGGTGAAGTAATAGAAAGAGGTTGTAGGGTTGGGGCAGAAATGCATTTAGAGGCATAGGATAGGTAAAGGTGAAAGAGAGAATTGGTATGAGGTTGAGGTGGTCCAGAAGGGGTTGACAAAAAATAATCTAAGGAGAAGTGTCTTAATGATGAAGGGGGTAAATCATAAAACACACAATAACAGAAATTGCACACAGAAAATAGAATGATATTTTATTAATATGGGCAAAATATTAAATTACAGAAGCTCAAATACAATTAGAGAATGAATCCCCTATAGGTTACAACATATTACAACTCCCTCTCTCAAGACTCTG
This sequence comes from Cunninghamia lanceolata, assembly GCA_027924645.1. Taxonomy (NCBI): domain Eukaryota; kingdom Viridiplantae; phylum Streptophyta; class Pinopsida; order Cupressales; family Cupressaceae; genus Cunninghamia; species Cunninghamia lanceolata. Next base: position 196,901 of record BSBN01001059.1, on the reverse strand, counting down.
GAATCTTTAGCCTTCTGTAATTCCCAAATCAGCTAGGGTTTCTAATTTTCCCACCTTTTCCTGACTCTATACCTCCCCCCTTAACTCTACTACCCTAAGGGTTCCCAAAAATGGTTATATATAGCCCTTTTTGGCGGCCACCAGCGTAATTTCAAAATTTGCATCACCCTCCAAAAATAGGTCAACTTCACGGGCCATAACTTTCGACCCGACCATTGGATTTTCAATTATAATACCTTTTCAGAAAGCTCTCAAAAAGACGATGGAGCGCAAGCAATATTGATAAGTAGATTGCTTGGGTTTCCCACCAAATTTCGGGCCCATCCGGAGCCTCTAAGTGCCTCAAATTTGACTTTGAATATTTCAATAGGATTTTTAGAATTTGAAATTTTAATATCTCACAAATGATAAATAATATTGAAGTGATTTCTTCACCATTAGCTTTAATTCACCATTCTAGAGGTCCATGTAAGATTTTGTATCGAACCGTGCACAAATGCAAACTTACTAAAAATAGTAACCTTGTCAAATTTAACCCTTATTGAAAAGAAACAACACATTTTTTTATTTTTATTTTTGGCTGATGCAAGATTGCTCTTACACTCTGGATGCTCCTACATCACTTAAGGTAACAACCAGTTGGTATGGGCTATGAGAAATGGTGAAGGCATTACCATTATGGGGAATTTTAAAGTCAATAAAGGAGGGACCTAGATGATGTTCGAGTCAATCATATGCTATATAAGATGTCTTGGGGTCAAATTGGTGGTAATTGGATGAGTTTATTAGAGAGAATTTGCCAAAGAATAGTGTGGAGTGGATCACAAGCTTTGGTAGAGATGTATGCAAAATGTGGTAGCATAGACAAGGTAGTGAGTTGTTTGAAAAGATGCCTCAAAGAAATGTGGTCTCATGGTGATGTCCTTGTCTATGCATCTTCTTGTCATGACATTCCATGAGACCACATTTCTTTGAGGCATTTTTTCAAATAACTATATTGTAATTGAAATTTTGTCATCTATCAACATCTAGTTATTAGTTATGCAATGCATAGTAATGCTTTGAGTTTGAAAGATGTGCAATGAAATGCAACCAATGATATGAATATAAAATACAAAAATCTAGTAAGTACAATTCATTTATTGAACTGTTTATTTTATTACCTCTGTGAAGTTTTGAAGTCCATCCCCACTAGCAGGTGTTGCTGTGAATTCTCCAATATTAACCTATTCAACATCCAAAATTAGATATTAGAATACCATTCATATAACGATGCTATTCACATGTAATATTTATAATTGTTTACTAGTTACATACCTCGACAGTAGATGATGTAGTGTAATATGCAGGTGGAGAACCACCAAAAACTGCATCAATGCTATGACCCTAAAATTTCATTAAAATCATCAAACTAAATTAGTTAATCTTGCATTTCAAAAATGAAATTTAATAAATTAAATTTAATGAACTTGCTAAGATTTACCTGAGTATCAAGGCCGAAAGTCTCACTCAGGAGGGCATCTGTCATCACCATCTACTCAGCTGCAGATGTAGCCTGCGCACCTGTGTCCTGACTATCTGTGGGGTCATAACCACATGCTGACCCACAAGCCTAACAAGTATGGGGTGGAACCCTACTCAAACTCTCCCCCAGCCCACGCTATGCTGTAGGACTAGCATGCTTTATGATGCTCTGGGTCAAGGCACTAATGGACTGAAGTGTCTCAACCTCAACACTGTCCTTCACAATAGAAGGGATAGACATGTGCTCATGGGCTGGTCTAGCAAGTGCTCATCTCGCTGGCTGCTGTGGGTCAACACGTGCCCTTGGTCTATCCTGTTCTAACCCCCTACCTCTACCCTGGAACTCCCGCATATCAAAATAATTTGGTGCTTTATTTTTGACAAACTCGCAATAGAGTTTCTTCAAAAAATATTGTGGGATCTCATTATTGTTGCATGGAGGATGGTCAAAAACCATCCACCACCTCTGTACAAAATTGTCCCTTATTGCTTGGTTGTTGCACCAATGGATAGGGAACCTCTTGCATGTAAGGGGTAGAGGTTGATTTGTTCGTGGGTCTGTGAAAATAGAACACAAGTCCAATTTTGTAATTTGTTCATTTTTAACTTGTTCATAGGAAAACTTATCTGCATAGAACTCTCTAAATTCTCTCCTCTTTTCTGACCAACTAGAGATTTGCTTTCTAATTGAATCTACATTTGATAACATAGATTCAAGAGATTGAGCAAGCGTGGATCTATGCAAGGTTGAAGTTGCAATTTCTTTCAACCTTGCAATTATGTCCTCAATTTATTTTTTATTGTTATTAATTTGCCCCATTATATTTTCTTGTGTTCTAGGGGCATATTGAGGAATGAATGGAGGTGTTTGTTGTTGGGGTTCTTCTTCAACAGGTATTTTCTATTCAAGTGATGGAGGATTTTGTGGATTTTCAGGAGGAGGAGGTGCATTATCAATTCCTGTAAATTAAAGAAATTTACATCAAAAAACTATTTTAACCTACCTATTTAGCAACAAATTCACACAAGAAAGCAAATCAAACTTACTCCTTTGACCTCCCCGATGTTGTGGCGGCATTTCAACGATGAATTGATGACAAATAGTTGACGATATGGCCTTCGATAACATGAGTGCGCTCTCCCTTCTCTCCAAGCCGTGGGTTTGCTGTGAAATGTTGTCAAATTATGAAATGAAATGCAGTTTTTTTAAATATAGCAGAGCATAATGCGAGCATGTTATGGCTTGGTGTTAGGCTCGGCATCACCAAGCCATAACGTGAGCACGTTATAACGTGCTCGCATTATGGCTAAAACTTTTTTTTTAAAAGTTGGCCACTTTTTTGCCCCCCAACTTTTTGCACCCACCCTTACCTCCAACATTCATAGTTCTCAACCCAAGAAGCTATATCAATAGATTAAACTCTTGGTTGTGATGTTTTTAATGTCCATACCCAAGAGTTTACTATGGGAATTGATGGTGAAGAATGTGTATTATGTGTCTAGTTGTATCATAGTGATGCATTGGTGACAATGAATATCTTTTTTTGGTACAATACAAATCTTCATTACAATATCTAGACAAAGTACATTTTGCATAGTTGGATACCTTTAACATGTTATTTGTAGAGTTAGATCATGTTATGTATTTAGATGGATCCCTTTTACATTTATCTGCTTGGTTGGAGTCCTTTTTGCATAGTCAAAGTTTTTATCACTTTTAGTAATAGGTGGAATTTCTCATCCTACTATTTTTTAATTTTTTTTTAAACAATTTAGCAAGTCATGGTTATGCTACCCCACAACCCTACGCCACCCTATCACCAACCTAAACCTAAACTAACACCTTCACTCCCTCTCTGACTTCTTAAACCTAAAATTTGATGCTACTATGGTCCCTCTTTTGTTGACCCTTATACCACACAATAGTCATGAATTTGTCTAATTTGTATATATGCATACATGACTTATGTGCTTTATTGTGTGTAATTCCATGTTTAGGTGAATGTGTGTGTATGTTAGGAGCCATGACTTGCATCACTATTCTAGTTTTCGTAATTGAATAATGTTGTTTTATTTTCATATGATGCAGGTTGTGGAGATACCTCCCGAAGTTCATAGGGTAATGGAGCATGGTGTGTCCTCTACGATTCATAGCTCCATCCATGCCTTTGATGGGGTATGAGGTAGATTAGTAAATTTTAAATTACATTCATTGTTATAGTTGTTTATATTTGAAAAATCAAATGATTATTAATTTGAAGTTTAATTTCTATCTGGATTGTTTCTATAGGACATGACATCACCATAGCCTAATCCTGGTACTAAGGCAAATGAGGAGACAGATTTTCTGGTAGCGGTAAGTGATTATTTTGTTAAATGTTTCATTTTTTATAATATAATTTCTATATATTAATGTCTATACTTTTTATTGTAACAACTACATATCCATGAACAAATAAATAGGAGGAGAAACCCTCAGGTTCATAGTAGACCACCCTCATACGCATCTCCATCCTCTCGAAGATCAAAGGCTACCCGTGATCTATTCTCTTCACCAAACAGAGGGGAATAACTTTTTATTGTGGTCCTTTATTGTATGCCTATATGGCATTTGTGGACATATATTTTATATTGCATATAGTTGACATTGTATGCCTATATGGCATTCTTGTAAGCCTATATGGCTATTTTGTATATATGTTATAATTATATCGACAGATATTGATGTATGCCTATATGGATATTTGGTTAATACAAATCATTTTTGTTGATGGTGTCCATATTTGCATTATAAATCCACGCTTCAATGGATATTTGTAGATGGTTTACTTCAAGTATTTAAAGTCCAATTGTATTACATAGTAGGATTTTTTAAAATTCAATCCTCTCTATGGCTCTCATAATCCACTTAGCACACAAAGCTAATCCTTTGAAGACACCCAACAAAAGAGTCCTTAAAATAAAAATGAATCATCATGTTAAATATCAACACGAGATTGTATATTAAAGTCATAAAAACTTGACACCTATTTTCTTGACAATGCATCATGCAACTAGTGTTGCCATTTATTTTTAGCAATTGCTATGTATTGCAACCAAATCATTTGTTATAAGAAAATGTATTTATGAAATAATTGTATCTTGTTTATATGTAGAAATACATGTATTGGTGTGTGACATGAGGGGTTTCCAATCTATCAATGTTGCCTTGATATTCTTGACATTTGTAAGGATTTTGTGAACTTTGAGAAATGGGAAGGTTCATCCTCATATTGTTGATAAAATTTATCCAATTGGATAATTTTTTGGAAGCTTCTCCAAAGTTTGTCTCATATAATGATGTAACATACATTGGGATGTCCCTTACAAGTCACAATTATCTTAGGTCACCAACAAGTAGAGTAGAGAAACCACTAAAGAATTCCTCAAGCAACCTACTATCAATTCATTCTAACAACCTTAGTCTAATGAAGCTCATTTCCTCAATATGAATGTAACAAATGAAATAATGCTTTCTTGATAAGTTGAAAGAGCTTGACCCTTAAGAGGGCTAATGTCTTTTACTAATATGTGAAGTGCTACATGAATGGTTGATGCATTGATGTTTAAAGTAACCCAATTTATTGGGGTGAGAAATTAAAAGGATGATAATACATGGAGAACATTTGTAGAAAGTGTTATCTTGATGTTCTCATGAATACTGATGACATTTAAAAGGTGAAAAGTTGTGACCCTTCGAATAGGAAAGACTATGACCCTTTTATAATGAAGGGAAGTGAACATGCATAGTATATATTGCTCAACTAGACGTGTTGTGGCTAACGGTTTGGACCCACGAAGAACAAAACAAAAAGTAGCCTACCTTGCAACTTTACATTACATGCTTCTGATGATTTTTGGAGCAACAAAAAATTTTTCACCACAGGCAAATTCCTTAGAGATATCAAAAACTGAGAGAGGTTATTGTAGAGGGGTTCTATGTAATCACATAGCCTCAGAAGAAATGTTTTTAAGTGGCAATTTCTAAGTAACAGCTCGTCAAAGGTTGCTTCCTTTTTGCACTTTGGTCTCTTAAGGGATATCGCCTGTACAATGTAGCTCAAATTGTTTTGGCATGTTTAGGTGTGAAATAGGACCATGCCTAGCCTAAACTTACCCATCCAAATGTGTTGGAACTGTTGGTTTGGCCGCACGAGGAGCAAAATGAAAGTTACACCCCTTTGCAACTTTATACTGCATGCATCTAGCCATTTTTGGAGTAGAAAAAAACTTTCACCATGGGCAAATGCCTTAAAGATATAAAAAACTGAGAGAGGTTATTGTAGAAGAACCCTATGTGATCCCGTAGCCTCAGACGAAATATTCTTAAGTGACACATTTTTGAGTAACAACTCGTCAAAGATAGCTGCCTTTTTGCACTTTGGTTCAGATTGTTTGGGTGTGAAACAGGACCATGCCTAGACTAAACGTACCCATCTAGACATGTTGGAATTGTTGGTTTGGCCTCACGAGGAGCAGAACAAAAATTACACCCCTTTACAACTTTACACTGCATGCATCTGACCATTTTTGGAGTAGCAGAAAACTTTCACCACAGGCAAATGCCTTAGAAATATAAAAATTGAGAGAGATTATTGTAGAGGAACCCTACATGATCCCGTAGCCTCAAACGAAATGTTTCTAAGTGACACAATTTCCGAGTAATAGCTCGTCAAAGATTGCTACCTTTTTGCACTTTGGTCTCTTAAGGGATATCACGGGTACAATGTAGCTCAGACTATTTTGGCATGTTTGGGTGTGAAAAAGGACCATGCCTAGCCTAAGCATACCTATCTGGATGCGTTGGAACTATTGGTTTGGTCGTACAAGGAGCAGAATGAAAGTTACACCCCTTTACAACTTTACACTGCATGCATTTGACCATTTTTGGAGCAACAGAAAAACTTTCATCATGGGAAAGCACCTTAGAGATATAAAAAACTAAGAGAGGTTATTGTAGAGGGACTCTATGTGATCTTGTGGCCTCAAATAGAATGTTTCTAAGTGACATGGTTTTTGAGTAACAGCTCATCAAAGATTACTTCCTTTTTGTACTTTGGTCTCTTAAGGGATATCACTGATACAATGTAGCGCAGATTGTTTCAGCATGTTTCGGTGCAAAACAGGTCTATGCCTAGCCTAAATGTACCCATCCAAATGCATTAGAATTGTCAGTTTGGCCGCATAAAGAGCAGAAGAAAGTTACACCCCTTTGCAACTTTACACTGCATGCATCTGACCATTTTTGGAGAAGTATAAAAACTTTCACCACAGGCAAACACCTCAGAGATATAAAAAACTGAGAGAGGTTATTGTAGAGGGAGCCTACATGATCCTGTAGCCTTAGACAAATGTTTCTAAGTGACATAGTTTCTGAGTAATAGTTCGTCAAAGATTGCCACCTTTTTGCACTTTGGTCTCTTAAGGGATATCGCTGGTACAATGTGTTGAAAGTTGTTTGTCATTGATGTCAAAAGGTCATAAGGTATTGATCATATACGTGTTGGTGTTGTTGTCAAAAGATCAGGATTCTCAGTTATGGCATTCATGTTTCATGGTATGGTCTTCACAAGATGACTTCATTCACAGAGCTCACATGCCTTTCATGCTTCAGGATGGTGTGTTCATGTTTCACAAGAACCCTGCAAGACATGTATGCAAAGTGTGGAAGCATATACAATGAATGTGAACTATTTGACATGATGCCTCAAAGAAACGTTATCTCATGGAATGCAATGATTGCAAGATATGCACGAAATGGATTTTTCATAAGGCTTTAAGAACTCTCAAGCAAATGCACAAAAGTAAATTTCAACCAAACGCAAATTTTGGCACGTCTAAAACCAAATTGCACAACCTTATCCAACTTCCTCCTTGACTATGCCAGAATGGGATCTAGGGAACATGGTTTGGACAACCATTAAAGCATAAATGATATAGGAATTTTGTCACATGTATTGTATTTGTAGCTGTCCTTGTAGACATGTATGGAAAGTGTGGAAGCATAGACAATGTGTGTGACCTATTTAAAATGATGCCTCAAAGAAATGCATAGTCCCATAGAATGCAATGATTGCAAGATATGCACAAAATAGATTATTTGAAAATAATTTATAAACTTTCAAGCAAATGCAATTAGCACGTGTAAAACCAAATTCCTATAATGATAATTGATCATCATATTAAATATTTAATATAAACTGTCATATGCATAATGCCATGAACATAACATCTAGTTTATATGTCCTAAAAACTAGTTTCCTATGGACTTTTATGAAATAATCAGTGGCCCTTGCTTGACCATGAAGATGGAGAGCGAATACGTGACTCATCCTCTCTTTGTCATTGAGTAGACCTCTTCACCAGAAGTTCATCCAGCTCCACCTATTAATACAATCAAACAATATGCACATTAATATAGAAAATGTATGAAATATATAACATCACATATGTAATCAATCACTTACCACCACTCGATGATCACTCTCGATCATCTTGTCCCTCTCTTCATCCATAGTTGGACGGGCTGGGGTTGTGACATCCTATGAGAAGCATCAAGAAGCAAAATTGACTAAACATAAATATCGTTTATGTATGTTAAATGACATGAGATAAAACAAGAAATACAAAATTATGACATTTTCATGTTATTGGCTCATACCTCGGTCAAAGGATAGGAATCCTCAGAAGTATGGAGTGGTTGAAAGAAAGAATAGGATTGTTCAAGAAGTTGCAAGGACAATGGAAAGAGAAGCAAACCTACCAGATGTATACTGGAGGGAAGCAATTCATACTACTGTTTATATACAAAACAAAGTACAAGTAACCATCTAGGAAAGTTTTATGCATACTTACAAATTAATCCAATGAACCATCTAGGTCTGTACTACTCTTTATTGTGTCAAGTATTGCCTCATAGTTAGATTCACACACCTTCCACAAGGTCTTGTTCAAAGGTCTACCTCGATATTGTATAAAATAAACATTGGATGCCTCGACAAGGTTTGAGTAATGAAGAATCTCTTGATGTGTGTCAAAGTCTTGAAACAACCAAACATTAACACTCTTATGTGGGTACCTTCTAAGCCATGTTCCAGTAACAACCACCGAGCCTGTAGGGTATCGATGTTTTCTCCATCTGTAATTGGGGCCTCTAATTTATTTTTGGCCTCAACACAATGACACAAGTAATAATTCATTCCCTCTTCATTGTCTTCATTTGTAATAATTGTATAAACATGCCCTACATTGATATGTGCAGAAAATTAGATGAAATTAGTCAACATTACAAAAACACTACAAAGTAAGATAACATGAGAAATTTTAAAAACTATGCAAGTAGATATATTACCTAGTTGAACTAGATCTAATATGTGGTCAAAGTCAACTGATGATTCCATCTGTGTCAGTTCCAGTGTTGTCGGGGTCCAATACGTGTCAAGTGGGCTAAGATATCTTAACCGCCATTTGTCAACCCACTCCTTTGACTCGCACTCATTACAGACTTGAATTATACATGAAGAACAAAAGCATGCCATCTTCCGTGTATGGATACTCCATGAACCTGCAATTGAGCTTCTAAAAGAGTGCATTTCACTTGATCATGTCAGTGTACAACAATCCTCATATGGTGCAATGTTAGTATCATCTATCAACCAAAAAAATCTATGAACTAAAAACTTACCTTCATTATCTAGACCCATCGAAGCATTACACCACTTGATGATTGATTTTGCATTTGTCAACTTTGCATTGTCTTTATACTTTAACTCTTCTCGTGCTATGGATCTTTTGATACATGCTCCTACTCCATCATGCTCCCCCTTTCGATGCTCGACCTCACAAAAGTTCCACATATGCTAAACATTTGTAATATTATGCCTCTTGCTCAGCCAATAGAAATTATGTGAGTTCTTGAATTGTGATGCATAGTTATCTGACCATATGATATGCTGATTGAATGATATGCCCCTTCTAGCCAAATCATTGTAGAAAACCTGAAAGAAACCTTGCATGAACTCTATAGAATGTGTGTGATCATCACTAATATAAAAATGATACTCCCTTATGATCTTTTTGTCATCCTCTGTACTATCATTCACATGAATGAATGCGATGTGCACAAATATAGAAACATGTGTGGAGTTGTAATATTGTGATTACACCTCACACTGTGGCTGTAGACTGTAGTTCTCTACAAAGTTGACGACTGAAACAATGCTACCAAGTGGAAATGTGTCCTTGCATAACTTGAATTGCAAGTCCAACCATCGATCTCTATGGGTATGCCTTGCATACTCATACACTATACTGTCATGAAATGTAGACATAAACTGATACACTGGAATATTTTAAATAACCAAATCACACCTCTTTGCTTCTTTACCATCTTTTGTATTGTAGGCCAATTTTTATACTTGTTGAACTCTACTAGTTCATTTCAAATTGCATGTGTGCTTTCCATATGTTCACATATTGGCATACGTTGCAAGCCATCGCAATGCTGACATGTGCCATCCAAGCACAATTTCCTGTAGAATATTTGACCTTCCTCTCTTTCACATAAAATTGTTGATATGAAGTCTCTTGAAGATGTTGGTGGGCATGTATGCCACAATCCTGCAAAACATTGTTAGTATGCAAATCTAAACATTTAGACTGATAAACATCAAAATGGTTAGAAAATTCAATATGTAATCTACAACAAGTAGTGCGTGTGTGATTTATCTTGACATAGAAAGGTTTTAGCATTTCAAAATATCTTTAATAAATTTTAATTTGACGATACATCTCTAGAAATTTACCAAAAAATTGTGTTTGAGTCATATTAAAAAAATGCTTTAGATGTGGCTCATGGTTTCGACTACCGATTCTCCTTCTTACCACATTCCTTTGATTCTGAGATACCCTTGTGTAATTCTTACAAAAGTCTTCAATTAGTGATATCAATGCTTCAACAATTCGTTTATCTTTTCGTGGTAGTCTCCCTAAGAAAGCCCATAATTCATTGGCATCGGTGTCCTCAATTCTTTGGCACCTTCTAATGGATCTTGATAAAGTTTTTCTATTAATTCTCAATGCTTGACTCATCTTTCTAACGAGACAAGATTTCCTAGTTTGATTACTTACTATTGTTGATGTAATGACACGTCGTGTGACATTACTATCTTTTGTGTGTGAGGTGTTACCCACACTATCATATGCACTCATTAGATTTTTGACAATAGATTTTTCACTTGAAGCCTCCGATGTTCTCAACCCAAGAATCTTCATGATGGACCTATACTTTATACTTCGCATCATTTCAACGAATTGTTGACATCTTGCAGTCTCATTTAACTTTTCAAAGAACACTCTCCAAATCTTATGAGCATATATTCTACAAGTGCATTTTGGAATCTTACCTTCCATTCCAAGCTACAAAATATTCTCATCAATATCAATCAAGTACTTTGGCTTGCTATGCAAAATTCTAGGTGGTGTTAAGAAAGGTGAACTCATCTCAACAGTAGGAATTTCATCAATATTTAAATAAGATGGGCTAGATGGCATACCTTCGATCAGAGATGGAATAGATGACATACCTTGAGTTTGAGGTGGGAACGATGGAGTACCTCCTTCCTCACATGTGAGTGATGATGTACTCTCAACTTGAGATGCAGTAGATGGTGTCCCTCCATCTTGACTTGTGGTAGAGGACGTGTCTCCAATTGTGATATTCAAATCTCTCATAGCACAAAGATTTTGTGTTCGTTCCCTTTGTGCTGTCAATACCATATCTCTTGTTGATGGTTGAGGTTCCTCTTCAATTGGCATGTCTTCAACAATCATTTCTAATTTCCTCTTCTCACGAAGTTACCTCATAGCGGTTACTTTCTTTACATTCTTAGCTTCTTTCCCTTCCTGTGTTGGTTTATAATCCTTGATTGTTTCCTTGGCATAAAGGAGAATTTATCTGTAGCATGATAAAGAGACAAATAATAGTTCTTAAGAAATGAATATGTTTCCAAATTTTAGGTCTACTGCCCTCAACATTTTCAGTACTTCCCACACTTTCCTTGCAGTCAAAAAAGAGTTTTCAATCACATGGTGGAGGATTTTTCAGCCCACTACCATTGTTAAAGTGTTCTCAGCTAGTCAAAGAAGAGTTTTCAATTCACTTTTAAAGCTTTGGTTCTTGCTAAAATTCAAGGTTAAAGTACTTTGCATAAGAGGCCCTATAAATTGGTGCTAATTTTATGTCTATAAGATATCAACATTGCAGGTGCATACTCAACTAAGTCTAGTAGATTTTATGGTAAAATTTTGGGTGGACAAAGAGCCCCATATAGCACCCTACAACCATCAAACCAATTCTTGGTTTGGAATATATATATTCATTTAAGATAAATGATATATGCCTCATTAATTTTATGCATGTTTGAAGGCCCTTATAAATTCCCCTTCCAAATTCATGGTCAAATTGTGACCATTTTTTATCTTTCAAGCCCTATAAATCAATTCCATTATGATGTTTTTGGGGCTCTTAGAGTTGATCATGGTGAGTGTATTAATCTTCCCTATACCAACTTAACTTCTCATTTCAGCTTTAAGTTAGGGTGTGTAATGCAAGTATTGACATTAATTGTAAAGGGTGATATTTTCTAAAAATTAAGGCACTAAATTTTTTTATGATGGGTTCAAATTGGTTAGTTGAGTAGTGGTTGTTGGGGGTGGTGCTTGTGGCTTATTATTAGGTGGATAGGTATAATGGATCTTAAGTCTAGTGAAGGTAGACCTCACGACTCTTTTAGGAAATGTGTAATGTCAAGCAATAAACTATCTTTAATTTTTAATTGCTCCTCTCTAGCTGCCTTAAAGTTTATCAAAGCTATCTAAGGAAAGGGTGTGGATGATGAGTGCATTGAGACTTAAATCATATATTAGAAGTGATTTTGTGGAAAATCTAGCTACTTTCATCCCTTTAATGAAATGGTGGTTAAGGCTTCTCAAGTTTGTACTCCCAAGCCACTTTGAAGTTATGTGTTCAACACCACTAGAAAATATCTTCACAAGTAAGAGCTTAGTTTTGGTTGTATGGAAATTTTTTAGGTTTTCCTACTTCTTTGGTTGGTAGATATGTTTGTTTTATAGTTGTCAGATCATTATTAGATGTTCTATGGTTGTCTTGACTAGTTTATGTTGGAGAGGAGTGTATTGTAATCCCATTTTTTTACTTTTTGAATTTGAATAAAGGAACTCAGTTTTGCAGCTAGGATACTATGTTCCTATTGATCATTTTGATAAATTCATGTTTTGGATTGATGATATCTTTCATGAGTAGCTACAGGTCTGCAAGTATAATGAAGAAATTCAAAGCAATAGAAATTTACAACTATTTGGGAAGAAATTCAGAGCTCGGACTGTAAATTCCCTATTAGACATTGTAACATCAAAAAATGTCCCTGTGGGGGCTTTTCCCTCATAAGGTTTAGCTCCTGGGTCTTTTATCTAAATTTAGGACATCTTGCATCATATTTTGACATCCTGATGAAATGACCCCTAAGTTTCATGACAAATGGGACCTAGGGGGATCACTTGAACCTAACCCTGACCAAAATAGGGAGGGAGGACTTGGGTACCCGTGCCCTAGTCCTACCCTATTTTGGGTCAGTCCCAAATTTTAAGTGTCAGTTTGTGACCATTATTTGGGTCCTATGCCGACACGGTAAGTTTAAATTACAAAATTCTTGGTGGGAGTGTTTGTAGTTGCATATATAAGTATGCTTAGGTATTCATTTGTAAACTAGATGGACATTAGATTCAATTGTGATCCTCAAGCTTTTATGAAGTTGATTCAAGGCATTCATTGTATGCTATAATAGTACTTGTGTTGTTTATGTGTTTATATTTGCATATTTGAGCATCCATCTCTTCATGGCATGAAGAGCTTCTTCCTTCCATGAGATCTTCACTACAAGATGATATCATTTATGTTTTTGAGCATTTACGATTTGGTTTTTGCCTCTGCCTCACAAGGGCAGGCACTCTCTATCTGACAACGGTGTTTGGAAGGCTTGAATGTCTCTTCGGGGCTTGACTGAGGCAGGCCTTTAAACACCACAACCCCCTCCCCATTTTTCTGTGATTGCAAGTTGCAAGTTGAAGAAGCAAGAAAAGTGGCGTTGCATAGGAGTGTTACATAGTGTTGGAATTGCAGATCAGAGTTGAAAATAGGGCCCTGGACTCGGGTGCCCTCTAATTAGTCCTCAGATTCTGCAAAGGAGAAATCTTTGAGACAATAAGAACAGGTTGCAGATCAAGTTCTCAGATCTTGACAAAAATTAGGGCACTGGACTAGGGTACCCTCTCATTAGTCCCCAAATGTTTCACTTCCTAAACTTCATAAACTTGTACACATTTGTCTATTATTTTACATCTTTTTGTAGTAGCATTTTTCAGTATTCATCTGTTTGCTTCCATATTTGCATAATTAGGGTTTTTATGTATAATGGGGCATAAGTGAGCATAATTGATAATCAAATCATACAAATCCAAGTTTCCCTACATTCCTAAGTGACTAAGGGTAAGATAGTGCATTGCCACTTGACCCAAAGTCCTTGAATGTACAAGGGTGAAAGGAGGATATACACACAAAACTATCAAAAACCAACATCCAAATTTTACCCTTTACATTTTGGTGAACCCATGTTGTTGGACTTGTTTGTACCTTGCTAAATTTTTTTCTTCAGATTTGCATTGATTTTATTCATTCATATCATCATTCATCTTATTGCGTTGGAAAAATTACAAAAAAATTGTAAAATTTGAAAAAATTGCATCCTAGGGTTTTCATGTTGCATTAATTAATTTCAATTTCATCAAATTTCTAATTTTTGCATTAGATCTGAGCTAAATTATAGAAAATTACAAAAATTCAATACCTTGCATTGCATTTTCGTCATAAAATTGCTAGGGTTTTGTTGGAAATTTTGAATTTTGCATATAACCTAATAATTTCAAAAACTAGGGTTTGTAGGTAAAATCTTGTTTCAAATTTTTCTATTGATCTTAGACACTCATTCAAATTTTCATTTGGCTGTAGTGTTGCATTTTAGTGTAAATTTGCATTTAGATTTCAAAAATTTGTATTTTTACATAGAAAATTTAAACAAAAACTAGCATTTTCATTGATTTTTCCTTAGATTTGCACTTGCATTTTGCATGGTAGGGTTTGAAAATAATTTTCAAATCTGAGTGGACTTCATTTTCATTATAAATCAGACTACAGGACATTCATACAACATTTTGCATCAAGATCTCAAGCCTAGGGCTTGAAAAACCTTGATTTTCACTAGATTTGGCCTTATCGACTCTCAAAATTTGCACCATAGGCGTGTTGTGAAGAATATTTTTGCACTAATTGGCTATTATCAGGGTTATTATCTTCTGTCCCTCCTAAAAATCTTCACAACACCTTGTTATTGAGCCCTTGTATTGAAAATTTGGTAAAACATTGCATATTTTTACTATATTTGCCCTAGGGTTTGACCTATATTCCACTCCAAGCGTATTGTAAAAGATTTTATGATTGTAGGTGACTGATATCATTTCTATTATTTTCACAGCCCTTTTGCTAGGTCGTGGAGTTGAAATTTGTGAAAAATTGCATATTTTTTTGCTATATTTTCACTAGGGTTTGATCTTGAGTGGCACTATAAGTGTGTTGTGATGGATTTTTTATCATTAGGTGGTTGTTATTACTGATATAATTTTCTATCTGTTACCTTTTGAGTCACCCTTATTTATTTATGTATCGGTAATATTGCTTAAATAAGAGCCGGTTTATCGTACTATATTTTGGTCATACCTTTGTTTCGTAAATCGAGTCCTTCAATTTTTACTCGTGCGTCGTCTTTGTATACAAAGTTGCTTAAGATTTGAACCTTTGAACCCGAACCATTCTCAAAATTCAAAGTTCAATGGTTCAATGTGTCTGAAATGTCATATAAAGCAAGCTGTCTTTTTGTTTGTCTTCAGCATCTTTGAACATTCGGGTTGAACTTGAACCTTCCGCATGTACTCTTTAGCAGGGTTCAAGGTTCAAGGTTCAAGCGTCAAAAGGTTCAATATTCACCGCCCTTTTATCGGTCGGGACACGCAGTTGTATTATTATTATATGTCATTGAACCTTTCGCTTGAACTCTTCGCGGGGTTCAATAGTTCAAAGTTCAAAGTTCAAAGTTCAAGAGTTCACTGTTCCATAATTGGAAGCCTTTCATCGAAGCCGTGTAACTTTCTGTTGGTCTATATAATCCTTGCGTCATTGAACCTTTGTATTGAACCATGTCTTCACAAGTTCAATGGTTCATGAGTCAAGTCCCTGTTTCCGTAAGTCAATCTTTTCACCTACCTATAAGGTCCAGTTGGTATGTTTGAACCATTTTCATTGAACCACTTCGTTGAACCATGTCCTAAAGGTTCAATGGTTCAACGGTTCAATAAGTTCGAAGACTTGGTAATTTTGGTCCTGATTGCTCCCGCGGCTTTCTAAGTCAAATCTAGCGGAAAGTTAGAGGAAAATTTGTCAGAAACTCATCATGAAATCGAGAGCTCTAATTTAGCGGAGGCTACGGACAATCATTGTACTTCGTGATGGTGCGCGAACATTACTTGCTATTAATGAAGAAATCAGAGTTCACGTCTCTTCAAATATTTTTGGCACGTATTGTTCCGAGCGATAATTATCCATTCTGGTAAGTGTCGTTATTAACCAAGAACAAACCAATTTTAGCAAGTAATCATACTGTGCAACACGGAGAAGGATAGCGCTGGAAGTGTAAGGCTCTCGTTATTCAAGTTTTGCAGTGAATTCAAATATCCTGAAGGTGAGTTCTGTTTCCCCTGTGCTATTCTGAATTCTTATACTGGAAAGAAGAACCTCTGGAATTTCTATTATTTTCAAAATTCGAAGTGTTTATTAAAATCTTCCAAGTATGTCTTTGAAGTCTACATGTTTGGGGGATGAACATGGCCCCGGTCTTATTTATTCCCACTCAGAATTTGAAGATACTGCATTAGTTCAGTATGATTTGGAGGAATTCGTAGAAAGAACTAGAAACCCTGTCCAAACACCCACAATGAAGAAAATTGTAGACAGTGGTTTAGTGGAAGCTGCAGCTTTTCCTCAGGCAATACTGTGCCCAGAATTGGTCCAGGAATGTATAAACAGATATGACCCCCAGGTAGATGTGTCAGAAATACAAACGGGGATGTGTTGTTTCGTGTTAACAGGCAAACCCTTATGTCTGTGATGAAGATATCGCCTAAAGAGGTGTATTCCAATCTTGACATTTCTTCCTCCAATGGGCATTTCTCAGAAAAGAAACCAACTTACAGAAGTGTAATAGCAAGGAATTGGTTGCTAAAATTTCAAAAGGGCGGTTCAAGGTTGCCCAGACCACTCACCAGAGATCATCTGATCAAGGAGGTAAGGGATATGGTGGTGTTATTGCACAGACTGAGAGGAAGTCAGCATGCCTATTACTGGGAAGATTGGATGTACTTTTTCATTCAAGTCATCCTTCAAGGTGAACAATATTTGGATTGGGCTGAAATAGTGGCCGACTGTCTTCATCAGGGTTTAAGCAATTGTTTGGGTAACAGGGATTTCTATATGTCTTCATATTTGTTCTATTGTTTAGCATCCACAAGAGATTGGTTCGACCTACCTCATGAGCCATTAGATGAGAACAGTAAAATTTATGAATATTATTCTCAGTTGCAAAGGAAAAATTGTTATGAAAATTATAAAAGGGTCAATGATGTCTTCACTTGAAAGATGACCTATGAACTGGCAGGCAACCCGGGTAAGAGGATGACCAGTGAAGCAATGCAGCTGATCAGTATCTACGGTAGCTTTTTCATCCAATTCTCTGAGTTCACTTATATCAGAGTTGGGGGATTTGATGGTAAACATCTGAAGTTGCCTAGGTATGTATTTGATCGTTTTGTACTGTTGGAGGTATGTCGGCAATTGGCACATGTTCATAAAAAATTCCCATCAAAAAAGGGTTGTGGTATTTCTTTTCTTGTTGAACTTGGGCATTATTCATGCCAATTGAAATCTGATGCCTTAAATCTGGAGGTGAATCTCAAAAGGTTCAATTTTCAATTTTTCACTGCCAGGGTTCAATTTGAGAGTAAAAGTTTTGTTAAAGATAACTTAGATTCTGGAACAGGGCACTCACACCTCCCTAAGCTGGAGGATTGCCCAGATGAATTTGAAGTTAGGAGAAGGTTATGGTGCAGATTTTCTTTGAGGCAAATAATTACCTTTAATTTAAACATGGACATTTCTGGAATTTTTGTTGATGATGAAGAAGTGGTTGATCCACAATTTGAGAAAGTAGAACACTTACCCATCCCAGAGGTGGACTAGAGCAAGAAAGAAGAAGACAGAATTGAAATCAAGACCCTTCCGGTGATAAGGAGGACTGAAAAATGGTTGAGAGGAAAAAGACAGGAGGGGTTTCAAAATGAAAATGTCCAACAATTCTCTGCAATGGTTGCATCATCGCTTCCCCTGGACTCTTCTAATCAACCTCTTGCTATCTGTGGTGCAGGTGCTTCCGAGCCATCAACTGAGAGAAGCCCTGTCACCAAGAGATCCAGAGGAGTCCTCACGGATATTTTGCCATCTCGTGTCACCAGGTTAAGAACCAAAGGGAAAAGAAAGAAGCAAACTTTTGAAACAATAATTGTTGATTTAAATTCAGAGGAAGAAGCAGAAGAGCCTATGGGGGATAAAGAGGCAAGCCCAAACAGAACAGAAGTAGTTGACACTGGTTCACAGTCAGAGGCTGCTTTGGAGACACCTGAGATGTTGATGATTTCAGATAAACCCTCTGATGGAGAGAAACCCAGGAAGATAGCCTCGGCCCCTGCACCGAAGTGGCTGGAAAGCTCTATATCTGACAAAAAGAAGGTGATTCCTTTTGTTCTCCCTCTAGAGGACATGGTAAGTAAATGTCTGGGGAAGACCCCCAAGTCCAAAAGACTCAAAACAATGTCCAGAATAAATATTGACCCAAACACTGGTAACTGGAGTGCAGAAATAGCCAAGCCAGTGACCGAAGAAGAGGTTCAAGATCCTACAGTGCATGATTTCACTGTGGAGAGGATAGATCTCGGTACTGCCTCCAGGGCTGCAGATGTGCACCATCTAGAAGCTTCTACTAAGAAAATGGTCAGTCAGACAATGAAAGATGAGAAGGACAAAAGAGAGTTGAAACAAGCTCTGTGCTCAATGGCAGAGTACATTGAGGCCATTAACAATCCTGATCCACAGCCAATCTCATAGGTCCCTTTGTCCTTCGACCCAAAATCACCTGTCAATCAAAAAATGTTAGACCAAGTTCATAGAAGCAAAATGGTCTCGAAAACATTTGACAATTGGTTAGACAGCATTGAGCAAAAAGGAACTGAGTATATTCATGAACTCAAAGGCATATATGAACTGACTGCTAATACCATTGAAGATCTCAAAGCACAGGTTGCTGTCTGGGCTAAGGACGAAGGCAAGTGGACAAGTGTGATAAACCAAATAGAGGAAGTTCAGAAATATGGGCTGGAGAAGTTTTTGGCAGAAAAGAACTTGACTAGTGTAGACGAGGATTTGCTATATGTGAACAAAAAGAATATCGAATGGAGGAACTCTGTATCCCGACAAGGACGATTTGAGCTCTCAAAGATGATTAAAGAAATAACAGAATTTACTCAATCACTGCAACATGATTTGTAATGTATCGAGGTAAAATACTTAAAGGATGATGGGAAGCCTGTGGAAGATGTTGAAGCAGTAGTCCAATCCTTCAAAGATAAAATCCACTTTGTTAAAGAAAATGATAATATTCTGATTGAGGATTTCTCCAGGATTTCTAAAGTCGAGTCTCTGCTCTATCTCTGCATCGACACACTCCCAGAGCACAAGGAGAAATTTGGGAAAATGCGAAGGGAAAAGGAGGTCTGGAAATCAAGGATGAAGCATATCGGTATACCAAACTTTCCTAAAATTCAGGAGTTCGTGGCTGCTTTTCAGGAGTGGAAAAGCCAACCTGCTTCCCAGGCTATCGACAACAAATCAGGAGATGCTGATTCATCGCCCCAGTCATAACCTCGTCAGCTCGTTCTTTTTCTGTTCCTCAATTTATGTTATTTCAGCAACTTTAATCTTTTAATCAGTTGTTAAAAACTAAATCCCGTACGGGTCAGAGTTATGCTAACTCTGGGTTTAATTTGCTCGTGGACATAGTTAAGACATGGATATATATATGTTTTTTTTATAATTTGAAGGCATATATAATAGAAGTTAGAGAAAGGAAAGAGGCAGGGAATTTCAGAAAGACTGTGCTTAGTTTTACATTATGTGATGATTGTTTGAAAAACATTTTCATCTGTGAATGAAAAGAAGAACAATTGCTGCTTATTTGGATCTGTGCGTCTGAGTGTGTGGAATTAAATTTTCTGTGTGAAATCTCTTTTCACCTGGTAATTGCTCTTTGTTTGGACAATCCATCATATGTTTTATATTCCTTACTAGTTTTGCAAATTCACATGAATGTATTCACGTATTTGAATGTACCCAATAGAATCTGCGCATTCTATCTCATTACTTTATAAATTTATCGCATTCATGACATGGTTATGTATGAATGTTAGTCTGCCTTAAGCATTTTTTGGTTAAAAATGCATTTGGTTAGTTAAATAGGTCAAATTCATTGAAAATTTTAAAGGGAGCTGTACCTAAATTCAGAGGGGAACTAATTCAAAAAAGGTTCACCCATTTGTTGTTTAATTTATTTGTTCTTTAAAAGAGGGGTATAGAGTCAGAGTAAATTATCTTTAGAATAAGGACAAATCTGTTAACCAACAGTTTTTGGTGACTCTGCTGGGGACACTTTGATAAAATCATTAATTAAAGATTGGTCACCTAAATATGAAGCAACAATGGTGCTTCCCCACGAAAACATAATTCCTGTTCTGCAACCAAATCTTGGATTTCAAGACGAGCAAGAAGACATTATTGGCCAGTTGAATACCCTTGCTTGGCATACTCGACGGAATAGTGAAGATTACAAAAGAGCAAGCAAAGTGTTAAGACAAGAAGAGGAATTGGCCGATAACCTGAGATTGTTGTTGCTCAGGCAGAGAAGAAGGCAAGCACGAAACACTGCAAGAAACCAAGCCCTTGAGGTACAAAGAAATCAAGAATAGCAAAGAAATCAATAACTGCCTATACAGTTTTAATATTTTAAGCTGGATTCTAGACCGTACACCAGGTCTTCGAGAAGAGAGGGAGTTGAGGACCCTACCTTTCAATCACTGCAAAATCTTAATTTTCCTTATATCCCTACTCGTGCAAGAAGAGCAAGAAGTAGACCCCCTAGTCCCCCTAAATCTTCTACTTCCCCTGTCTGTCAAGTTTTAACCCTTTCAGGCACTGTAATCCCCTTAGCTATAAATTTTCTACCCATGGCTCAACCTTGGGGAGCTGCCATAGGGCCTCTGAACCTAGGGGCCAACCTAAATCCATTACCTAAAAATGCAAGAGAAAATTTGCCCAGGTTCAATGGAGACGGTAAACAATCACCAGAAGAACATTTGTGTGCTTTTGCAGCAGCATGCAGTGTGCTAGGTGTTCAACACCAAGATGTTGCCATAAGGCTCTTTGTGCAGACTTTGACTGACACTGCTGCACAATGGTTCTACCACCTGACTGATTCCTCAATTACAAATTGGAATGAAATGAAGACTACCTTTGAAAATAGGTTCAAGAGTGCAGAGGACGAACATTACCTCCTTGCACAGCTGACTCAACTTAAAAAGGAGATTCATGAACCTATGAGGGAGTTTGTGGCTAAATTTAATAGAATTGTAAATAAAATCTCTGCTACAAAAAGACTGTCTGGCAAAAATCAGAAATGTTTCTTTATTAATGCTATGCCTCCCGATATTAGCTTCCATCTCAGGAGAGGTGTAATTGCCGATTTGACAGCTGCACAAAACCTAGCAGTCGGATTGGAGGATGATCTCATTATGGCCGGCAAATGGAAGAGGGAGGTCCAGGTGCCAAATGCCCAACCCTCATCATCTACGGACCCTATAGTGTAGAGGTTGGTTAATGATATGATTGCCTTAAAGAGGCAACTACCTAAGGCTGGCGCCCCTTTCCAACAACCGTACCAAGATATAAGCAGAAGGAATTTGAATCAACAAGCAAATACTGGTAGAACTTTACCCCTGACGGCAGCACAGCCAAGACTGGCTATTGAACCTGCTCCTGGGAGAGGAAACATGTGTATTTTTCACTTGACTACTGACCATGATGGAAATTCTTGCCCAGAAATGCTCAGGTACACTCAGATGACTGCTACTCAAGATATGCTAGGGGAAGCCACAGAAGAAGAAAGGAACTTCGAGGAACCTGGCGGCTCTGAGATACACTTCCTGGAATATGAATCCGATTCAGAGAGGGGAGGTGAAATATTGGTAACCCTTGAAGATCCTTCATGCGCTGTGCTCACTAGGAGTCAGAGGAATATGAAATCCTCTAATGCTCAAGAAGTACCTGGCAAAGGTAAGGAACCTTTAACTAGAACTTATGATGCTAATTTGAAGGCTCAGGAGAATAGATTGCTACATAGAAATGATCTAGATGCTTCTTTTGATATTGTAGATTTCTGTAAGTCTGCAAAAATTCAAATTTCTCCCATTGAATATCTCAAGTTGAAACCTACTGAACTTGAGAAATTAGTTAAACATGTTAAAGGTAGTCCTGCACAAACTAAATCTGTGAATCAATTAGAAGTCGATACTGAATCTCCCATTGCTAGATTATTTGCTTCCTCATTTGAGTCACCTTTGTCTGCCCCTAAAACAACTCCCAATTCATCCAACAATGCTCCTTATACTGATTTGAAACCTAATCCTTTTTATGTGTCCCTGTTTATCAATGGTGATAAACTTAGCAACTGCATTATAGATTCAGGAGCCTCTGATAACATTATGCCCTCCTTTGTAGCTAAAGCCCTAGGATTATCACTTACAAAAACATTTGGAAGATGTTATTCTATGGATGGAAAACAGGTTTCCTTGCTTGGGCAGATTAAAGATGCACGAGTCGCACTTGCAGCTTACCCTGACAAGAGGGTGAAATTGACTATTCTGGTAGCAGATATTCCTGCCAGTTATGGAATGCTTTTGAGCAGGACATTTTGCAAGGATCTAGGTGGACAAATCAAACTGGATTGGTCAGAGGCCACAATCCTAGTAGGGAAGCAGAGAGTGAAGCTGGAACCTGAGCCCAAGTGCAAGTTCACTGTCTATCCCTCTGATGATCCCAAGGCACAGATTTTGTTTGAGGAATGTGAATTTGGCAATTATTTCTTCTCCTCTGAACAGAGCTGCGAGGCAGAACCCAAAGAAGAATTAATGCAAAGACCTGTACATTCTGATGACCTATGGGTTATGGAATTTGATGGCAGCTGTGCTACTACTGGTTCAGGGGCTGGAGTCGTGTTAATCTCACCTGAAGGTGAATTGTTTTCTTATTCTTTTAAGCTAGAGTTCAAAAACACCAACAATACTGCAGAGTATGAAGCCTTACTGCTTGGATTATTTGAAGCTAAAGAAAAGGGTGTGAAGGTACTTAAGGTGAAGGGTGATGCTGAACTAATTGTGAAACAGGTAAAGGGAATCTTTTCTATGAAAAATGAAAGGTTAAGGCACTACAGAAATAGGGTGTGGGATGAGATCAAATATTTTGATGCCTTCTCTATAGAAACAATTCCCAGAGATCAAAACTCTCGAGCAGATTCTTTAGCAGTATCAGCTTCTCTCCTTTTGCCACATCCAGATTTCAAGAAAGATTCTTATAGGATAGAAATGATATATCGCCCTAATGTCCCTGACAATGCCGAGAACTGGCAGGTTTTTGAAAGTGATAATCAAATCAAAAAAATTTTAGAAAATGCTGAAATGTTCTTGGGGACCTATTTTGAAGGTTCCGAAACAGAGTGTAAAGAATTCAGTCCTGACCCTGGGATTAATCCAAGAGATGACATGATTCAATTAAAGGGAAACAAAATCCCTAAAGGGCTTGTCTCTTTGGAACATCTGTTTTCTCGAAGAGATGAATATGTTAAAGGCAAACCGTCCTGTGTTCCTGATAAGGCAGAGGATTATGAGAAGATAAATATTGGAGATGAAGCTAATCCTAAATGGGTATCCATTGGTAGGCGCTGCTCTTTGGAACAGAAAAACAAATTGATTAAATTGCTAATCAAATATAAGGATGTTTTCGCCTGGTGCTATGATGATCTCAAAAATTTTAGACATGGACAGTTTCAACATCACATCCCTTTGAAACCAAATGCAGCTCCATTCAGACAAAAACTGAGGAATTATAATCCAAAAGTTGCTGAAGCCATTTTCAGGGAGATTGATAAGATGCTAAAAGCAAGAATTATCTATCCAATCCATCACTCCACTTGGGTGGCAAATATTGTTCCAGTACGAAAGAAGAATGGAGAAATAAGGATTTGTGTTGACTTTAGAAATTTGAACCAAGCCAGCCTGAAGGATAACTATCCCTTGCCTGTGATGGACCACATCTTACAGACAGTTGCTGGGTCTGAAATGATGTCTATGTTGAATGGTTTCTCTGGTTACAATTAGATAGGTGTAGCTACAGAAGATCAACATAAGACCGCTTTCACCACACCCTGAGGAACTTTTGCCTATAGTCGAATGCCCTTTGGCTTGATTAATGCGGGAGCAACTTTTCAGCGGGCAATGGATTCATCTTTTAGAGACCTGAAGAACAAGATTATTGTTATTTACCTTGATGATTTGACTGTCTTTTCAAAGAATAGAGAGGATCACTTGAGAGATTTGGAGTCTGTCTTGCAAAGGTGTCGAAGCCATGGTATCTCACTCAATCCCAAGAAGTCAGTTTTCTGTGTGACTGAGGGAAAATTGTTAGGACACCTAGTCTCAAAAGATGGAATCAGAATTGATCCAGAGAGGGTCAGGGCAATTCAACAGCTTAGTCTCCCTTCAAATAGGACTGGAGTCAAGTCCTTCTTTGGTCAGATCAATTTTCTCAGAAGGTTCATTCCTGACTTTGCCGAGATTACAAAACACATTGTTGGGATGATGAGTGAAAAACAACCTTTCAAATGGAGTGAAGTTGCTAAGAAGGCGTTTGAGGATATCAAGGAAGAGATTGCAAATACCCCCACTTTGGTAAATCCTAATTTTCAAAAGGATTTTATTATTTACTGTTATGCTTCGAAACACATCATCTCAGGTATTTTGTTACAGAAAAATGAATTGGATGAAGAGGTTCCTATATCTTTTATGAGTGTTCCCCTTAAAAAGCATGAGCTGAAATATTCTTTGGTTGAAAAACAAGCTTTTGTTGTGGTTAAGGTTGTTAAACAATTCAGATATTATATACTTCATTCCCATTCAGTTGTATTTGTTCCAAGCTCAGCTGTGAAAAGTATTTTGACTCAGCAGGAAGTGGGATTAAACAATAGAGCAACGTGGGTTGCTAAAATCCAGGAATATGATCTGGAAGTCAAGCCTACTAAGCTAATCAGGGGTCAAGGCTTATGTAAATTGATTGCTGAGAACAAAGAACAAGAAGGAGAAGGACTCCCCACAGTCTTATTGGTAAGCTTGCAGGATCCATGGTTTCTGGATGTGGCACATTATCTTACATATGGGGACTGTCCTAATCACCTGACTCCTAAAGAGAAAAGAAACTTGAAGCTAAAAGCTGCAAAATATGTTATTTGGGGAGATGTTCTTTACAAGAAAGGATTAGATGGAACTTTCTTGAGGTGTGTAGATAAAGAGCAGCAAGATAAACTCTTAGAAGTTTTCCATAATGAAGCTTGTGGTGGACATTTTTCTTCTTGAGTTACAACTTTCAAAATCCTCAGAAATTGTTACTACTGGCCTGGAATGTTCAAGGATGCGTATAGATGGGTGGCCAATTGTGAGAAGTGTAAAATGTTCTCGAGAAGGCCACAACTTGCAGCTCTACCTTTGAGGCCTGTTGTTGTTGAAGAACCCTTTAAACAGTGGGGATTGGATTTTATTAGGCCTATCTCACCCCCCTCTAGTGCAGGGCATACCCACATCTTAACAGCAACAGATTATTTTACAAAGTGGGTTGAGGCAGCCCCTGTCAAAAGAACAACTTCGGAGGTGGTTTGTAATTTTCTCAAAGAAAATATTTTGGCATGATTTGGTGTGCCCCAGAAAACTGTGGCAGATAATGCTACCAGTTTCTCTTCAGGTGAAATGACTTCTTTCTGTTATGAACATAGTATTTCTCTCTCTCATTCATCAAATTATTATCCCCAAGGGAATGGACAAGCTGAGTCCAGTAACAAAAACCTGATTGCTATCATGAAGAAATTGGTGAATGACAGCCCCAGGGATTGGCATAAGAAGTTATATGAAGCTCTATGGGCTGATAGGATAACTCCAAAAAGAGCAATTGGAATGACACCTTTTGAATTAGTGTATGGGATAGGTGCCCAATTATCTTTACCTTTGGAGCTATCTACAGCCAAGCTGCAAAGCGTAATTGAGGATCAGTATTTCCAAGATTCCCTGGAAAAGAGGATTATGTATTTAACCAAAATTGAAGAAGAGAGAAATGAGCTGGTTAACCGAATCACTGTGCATCAAGCCAGAGTCAAAGAAATTTTTGACAGAAAGGCAAGACCCAGGAAGTTTATGGAAGGAGATGAAGTACTACTGTGGGACAGAAGGAGAGAACCAAAAGGTGCGCACAGCAAATTTGATTCCCTCTGGAATGGGCCTTTTAAGATTCACCAGATGTTGGGTCCAAATTCTTTCAAATTGGAATATCCTGATGGAACTGTTTTACCCCTATCCTATAATGTACAGGATCTCAAGCTGTATCGTCTATAAACAGGGTCCCCTGTTTTGTACATAGTCTTCCCTTTTGTTTGGTTTTGTGTCTTCCTTTCCGTTTTTGTTTTGCCTCGGTCTGTTTCCTTTCTTCTCTTTCTTCCATTTTCTGCGAAACCAGAGCTTCTGAGTTCTCTGCATTTTGCCATAAAATGCAGTCCCTAGTCAGATCCAATGTTACCTTTTGAGTCGCCCTTGTTTATTTATGTATCGGTAATATTGCTTAAATAAGAGCCGGTTTAACGTACTATATTTTGGTCATACCTTTGTTTCGTAAATCGACTCTTAGTCCTTCAATTTTTACCCGTGCGTCATCTTTTATACAAAGTTGCTTAAGGTTTGAACCTTTGAACCCGAACCATTCTCAAAATTCAAAGTTCAATGGTTCAATGTGTCTGAAATGTCATATAAAGCAAGCTATCTTTTTGTTTGTCTTCAACGTCTTTGAACTTTCGGGTTGAACTTGAACCTTCCGCATGTACTCTTTAGCGGGGTTCAAGGTTCAAGGTTCAAGCGTCAAAAGGTTCAATATTCACCGCCCTTTTATCGGTCGGGACACGCAGTTGTATTATTATTATAAGTCATTGAACCTTCCGCTTGAACTCTTCGCGGGGTTCAATAGTTCAAAGTTCAAAGTTCAAGAGTTCACTATTCCACAATTGGAAGCCTTTCATCGAAGCCGTGTAACTTTCTGTTGGTCTATATAATCCTTGCGTCATTGAACCTTCATATTGAACCATGTCTTCACAAGTTCAACGGTTCATGAGTCAAGTCCCTGTTTTCGTAAGTCAATCTTTTCGCCTACCTATAAGGTCCAGTTGGTATGTTTGAACCATTTTCATTGAACCACTTCGTTGAACCATGTCCTAAAGGTTCAATGGTTCAACGGTTCAATAAGTTTGAAGACTTGGTAATTTTGGTCTTGATTGCTCCTGCGGCTTTCTAAGTCAAATCTAGCGGAAAGTTAGAGGAAAATTTGTCAGAAACTCATCATGAAATCGAGAGCTCTAATTTAGCGGAGGCTACGGATAATCATTGTACTTCGTGATGGCGCGCGAACATTACTTGCTATTAATGAAGAAATCAGAGTTCACGTCTCTTCAAATATTTTTGGCACGTATTGTTCCGAGCGATAATTATCCATTCTGGTAAGTGCCGTTATTAACCAAGAACAAACCAATTTTAGCAAGTAATCATACTGTGCAACGCGGAGAAGGATAGCGCTAGAAGTGTAAGGCTCTCGTTATTCAAGTTTTCGCAGTGAATTCAAATATCCTGAAGGTGAGTTCTGTTTCCCCTGTGCTACTCTGAATTCTTATACTGGAAAGAAGAACCTCTAGAATTTCTGTTATTTTTGAAATTCGAAGTGTTTATTAAAATCTTCCAAGTATGTCTTTGAAGTCTACATGTTTGGGGGATGAACATGGCCCCGGTCTTATTTATTCCCACTCAGAATTTGGAGATACTGCATTAGTTCAGTATGATTTGGAGGAATTCGTAGAAAGAACTAGAAACCCTGTCCAAACCCCCACAATGAAGAAAATTGTAGACAGTGGTTTAGTGGAAGCTGCAGCTTTTCCTCAGGCAATACTGTGCCCAGAATTGGTCCAGGAATGTATAAACAGATATGACCCCCAGGACAGATGTGTCAGAAATACAAACGGGGATGTGTTGTTTCGTGTTAACAGGCAAACCCTTATGTCTGTGATGAAGATACCGCCTAAAGAGGCGTATTCCAATCTTGACATTTCTTCCTCCAATGGGTATTTCTTAGAAAAGAAACCAACTTACAGAAGTGTAATAGCAAGGAATTCGTTGCTAAAATTTCAAAAGGGCGGTTCAAGGTTGCCCAGACCACTCACCAGAGATCATCTGATCAAGGAGGTAAGGGATATGGTGGTGTTATTGCACAGACTGAGAGGAAGTCAGCATGCCTATTACTGGGAAGATTGGATGTACTTTTTCATTCAAGTCATCCTTCAAGGTGAACAATATTTGGATTGGGCTGAAATAGTGGCCGACTGTCTTCATCAGGGTTTAAGCAATTGTTTGGGTAACAGGGATTTCTATATGTCTTCATATTTGTTCTATTGTTTAGCATCCACAAGAGATTGGTTCGACCTGCCTCATGAGCCATTAGATGAGAACAGTAAAATTTATGAATATTATTCTTAGTTGCAAAGGAAAAATTGTTATGAAAATTATAAAAGGATTAATGATGTCTTCACTGGAAAGATGACCTATGAACTGGCAGGCAACCCGGGTAAGAGGATGACCAGTGAAGCAATGTAGCTGATCAGTATCTACGGTAGCTTTTTCATCCAATTCTCTGAGTTCACTTATATAAGAGTTGGGGGATTTGATGGTAAACCTCTGAAGTTGCCTAGGTATGTATTTGATCGTTTTGTACTGTTGGAGGTATGTCGGCAATTGGCACATGTTGATAAAAAATTCCCATCAAAAAAGGGTTGTGGTATTTCTTTTCCTGTTGAACTTGGGCATTATTCATGCCAATTGAAATCTAATGCCTTAAATCTGGAGGTGAATCTCAAAAGGTTCAATTTTCAATTTTTCACTGCTAGGGTTCAATTTGAGAGTAAAAGTTTTGTTAAAGATAACTTAGATTCTGGAACAGGGCACTCACACCTCCCTAAGCTGGAGGATTACTGGGAGGATTGCCCAGATGAATTTGAAGTTAGGAGAAGGTTATGGTGCAGATTTTCTTTGAGGCAAATAATTACCTTTAATTTAAACATGGACATTTCTGGAATTTTTGTTGATGATGAAGAAGTGGTTGATCCACAATTTGAGAAAGTAGAACACTTACCCATCCCAGAGGTGGACTAGAGCAAGAAAGAAGACAGAATTGAAATCAAGACCCTTCCGGTGATAAGGAGGACTGAAAAATGGTTGAGAGGAAAAAGACAGGAGGGGTTTCAAAATGAAAATGTCCAACAATTCTCTGCAATGGTTGCATCATCGCTTCCCCTGGACTCTTCTAATCAACCTCTTGCTATCTGTGGTGCAGGTGCTTCCGAGCCATCAACTGAGAGAAGCCCTGTCACCAAGAGATCTAGAGGAGTCCTCACAGATATTTTGCCATCTCGTGTCACTAGGTTAAGAACCAAAGGGAAAAGAAAGAAGCAAACTTTTGAAACAATAATTGTTGATTTAAATTCAGAGGAAGAAGCAGAAGAGCCTATGGGGGATAAAGAGGCAAGCCCAAACAGAACAGAAGTAGTTGACACTGGTTCACAGTCAGAGGCTGCTTTGGAGACACCTGAGATGTTGATGATTTCAGATAAACCCTCTGATGGAGAGAAACCCAGGAAGATAGCCTCGGCCCCTGCACCGAAGTGGCTGGAAAGCTCTATATCTGACAAAAAGAAGGTGATTCCTTTTGTTCTCCCTCTAGAGGACATGGTAAGTAAATGTCTGGGGAAGACCCCCAAGTCCAAAAGACTCAAAACAATGTCCAGAATAAATATTGACCCAAACACTGGTAACTGGAGTGCAGAAATAGCCAAGCCAGTGACCGAAGAAGAGGTTCAAGATCCTACAGTGCATGATTTCACTGTGGAGAGGATAGATCTCGGTACTGCCTCCAGGGCTGCAGATGTGCACCATCTAGAAGCTTCTACTAAGAAAATGGTCAGTTGGACAATGAAAGATGAGAAGGACAAAAGAGAGTTGAAACAAGCTCTGCGCTCAATGGTAGAGTACATTGAGGCCATTAACAATCCTGATCCACAGCCAATCTCATAGGTCCCTTTGTCCTTCGACCCAAAATCACCTGTCAATCAAAAAATGTTAGACCAAGTTCATAGAAGCAAAATGGTCTCGAAAACATTTGACAATTGGTTAGACAGCATTGAGCAAAAAGGAACTGAGTATATTAATGAACTCAAAGGCATATATGAACTGACTGCTAATACCATTGAAGATCTCAAAGCACAGGTTGTTGTCTGGGCTAAGGACGAAGGCAAGTGGACAAGTGTGATAAACCAAATAGAGGAAGTTCAGAAATATGGGCTGGAGAAGTTTTTGGCAGAAAAGAACTTGACTGGTGTAGACGAGGATTTGCTATATGTGAACAAAAAGAATATCGAATGGAGGAACTCTGTATCCCGACAAGGATGATTTGAGCTCTCAAAGCTGATTAAAGAAATAACAGAATTTACTCAATCACTGCAACATGATTTGCAATGTATCGAGGTAAAATACTTAAAGGATGATGGGAAGCCTGTGGAAGATGTTGAAGCAGTAGTCCAATCCTTCAAAGATAAAATCCACTTTGTTAAAGAAAATGATAATATTCTAATTGAGGATTTCTCCAGGATTTCTAAAGTAGAGTCTCTGCTCTATCTCTGCATCGACGCACTCCCAGAGCACAAGGAGAAATTTGAGAAAATGCGAAGGGAAAAGGAGGTCTGGAAATCAAGGATGAAGCATATCGGTATACCAAACTTTCCTAAAATTCAGGAGTTCGTGGCTGCTTTTCAGGAGTGGAAAAGCCAACCTGCTTCCCAGGCTATCGACAGCAAATCAGGAGATGCTGATTCATCGCCCCAGTCATAACCTTGTCGGCTCGTTCTTTTTCTGTTCCTCAATTTATGTTATTTCAGTAACTTTAATCTTTTAATCAGTTGTTAAAAACTAAATCCCGTACAGGTCAGAGTTATGCTAACTCTGGGTTTAATTTGCTCGTGGACATAGTTAAGACATGGATATATATATGTTTTTTTTATAATTTGAAGGCATATATAATAGAAGTTAGAGAAAGGAAAGAGGCAGGGAATTTCAGAAAGACTGTGCTTATTTTTACATTATATGATGATTGTTTGAAAAATATTTTCATCTGTGAATGAAAAGAAGAACAATTGCTGCTTATTTGGATTTGTGCGTCTAAGTGTGTGGAATTAAATTTTCTGTGTGAAATCTCTTTTCACCTGGTAATTGCTCTTTGTTTGGACAATCCATCATATGTGTTATATTCCTTACTAGTTCTGCAAATTCACATGAATGTATTCACGTATTTGAACGTACCCAATAGAATCTGTGCATTCTATCTCATTACTTTATAAATTTATCGCATTCATGACAATTGTTATGTATGAATGTTAGTCTGCCTTAAGCGTTTTCTGGTTAAAAATGCATTTGGTTAGTTGAATAGGTCAAATTCATTGAAAATTTTAAAGGGAGCTATACCTAAATTCAGAGGGGAACTAATTCAAAAAAGGTTCACCCATTTGTTGTTTAATTTATTTGTTCTTTAAAAGAGGGGTATAGAGTCAGAGTAAATTATCTTTATAATAAGGACAAATCTGTTAACCAACACTATCCATCATCATTTTCCTCACAACACCCTTTGTCATGGTCCTTTGCATTGAGATTTGGTGAAAAAATCGCATATTCTAGGGTATTTTCACTAGATTTGAACTAGTCATCATCTTAGATTTGCATCAAGAGTGTGTTGTGATGGATATTACTGCTGTATTGGACTGATATCAGACATAGTATTTTATGCCCCTAATCAAAATCTTTACAACACCTTTTCTTCCATATATTTGTATTAAAAAAGTATAAAAAATCAAGCATTTAAACATATCTTGTGCCTAAAGTTTGTGCATATTGCTACATGAGTCTCATAACTTACTACCCTAAGAGAAATATTTCTTTAAGAAGAAGCATAAGACACATGGGATCTAGTGCTCTTGAAGAAGTGGGTACATTGAACACCTTCTTTACAAAAGGAGAGACACAAATGCTACAAGATATTACACCTATCACAAGTACAATGGAAGAGCAAACTTTTCATGATGTTGATGATACTATTGAGGCGACAGGACATGTATCTGATGAGAAAATAGACAAACTGGATAAAGACCTAGCTGAATTCCAAGAATATGTGTAAACTGAGAGGATAGCTGAAGAAGCTATACCTGTGATTCACCATGTAAGAGAATTGATAAAAGAAGGACAAGATGGTGTCAATGCAATCTGTGGTTTAGCACATATCATACAAACCAACATTATGCTAGTGATTGAATGTGTAAAAGTAATAAATAACACTCTGTCACCATCTCATACACAAATATTGGCACTTATACTGACTATGGGAATATCTACCTTTACATCAACGATCTTAACAATTGATGCAAATGCTTGTAATGCTACCATTGGTATTGGAGTATCTAATGGCACTAATTACAAAGCTGTGGGATTTAATTATTAGAATTTGGTTTCTAAGGGGACCTCTTCTATGAATAATTTCTCTCAACCACCTCTTCTTCCCACTTATTCTCAACCTCCCATTACATATAGTTATTCTCAACCACCTACCATTATGTCCAACCACCGTTGACTTATTCACAGCCTCCACCTATCACATCTCAAGCTCTATCACCTCCTCACTTTGGTTCCAATTCCTAGTAGCAAACCACATCTCCCAATGATGCCATCCTAAACCAAATTTTGTAGGGCATGACTTCTTTAAAATAAAAAGTAACAAATTTGACAAATTCTTCGCAACCTAATATACCAACATATCATGCCCGTAATCCCCTATCCTATGTAATTTTGAGAACTCCTATGCCCGAGAGGTTTGAGACCCCTCTCTTTGAAAAATACGGTGGAAAAGGTGATCCTAATACTCATGTGGCAGCATTCAAGGCTATGTGTAGTGATTTCTACTTTGAAGAAGACTTGTTAGCAAAAAAATTCCCGTGATCTCTCAAAGATACTACTTTAGAATGGTTTTTCTCTCTACCTCTAAATTCAATACACTCCTTTTTGTAGTTGGTTTATCAATTTTTACAACATTTTCAAGCAAATATTGGACCTCAAGTTTCCTTGATTGATTTAGTTCATTGAAAGCAAGGTCTGAAAGAGAAGTTAACTAAGTTTATTAGTCAATATCAAGCTTTATATGCACAATTTCAATACCAGATGAAAGATGAAGATGTTTAGAAGGTGTTTATTACAAATCTACAACCTAACATCTATGATAAGATCCTCTTGATGAAGTATAACTCCTTTCAACATTTATGCACCTCCCTTCGTGATTATCAACTTTAATCTAGTCAGTATGAAAACCAAAACTCATCGGCTCAAGTTGGTCAATCCATGGGTGGATCGTCACAAACCAACTTTAAGAGGAATAATAGTAATAGGAGTTTCATCAGGGTTAATGGACCTAACACAAATAACTTTTCTAACATGTCTACTATCACTAATCCAAAGAAAGCATCATATCAACCAAGAAAGTTTACTCCGATATCTGAGTCTTATCATTCTATCATGAATCAAGCTGTGAGTAATAACCTTCTAAAGCTTCCCTCAATTAAGCTTGTCGATCCTAGTAAAGCACAAGGACCTTACTTCAATGCTAATGCCTTTTGTCATTTTCATCAGACACAAGGACATGATACCAAACGATGTATGTGTCTTAAACATGAAATACAAGACCTCATTGATTCAAATGTTATACAGGTATCGAGTGTGAATGATAATGGAAACAAGTCGATTGCTCCGTCGAATCAGAATTTACAAATCTTCACTAATCCTTTCCCTAAGCATACTGATAACAATATGTTGGAACATGATTTAGTGGAAGTAGAGGTTGATGATTATTTAGACTATGATAGTATCGTGGGAATGATTGAAGTGGATAAGGAAAAATTGGATAACTCACCTCATCCACGAAGAAATGGGATTTATATTGAGGTTCCTCCTCTGTTATCCTTATTAGGATCGAGAGATAGCCAAAATGCATCAGAAAAGCAAGTAGAACAACTGGTGCAGGTGAGTGAGACGGTACAGGATGATTCTTGTTACTATGTTAGACGGCTTCAACAACAAAAACTCGCTAAAAATGAGAAAAGAGTGACTATCAATAGTTGAAGATAATAGTGGTTCTCCTCCTCATAAACAACAAAAGGTCACACTTAAACAAATATTTAAGGAACAAGTATCATATGATAATAAAAAATACTTTCATAAGAACCACTCAAACTTTGCACTAAACATGATCGAGTACCTCTCTAAGAGGTTTGCAAGTTTAAAAATCTGATACAAAGATCCTACAAGGTAAGTATTTCTAACCCTTTATCTCTCTTGTGATGTGTTATGTGTTGTTTAGGCCTTCTGGGATGACCCCTAATTCTCTTGTAAGGTCCAGGATACCAAGATACCACCTTTGTTGTGACCTTCTTCCATTTGTATCATCATTCTTCTATATCGCCTCTCTCTCTCATTTCATTGTTGTGTGTTGTGTCTTACGAACATAGCGTTGTAGTTGGTGAGTTGGGGGCACCGTCCTACGTGACTGTCCCTAAGACACTTGTTTCTCCTCTCTTATTTATTGTTTCCCTTCCTCTAGTGTTTCTATCTAGTGGGCGGATGATAAAAAACATATTATATTGATGCGGACCTAGCGTCCCTTTAGCGAGAAATAAAAAATTGGACTTATTTCCTAATATGACGATGGGATTGTAATATCTTATCCAAGGCTTGGCTAGTAGAAGCACTCTATTCTTTCTACGTAGTGGTTTTGATGATGTTTTTATCTCGCTTACAAACCTTAATAATACAGTTACTCCATGCACTTTGTTTGTCTTTGAATCTTGCCTTGGTGACACTCAGTTATGAGATTTTCGTGATATAGCCCCATGGTTATCCTTGATCTCCAAATTTGTAGTATAACCTTGGCCCTTTGTGTGATTAATCATATGCATTGATGTTGTTGTTTATCATGATTATGTAGACACTAACATGTTTCTTGCAGAGATGTGTTTGTGGGAACATTTGGCGATCGTAAAGTACATGTCACCTTTGGGGGACATGGGCTTTGCAAAAGTCTGTGTTCCCTTGTGTGTTTTCTTCCTACCTTAACATGCTTGATATCAATATGTGATATCAACCACCTTAAGGTGGGGGCATATATAAGGTAAGCTATATGTTGTAGATGTTAGTAATGTGCTTGTCCTTAGGTGCAGTTTAAAGATTGGTGGCGATGAGTCCCTCCTGCACTCTACATTTGTTTGCAATCAATCAATCAATCATCTTAAGCCCTCTACGGAGGCAGGGGTGGCCTATCTCTTGTGGAGAGTGCCCATCCTGTCATTTTCAAAAGTCATCTATGGAGGCGAGGAGCAGTTCTGTGACTAAATCAACCCTTAAGCGTGTCTTCGGTGATTATTGTGGCAAAGCCCAATCATCGGTGTGTGCCTGTAATGTTCCTAAGATGGTGATGAGCCTAGAAATAGGAACACTCCATTGCTTGTCTACCGTGTTTTCTTTGTGTTTTCAAAGTGTGTGTGTTTGGCGTGTTTGTTGCTCCATATGCAATCTAAAGACTAGCGTGATGAGTGCTTCCTACATTTTGGGAGGTTTGGTGTGTCTTGCATGTGTGTTGCCCATATATGCAGTCTAAAGACCAACGCAATGAGTGCTTCCTACATTATGGAAGGTGTGTTTACTTTCCTATACTTGCGTCTGCATTTCATATATATGAGAAAAAGAAAAGAAAAGAAATCATTCCTGTCTTCCATGCATTAACTGTCTTCTATGCATCTGTTGTTTTCTCCGTGTTCTATGTGACTGTAACTATCTTCTCCATGTTTTGCGTGCCTGTCATTGTCCTAAATGTGTTTGACGTGTCTTCTCTGTGCTTGGTGTGTTTGCTGTGTTTATTGACCATACCTTAATGCATGTATTGGCCTCACATTTATACATACATTAAAGTGGGGGCTAAATGTAACATTAAAAAATGTCCCCTTTGGGGCTTTTCCCTCATAAGGTTTAGCTCTCGGGTCTTTTATCTGCATTTAGGACATCTTGCATCATATTTTGACATCTCGATGAAATGAGCCCTAAGTTTCATGACAAATGGGACCTAGGGGATCCCTTGAACCTAACCCTGACCAAAATAGGGAGGGAGGACTTGGGCGCTCATGCCCTAGTCCTTCCCTATTTTGGGTCAGTCCCAAATTTTAAGTGTCAGCTTGTGACCATTATTTGGGTCCTATGCCAACACGGTAAGTTTGAATTACAAAATTCTTGGTGGGAGTGTTTGTAGTTGCATATATAAGCATGCTTAGGCATTCATTTGTAAACTAGATGGACATTAGGTATAATTGTGATCCTCAAGCTTTTGTGAAGGTGATTCAAGGCATTCATTGTATGCTAGAGCAGTACTTGTGTTGTTTATGTATTTATATTTGCATATTTGAGCATCCATCTCCTCATGGTGTGAATAGCTTCTTCGTTCCATGAGATCTTCACTACAAGATATCATTCATGTTTTTGAGCATTTATCATTTGGTTTTTGCCTCTACCTCACAAGGGCATGCACTCTCTATCTGACAATGGTGTTTGAAAGGCTTGAATGTCTCTCTAAGGCTTGACTAAGGCAAGCCTCTAAACACCACAACCCCCTCCCCATTTTTTTGTGATTGTAGGTTATAGGTTGAAGAAACAGGAAAAGTGGAGTTGCAAAGTGTCAGAATTACAGATTAGAGTTGAAAATAGGGCCGTGGACTCGGGTGCCCGCTCATTAGTAAACCAGATTCTGCAATAGAGAAATCTTTGAGACAGCAAGAACATGTTGCAAATCAAGTTCCCAGATCCCAACAAAAATCAGGGCACTGGACTATGGCACCCACTCATTAGTCCCTGACTATTCCACTTCCTACACTTCAGAAACTAGTACACTTTTGTCTGTTATTTTACATTTTTTTGTAGCAGCATTTTCTGGTATTCGTCTGTTTGCTTCCGTATTTGCATAATTAGGGTTTTGATGTATAATTGGGCATGAATGAGCATAATTGATAATCAAGTCATACAAATCTAAGTTTCCCTACATTCCTAAGTGACTAAGGGTATGATAGTGCATTGCCACTCAACCCAAAGTCCTTGAATGTAATAGGGTGAAAGGAGGATATACACAAAACTATCAAAAACCAATTATCCAAATTTTACCCTTTACAAACATGTATACAAAATATGGAAGCATAGACAAGGCACATGAACTATAAACACAAAATATATAAACCATACAACTGATATAAACATGTATGATAAGGCATGATAAAGTAATTCAAATGGAATTAAGGAAAATGGAACTTAGAACATGTGTAAAGACTTAACATACCTAAAAAATGGAGATTTGAATGGAGAGAGTACCCAATTATGTAGTCTTTTTTTCTTCTTGCATCAAACTCCTCAACAATTTGAGTTTTTCACCACTTGATTCCTTTTCAACGTTCAATTGAATAACACTCAAATAGAATTACTAACAACAATACAATTAACAAATGTATAATGTTAAATTCCTACAATTCAATCACAATTAACATTGCAACACTACAAAAATTGAAACTTGAATTGATATATATCAAATTTGATGTGAAAACTATGTTATTTCTGTTGGCAAGAGACACTATATGGACTCATGATTGTTTTCATTGATGGCAACAAAGTTCATCCCACACATCCATAGGACATGATATGTCTCTACTAGAAGTCAGAGTGAAGAATGTTGTGGTTCGGTAAACAAGAACAGAGCATGTGGCAAGGTCCGACAGACAGGTCCGAATATCTCAGAGGAAGTATCTTGGTGAAGTACAGATTTGGGTAAGTCAAGAGGACTACCTTGAGTGATAGATTCCAAGGATTTAGCCTCCGGTGATAGATGAAGAAAAAGATATGATCACTTGAGTATCGAGTTCTTGATTGGCAGTGTGACAGAGGAAGAACTGACTGGCAGAACATCAGACATTATTCCAGATGTGTTACTGATGTTGGTAAAGGTTATGAAGGCATGAATTATGTTTGGCCGACATAATTAATGATTTCCACAAGTAAATCCTTGATCCGCAATACTTGGTAAGCAAGGATTCAGCCGACAGATCAGAGTTTGTGAAAAGATTGACTATTCCTGATGCCGACTTGAAAGGTGATAAAATCACTTATGCAGATATATATACAAGATGGATTTAGTTGTGAGAGTTGTCATGGGTGTTGTTGATGTGCGAATAAAAGCAGAAGAATAGAGCAGAAGCAGTAAGGAAGATCCGGTATGTGAAAGGAAAGCAGCATAAGAAAAGAGGGAAGATGAAGTGCAGCAGATCAGTGTACTAAGCCTATCCGAAACTGAACTCCAGCATACGTAGATGTCTCCAATTAGTTCAAGTATTGTATAACACTCTTTTTGTAGACAGTGTGTCTCTTGTAGGCAGTGTGCCTTCTTGTGAGTAGTGTGCTCGGGGAGTGAGCCCTAATTGGCAAGTGCCATTTTGTATTTCCATTCTTCTAACAGAGAATACAATATTGGGTTAATCACCCCATGGTTTTCTCCCTTAACAGGGTTTCCATGTCAAAAAAATTGTGTCATGTGTATTTCCATTTCATGATTATGTTTGCTCATTTGGATTAATGTTACATTGATCATTAATAAAGTTCAGAAAGCAGAAATAATTAGGATAACTGATTCACCCCCCCTCTCAGTTATCAACAATTGGTATCAGAGCCAAGTTCCTCCTAACAGAGTCTAACAACTTGAGGAAGATCTAGGAATCCAAATGGATGCATATGGTTTAAGGGAGCAACTCAAGACTGCCCTTGATGATCTTGAACAGTCAAACTCTAAAGTCAATGAATTAAAGGAAAGACTCAAACAGGCTAACGATTTCATGAGAGAACTAAAAGACAAATTAAGTCTCTCTATGAAAAAGAGAAAGGAGCTGCTTCAGCAATTGGCAAGTCAAGGTGAAGCAAATGATGCAAATGAAGAGCTGAAGGAGAAAACCAAGTTATGTGAAAAGTTATCAAAAGAAATCATTATGGTAAGACATGAAATGGAATCAGGAGTTATGAAGTTTACCCAAGAAGTTGAAGAGAAAAGAAAAACTGAAGATAATCTAAGACAATCTCTCAAGGAGAAATCAGAAGATTGCCACCAGATGGATAGAATTATCAGACATCTTGAATCTGATCTTGAAGATGCTAAAAATAATGAAGAAAAACTTGAGGATCAAATTGTCTCTCCCAAAAGGGATCTCCAAACAACAAATGAATATAAAGAGAAATTCAAGATAAGTTCTGCTCAACTTGAAGTTCTTCTTGGAAGTCAAAAAGGGGTAGATGACAAGTGTGGTTTGGGATATGAGAAAAGAGAAAGCTTCAGATCCGGTCAGAAGAATTGTGGATCAGAAAATCCAAGGAACAGGCTTAGAAGACCTCCAGTAAGGCAGCCTAATGCTCAAAGATATCCATCCTTCAATGGATACTACCACAACTGCAATAACTTTGGTCATAAAGCTAATCAGTACAGAAAGAGAATGAATCAGACTAATTCATCCTTCTCCAGACAGTGTTTTAACTGCAAAAGGTTTGGTCACAAATCTCATGAATGCAGAAATATGCAAATGAACAAATCATTCAATGGTAGATGCTTTGCATGCAATAGAATAGGTCATATGGCTAATCAATGCAGATCAAGAGGCTATCAGTAAAATATGCAAAGAAATGTTGTTTGCCAAATCTGCAATA
Source organism: Cunninghamia lanceolata (assembly GCA_027924645.1). NCBI lineage: Eukaryota > Viridiplantae > Streptophyta > Pinopsida > Cupressales > Cupressaceae > Cunninghamia > Cunninghamia lanceolata. The sequence continues at coordinate 156,794 of BSBN01001059.1, read as the reverse complement.
GATTCGGTCATAGTGCAAAATTCTATAGAACCAAGAATCAGGACAAAAAAGGTCCAGTATATCATAATCAGAATCAAGATAAGGGTAAACAAAAAGTGAATATGGATGAAGTTAAAAGTGAGATGAACAAGATTTGGGTGAAGAAAAGTATAGAGAATGTAGAGGATGGATCCGTACTAGACTCTGGTGCTGATATTCCTTCCAGAAATTAAAAGGTGAGCTCTGGCTCAGGGGGAGACACAAAGAAAACCTTGTTCCCCCAGCCATTCAACTGGTGCCGAAACTGGCACAAGGAGAGCTACGGATTAAAAGGGGTCATACAAGAAACATCCAAAAGGGGTATGGTAAAGATTTGAGAGATTCGCAAGAAGTTTTGAAGAATCTAATCCTACCAGAATTGATCCGGTAAAACAGTCTTCCAGTAAAAATCGATTCCTTACAAGTTTGATCTGGTATGATTCAAACTATGGTGTCTTGATCTACAAATAGATCAAATAACTAATGAAAGGAAGACAGATTATCACTACTCTCCTAGAATAATTTCAAAATCTGTCTCAGTGATCCAGAAAGGTTTTGTCTCTGAATAAGACAAACAAGGCAAACTGGAATGAATTAGGTTGCGTATTTATTACCGAATGAAAATTAGGGCTTCTCAGAAATAAAAGAGTTCATTCACTCATCATTTGTACATTCACATGCGAAGAAGAGAGAAAAGGAGCTTTGCAACTACTTCTCCCAAAAATCAAGATGATTCTTCATTCAGCTCAATCTGGATTTCATCGTGTATGCCCTAAACAACGTAAAAGGTATTCTTCGTTCTTGATATCTTTCAGTAAAATTCCTTGATGATGGCTACTCCGAATATAGTAAAGATTTCTGATAGACCTCGCCCCATTTTTAAGAAGCATCCATACAAATCCTTGGAGGTAGATCCCCTAGGAGCCTTCTCTAGTGTTCCGCATGGTGTTTTGCACACCGAAGATATTAGGGTTTACATACACGCAAATGTTGAAGAGTTTGGGGAATTCAAACTAAGAGATATCTATCACAAACAATTGTTAGATGATTCATTTGAGCTCAAACCCCAATACAAGGGCCTTCGGAATAAGCACTTTGCACAATACATACATTTCCCCTATTTTACTAAGGACGAATGGGTCAGGTACATTTTGAGCAGAATACATGACAACTTTATGTGGTTAAATGGACCTTTCAAAATCACAAAAGATGCCATCAGGTTACCGGATTACACTCATCCGGTGGGATTCCTGTTCTTAAATCCGTGAAAAATCAAACTGTGAGTGAGGCTATTGGATCCAAGTTTGACAAAAGAGCAATGACAGTAGATGACATCTCTGATCTAGATGTCAAGTTTGCCTCCATGATCATTGGATATAAAATATATCATTCTAGCAGGGAAAATTTAGTACCTGGAACTGCCATCTACACCGCTTATGAAATGCTAAGAAAGGATGTAGACTACGATATTTGTCAGCTTCTCTTCAACCAACTCTTGGAGACTCTGCAGAAAATAAAGAAAGATAAAAAGAATTCATTCAAGTATGGTTTATTAATATTGTGCTTATTCTTCTACTTTATGAATGAGCTTCCCAGATCTAGTGGCGGGGTGTGGGAGAATGATAGACCAGTAGCTATCCAAATCAGAGATTATTTGCATGGACTCGGTGATGACAAAGTACAAAATACAACTCTGTGGGGATATTTCAAGAATTTTTAGAACATGATGCAAGAGAAAGGATTCCCCAGTCTCTTGTTGAGAAATACAAAGATAGTTTGTTTTATGGTAGAGACTGATCAGTGCCTAATGGAGGCAGTAGAACCAAGAACTGTATGGATCATGCCCATGGGGTATGAAGTTGATGAACAAATTGTGGAGCTGCATGTTCAACACATGCTAAGTCAGCCAAAGGATCCAAAGGCAGAAAGGTTTGGAACCTTTGAAGAGCTAAGTATAAAAGTTCATGTGGAACTCAGACAACCAGAAATGAAGAGGAAAGTAAGAAAAGAAGTTGAAGAAATTGCCAAAGGCTTAGGCATCTCAAAGGAGGCATTTGATGCCAACAGGGAAAAGAGGCAAAGGGCAGAGAAAGAGGTGAAAGAAGCAGAAAAGAGAAGTAAGGAAAGTGCTCCGGTAGAATCTTCCACCCGGACAAGATCATCAAAGAGATCAGCACCTGTCACAGCCAAAAGCTCAAGAACATCAAAGCTGGAAGTCTAGGCATCCGAAAAAGGAGAAAAGAGAACAAAGAAAAAGGCAACAAGGTCCTATGTTAGCCTAAAAGATGATGAGGAAACTAAATCAGATGAGGAGATAAAGAAATTGAAGAAGAAGAAGAAATCATCCGGTGAACACTCTACCGGTCAAGGAGAAGAAGAGAAGGAAGAGGAATTTGTTGAAAAACCCACTCTATCCTTAGATGTTGTAGTGAAAGCAATCACTGTAGATGGGAACCTGCAACCCTTAATAGAATACTATGATGAATATAATGAAGCAGATAAAAAGTTTCTGGAGGAAGCCACAGTTCAGTTTTTGAACACTTACAACAAAGCTTTTATTGAAATTATTTCTCTAATTCCCAAAAGCTTAGAGAAAAGGCTTGAAATGAGGAAGAATAATGCTCGAGCAAAAGATCTCGAGATCTGGGAACAGATAGAAATTCAGTTATATCCTTCAATCGATCCCAAGACAATGAATATGGTATTCAAAGATTGCAAGGATGAGTTCCAGAGCAAAGCCAGGATGAATCAGCTAATGCTTGGTGAAACTGACAAAGTGGTAAGAGAGACCGAAGAGATCCTCCAGAATGCTTTTAAGAAATTCAACATTCCAATTATAAAGGACTTGGGTACTGACCCTTCGACCACAAGTGTTGAAAAAGAATCCATTGAGAAAGTCATGGACACCGGTGCAGAAAAGGATAAGGACTTGGAATCTTCTACTCCGGAAGAAGTGGCTCATGAACAATCAAATATCTCTCCTCCGGCTTCCCCTACAGTCTCCAGATCTAAAGGAGAAGTAAGAACACAGGAGAAAGAAGCAGAGGTAAAGGAAAAGGAAGATGCCAATACCAAGGTTGCAGAGGGAGAGAAGACCTCAATAGAGAAGACCACAACTGCCAGTGGTAAGAATGTAGAAGGAGAGAAAACTCCAAGAGACAGCTCTAAGAATGTAGAAGAGAAGAAACATCTGTCTCCAGCAAGAGACACTACAAAAACTGTCCAAGAATTCTTGAACAAAGAAATAATGGAGATTGATGAACCAGAGCTTCTACAAGGACCATTCAATTTTGATTCTCTTTCTTCGGTATAGACAATGAAGATAGCTTCATTTGCTAAGGCAAAGGCTAAAGAAAAACTCCTAAAGTCTCACATGGAAGACTATGAGTTGATAGAAGCTGCTTCTGAAGTGCTAGAAAAGATTATGCCATCATTTCAGAAGGATCCCATAGCCTCCTCTTCCAGTAATCTCAAAACTCTAGTCAGCAGTGTTAGTACACATTTTGATTCTCTAGAGAAGTCAGCTAAAGAAAAGGTCCAGAAGGAGTTTTTGGATAAGAGATTCTCTGAAGTACAGGGTCTGATAACAAATGATAGGAGAGTTATGGATATTGGGATAAAGAGCTTGGAAAATGCTTTTAAAGATGGCGGAAACATGTACAAATTTTGCTTATCTTGGCCCACAGTGACCAAAGATATTCAGAAGAAAGTAAAAGATCAAGAGGATAAACTACTAAGTCTGTCTCAAAGTTTTGATCCTCTCTCATCCTCCTTAGTAAATCAAGAGTGTTAGACTATTGCAATCACAAATGCAATAAAGAATTTTGAGAAGGAAAGGAAGAACATAATTAGCCGGATGGGTGAACTTAGAAGGATCATTATCCCTAAGTTAGAGGCCATGCATGAGGCCATAAGTGATGTTCAGACTACAGCCCGGACAAATGATCTGACAGATCTTAAGAAGGCAGAAGCTTTTGCATTCCTATTGAGTGGTCACATCTTAATTTTGGACAGGATGAAACAAAGTTGGGCGACAGAAGTTGTACAGTTGAAGAATACTTTTGCAGACATACTTAAGTATATGTAAGTACAACTTGTATTTATACTTATGCGGATATGTATAGACTATTTTTGGAAATTTTGGTGTGCGGACCCTACCCTTTGCCATTGATGTCAAAGGGGGAGTGAGGAGCAGTGAAAAATGAGGAATCCAACTAAGGGGGAGCTCCATAAAATATATATAAAAATAGAGCATCAGCCAAGGGGGAGCATAGTGTAAACACTTAGCCATTTTTCACTAAGTGTTGCCATCAATGCCAAAGGGGGAGATTGTTGGCAAGAGACACTATATGGACTCATGATTGTTGTCATTGATGGCAACAAAGTTCATCCTACACATCCATAGGACATGATATGTCTCTACCGGAAGTCAGAGTGAAGAATGTTGTGGTCCAGTAAACAAGAACAGAGCATGTGGCAAGGTCCGACAGACAAGTCTGAATCTCTCAAAGGAAGTATCTTGGTGAAGTATGGATTTGGGGAAGTCAAGAAGACTACCTTGAGTGATAGATTCCAAGGATTTAGCCTCCGGTGATATATGAAGAAAAAGATATGATCACTTGAGTATCAGGTTCCTGATTGGCAGTGTGACAGAGGAAGAACTGACTGGTAGAACATCAGACATTATTCCAGATGTGTTACTGATGTTGGTAAAGGTTATGAAGGCATGAATTATGTTTGGCCGACATAATTAACGATTTCCACAAGTAAATCCTTGATCTGCAATACTTGGTAAGCAAGGATTCAGCCGACAGATCAGAGTTTGTGAAAAGATTGACTATTCCGGATGCCGACTTGAAAGGTGATGAAATCACTTATGTGGATATATATACAAGATGGATTTAGTTGTGAGAGTTGTCATGGGTGTTGTTGATGTGTGAATAAAAGTAGAAGAACAGAGCAGAAGCAGTAAGGAAGATCCGGTATGTGAAAGGAAAGCAGCATAAGAAAAGAGGAAAGATGAAGTGCAGTAGATCAGTGTACCGAGCCTAACCAGAACTGAACTCTAGCATACGTAGATGCCTCCAATCAGTTCAAGTATTGTATAACACTCTTTTTGTAGACAGTGTGTCTCTTGTAGGCAATGTGCCTTCTTGTGAGCAGTGTGCTCAGGCAGTGAGCCCTAATTGGCAAGTGCCATTTTGTATTTCCATTCTTCTAACAGAGAATACAATCTTGGGTTAATCACCCCGTGGTTTTCTCCCTTAACAGGGTTTCCACGTCAAAAAAATTATGTCATGTGTATTTCCATTTCATGATTATGTTTGCTCATTTGGATTAATGTTACATTGATTATTAATAAAGTTCAGAAAGTAGAAATAATTAGGATAATTGATTCACCCCCCCTCTCAGTTATCAAAAATTTCCTCCTTAAGTTGGCAAAAAAGAAAAAAGTTGGTGGAAAGTTCATGCAAAGGTGGTAGAATGTGAAAAATGTGCATGTGCACTACCCAACAACATGAAAAAGATTTTTTTGTCAGAACACACACATAACTAGAAGAAAACATAGCATGTGGGCATGGATCATAGGTATCCTGGCCTTTTTACTATTTCAATAGCAAGAATTAACACGCTCGCGTTATAACGTGAGCACGTTTTAGCTTGCTATAAAAAACTCTATATTTTTCACTCTCTCATGTATTTCTTCTATCTCTCCCTTAACCCTAAACCTTAATCTCTAAACCCTAAAACCTATCCCTCAACCCTAAACCCTAATCCCTCAGTTCCTTAAACCCTAAACCCTAAAACCTAATCCCTTATCCCTTATCCCTAAACCCTAAACCCTATCTCTAAAGCCTCAACCCTCAACTCTTAAACCATAAATCCTAAACCCTATCCCTAAACCCTCAACCCTCAACACTATACCTCAAACCCTAATCCCTCAACCCTAAAACCTAATCTCTCAACCCTAAACCCTAATCCCTCAACCCTATCCCTAAAGCCTCAACCCTCAACCCTTAAACCTTAAATCCTAAACCCTATCCCTAAACCCTCAACCCTCAACACTATACCTCAAACCCTAATCCCTCAACCTTAAACCCTAAACCCTATCCCTAAAGTCTCAACCCTCAACCCTTAAACCTTAAATCCTAAACCCTATCCCTAAACAATCAACCCTCAACACTATACCTCAAACCCTAATCCCTCAACCCTAAACCCTATCCCTAAATCATCAACCCTCAACACTACACATCAAACCCTAATCACTCAACCCTAAACCCTAATCCCTTATCCCTAAACCCTAAACCCTATCCCTAAAGCCTCAACCCTCAAACCTTAATCCTTAAATCCTAAACCTTATCCCTAAACCCTCAACCCTCAACACTATACCTCAAACCCTAATCCCTCAACCCTAAAACCTAAAACCTACCCCTAAAGCATCAACCCTTAACCCTTAAATCTTAAATCCTAAACCCTATTCCTAAACCATCAACCCTCAACACTATATCTCAAACCCTAATCCCTCAACCCTAAACCTTGTCCCTAAACCCTCAACCCTCAACACTATACCTCAAACCCTAATCCCTCAACCCTAAACCCTAAACCCCATCCCTAAAGCCTCAACCCTTAAACCTTAAATCCTAAACCCTATCCATAAACCCTCAACACTATACCTCAAACCCTAATCCCTCAATCCTAAACCCTAATCCCTCAACCCTAAACTCTAATCTGTTGACTCTAAACCCTAAACCCTATCCCTAAGCATCAACCCTCAACCCTTAAACCTTAAATCCTAAACCCTATCCCTAAACCCTCAACCCTCAACACTATACCTCAAACCATAATCCCTCAACCCTAAACTGTCAACCCTCAACACTATACCTCAAACCCTAATCCCTCAACCCTAAACCCTTATCTCTAAACCCTAAACCCTATCCCTAAAGCCTCAACCCGCAACCCTCAAACTTTAAATCCTAAACCCTATCCCTCAACCCTCAACACTATACCTCAAACCCTAATCCCTCAACCCTAAACCCTAAACCCTATCCCTAAAGCTTCAACCTAAACCCTTAAACCTTAAATTCTAAACCCTATCCCTAAACCCTCAACCCTCAACACTATACCTCAAACCATAATCCCTCAACCCTAAACCCTAATCCCCAATCCCTAAACCCTAAACCCTATCCATAAAGCCTCCACCCTCAACCCTTAAACCTTAAATCCTAAACCCTATCCCTAAACCCTCAACCCTCCACACTATACCTTAAACCCTAATCCCTCAACCCTAAACCCTAATCCCTTATCCCTAAATCCTAAACCCTATCCCTAAAGCCTCAACCCTCAACCCTTAAACCTTAAATCATAAACCCTGTGCCTAAACCTTCAACCCTCAACACTATACCTTAAACCCTAATCCCTTATCCCTAAACCCTAAACCCTATCCCTAAAGCCTCAACCCTCAACCCTTAGACCTTAAATCCTAAACCCTATTCCTAAACCCTCAACCCTCGACACTATACCTTAAACCCTAATCCCTTATCCCTAAACCTTAAACCCTTATCCCTAAAGCCTCAACCCTCAACCCTTGAACCTTAATTCCTAAACCCTATCCCTAAACCCTTAACCCTCGACACTATACCTTAAACCGTAATCCCTTATCGCTAAACCCTCAACCCTTAGACCTTAAATCCTAAACCCTTAACCCTAGATACTATACCTTAAACCCTAATCCCTTATCCCTAAACCCTAAACCCTATCCCTAAAGCATCAACCCTCAACCCTTAAACCTTAAATCCTAAACCCTATCCCTAAACCCTTAACCCTCAATAGTATACCTTAAACCCTAATCCCTCAACCCTTATCCACCCCTCTCCTCCACTATCTACCTCACCCCATCTCTCCCCTATATCTCAACCCTTAGCCATCTAGGTCTCTCACTTATCCCTAAATCCTCAACCCTCAACCCTTAAACCTTAAATCCTAAACCCTATCCCTAAACCCTCATTCCTTGACACTATACCTAAAATTGTAATCCCTTATCCTTAAATCCTAAACCCTATCCCTAAAGCCTCAACCCTCAACGCTTAAATCTTAAATCCTAAACCCTATCCCTAAACTCTCAACCTTCGACACTATACCTTAAACCCTAAACCCTTTACCCTTAAACCCTTAACCCTTATCCACCCTTATCCACCCTTATCCACCCCTCTCCTCCCCTATCTGCCTCACCCCCATCTCTCCCCTATCTCTCTCACCCCTCTCCCTAAGTTGTAGGTCTCTCACTTGTATATCTATCATGTCTCTCTAGATATTTCCCTTCCTCTCCACCTCTCTCCCTCCTCCTTACACATCTTTCCCTCAACCCTTGACAATATACCTTAAACCTTAATCCCTTAACCCTCAATCTTAAAGGCTCAACCCTCAATCCTTAAACCTTCAACCCTAAACCCTATCCCTAATCCCTCTACCCTCGACAATGTGCCTTAAACCCTAATCCCTCAACCCTTAATCCCTCAATTCTTAAACCCTTAAACCCTAAACTCTCAACCCCTACCTTAAACCCTTAAACCTTATACCTTATACACATAGCCTTGGACACTCAACCCTGAACATTATCCCTCAACCTTCAAACCTCTACCCTATACCCTATACCCTATACCCTATACTTATGCCCTAAACCCTCAACCCTCATCCATATGCCTTATACCCTCAACCTTAAACCCTAAACCCTATCTTAGACACTCAACCTTGAACATTATCCCTCAATTATAAACTCTCTGTTGTAAATAAGGAACACTGAGAGGGGGGGTGAATCAATGTTCTACAAAACTTATTACTATGTTCCTTTATTAATTTACCACATACATCAAAAAGAAAGAAGCATGAACTTAAGAACAACAACAACAAGATCATCAAACATGAACACTAGGATTTTTATGTGGAAACCCGATTAAGGGAAAAACCACGGTGGGGGTTAACCCACAATATTTTATACTCTGTTAAAAGTATTACAAATGGGAAGGCACATGCCTTCAGGCACACTTCCTAGAGTTCACTGCTCAAAGGAGGCTCACTATCTACAAGATCAATTACAAAAAGTTCACTAAAATATTTGAGCTGAAGAATAGCATCTAACAATGCAAGATTACAGTTTTAGTTAGGCTCAATATACTGACTTCACACACTTCATCTTTCACTATCCTGTTTCACTATTCTACCATGATTTGCAGCTTAGATCTCTTGCTTCACACTTGTTACTGCCACACTTCACACCTACCACTTCATATTCACACATCCATTACTCTAAATGCTCAAACCCATCAGTTATATATATCTGCAACATGTAATTTCATCAACTGCAGTCGACCTCAAGAAAACTTAGAAACTTTTTCAAGATCACTGTTCTGTTAGCTGAATCCATGTAGAAACATCAATGCGAACCAAAAAATATGTATTCAAGTCACCTTACATGTTGGCCAATACTAGTGGATCTCATAAATAACTCAACCAACCACTTCTCTCAATCTGCACAAGGATCAAACACCAAGTCGGCCTGTTCTTTACTAGACTGAACTGTCTAACCAAAACTGAATACTCAGATGCTTGTAAATTTCAATCCCTTCATCATCAGAGGCTAAAACTTTGGATTTAGGTAGCCCTAACATCCCTTAACATTCCCTCATATCTGCAGCGCAATATGATTACCTGTGGAGAAATGCGGACCAAAATGCTGAACCCTATCATATGCTCTGTTCATGTCTATCTGAACTTAGACAACTCTGCAATCTGACTTCCGGTATGATCAAGTGATACAATGCAGATGTGTAATATAAATTCAGTTGCCATCAATGATAACACTTGACATGCCTAGTAGTGTCTCTTGCCAACAATCTCTCCCTTTGGCATTGATGGCAACACTTAGTGAAAAAATGACTACGTGTTAGAACAACTCCCCCTTACTATGTACACTTGTGATTTCCAATGCTCCCCCTTAGATGAATTCCTCATTTTTCACTGCTTTCCACTCCCCCTTTGACATCAGTGGCAAAGGTTGAGATCCGCATACCAAAGTTCATGCAAAAACTCTATGTACATGAGCGCATATATACAAACAATCCTTATGTCTTGTCTACATGAACTTAAACACATCACCAAAAAATGTTCTTCAATAGTGCAAATTCACTATCCCAACTTTTCTTCATGCTACCCAAAACTGAAATATGACCACAGAATAAAAATGCCTATGACTCTGCCTTCTGTAGATCAGTGGGATCACTTGTTAGAGTAGCAGCTTTAGCTTATGTCCATGCATTGAACATTGTTTTTAACTTAGGGAAAATCAATCCCCGGAGTTCACACATCCTTGCCACAATGTTTTCTTTTTCTTTCACCAATTTCTTTATTTCATCAATCAAGCTAATTACTTGGCATTCTTGACTCGCCGCAAATATTATCAAAGGATCAAAGGATTGAGATACATTTGATAATTTTTGCTCGGACTCCTTTATTTTCTTTTCAATATCGTCTACTACTTTTGACCAAGATAAACAAAATTTGTACACATCTCCTTCAGTGAGGGCATTTTGAATACTCTTTACACTAGTATCCAACATAATTCTATCATTGTCAATTATTCTTTCCAGTTCACTAAATCTTTTATCATCAAATTCATTCTAAACTTTGACTTCTGCTAACTTTTCAAAAGACTCAAAGTGTACTTACAGAGTTTATTAGACTCTTCAACTGACCGGAGGGGGATGCTGATGAATCCTTCTGAAATGTAGGCATGATTTTCTCCAAAATACCGAATGCAAGACCAATCAACTCACTATCTTCTATATGGAACTTCAAGATTTCCTCTCTGACCTTAGCTTGTGCAAAAGATGCCAACTTCATCTTCTGTACCAATGATAGAGTATCAAAATTGATTGGAACTTGTATTATATCCAGATCTTCTACAACTTGTTTATCTTTCTCCAAAATTTCTTTTACTGCTTCTGCAGTGTCTTTTGCCCAATATGATGTTTATGTTTTATGCTCTTTAGGGCCTGCATCTTCTCCCTTTTCGGAGTCAACTACATTTTCTTGCTTATCATTTTCATTCTTTTTCTTTGCTTCTGCTGGTGCAGGAGCACCCTTTCAACAGGATCAACATATAAAAGAGGGAGAAGAATAAGGAATTAGTATTTTATGTTGGCATTTCATGTTGTTTTAATTGGCATTTTATGTAGGCATTTCATGTTGGTCAAATATTAACTTTGCAATTTTAGACAGGTTGGGTGACGTGAAGGGTAAACAAGGTGTCTTAGCAATAGGAGTTTTGCTATCTTATGCAAAACAGATGTCTTAAAATTAATTAGGGGTTTCTACCAATAATCTTGGTAAAATCAAAATCACAGAAACAGAGGAGAGGAATGTCGGTCTCTCACTTTTTGGAAAATATAAAATGAAAATCCTCTGTAATATTCAGGTATGGTTCAAAACACTAAGAAGAAGGAATAGAAGTTCTGCAATTCATTCTTTTCTGTCTCGTTTCTGTGTAGATATTCTGTAGAAAATTGTTCAATACATATAATCTGTACAGCACTTGTGTAGGATTTGAATTAGTTTCTTTCTGTGATTTTGATTTTACCAAGATTATTGGTAGAAACCCCTAATTAATTTTAAGACATCTATTTTGCATAAGACAGCAAAACTCCTACTGCTAAGACACCTTGTTTACCCTTCACGTCACCCAACCTATCTGAAATTGCAAAGTTAATGTTTGACCAACATGAAATGCCTACATAAAATGCCAACTTTAAAACAACATGAAATACCAACATAAAATGCCAATTCCTTATTCTTTTGCCTCTTGTATATGTTGATCCTGTTGAAAGGGTGCTATCGAGTCACCTAATAATTCTCCCACATAGAAAGGAAATTAAAATTAACTTCCTTTGAAAGATATCGGCGAGACTATACAAATGTCTCACCGAAACCTTCTACTTGTCGACCACACCTTATGCCATCATGTCACCTAATAATTCTCCCATCAATGCGCCCCTCACGCCGATGACTTATCTCTATCGGCAAGACTACCTACTGTCGGTGTAACCTTCTTCCTTTCTGCCGATGATAAGACTCATGCCAATATATTCTCCATCGGTGACATTTTCCAAATGTCACTCCGATCGGCAAGAACACATGTTATCGGCTTCACAATCTTTTGTTGGCCAGACTCTTCCCAATATGCTTTATAACGGCAACACTCTACCTTTCGGTAAGGCTCTTAAAATCTTCCCCGATGGGTAGTCTCCTACCGATGAACTCCCTATCAGTGATACTTCCCCGTTGTCACCCTGAAGCACAAACTCTTATCACCAAGACCTAGAACTATCAGAGAAAACCTTGTATCCTCTGTCGATATTCCTGGTCACATTGATGCCTTAGACCAATGCTATCATCGGTGAGACTTTCATCGTCGGACCAACCCAACTCCTTTTCGCTGATACACTGATACGCTCCTACTGTCGGCGTGACCCCTTCTCATCGGTGAAGCTTTCAACAATTCTCCCGATGGCTATTCTCACACCGATGTCTACACCTACATTTCTTGACTCGCTATTCTGGTTCTCTCTACCATACAACCAGTCATTCCTGTAACAACGATATACACCGAGGAGATACTTGGAGTGGTTCTGTAATTTCAAATGAAATAAAATTAAAAAAAAGAAAACTATTTTACAGATCCATTCCACTAATTTCACAGAAATCCACTAGTGGAATGGATTCATCCAGGTATCTCAATCACAGAAAGAAACTAATTCAAATCCTACACAAGTGCTGTACAGATTATATGTATTGAACAATTTTCTATAGAATATCTACACAGAAACGAGACAGAAAAGAACAAATTGTAAAACTTCTATTCCTTCTTCTTAGTGTTTTGAACCACACCTGAATATTACAGAGGATTTTCATTTTATATTTTCCAAAAAGTGAGAGACCGACATTCCTCTCCTCTGTTTCTGTGATTTTGATTTTACCAAGATTATTGGTAGAAACCCCTAATTAATTTTAAGACATCTGTTTTGCATAAGATAGCAAAACTCCTACTACTAAGACACCTTGTTTACCCTTCACGTCACCCAACCTGTCTGAAATTGCAAAGTTAATGTTTGACCAACATGAAATGCCTACATAAAATGCCAACTTTAAAACAACATGAAATGCCAACATAAAATGCCAATTCCTTATTCTTCTCCCTCTTGTATATGTTGATCCTATTGAAAGGGTGCTCCTGCACCATACTCCCCAGGAGAAGAAATCTCAAGCCCCTTTGAGATGAGAGTTTGTAGATCTGCACCATGAGTTGTGATCTGATCTGCAATCATCCAAACTACCTCTGAATTTGGTTGCCCTTGCCAAGCCACCAAATACTCTAGGTATTCTTTGTTCCTGGTCTTCTTGATCACTCGTGAGTCTAAGATATGCTTCAATTTTGGTGGATCATGCTTAGGAATAGCATCATCTACTGCATCCTGCAATGGTTCTTGTTCTACATCTGCATTTGGCTTGGATGGAGTCAAATCACATACATTGAAAATGGGTGACAATCCAAGATCAGGAGGGAGTTGGATCTCATATGCATTCTACCCACACTTCTTTAAAATCTGACATGGTCCAATCTTCCTCTGCATTAGCTTGGTATACTTACCTTTGGGGAGCCGCTCCTTCTTCAGATTTACCCACACCAAATCTCCAACTTCAAACTGTAAATCTCTTTTCTTTTTGTCAGCATATGTTTTGTATTTCAGTGTAGCTTGTTGGAGTTGGTTTTTTACCTGATCATGTACTTCTTTGATAGCTGAAGTAAAAGCTTCACCATCTGCACTAATAGGCTCTCCTATAGGCAGATCTCTCAACTCCAAAATACCTCTTGGATGAATACCATAGACCACCTGAAAAGGTGATTTTCCTATACTCCTATTAATGGTGTCATTATAGGAAAATTCTACTTGTGGGAGGATATTATCCCTTTTCTCTCCATGCTACCTGGTTAAACACCTGAGTAGATTACCCAATGAACGGTTAACAACTTCAGTCTTCCCATCTGTTTGAGGATGGTAGGCAGATGAGAAGGACAAATTGGTTCCAAGCTTCTTCCAAAGAGTTCTCCAGAAGTGGCCAATAAACTTCACATCCCTGTCTGATACTATGTTCAATGGAAAACCATGTATCCTCATTATCTCTTTAAAAAACAAATCAGCAACATATGAAGCATCACAAGTGGTTTTACATGGTAAGAAATGTGCCATTTTACTGAATCTGTCTTCTACCACAAAAACACTATCATATCCTTTCCTTGTCCTAGGCAAACCTAGTACAAAATCCATGCTTATGCTCTCCCATGGCCTAGAAGGAATGGGTAAGGGCTGATACAAAACTGCATTTGTGGATCTCCCTTTTTCTTTCTGACATATTACACATACTTCCATAAATTTTCTCACATCTGATTATAACTTCGACCAATAGTAATGCCTCTTCACAAGATCAAGAGTTTTATCAAGACCAAAATGTCCTGCCATGGCCCCACAATGTTTCTCCTGAATAATACTCAGTCTCATAGAACATCTTGGAATACATAGTTGTCCACCTTTGAAAAGTAATCCATCTTGGATCAAAAATTTAGAGAACTCAGCATGATACTTGTCTCCAAAAGAAGTACATACCTTGTAGATCTCTCCAAAGTCTTCATCATCACCATACATTGTCTTCAAAGAATCAATCCCAACACTCTCCAATTGGATCTGATTGATGGTCAGAACTCTCCTGCTCAAAGCATCTGCTACTTTGTTCTTAACCCCTTTCTTGTGCTTGAGTGTGAAAGTGAAAGCTTGCAGAGTTTCCACCCACTTCGTGTGCCTATGGTTCAGCTTCTCTTGACTGTTTATGAAACTAAGGGCCTCGTTATCTGTGAACACTATGAATTCTCTGGGCATCAAGTAATGCCTCCATTTCTTAAGTGACTGGACTAGAGCATACATCTCCAAATCATAGGATGAGCATCTCTTCTTGGCATCATTTAATTTATCACTGAAGAATGCAATAGGTCTACCTTCTTGGTTAAGTACTGCTCCAATTGCAATATGACTTGCATCACATTCTACTTGAAAAATCTTGTTGAAGTTAGGAAATGTAAGAACTGGCTGCTTTGCCACCTTCTTCTTCAATGTTTCAAAGGAATTATCTGCCTCCTTTGTCCATGTAAACTTGCACTTCTGTCCTCCCTTTATGGTATCAAGCATGGGTGCACAAACATGACTAAATCCCTTTATAAACTTCCTATAAAAGGTTGCTAACCCATGGAAACTTCTAACATCATTCAAGGTTTTGGGGGTTGGCCAAGACAATATGGCACTTACCTTTTCTTGATCCATTTTTAGTTTGTTATGTGAGATAACAAATCCCAAGTAGATGATCTCTTCCTGCATAAACAGACACTTTGCTAAATTGATCATTAGCTGCTCTTCATGTAACCTTTTGAGGACCAAGTCTATATGGTTGAGGTGTTCTTCCCTTGTATTACTGAAAATCAATATGTCATCTAGATAGACTATGACAAATTTACCTATGAATTCTCTCAAGACCTCATTCATCAATCTCATAAAGGTACTAGGGGCGTTGGACAAACCAAAAGGCATGACCTTCCACTCATATAACCCCTCATTAGTCTTGAATGCAGTTTTCCACTCATCACCAGGTCTAATCCTAATCTGATGATAGCCACTCTTTAAATCTATTTTGGTGAAGTATTTAGCACCTCCTAAACAATCAAGTAAATCTTCTATCCTAGGGATTAGAAACCTATACTTGATTGTTATCTTGTTGATAGCCCTTGAATCAGTGCAAAGTCTCCAAGTGCCTTCCTTCTTTGGTGCGAGTACAGTCGGTACTGTACATGGGCTTAAACTTTTGCCAATTAGGCCTATCTCCAATAATTCTTCAATTTGCCTTGCTACCTCTATATTCTAATATTGAGTGAGCTTATATGCTGCTTTGTTTGGAAGTGTAGATCCTGGGATTAGATCTATACAATGGCTGATGTCTCTTATAGGTGGTAGGGAACTTGGCATCCCATCAGAGATAATGCCTTTGTACTTGTCCAATAGCTCTTGGACAGCTGGGTCTATGAATTTTTATCTCTTCTCTCCCTTGACTTCTTGCTGTTGTTCCTTGTTCACCTTTAGGCATGGAATTAGAGCATATGCAACTGCTCCTTCTTCTCCTATCTCATTCATGAGTTGTTTGCCTTCTACCATCATCACCTTAACTTCCTTTCCTTTTGATTCTACCTCATTCTCCATTAATGGTAGCAATTCTATCACCTTACCATTCTTGGTGATTGAATAGGTGTTTCTGACTCCATCATGGTATGCTTTCAAATCATACTGCCATGGCCTTCCAAATAGGAGATGGCAAGCATCCATCTTGGCAATGTCAAATAGTAACCTATCCTTGTATGGGCCAATCTACAATTCTACCCAAGCCTGTTCTTCTACAACTATTTGCTGACCTTGGGTGAGCCATGAAATTTTATATGGGCAAGGATGTGGCAGTCTCCTAAGCTTAAGCTTTTCTACCATCTCAATGGATACAAAATTCTCAGTAGATCCAGAGTCAATCAGAACTTTACATACCTTTCCTCCTACCTTGCAAGTAGTTCTGAAGAGAGACTTCCTTTGTGGAGGTTCTTTTCCAGGCATCTTCATGGTGGTCATTGCTCTTCTAATCATCAAAGATTCTCCATTCTCAGGATACCCATAACTGTCAGGAGCATTCACACTTTGATTTGTGCTTGAGCTTGCTACACTTTGACAATCAAATTCTTGGATCAGATTGATCCTCTTTTCTCCTAGTGAACTTGTTGCCTTTGCTGGACATCTACTGGCTATATGGCCTTCTTGATTGCAATTGTAACATCTGATAGGTCCTTTGCCCTGAGATCTTCCTCTAAATGGTGGTCTTCTGCCCCTGAAGTTTCCCCTTTGATTGTAGCTTCCCCCTTGGTTCTGACTGCTATCTCCTCTACTATTCTCTTGGTTGGATTCACTTTGGTATTCAAATCCTCTGCCTCTAAAAGGACTTCTTCCTCCTCTCTGCTGTCTTCCTCTACCTCTATTGTTCTACTCATGCCTTCTCTTTAATCTTTCTTCCACTTTAAGTGCCATTTGATAGCATTTTTGAACTGTATCTGGATTATGCAGATTTAGGTCTTCTTGGATGTTGAACCTCAATCCATTGAGGTACCTTGCTACCTTCTCTTCCTCTTCTCCCTTACCTTTGTTTTTACACACAGCTTCATGAATTCTTCTATGTATGAGCTGACATCTAGCTCCTTCTGCTTCAAATTCTGTTTCCTCTTATGTAATTGGATATTGTAATCCAATGGAACATAGGCCTCCTTCACCAATTCCATCATTCTCTTCCATGTTGCAACTCTATTCTTTCCCTCTTTCACCCTGTCATCTTGGATGAAATTGCACCAAGTCAGTGTAGCTCCTTTCATTTTGGACTGAGCCATCTTCACTCTTTGGTGTTCTGGTATTTCCTTGGTCTCAAAGAAATTGTTTAAGGAGTCTATCCACTCCATTACTGAATCAGGTTCCATTTTTCCTGCAAACACTAGCAGGGCTATTTTCACATCCATGTCTGCACCTACATTTCTTGACTCGCTATTTCGATTCTCTTTACCATACAACTAGTCATTCCTGTAACAACGGTATACACCGAGGAGATACTTGGAGTGGTTCTATAATTTTGAATGAAACAAAATTAAAAAAAAGAAAACTATTTTACAGATCCATTCCACTGATTTCATAGAAATCCACCAGTGGAATGGATTTATCCAGGTATCTCAATCACAGAAAGAAACTAATTCAAATCCTACACAAGTGCTGTATAGATTATATGTATTGAACAATTTTCTACAGAATATCTACATAGAAACGAGACAGAAAAGAATGAATTGCAGAACTTCTATTCCTTCTTCTTAGTGTTTTGAACCACACCTGAATATTACAGAGGATTTTCATTTTATATTTTCCAAAAAGTGAGAGACTGACATTCCTCTCCTCTGTTTCTGTGATTTTGATTTTACCAAGATTATTAGTAGAAACCCCTAATTAATTTTAAGACATCTGTTTTGCATAAGACAACAAAACTCCTACTGCTAAGACACCTTGTTTACCCTTCACGTCACCCAACCTGTCTGAAATTGCAAAGTTAATGTTTGACCAACATGAAATGCCTACATGAAAGTTAAGATAGGGAGTTCATCGGTAGGAGACTACCCATCAGGGAAGATTTTAAGAGCCTTACCGAAAGGTAGAGTGTTGCCGTTATAAAGCATATCGAGAAGAGTCTGGCCAACAAAAGATTGTGAAGCCAATAACATGTGTTCTTGCCGATCAGAGTGACATTTGGAAAATGTCACCAATGGAGAATATATCGGCATGAGTCTTATCATCGGCAGAAAGGAAGAAGGTTACGCCAATAGTAGGTAGTCTTGCTGATAGAGATAAGTCATCAGCGTGTGGGGCGCATTGGTGGGAGAATTATTAGGTGACCCGATGGCATAAGGTGTGGCCGACGAGTAGAAGGTTTCAGTGAGACATTTGTATAGTCTCGCCGATATCTTTCAAAGGAAGTTAATTTTAATTTCCTTTCTATGTGGGTGCTCCCCGCTGTGCATTTCCACTCTACATCATCTGCTTTCTCTGTATTCTGCTCTTTGTTCTTCTCAGAAGCACCTTTAGTAAAAGCATTTATTTCCATATTCATCTCTACATTTTCTTCACCAGATTGGTCTGGAGGAAATTGAGTATCCTCTGCACCATCAACATTATCTTCCTTCACCATCTCTTCATCTTCTTTATTCAACATTTCCTCTTCTGGAGTAGATAAATCATTTGCCTCAGTTTGTTGCTCCTCTTCCTTCAACTCTTCATCATTTGGAATGGATGTATTATCAGCATCAACAGGTTCTTCAGTGACAACATAGAACTTATTCTTGTCTAGGGCTTTCTTCAAAATTTGTTATGTTTCTTTGACCACTTCATCAATGTCTCCAAGCATTAGTTTATTCATCCTAATTTTGCTTTTGATTCATCTTTAACTTGTTTGAAAATTTAATTTGCTTCCTTCCTAAAGATTACCAAACATAGACTGGACAACACATGTTCTTTAGGTCCAAATCCTTTGCTTTAGCAGCTTCTTTTCTTATCTCCAAAATGTCACTTAGACTCTTAGGAATTTTTGACAAAATTTCCACAAGTGCTCTGTTGAATGTATTCAAGTACTTAACAGTAGCATCCTCCAAAATTTTCTTGTTGACATTATCAAAGTTGTCATAATATTTTGTTATGGGCTTCAAATTCCCATGAATAGTTATTGCATTCACAATATCTTCAACTGACAGGGTGGATTTTTAAACATGAGTCTCAGTCTTTTGTCTTTTGCTTACCCTTATACTTCTGGAGGGCTTGTCTTTGGCAACCCTTGATACTTCTACTTTCTTTGACTTTATGCTCCCAGAGGGCTTCTCTTTAGACACTTTAGCAGCCTTAGTGCCTGAGGCCTTCAACTCTTTAACCTCGTCATCTGAATCAATCTCTTCTTCATCTTCCTTCTCCACACTGACATATTGCCTTTTGCCCATTACTTTTGTTCTTTTTCCTTCCTTACTGATAGGTTTTTCTTTGAATTTCTCTGCAATAGGAGAAGGTGATGCACCAGAGTTTGTACTAGAACTCCTAGTAGTCCTTGGTTTAGAAAGGGATTCTACCGGAAAACTTCCTTGTTCCCTATCCTACTTCTCCTTCTCAACTTTCTCTATCCTTTCCATATTTTGTTTCACAGCTTCTTTGGTTATTCAAATACTTTCTACATACATTTCAACTTGCCTTTGGATCTTTCTCTTAGATTCAGGTCTCCGATGCTCAACATGCAGTTTCAAATTAAGCTCATCATATGTACTGAATCTCTCAACTAAGGTATCTTTTGGTTTGCTTAGAAGATGTTGAGCATACATTTCCAATATTTGTTCATCAACTTCATACCCCACGGGCATGATCCATACAGTCCTTGGTTCAACTGCTTCCATCAAGAATTGATCTATTTCCACCATGAAACAAATTGTATCCTTGTACTTTTCCACCACATACTTAGGGATTCTTTCCCTTGATTGCATCATATTCTAAAAATTCTTGAAATATCCCCAGAGAGCAGTCCTTTGGGCATTAGAGTCACCAATATTATGTAAGTTCTCTCTTATTTGTATGGAAACAGGCTTGTCATTGGTCCAACACAGGCTTTTCTTCCTAGGCAACTCATTCATGAAATAAAAGAACAAGCACAAAACCAACGTACCATACTTGAATGTATTCTTCTTATCCTGCTTAATCTTGTTTAGATTCTCCATTAGTTGGTTTTGTAGCAGCTCACACAAATCATAGTCAACATTTTCTTTTAATATCTAATAAGCAGCATAAATAGTTGTACCCCACTAAGTTTTCCTTGCTGGAGTGGTATATCTTATACCCAATCACCATAGATGCAAATTTGACATCCGAATCAGTTATATCATTTATTGTCATTGCCATCTTATCAAACTTTAAGCCTGTAGCATCAATTACAGTCTAATTCTTTACTGACTTTAACATTGGCAATCCATCTGATGAGTTCAATCCTATTACGGCCTTGATGACATCCTTGGTGATCTTAAAGGGTTTTATCAACCACATGAATTCAACATGCATCTGACTTAATACATACTGGACCCACTCGTCCTCATCGAAGGATGAGAACCCTATAACTTGAATGAAATATTTATCTTGCAGCACCTTATACTCAGGTTTAAGGCCATAAATCTCACCCCTCAGGTGATTCTTAAACAAATCCACTAACTTTGAATCCCCAAACTCATCTATGATAGCATGAATGTAAGCCCTAATATCTTCTACATGCAACACTCCATGCAGAACATTAGAAAGGGCACCTAACGGACCAACCTCTACAAATTTGTATGGATGCTTTTTGAATTTAGGTCGGGGCCTTTCGGTGATGTCAACAACCAACGAAGTAGCCATTTCAAAAAGATCACAAGTTCAAAGCTTCGTAGAAAATTACCTTTTTCTCCACGGGATTAGGGTTAACTATCAAATTTGCTTTTCGCACTCCAAATCTTTAAAATCTGAGCTCAGGCACTCTTCTCCTTGTTCTCTTCGAATGCAAAGTGATTCAAATGTTGAATGAATGACCTTTTATCCTCTGTAAAACCTAATTCACCATTGTAATAAATGCTTTGCCCTAATTCATCTAGTTACTCTATTTCTGAATATAGTCAATCTTCAATTACTCCACAATCAATCTCATTATCTTCTTTTCTTCCAAAATTTGCTTCAACAAATCTGCAATAGGCTTCTTTGTCTTCATTCATCATGCCAAATTTAGGCACCCACTTACTAGCAAGGGGAATTAGATTTTCAATGTAGCTCCCCCTAAGCTGGAGCTCCTATTTCAATTCCTGGAGGAATTATCAGCACCAAATTTTGGTACAAACCCATTACCATCATTCATTTCACTTTCTTCACTCATGTTTTGTTCATTTCATTCTAGATCTCATTCACATATACTTTATCCTTCCCTTTATCTTGTCTCTACTTGTTTTGGTTTTTGTTTACCAGACCTTTTCTATCATCATTCCTGCTTCTGCAGAATCTTGCAATATGACCAAATATGTTGCAATTAAAGCACACAACATTTCTTTTCTTGTTTACTTGATTTCCTCTTGATCTGCACTAATTAGTCATGTGTCCAAATCTATTGCATGCAAAACATTTGCCATTGAAAGAATTGACATTTCCTCTATTGTTAGAGTTATTCATCATCATACTTCTGCATTCATTGGATCTATGACCATACCTTTTACAATTGAAGCATTGACTAGAGAAGGATGGACCACTTTGATTCACTCTACTTCTGCACTGAGTAGCTCTATGGCCAAACTTATTGCAATTGAAACAATTTCCATTGAAAGATGGATACCTTTGAGCATTAGGTTGTCTTACCAGAGGCCTTCTAAGATTTCTTCTTGGATTTCTTCCTTCAGTATTTCTTTGACTGGATTTAGAGCTTTCACCTTTCTCATATCCCAGACCATGCTTATCATCTGCCTTCTTCTGACTATCAAGCAACACCTCAAGTTTAGCTGAGCTTATCTTGAACTTCTCTTTGTATTCATTTGCAGCTTCTAGGTCATGTTTGAGAATGACAATTTACCTTTCAAGTTGTTCCTTATTATACCTAGTTTTTTGTAGATCAGACTCTAGAAGGCTAATTATTTTGTCCAATCTACAACACTCTTCTGTTCTTTCTTTTAGAGATTGATTTAGGTTTTCCTCAGTCTTCTTCCTTTCCTCTATTTCCTTGGTTAGTCTCATCACCCCGGATTCCATCACATGTTTTAGGACAATAACTTCTTTTGCCAGCTTCTCACATTCCTTTGTCTTCTCCTTCAGAGCCTCATCCATGTCATTGTCTTCATTCTAATTTGCTAACCGTTGAAATAGCTCCTTCCTCTTTTCCATAGATTTGCTCAGTTTCCCTTTTAAAGTTTGAATGAAATCCTCAGCATCTTTAACGATCTCTTTTAGTTCTTTGACTTCTGCTCTGGACTGATCAAGATCTTCTAAATCAACTTGAAGTTGTTCGTTGATGCCATCAGAATACTTAAATGAACCCATTGAAATACCTTCCTAGATCTTCCTCAAGTTGTTACACTTCTTCCAAGGAACCAGGCTCTAATACCAATTGTTGTAAATAAGGAACACTGAGAGGGGGGTGAATCGGTGTTCTGCAAAACTTATTATTATGTTCCTTTATTAATTTACCACATACTTCAAAAAGAAAGAAGCATGAACTTAAGAACAACAACAACAAGATCATAACACATGAACACCAAGATTTTTACATGGAAACCCGGTTAAGGGAAAAACCATGGTGGGGGTTAACCCACAAGATATTATACTCTATTAAAAGTATTACAAATGGAAAGGCACATGCCTTCGGGCACACTTCCCAGAGCTCACCACTCAAAGGAGGCTCACTACCTACAAGATCAATTACAAAGAGTTCACTTAAATATTGGAACTAAAGAATAGCATCTAACAATGCAACATTACAGTTTCGGTTAGGCTCAATATACTGACTTCACACACTTCATCTTTCACAGTCATGTTTCACTGTTCTGCCATGATCTGCAACTTAGATCTCTTGCTTTGCACTTGTTACTGCCACACTTTGTACCTACCACTTCATATTCGCACATCCATTACTCTAAATGCTCAAACCCATCGATTATATATATCTGCAACATGTAATTTCATCAACTACAGTCGGCCTCAAGAAAACTTAGAAATTTTTTCAGGATCATTGTTCTGTTAGCTAAATCCGTGCACAAACATCAATGCAAACCAAAACCTATGTATTCAAGTCACCTTACATGTCGGTCAATACCACTAGATCTCATAATAACTCAACCAACCACTTCTCTCAATCCGCACATGGATCAAACACCAAGTCAGCATGTTCTTCACCAGACTGATCTGTAGAACCAAAACCTGATACTTAGATTCTTGTAACTTTCAATCCCTTCATCACTGGAGGCTAAAACTTTGGATTTAGGTAGCCCTGACATCCCTTCACATTCCCTCAAATCCATAGCACAATATGATTACCTGTGGAGAAATGTGGACCAAAATGCTGAACCCTATCATATGCTCTGTTCCTATCTATCTGGACTTAGACAACTCTGCAATCTGACTTCCGGTATGATCAAATGATACAATGCGGATGTGTAAGATAGATTCAATTACCATAAGTGATAACACCTGACATGCCTAGTAGTGTCTCTTGCCAACACTCTCAACCCTCTACCCTATACCCTCAACCATATACTTAATCCCTAATCCCTCAATCCTCAACCCTATACCTTAAACCCTAAAGCCTACACTCACAAACCCTCATCCCTATACCCTATAACCTCACCGTTATACCCTAAACCCTACATATTGTACCTCAACCCTATACTTAAAACCTAAATCATACACTCTCAACCCAACTCACCCTATGCCTTATATATCCTCAATCCATATTGTAAACCCTAAACCCTAATCCCCATGCCTTACACACTTAATCTTATACACTCAACAAGCTGAATATTATCCTTCAACTGTAACCCTCAACGCTCAACCCTCTACCCTCTACCCTCTACCTATTACTTAAGCCCTAATCCCTCAACCCTCAACCCTATACCTTAAACCCTAAACCCAAAAAAGTCAACCCTTAACCCTAAAAACTATACGGGATCAGGTTCTTATAAACCCTAAACCCAAAACCTTTACATCATACATACAAGCATACATACATACATGTACATACATACATACAGGCATACATACATACATACAAACATGCATACATATATACATACATACAAGCATGCATACATGTACATACATACACACATTCAAGCATACATATATACATACATACACACATATTTGAACATAAATCATTCAAAGGGAGACATAACGTGAGCATGTTATAATGCACTCGTGTTATGTCGAATTGCACAAACATCGGCCAAACTTGCAAAAAATAAAAAAATGCTAAACATAACGTGAAACGCACTCGCATTATATTTTTCTTTGGGAATCCCAAGCCTATGGCTTGGGATTTGCTTTGGATTTCCATCCCAAAGGCTTGGAGTGCCTTCCCAATGTCCAAAGACGTGTTTTTGCATATTCTACAAGATTTCACATAATTTCGTTTGTGCTAACCCTCAGATTTGTACGTGTTTCAAGGTCAAACAAATTAAACACCTGGGTAATGTTAGGCTTTCTCTTACCTATTTAACGATGTAATTCTTTTCACATTTTGACAATGTTAAGCCTTTCATCTTTAATTTCTTTTGTTTGTGTATCTGTTTTTGGGCAAAAACCAACGTTTGGTCTTTTTTTCATTATAATTAACCGTTCATTGAAATTTCAAATAAATTACATTTTTATAAACTAGACTCCATTCTACACATATTAAAAAAAGTTCAATTAGTTTTCAAAATTTACAGGGGTAGCACAGCCAAAATTCTATTTTTTAGGATGTGTCCACTTTGAAAATTAGTAAAAAATCAAATATTCTTTAAAAATTATCAGAAAAATTGGGCATAAACTACATGCTATTAGCTAATTTCTCACTGAAGCAATTTTAAAAATAGCAAAAAAAAGTTAACCTTTTGAGGGAGTCACAAAACACACTATGTTATGTTTTTTTTTGACATAAACAATACCAATTTCTGTGGCTCCCTTTTTTGAACCCCTTAATCTATACCATTTTCAAAAAAAAAATAGTAGTTTAGAAAGTAGACTCGAAGCCTTACGAACATTGATTTTGTTGCATCTTAAAATTTGTTACAAGTATGTGCCTAATCGGTGTTGTCATTGATGTCAACATATCTTTGTTGCATACTGAAGAACAGTCCAGAAGATTGCTCCACATTTCTTGTTGACTAAAGATCTCAATCTGTGGATTGGAATTTATTTAGAATCATGGCTAAAGATGCTAAATCCTGAGTTTGAGCCTTTGGTATGAAGATTTGAGTAGTTACATTCACCAGAGTAAAACTTGGCTTTTCTGATTATTCACTAGTTCCTGAGAGAAAGTATTTTGCTCTGCATTCCTCCGCATTAAAGTGTTTTTCTCTGCAGTTCTAGAGGGAAGTCTAAGATGATGATAAGTACCTACAATTGTAATGGTTCATGTTTTGGTGGACCGTAAGCTATCTTTCTTTTATGACAGTTGAAGACAGTGAAGTTCATGTGCTCTGGTGTGAAGAATCTCGTGAATAAAGTGGTTTGAGTTTGTGTGGTTGCTCGTGGTGATTTCAACATTCTTTTGGATACCTCTTGATCATGTTCCTACCTTTACATTGGTCTGCATCAAGGAATTGAGATAGTGTTTGAAGATTATTCCCAGACAACGTAACGTGTAACCAATCTCAGTCGACTTGGTTAATTATAGTAATTGCAGAGATCCCTTGAAGATTATTGAAGCATGTTGTGGCATGGAAGATCGTGTTTGAGTCCCAGCTAAGGCGTGGTGTGATCCACATACATCTATACTATAATTCCTTAGCATAATTTTGTATTAGGTCAAGACCTATTTTGTAAATGTTTGTAATGCCGACCTTGGAGATTGTTCCAATGGTTGATGATTTTAATGCCGACCTTGATGATCATTCTAAGGTTGATAAAGTGTATAAATACTTGTAATTGAGTCATGGAAAAGATGTCCTTGTGCGAAGATGGGTAGATAAGGAGAGAGGTGGAAAGACAGAGCAGAGTAGAGGAACTATTGTAATTCAATGTATTAATCTTAGACATGAAGAAGATGTTGATCTTGGTAGTGAGCCGCCAGTAGGGTTTAACAACCCTCAAGGTTTAACAAAACTCATTGGAATCTTTCTAGGTTTAGGTTTGAGGTAGTGAGCCTGCTAGATCTGGTTGTACATCATGGCAGTGAGCCAGCATGTACTAGGCCTATGGAGTGACCAAGCCTGAACATCATTTTTCAAAGACTACAATATATTTTGAGAGCTAATCCTCTCTGTGGTTTTTCCCCACCTTGGGGTTTTCCATGTAAAAATATGGTGTCTCTTGTGTTTAATGTTGCATGTGTGTTTAAGTTTCTAATTTCATGCATTCATTGTTTAATCATAATGACTGTGGACAAGTGATTAATGTTTAAGTGCATAAGTGGTTGAGTTTTTGGGACAACTGATTCACCCCCCTCTCAGTTGTTCGATGCATTTCAACAAAAAATGTTAGTGTAACTATGCTCAATTTCTCATCCAAGGTCAGTATTTCTTGATTTCAGAAAAAAAAAAAAAAAAAAAAAAGTGGCCACTTAAGACCCCTCTTTGGCCCCCCATCTTCTTGCACTTACCCACTTCTTGACATACCTTTCTTGAATAGAAATTTCTTTTATTGAAATGTTTTAAATATATTTGATTATGTGAAGCTACAAAGCTCTTGTTAGTTCTTCCATGAGTTTTATAATAATCTTTTGTCAATCATAAGAGTGAGGAAAGAATCAATGAGGAGGGATGATGTGTATTGAGTAGTCAATGAAATATGGAGCAATACAACAAGATGAGTAAGATATAGACAATGAATATGAAAAAATGACTAATATTATGAATGAAATAGAGAGATACAAGGAATATGAGTAGTTCAATTATTAAAATGGAAAAGCTCCAGAACAAAGCATCATTATAAAGAGGGTCAACCATCATCTCATATGTTGCAAGTGTCAATTACAAATGCATAAGTATGATGAAGAAGAGAACTAGAAAGCATGAAAATGACCATGAAGATACTACCACAAACAGAAATAAATATAACTACTAAGACTACTCTATTCAATGATTAAATCAGTAAACATGACTTCTATCTAATCCAAGTGTAACTACCTAGGTATTTAGATATTATCAAGAAAAGACAAGCGATGATCAGTTTAATCAATGAAGTTGCAAAATTGTTGAATATAGATTCAAAGTAGAATAATTTCATTCTTTCTCCATTATGAAAGCTCCTAATGATTTACCAATTAAGCTCATTTCACTTGACTAAAATCTTAGATTAGACATTGGGATAGAGCTCATAGAGAACATGGGGTTGGCTTGGGTTCTTAATATGGTTACTCTCAATTCTACCTCAAGGTGCCTCTATGGCATAATGCTAGGGTTAGGTCCCTACATTGCAATAAGTTTAACTCCTACTTGGTATTGATGGGTGTTTTAGCATTTATCAACTTTGATAAAATATTGATTACTTTATCTCTCTTGAAAGAAATCAAATTTCAATGAAACAAAAAATGACTACCTATGGTCTCTCCTAGTCAGGTCTTGGCCTTATATGATAACTCAATTGTTGATGTTCTTTTATTGTTTACACACAAAAGGACTTACACAATTGCTCACTAGAATCTAAAAAATAGGGTTTGATCTAGAAAATAACAAATTCTGAGTTCACTTACAAA
Organism: Cunninghamia lanceolata; assembly: GCA_027924645.1. Classification (NCBI taxonomy): domain Eukaryota; kingdom Viridiplantae; phylum Streptophyta; class Pinopsida; order Cupressales; family Cupressaceae; genus Cunninghamia; species Cunninghamia lanceolata. The sequence goes on along the minus strand of BSBN01001059.1, from coordinate 128,636 downwards.
CCCTCCTAGATCTTAGGTCTAAATATACCTTATAGCTGAAAATAATGTTCTTTCATTTGATTTTCAATGTTTTGTGATGATGATCCTAAAATCTAACCTATTCTAATCACTTGGATAAAAATGTTCAAAAATATGGGTGAGAAAAGAAAGGGTTTTAGAAAACTAGACAATAAACCTCCATAACTTATGACATGATGCATAATTAGATATACCTCAAATGAACCAATCTTTGCTTAACCAGATGTATCACAATGCTACAAAGACAATGCAATCTTCAATGGAAATAATATTATTTTTAGATCATGAAATAACCTTATCAAACACCCAATACTCACATAGCCTAATAGGATATCCCATAATTGAACATAAAACTAAAAAAGTGTTTAGGCTAACTACACAAAGAAACTTACAATCAACAAATCTCTAGTAGTATGAACATGAGATACATCAAATACTCATAACAATTCATTCATAAACTGTAGAAAACTTTGCTAAATGATAAGGAACCATGAAGAAAAATTTGTAATCAATTATATAAGTTCAAAAAATATCAACAATTTCCAACAATGAGTTGATAGGAAACCATGAACTAAATTAATGTATTAATCTCAAAAGTCTAACAAATATCAACAATTCTAGATCCTTGTACAAATAAAAGCGACTACCTTTTATAAAGAAGGAAAGTGAACTTAGTATATAAATAAACAGTTAAGATTTATCCTTCAACAATTGACTGAATTAAGTTACAACTACTTATTTGGGCCTAGATTCATCTTGAACGCCCATCTCTAATCAATTAAAATAAAATTAAATGTGATCTCGGCTAGGTCAGCCATCAATAACAAAATTAAAAAAAGTGGTACAAAACTCTAGGTAGGAATGCCTAAGATTTAAAAAGTAAATTTTTCATATAGAAATTGGCATGCTTCTATAGTATTTGAATAGGTTCAGTGGACAAAATTCTCCTAACCTAATGTATCATCTTCAATGGAGATATAATCCTTCATAAGATCTTTCCTTCTATGATCCATTAAGGTGTTGAGGGTAGGATTAAGAGCATCCAAATTTGGTTCATCAACAAATTCAAATCTAGAACTTTGTGCATCATACTTGTTGAAGAACATATTATGTATCTCCCTCCTCTTGGGTGTTTCTTTCAAAAATGTTTTGATTGTACACTTCTAATCCATTAGTGTGTTCATATTAGTAGCATTGAATGAATATGGTGATTCTTGCAATCCAAACATTAGGATTTGCTTTAGTTGGCCCTTGAACTGAACAAGATGCATTTTCATAGTTGAATTTAGGAATATCCTAGTTAAGTCATGCATCAAACCAAAGATATCACCTTGTATATCCAATAAGTCATTGTTAAATTGATACATTTATGCAAGACATTTATGAACAATTTATTTCCTAAATTTTAATAACTTTGCCCACATGAATGGTAATCCAAGAGATTTTTCATTAAGGATCTTCTCCTTTATCAACAATGTTATCTCTAATTTACACATCATATCTACCCTTGGAATGATTTGAGATCAATTTTCTAAATCTTCTTTGCATTAGTTTGTTAGGGATTCTATTTTTCCTTTCAACATGTTAAAATCATTCAAGGTTTTGATAGATTCTTAGATCAATTGGCAACTCTAATCACATATCTCCTCTATCCAGTCCTAGGTTGTCCTAGCTACATGTTTCATTTTCTCTAGTTTAGTATCTTCTTGCTATGATAGAATCACTAGAGGAGTTATTGTCCCATCTTCCTAATGAAAAATGAGCTACCAAATACTTGATATATGTTTGTAATTCAACAAATTGCTCCTTTAATTCCTTTTTGGTCTTCTCATCACTATTTATCCTAGAGTCAACTGAATAAACTACGGTTTGAACATCTTGAATTTCCTATGGTCTGGTAGATTGTCTAAGATTAATAATGGTTATTTGAAATCAATAGCTTGGAGCTCTCTATTGTGTTTGTTTGTTATAGGAGTAGCAATCTGGGTGATCCTAGATCCCAAGGCATCCTTCATTATTAAGATAGAATTCTTGGTTTCTTTCTCCCTTTTGGAACATCTATATTTGATATTACACATGAGAAATCTATGGATGCAAGTTTTATTATATGTTTTCTATGTTGAATCATTACTTTTAGACATTGAGGGACTAAAGAATCATCACTTATTATCTCCACCATCTACTATTGTTGTGAAGTTTGTTGTTGCAACTGTGAAATATCATTTATTGGCTGTTGAGAAGTGTTATCAACTTGCTCATCATTGGACTTATTTATCTTTTTATCTGGAATTTGCATATCATATTTATTTGAATCTTTTGGAGGAGTTACATCTGTAACAACTACTTGTACATTACCTACTATTTTATCTTGTTGCTCAACATTTAGACCTTTGTCCTTATTCAATTGTCCTTCCTTGTCCTAACTTCCTTGGAAAGCTATCTCCTTATTTACTTGTGAATCAATGTCCTCTTGTAATGGAACTTAAGGTGGAGCCTCTTGTTGAGGTACATCCTTAGGAATGTCTTCATGAATTACCTCCTAGACTACCTATTAGATAACTTCAACTTGTTTATCTTACATCTATGGTTGTTTAGTAGCTACCTTCTCCTTTTGTTGAACTTATTGCTCCTCAAGCTTTTTTATTACTTTATCTATATTCTCTAAGGATGGTGGTTGTAAGGGTTCTTATGGGGAGCTAGGTGGGGTGACAAATTCTTTATTATTTCTCTCCAAAACAACTTTATTCATGTTTGAAAATAATTATGGAGGCAGATCTAGGAAAGTAGTAGTGGTGGATGTGGAAGTGATGGTTGGGAGTAGAATTTTAGAAGTGAATGAAGAAAGGAAAGTTTGTGAGATGGGGGACATGGGAATAGTAGATGAAATACTAGAAGTGGATATGGAAGAAGAGATTGCATGACTAGTTTATATTGTTACCTCTGTCTAGACAGGGATGATAATTGGAATTTGTTGCAACAAAGAAGAAGATGATGGGGTGATGGAAGAAGTAGTAGGAGTGGGGTGAATTATGGATACTTATATGGAAGATTGAATGGAGGGGAGGAAGAAAGTGGAGATTTACCTTGGAGAACATAAGCACCTTCACTTGTACTTGCAATGACATCATATTTCATTTTCTTCTTCTTTCTTTTTAATTGAGGCTCAACATCCTCTTCTAGCTCACTTTCCTCTGCATCTTTCTTCTTTTTATATACCTGTTGTGCAGGAGGAGGCTTCTTACTCACCTTTTCCTTTGGCGTAGTAGTGGAAACTCTTTCCTTTAGCCTTACTTTTGGGTGGGGACAATTGCTCTTCATCCTTAGTATCTTCTTCAACTATCTCAATTAATTTTTTCTTTTTCCTTGGAGATTCTTCTTCTTTATCTTTTCCTTTCCCTTCTGAGGCTTCTACTTTAATTTCTTTTTTCTTCCTTATTATTTGAGGTTTTTCCTTAGTATATGTCAATTTCACTCCTTATTCTTCCAATTCTACAATTTTATCATCCAACCATATTTTACTATACTTAAATAATTCTCTCATTATCTCTTCCAAGGATGTTCTTTTTTAAAATAATTAGGAGAAGGAATAAGATCATTATATACCTGATCAATTTCATATTTGTCTTATAGCACTTTACCATCATCAAACACTTGGTCTACAACTTGGTATACATTATATAATTTCATGTCAAATGTAGTTAGTTTACAATATCTTCTCCTCTTAACCTCATGGTCATCTGCATAATACTTCCAAAACTCTTCTAGATAAGGTACATGCTAAAATTCTTTTCCTGCCAATTGCTCTATTTTCCCATGGGGATCAAAATCTTCTCTACCATTATAAAAGTACAAGTTAAATATTTAGATCTTTGTATCTATTTCATTTGCAGTAGGGAAATATGGGCATGAATACATTCCATCTCCAAAATAATAGGAAACTAGATTCCTACCCTATGTTTGTCAATTAGCAGCCATTAAGATTCACATAGTTGTCTTGTCAGCTCAAGTAAGATGATCTTGTCTATGGGGTACTTTAGTAGCTTGTAGGTAGGACTAGTGATCCCTTCAATCTTGATGTATGAGAATTTAAGAAACTGGATAAACCAACTCCCGTACTTTTTAGTCAACTATGCAACATCTAATGATATCCTCTTGTTTAGATCTCCTTCCAAGAGTCTAGTAATGTACATGGTGAAAGCATCATTAACTCTCTTATAGTGCCTCAAGGACTGTACCATCTACAACTAAAAATAACAATAATATACTTTAAACTCTCTGAGACTAGTCCTTAGTGCTCCTATCTTTATCATACTATGATAACATACATATCTAGCCAACATATAAACTAAATAAGAAGTCATGGAAAATTTGCTTGAAACTTTAACCTTTGTTAATTGAGCATGCAAATTGTCACTAATTATTTGTGCCCAATATATCATTTACACATTTTGTAGCAACTCATGAATGAACTTGAAAATCCATGAGTAGAAAGTGGAGGCTGAAAGTAAACTCATGACTCTATTCACTAGGGTTACCATGTCACTTACTTTAGTTGTGAAATCACTCCTAAAGAATGTCTTTTGTTATATTTGATATGGAATCTTTTGGTGTTTTCATCCATCTAGAATTAATACTCCTCATGCAGTTTCTAGAGGAAAACTAATGTGTTGTAGACTTAACATAATTTAGGGGTAAACCTATCTGAACAATCCACCCTATCATTGTGTATCTACATTAAATTATCAACCAAGGAGCGTAAGATTATGATGGCACTGCACTGTATGTGCCTTCAGGGATCATATTCTTCCTAAACTATCTTATCCAAACCTAGTCAAGCTATTCTACTCTGTTGAAATTCACAAAAATGCAAGAGTAGTAAAAACAGCTACAGAATCTAGTGGCTACAGGTACCTACAGCATAAGCTGTAGATGACTGTTATCAATAGTAAATTACAAAACTAACCCAAAACATCCAAAATGATAAGAGAACTAATGCTAACCTCTGGAGGACTTAAACTTGATAAAGCATACACTTGTTCATGAACCATACTACTTGTAATTTGACAACCAAAGAAATCTAAGTGACTCATGATGTATCTATATGCAAATGAAAAGTAGATTTAACAATGAATACATAAAGGAACAAGTAAATAAATGAAGTGAGGATCAATACCTTCAGTGGCTAGCTTAGGGGACTGACTCACTTAACTGAGAATCAAATCTAGTTCAGATTTCTACGCATCTTCATAACACATAGTTCATTCACTTCATATCATAAAACAAAATCTCTTTTTAGATTGTATTCAATAATAACATTCCTTAGTAAAACATGTCTACATCTTCCAATATAGAAAACAGAGTAACATTAAAGTAACAACTGAGTAACTGGAAATGAAGTAACTAACTTGACATCTAACTCATCCCTTCTAACTTATACAAAAATGGAAGAGTTTTATGCAACTACTAACTAACTTCAACCATCAATCCATTCCTAGATACTAGGATACATGTTTGAGATCAATTTATTAATCTAACTAAACAAAGGAAGCAGAGTCCTATCCAAACAAGAACTCTTATGCAATAGTTCTCATGAAGAAAACCCATAAGCTGCGTTTGAAACAGGTCTTCTTCTTCTTCTTCTGCATTTATTTGTCCATGATGGTTCACATTCATCCTCCATCTTGCCTGCATGTTTGGCATCCAACTTCACTTCCTTTAATTCTCTTGTCTTCAACCTCACTGCAAATGCTCATTTCCTTGATGACACGTACTTGCTGCACAGGGGTTAATTCATAAAACATATGCAGACAAATAACCTTCATGACTAAACCATAGGATTTCATCTATATTGCATGCATACTTATATTAAAATCATTCAATTGATAACATCATCACCATATTCCATATTAATAATATAGGTTCAAAGTCTTGCAAAGTATATAAAAAGACAACATATAATGATGGTGATGTTGGTAAAGTATCTAGAGGATCTCTTAAAAGCATATAAAACAAATAAAAAGAGGTCAATAATTCAGCCCATCATTTCTCCCCAACTTAGCCTTTTGCTTTCCCTCAAGAAAAATCATTGAATTGAACACCTAAGGGAGAAGATTGTAGTGCAAAGTAATCTACCTAAAGTCCATTATTTCTTTGACTCCTGAACCCTGCTTAAGATAAAAACCATTGTAACAAGCAAGCCTATCCAATCTGACTGACTCTGCATTCCTACACTCATCACCCTTTTCCCCTGTCCAATGTGGTACTAGATAAAGGAGACTAGGAGGATGAAATGTAAGTGGTAGCCATCCTACTCTTATTTTCTTTGAAATTTGGATATACTTGCGCGGTCTCTCAAACATATTCATAAAATTGTGAAAATAATGAGGCTCTTTCCTCTACAGTGCTGGAGTAAGACTATTCCATCTATCTTGCACATACCTGAGACAATTTTGAAGCATAGGCCCTGCTAACTGCTATATCCTCCTGTGATCTCGCAATCTTAAATCCATAATTATTTTACCTGGGCCTTTGTGTGAGAAGAGTGTTAACCATTGAGTTAGGATTACATCAGGATTTAGTGCTTCCCTTCTAACCTATAGTGCCACTATTTTTTCTTGGTCCTCATACTTATCCGTCAACTCCCCTCTGAGCTTTTCATTCTTGAGGTATGATAACAATGCCCTAATTTGCAAATCCCCAACATACATTGAAGGGTTCCATTCCGTATCCTCTTCCATTAAATAATTATGCAAATAGTATTCACATAATCAGTCTTGCTCCTCTAAACTGACTTCCTTAAAATGGCTATAGAAAATATTCCTTGAATGTAAAGCATGCTGATTATTAATGAATCTATTAAACTAAAAACTAAGAAACTTTTCTTTCAAAAACAATGCATATACCCTTGGTGGAGGTCTACACCCAATGATCTGTATAGCCCTATCAATTACCTTTGTTAGCTTATCCTCCAACCTTTTTATTATCAACTTCTTATCTTCTATTGATGCATTGAGATTCTATTTTTCCTTCTTCTAGTTTTCCTTTTCTTGTTTGAATTCATGAGTGAGTTTCATTAACTCAAAACCTAAAGACAAAGTAGTGAGGTATATTGGAGTTCTTGTTACAGGAGGTTGTGGAGTGATTACCTCATTTTCTTTAGCATTTGTTTTACTTACAGCCATATGTGCTAACAAATCTAAATTAGTTCCATGGCCATAGGTCTAATCCTCTCCTCCAACTCTTGTATTCTTTTCTCCTTTTCTTTGTCCTTCTCTTCATATCCTTTCACCTGCTCTTCCAAGTGTTTTATTATGTCAAGAGCTTCTCACAGTTCTTTTCTTATGTCTCTATCCTCCAATAATTCTTTTTCTTTCTCAAAATTCAGACCTTTATCACTATCATTCCAAGTTATATCAAAAACTTCCTTAGCAGAACTACCAGGAACTGACTTTCCCATTTTCTTTGCAATAAATGGATCCTCTGAATCAAAATCAGAAGTCGAAGAAATATACCTTCTCTTTTTGGCAGATACATTAACATTTTCACAGGCATCAATAGAGACATCCTTAGGAACATCGCAGGAACATCATCAGGGGCAATTCCTCCTTTATCTGAATCTAAATTCACTAGTGTTGGATCATAATGCTACTGTCCTTCACCCTCTTCCTGCCCCTATTCTTTAATAGTTTTTTCCTTCACATTCTGCCTCTTTATCCTTCCTAAGTGCCTGGGAGCAGAAGTCTCCTCTTTGGTTTCATCTTCCCTTTTTTTTTACTCCTCTTCCTTTTATTTTCTCCCGCATCTTCTCCCTTCTCAGTGCTCTTATGCTTCTCAACACTTTTCTTATTTCTCTTTTTCTTAGTAGGTGTTGAATTAGTGCATCTCATAGGTTTAGGTTTAGAAGATGAGGGTTCCTCTATTGTTATTGGCCTATCCTCTGGAGTGTTATCCTCTTGCGGCCTCTCTTGCTGAGGCTCAATTTCAGGTTTAGAGTCATACGGGGGTTCATTCTCTACTTCAAGTTCTTCTAACAATGTTGTGATATCTACACATTGTTTAAAAGCTTCCCAATCAACCTAAGGGTGTTGAATTCTTAGGCTCCTCTTTATCAATAAGGCCATTAAACAATGATGGGACAATGTGGTGTTTGCTTTTTTCTTCTGGTATTCAGACATCATCCTTTTCAACATATTATATAGGAAATTAGGGGCGTTGACTAGCTTATCATGGCAAAGATGATTAAGCAACTTAAAATGTACAGTATATAGCAAATTATGCCAGCCATCATAGGTAATGTATTTAATGATGTATGAAGCACATTTTCCCTAGAAAAATGGAAGGGATATTCTTTTTGTACCTTGTGTTGTTGATTCCAAATGCTCTCCTCTCTCACAGAATTCCTCCCTTGCTGCAGCTACATCAGTACAAGTTGGATACTCGAACCCTGTGTGCAGAAATCCTGTGACTTGGGCAATTGCCATCTCTGAAGCATCTACTACTAATCCTTTGACCATTGCCTCATCATACTACAATGTGGCTACAAATTCCTTTGTCATTTCGTTATCATACTCTATCAACTTCAAAAAGTAGTCCAACCATCCTACTCTGGTAAAGAGTGGTAGCACTAACACATCCTCTAATATTTCTTTATGTCCAGATAGCTCTCACCGTACTGCATCACCCCCCATTATGTCTATATCTACAATCTCTTGAAGTCTCAATTTCTCAATTTCTGATAAACTCCAATTCTACCACTTTGAAGAGAACCAACCTACAATTTACTGCCCCTTTTCTATTCTTCCCACTGCAACTTTCTCAGGGTAACAAATTCATCTTTTGGTGAAACAAGGAAGGTTTACTATTTTTTAGAAAATGGCATAGGATGTTCTAAAAAAAATAAAGATAGCAAAAATGGCGAAAACTGAAAAATTAAACCCCTCCCCCTACTAAACTGTGAAGTGACCTCACTTCACGTGGCAAGTGATATGCAAGGAAGAGGAATTATTAATTGGAATGGTGATAAACATTTTCGCATGCATGAAATAAATAAGAAGTAATAATGAATATAAAAAGAAAGCTAAGTATAATCATTGAAAATTACCTTATGTACACACGCTATGGAATAAATGATCAGCTCACCTCAGAATTTGAGAACACGTACTCGGCATTTGATTTGATACAAGTAGGATGACATGCATGTGGAGGAATGGTAAGGTGGAGGGTATTGTGGAGTTGATTTGATGTGACAACATGCAATGTGAGAATGAACAACTCACTAGCTTGAGTTGACACCTTTGCTACAGTGCTAGAGTTATTACATAAAGAATGAAGAAATGTGTAGATGATGTGAAATGAGTGGGAAAAATGGTGTACTTCATGCCAAAGTAGTGAAGCTATTTGCAGACGAGAGTTTCTACGGGTGCCTTCAGCAAAGGTCCCAACTGAATAGTTATCTATGCAATATGTCAGGTCTCAACTTAAAGTGAAAGATAGGTCCTTCTAGAGTTGATTTTGGTCATCTTGGATAGTGTGCAGTGTGTGCATGTGAATTATAAAGCATGAAAAATTAAGTCTCAACGATAGGGGTTGAGTATTGCAACTCAACATCTGCATCACTAGAAAGGATTGGTGGATCATCTTCTGATGGTGTATCAGCTAGTGTCACAGAACCTTCATCAAGAGTGCCAAGAGTACCATATTGAGTGGCTAGAGAAATAAGAAAGTCATCCTTCTGAAGTGGCTTCTTATATAGTTTCAACCTGAGTCCATTTACTAGTAGAGAAAACTAGACCTCATCAATGGTCTATAATTGGACTGCACCATTAGGGAATACTTGTTTTAAATCTCATATGGTCCCAACCACCAGGGCTGAAGCTTGCCCTTGAAGTCTTTGTATCTTGAATCATAGAGAAGTGCCCAATCACTAGAAATGAATTCTTTAGTCTTGATATACTTGTCATGCCATTTGACTCATTGTTTCTATATAACCTCTATGTGGTGGATGGCTTCTAATCTGATTTCATCAAGAGCATTCAAATGTTGTAGTCTGTCTTTCTGAGCTTCTATCAAATCCATGCCTAATTCTACTGTTGTCCTTAGTGTTTTGTATTCAATTCTTATAGGCAAGACTGTTGTCTTGCCTTAGACCAATTCATAAGGTGTAAACCCTGTAGTTATCTTCCAGGTAGTTCTATATGCTCAAACAGCTTCTGGTAACCTAGAAACCCAATCTCTTATGTGAAGTTGTACAGTCTTTATCAATATGTTCTCAATTTCTCTGTTTGTGACTTCTACCTGACCATTGGCCTGAGGATGGTAGGGAGTGGACTTCTTGTGTCTAATCGAATATTCCTCCATGAGTCTAGTGATTAATTTGATGTGAATTGTGTGCCTTGATCAGTCACTATCTCCCTTGGTACACCATATCTAGTGAAGATGTCCTCATACAACAATTTTGCCACATTGCCATCTCTAGCAAACTACAAGGCTTTAACTTCCACCCATTTGGTTAAGTAATCAGTACATACCATGAAATATTCCTTGTTATTTGAAGTAGGAGAGATAGGACCAACAAAATCTAGTCCCCACTTGTCAAAAGGAGCTAATGAGATTTGTGGTTGCAAAGGCATTTCGTCACTTCTTGTAGGTCTCCCCATCCTTTGACACCTATCACAATTTCTTGTATACTTGACAACATCTTTATGAAGTGTTGGCCAATAATATCCTGTTGTCAATATTTTGAAGGCTGTCCTTTTGGGTACAAAATGTCCACCACAGGGTTCATCATGACAGACCTTCAATATATCAAACACTTCATCCTCTCTGGTACATCTTCTCATAATGTTATCTGGGCTAGTGTAAAATAGGAATCCAGAAATCCAAGAATAAGGAAAACATTTGTAAACTAGCTGTCTCTTCTCCCTTGGAGAAAAGTAACCTAGAATCTGTCCTGAAACCAAATAATTGGCTATGTTTGCATACCATGGAGTGTGTATAGTTAGAGAAAATAGATGCTCATCAAGAAAAGAGTCATTGACTACTCCTTTTGATGATTGTGTGGGCAGTCTAGACAGAAAATTAGAAACTACATTAGCTTTCCCTGGTTTGTCAACAATTGTTATGTCAAATTCTTGAAGTAACAACAGCCATCTACAAGTCTGCTACCCACTATTGGCTTATTCATCAAATATCTATTTGCTGCATGATCTATATGTATGATCACTTTATAACCAGTAATGTAGTGTCTAAATTTGTTAATGGCATAAACAACTGCCAACATTTCATTTTCTGTCACAGTGTAGTTCAACTCAGCTCCCTGTAGGTTTTTACTTACATAGTAAATTGCATTCTCCTTAGTTCCTTCTTTCTGGCCTAGGACTGCTCCAATAGCAAAGTCTGATGCATCTGTGTGGATGTGAAAAGGCAGTGTCCAATTTGGACCTTGAGAATTGGAGCATGTGTCAAGGATGCTTTTAGCTTTTCAAAGGAAGTCTGACAGTCTGGTGTCCATTCAAATTCACTATCCTTTGTCAACAGAGTAAACAGAGGTGTAGCAATTTTGCTAAAATCTTGAATGAATCTCCTGTAATAACCTGCATGTCCCAGGAATCTCCTTGCATCCTTCTGTTTCTGTGGAATAGACAGGGTATAGATAATTTCAATCTTCTTTGGGTCAACTTGTATGCCTGCACTTGAGATAAAATGTCCCAAAACTATTCCTTGTGTCATCACCATAAAACACTTTTCAATGCTCAAAGATACGTTGTGCTCTTTGCATCTCTTCAGAACTTTCTCCAAATTTTGTAAAGCTTCATCTATGTTTCACCATATATGGTGAAATCATCCATATAAATCTCCATACTGTCATGGGCAAAATCAGAGAAAATACTAAGGACTGCTCTTTGAAAAGTGGCTAGAGCATTGCACAGACCAAAAGACAAGACAAAATATGCATAGGTCCCCCAAGGACATGTAAATGTTGTCTTATCTTGATCCTCTAGCACAATCTTGATTTGGTTATAGTCACCAAAACCATCAAGAAATGAGAAATATTTCTTACCTTGTAAAGAGTCAAGAACTTGATCAATGAAGGGCAATGGAAAGTGATCTTTCTTGGTAGCATCATTTGGTTCCTTGTAATCAACACAAACTCTCCATTTGCCACCTTTATTAGGAACTATGACCAATGGTGAAACACAATCACTGTTTGAAATGGGGTATATAAACCCTACATCTAAAGGCTTTTGAAGTTATGCTTTCACTATCTCTCTGAAAGCAAGATTCATGCATCTCTGTTGCTGTCTTATAGGTCTGTGGCCATCATCAATGTAGATTTGATGCATACACAAAGAAGGATTTATGCCCTTCATGTCACTATAATCCCATGCAAACACTGCTGAGTGGGTTTGTAACACTGCATGCAGGGATTGTTGCTTCTCATCAGTCAATGCATTATTAACAATCAACACTTTTCCTGGCTTGATTTCTAATGGCTTGGACATTTTTTGCATAGAGGACAAATCAAGGCTAGGTATTACTAGCAAGCATTGCTAAGGTAACAAAGTATGAAATATTTGAGATACTTCCTCTGGGGAATTGGTAGGTATTGTGCTTCCTAAGGGATCTTGTAAGCAAGATAAACAGTCTAGCTGTTGTGAATGCCTTCCACAGTCATTTTGTACAATGTGAGCAATCAACTCATCTTCATCTTGAATATCCAATAAGGGGATGTGCTCAATGGTCATCAAGGTTTGCAAGGAATAGTTGTCCTCATCTTCCAAAGTAGGCCAAATGGTCTGCTCAAGATCATGGTATGGCTGGGCTGGTGGATATAGAACCAATTTCTTGGTCACAGTCCCATTGGATATGATCATGTTACCAAACCTGCAACCTATAAATGTATCTGCTGTGGCAAGCCATGGTCTACCTAGTATAAGAGGATAACCAACAAGATTAACCTTTGGCTGTAGGACTATGAAATCAGCAAGGTATTCCCAAGAATCTAATGCAATGACCAAATCCTCAATTGACTCCTTCAGGTTTGACTATAGATCTATCAGCTAATTATAAGACTGTCTAAGTAGGCCTAAGGTTGCTCAACTGGAGTGTCTGCATTGTCTCCTTAGTAATTACATTAATTGTAGCACCTAAATCTATCAGAGTGTTCTTAATCAAAGTCCCATTGATTTTGACATCCACCACTGGACTACCTAGATCTGTATACTTGGGAACAGTTATATTCCCCAACATTATATCAACTAGGTTACCCAAAACATGAACTATCTTTGGGTCTATCCTCTTTCTTCCTGGTTTCTTTATGCAGAGATCTCAGATAGTCTTAGTGTAGATGGGAATATCTTTGATGGCTTAGACTAAGGGAATCTATTTGCTTATATCTTGCAACTGGCCTATGAGGTCATTTTCAGACTCTGTTGGTTGTTTTTGGATAGCCAAGCGTTTAGGGAAAGAAGGCTTTGGATGTGAAATGGTCTGAGGTTCCTGAGTTGGTTTAGGTTCCAAAGGTGGTTTATCTGAGGCTTCCTCTATGGGTTCTTCATCTTCAAGTTCTATAATTTGGGGAGATGAAGGGCCTGCAAGTTGCTTCCCTGATCTGAGATGAACATTACTCACTTCTACCCCATAGGTGGGGTATTGCATCACCTCGTTAGTGTAAGCCTATTAAGCAGGCTTGTTGTTAGGGTTAGGTGTAGGTTAGGTAGGGATTTGGGTAGGTATAGGAGGTGGATTTTAAGGTGTTGATGGAGGCATTATGGCTAGCTATTACGGTTGAGATGGAATCATAGGTTGCTAGTAATTTGTATTTTGTTGCCATTATTGGTTCTTGTTCCATTGAGGCTGCCATTGCGGTTGCTGTGTAGGCCACTGGGGATTATAGTTGGAACCTTGAAACCCTTATTGGGGCCATGGGTTTGGCTGATGTTGGTTCCAACCAGGTTGTGGAGTAGGCCATTGTGTGTTCTGCCAGAGATTTTGATTACTGGGCCATGGCTAAGTGTTCCAAGCAGAGAAATTTTGGTTTGCAGCAGGAAAGGGTGAACTAAAATTTAGTGGATCAGAGGGCATACCTTTTCTTTTCTACCAAGGTCTCCTTTGAGCTATGAAGAACAATTGTCCATCCTCTCCTTCAAATGGCTGAAATTCTAGCCTTTCTACCTTCTCTTGCTGGATGCTTGCCACCCTTTTGCATTTACAACTGGCCTTCCTTTGCCTACAACTGGGACAATACTCAATAAGAATTGCATCAGCTTCTTCTTGTTTCTTCTTGATATGAAGAGTGTCCAACTGTGTGGCCATATGGCTAATTATGTCCTCCTTCATGTTGGACAACAAATTACTGATTTCCACTCTTGAAACTCTATTGGTTGCCTTGTTTGTAATTAATGTCCTTTCTCCCCTTGGTCATTTAGTGAAAGTCCTTGAATAATTTTGGCAAACTTTACAAATTGACTCAAAAGGTAGCTAAGAAATATCACCTTGCCCAATGAGATTCAAAGCATCCATGCAATCATCCTTAACCCCTCTCAAGAAAACCAGTTTTAATGATTCTTTAGATAATCTATTTTGAGGGTTCTTCTTCAGAGCAAACTAGAATCTTTCAACATAATCTTCAAGTGGTTCCTCCTCCTTGTGTGACATCCTAAAGATGTCATCTCTCCTCCTATCATGTCCTTAGCAGTAATATTGGTATTTCTCCAATAATTTTTCCTTCATAGTATCCAAGTCTGGAATGACATCTTTTCCCAGCCCCATAAACCATCTCAAAGTTACATCCTTGAGGGTAGAAGGAAAAAATTTTAGCCTATGAGTGTTTGAGGTGTAGTCATAGCTCCTACACAAGATATCAAACTCAAACAAAATCATATCAGGGTCCTCTATCACCAGGCCATAGAAGGCTAGTAATGCTGATGGTGGAATATTTTTCAACACTATAGCCCTCTCTTGATCAATGATAGCAAACTCAAATGTTGCTTGCTTTGGTGGATCCTCCACTGCAGCTTCTTCCATGGTTCTGAAGGTCCCTTCTGTAGTTGTGGAAGAAGTTGATGAAGATGTAAGAGGAAATTCTTCTCCAGCACTTTCTACTGTATAATTGATAAAGTCAATTATTTCTTCTCTATCTTGAAAATTTGAAGGGAGAAATCTGCCTCGGTCATCTCTCTACCTCTGCGTACAATGAATTTGGCTTTATATATTCTAGTGGTCCTGCACAATGTTAGTATAATTTTTGGTGTTTCTTGAAAAGTGAATTTATTAATCCTAATGCTGGAATCAAAATTTAAACTATGAAAGCATGTAAAAATGAGCCTATGAAGGTAGCACCATCCTCGATAATGGCACCAAAAATTTAGAGGAAAACTAATGTGTTGTAGACTTAACATAATTCAAGGGTAAACCTATCTGAATAGTCCACTCTATCATTGCATTCCTACATTAAATTATCAACCAAGGAGCATAAGCTTATGATGGCACTGCACTGTATGTGCCTTCAGGGCTCATATTCTTCCTAAACTATCTTATCCAAACCTATTCAGGCTATTCTACTCTGTTGAAATTCATAGAAATGCAAGAACAATAAAAACAACTACAGAATCTAGTGGCTATGGGTACCTACAGCATAAGCTATAGATGACTGTTATCAACAGGAAATTACAGAACTAACCCAAAACATCCAAAATGATAAGAGAACTAATGCTAACCTTAGGAGGACTTAAATTTGATAAAGCATGCACTTGTTCATGAACCATACTACTTGTAATTCGACAACCATAGAAATCTAAGTGACTCATGATGTATCTATATGCAAATGAAAAGTAGATTTAACAATGAATACATAAAGGAACAAGTAAATAAATGAAGTGAGGATCAGTACCTTGAGTGGCCAGCTCAGGGGACTAACTCACTTAACTGAGAATTGAATCTAGTTTAGATTTCTACGCATCTTCATAACACATAGTTCATTCACTTCATATCATAAAACAAAATCTCTTTTCAGATTGTATTCAATAATAACATTCCTTAATAAAACATGTCTTCATATTCCAATATAGAAAACAGAGTAACAATAGAGTAACAATTAAGTAACTGGAAATGAAGTAACTAACTTGACATCTAACTCATCTCTTCTAACTTATACAAAAACGGGTGAGTTTTATGCAACTACTAACTGACTTCAACCATCAATCCATTTCTAGATACTAGGATACATGTTTGAGATCAATTTATTAATCTAACTGAACAAAGGAAGCAGAGTCCTATCCAAACAAGAACTCTTATGCAATGGTTCTCATGAAGAACACCCATAAGCCACGTTTGAAACAAGTCTTCTTCTTCTTCTACATTTATTTCTGTCCATGATGGTTCACATTCATCCTCCAACTTGCCTGCATATTTGGCATCCAACTTCACTTCCTTTAATTCTCCTATCTTCAACTTTGCTGCAAATGCTTATTTCCTTGATGACACATTCTTGATGCACAGGGGTTAATTCATAAAACATATGCACACAAATAACCTTCATGACTAAACCATAGGATTCCATCTATATTGCATGCATACTTATATTTAAATCATTCAATTGATAACATCATCACCATATTCCATATTAATAATATAGGTTCAAAGTCTTGCAAAGTATATAAAAAGATAACATATAATGATGGTGATGTTGGTAAAGTGTCTAGGATCTCTTAAAATCATATAAAACAACATAAAAAGAGGTCAATAATTAAGACCATCACAGTTGTTTAGTCCTTGGTTGAAAAATGCTAACTCTAGATCTTCATTTATATTTACCATAACTAGATGAAAAGGGATATCAAAAGTTTTTGCTATTGCTTGAGCAAATAGATCGACTAATACTATGTTATCATCAGTTACTATTCTCCTCAAACCTAGATGGTAATGTTTGGCACATTCCATCACCAATTTAGGGCATTGTACTGAAGTGAGAAAATCTATTTCTTAAGAAATCCCATTATTCACCATAATTCTTTTAGCCCTTTTAGTAGGATTTTCTCGATACATCCTTTCTTTAAATTCCTCTAGATCCACATGTTTGAGATATGTGTCTAAAACTTCATCCCAAGTATAACTAACCTTAGAAGTAGGATTAACCCCTTTAAATTTGTACCTCATCTTCTTGGCTCAAGACATTATCATACAAGATCAAATACATAATAAGATCCTTTTTAAAATTTCAAATAATCCTCACTTTTACACATTTTTAAATACTTTCTAAGCATTGCATGTGGAACCGAATGTCATATCCACTTAAGAAATCCTTTAGTTTAACAAAAATGCTTTGAGAATCCAAATTTGTGGGAAAACATAGTGGAAGTGGACATAATGAATTTGTTCAAATTATCATGCAATAATATTAAATGTTGCAATCAAAACTTATGAGTCCTTCATGAACAAACAAGCCTTAGTATGAAATATGGGAATATGAGTGGTTGCAATTTCCAATAGCTAAGTGGAAGTTCACAATTTTCTCTTAGATTAGAATTTGTTTGAATTCACTAAACTTTCATAGACAACCAAAACTAGATAGGAAGCTAGAAATCAAGTGTATAATGTTCTTTTAACTGATAAAATTCCACAAAAATATTTCTTGCAGAAATTTGACATCTTATAGGAAGAAATAAAATTGACTGCATCTAGATATTCAAAAAACGTGAAGGGTATCGGATTTTAAACTCAGTTTCAAACTACAAATATGGATGGAAAATTTTGTAAACTAATTTCTACTATATTTTAACTCTTACAAGAAAATTTCCATCTCTTGCATCTGAATTCGAAGAGTTAAAGACTTTCATTCTGCATTGAATCTCTAAAAACTAATACCTTCTCAATTTTCAATTATAAAATTGTGTGGCAGACTAAGGAAGAACCTAATGGTTAATTTGAAGGTTTAAAATTGTAGTCTTTTACCAAATTTCCATAAAGAACAAATTTCATAAGTTACACTAGGATGCCTCATTTTCAAATGTTTGAAGGCATTTATCTTAGGGGATGATTTTGCGTGTCTCCAAACTAGGGCATTATTTTAAAATTTTTAATTTGGTCATTTTCCCTAAGTAACCATTTTTAGGTTAGCAATGAACTAGGTTTCAAGTTTTAAAGATGAGATTACCTTGCCCTAATTCGATCTAACAATTAAAATTCAAACTAATGAGCATGTTGCTTTGAATTAATAGTTTACATTTGAACTTCATCATTTCAAAGTTTATCATTTCAATCAAATGCAAATTTTTTAAAACAAATAGATATGAGAGAAAGAATGACATGTTCCAGAGTTTGTTAAAATCTAGAAACCTTGACTTTGATTGAAATGATAAACTGTTTATGACAATTTAATATGAGAATGCAAGTGAATTTGATCTCCAATTTATGGCTTAAAGGTCACTTTGATCATAGGAGGTCAAATGCAGACAGAGCTCGAAGGTTTCAAACACACAGTGTTAAAACAAACATTAAAATTGAATTCAAACCTTTAGAATCCCTAATTCAAATGTCATTACTGTAGATAAAGTAGGTAGGTGGATTTTGATGATGTTGAGGTCACCTTTTCTCTTTTGTATAGATGAAGATTGGAATTGGATAATTTGCACAAAACAAAGGACATCTTCGAGGGAATAAAAAATATGTAAAAATGGCTCACAAGTGATTTAACTCAAAATTTATATAGATTTTTTTGTGGGAAAAACATCAGGATGTGCATATAGCAGAAAATAATGTAGGTCTAGATGTGCAAGAAAATCCTATAATGTGCAGTACCAAAGCGAGACTCCGGAAAATAAAATCAAGGGGTTATTTTAATGTAATAAAAGCTCTTGTAGGAAAGTGGGAATGAAAGATATAAAAAAACAAAATACACATCTTGCAACCTATTGAATACCCACAATTCAAAAAAAAGAATAATTATCCCTAAAGAACTTAAAACTAACTTTGTAGACAAAACACATCTTGTAGGAGCATGCCTAGAACTTGCATCCATTTGTGGACTAAAAGTTCGCAAACTTGCAGAAAGGAAAGAAACCTCAAAATTTGACTAAGGAAAGCACTTTGAACCTTTTGAAAATGACTTAAACATTTTAGAAATTAATCATCCAATCATTCAAATCTTTAAAATCACTTCTCTTTGACACAAAGAATGAGTAAAGAAAACAAAAAGCTAAACTAAAGCAAAAGAGGAGGTCCATGTTTTTTGAAAGAAATATGGTGTGTGTGTGCAAGGCACAAAAAATGGTGACTTTGTTGGAAAAATTCTCCCAAGAATTTCAAATATAAAAGAAATTTAAGAACCCAAAATATTTGCGTACACCCACACATTAGGGAAAACAAACATTTTATATCTCCTTGCTTATTAACGACCATAAACTTAGTAATTGCATCATAGATTCAGGTGCTTCTGATAATGTGATTCCTGCCAAAGTAGCCAATGCTTTGGGTTTGACATTAACTAAAACTTTTGGCCATTATTTTTCCATGGAAACAAAGCAAGTGCCTCTAATAGGGTAGATCAAGGATGCACAGTTTGCATTCGTAGCTTTCCCATAAAAGAGGATCAAAATGACAGTCTTAGTAGCTGATGTCCCAGCCTCATATGGGATATTACTGGGATGGAATTTCTATAAGGATGTTGGCGAGGAGATAAACCTGGATTGGCCAGAAGCTAGAATCCCTATCAAGGGTATTATGCAAAATCTCCTTCCAGAAAGAGAGTCCAAATACACCATGACAAAATTTGAAGATCCAAAAGCTCATATTTTGTTTGAGTCCTCTAGAATGGGCACATACTTTTTGACAACTAATGAAGTTCTTGAGTCTTCTAATGAAGATTCAAATGAGAATCTCATAATAGAAGATTCTTCTTCTTCAATCGAAGAAAATCCAAATTTTGAAACTGCAAAGATGGAAAGTTCAGATGATGTTTGGACTTTAGAATTCAATGGTAGTTGTTCCTCCACTGGATCTGGAGTAGGGATAGTCCTCATATCACCCAAAGGAGAAATTTTTCCTTTTTCCTTTAAACTGCAGTTCAACAATACCAATAACACTGCTAAGTATGAGGTTTTGTTGTTAGGCATGGATGTTGTAAAAAACAAGGGAATCAAAAATCTTCATGTACAAGGTGATGCTAAGTTGATTGTTTTCTAGGTAAGAAATCTTTACAAGTCAAAGAATGAAATACTAAGGCATTACCGCAATCGAGTCTAGGATTGCATAGAAGATTTTGATGCTTTCAACATCGCTACTGCTCCAAGGGAATACAATGACAGAGTAGATTCTTTGGTTGTGTCAACTACTCTTATGGTCCCACACAAGGATTTTAAGGGGAGTAAATATACTATTGAGTTGGTCTTTCAACCAAGTGTTCCAGACAATTCTTCCCACTGGCAAATCTTTAATAGTGATGATCAAATCATCTCATTCTTGGAGAAGTCAAAAAATTTCAGCGAGTTGTATTTCAAAGGAAGTGACTCTCCTTCCTGAGAATCTATTTCTAAAGTAAATCCAGAGACCAGTGAAGAAATATTGCAGCTCAAGGGGAATAAGATTCCTAAAGGTTTGGTTTCTCTTAAGAAACTTTAATTTGATAAGCACGACTGCTACATCAAACGTCAATAGCAATCCAATTCAGAGTCATCAACTAAGGTTGAGCCAGTCAATCTAGGAACATAAAGTGATCCCAAATTAGTCAATATTGGGAAATGTTGCACAATGGAAGAAAATAACAAGTTTGTAACACTCTCACGTCAATACATTGATGTTTTGGCCTACTCATATGACGAATTGAAATCTTTTCATTTGAAAGAAGTCCAACACGAGATTTCCCTCAAGTCGGGACCTTGCCTCATAAGCAAAAGCAAAGATAGTATAATCCAAAAATCTCAGGTACCATTCTCGCTAAGATTTAGAAAATGCTCAATGCCAAAATAATTCTCCCTATCCATCATTCTACGTAGATAGCCAATATTGTGCTAGTAAGAAAGAATAATGGGGAAATCTGCATTTGTGTGGATTTCCAAAATTTGAATCAATCATCTTTAAAAGATAATTACCCACTGTCAGTGATGGATCAAGTTCTTCAAACAGTGGTGTGTTCAGATATGTTGTCTATGTTGGACGGCTTCTTAGGTTACAATCAAGTGGAGGTTAGTGAAGAAGACCAGCATAAGACTGCTTTCACCACTCCATAGGGTACTTTTGTGTATCGCAAAATGTCTTTTGGACTGATCAATGGTGGCGCTACCTTCCAAAGAGAAATCGACCTAGCCTTCTGTGATGAAATGGGTAAGTTCATTGTTGTATACCTTGATGACCTAACTATCTTTTCAAAGAATCATTTATATCATGCTTATCACTTATGACAAGTTCTGGAAAGATGCTACTGGCACGGTATTTCCCTCAATCCCAAGAAATCTATTTTTGGGGTGACAAAAGGTAAGCTTCTTGGGCACATTGTGTCTAAAGAAGGTACCAAGATTGATCCTGAGTGGCTCAAATCTATCTGTAAAGGGTAAAATTTGGATAATTGGTTTTTGGTAGTTTTGTGTGTGTATCCTCCTTTCACCCTTTCATTCAAGGACTTTGGGTCGAGTGGTAATGCACTATCATACCCTTGGTCACTAGGAATGTAAGGAAACTTGGATTTGTATGATTTGATTATCAATTATGCTCAATTATACATCCAAACCATAATTATGTAAATACGGAAGCAAATAGATGAATATCAGAAAATGCTGCTACAGAAAGATGTAAAGTCACAGATAACTGTGCACCTATTTTCAGGGTTCGGAAGCGGAATAGTCAGGGACTAATGAGCGGGCACCAAAGTCCAATGCCTAGGTTTTTGTTAGGATCTGGAAGCTTAATCTGTAACCTGTTCCTACTGTATCAGGGATTTCTCCGTTGCAGAATCCAGATGACTAAAGAGTGGGCACCCAAGTCCAGGGTGCTATTTTCAACTCTGATCTACAAATCTGACACTGTGTAGTACCCTCCTACAACTCCACCTTTCCTGTATCTTCAACCTGTAACCTGCAATCACGAAAAAATGGGGAGGAGGTTGTGGTGTTTAGAGGCTTGCCTTAGTCAAGCCCTAGAGAGACATTCAAGTCTTCCGAACACATTTGTTAGATAGAGAGTGCATGTCCTTGGAGGACAGAGGAAAAAACCAAATGATAAATGCTTGAAATCACAAATGATATCACCTTGTAGTGAAAATCTCATAGAAATCTTCATGCCATGAGGATACGGATGCTCAAATCTGTAAATACAAACACATAAACAACACAAAATCTGCTCTTGCCACACAATGAATGCCTTGAATCACCTTTAGAATGCATAAAGATCACAATAGACATCTAATGTCCATCTAGGTTACAAATGAATGTCTAAACATGCTTATTTATGCAACTACAAAGATTCCCGCCAAGAATTTCATAATTCAAACTTACCGTGTCGGCCTAGGACCTAAATAACAGTCATAAATTGACACTTAAAATTTGGCTCTGACCCAAAATAGAGTAGGACTAGGGTGTGGGCACCCAAGTCCTCCCCCTATTTTGGGCAGGGTCTATCTCAAGGGATCCCCCTAGGTCCCATTTGCCATGACACTTAAGGGTTTTCTCATCGGGATGCCAAAATATGACGTAATATGTTCTAAATGCAGATCAAAGACCTGGGAGCTAAACCTTAAGAGGGAAAAGCCCCCAAGGGGACATTTTCCAACGTTACACTATCTAGGGTCTTACTTTGGCTTCAAGTAAGACAACAGTACACTCCTTCGGCAAGGTAAATTTTCTATGAAGGTTTGTTCCAGAGTTTGCAGAAAAAACTCATCATATTGTTCATATGATGAAAGGGAAGTCTACTTTTTGATGGAGTGTGGAAGGTAAAGAAGCTTTTAATGATATCAAGGAAGCAATTGTACATGCTACGGTTTTAGTTTGCCCTGATTACACTAAGTATTTCATTATGTATAGCTATGCTTTCGAGTACACTCTATCATCTATTTTGGTACAACAAAACAAGGAAGGCATCAAATCTCCAATTACATTTATGAGTTGTCCTTTGAAGGCTCATGAACTCAAGTATTCAACAATGGAGAAGCATGCCTATGCTATGTTCAAGGAAGTCAACCATTTCAGGTATTACATCTTGAACTCCCATACCATTATATTAGTACCTGATTCAACAGTCAAGTCTATCTTAACTCAGTAAGAGTTTGGGAGTAAGAGAGGCAACTGGATTGCTAAGATCTAGGAGTATTATCTGGATATCAAGCCCACTAAGTTGGTTCATGGGAAAGGCTTGTGTGAACTAATTGCTGATAATGTACCAAAAGAAACAGGAGATGAGGAAGAAGTAAATGATGAGGTATTTCCCACAGTTCTGTTTGTCAATACAACAGACAAATGGTACTCAAATATTGCACACTTCCTCACATATGGAGAATGTCCTGAACACTTGTCCTACAAAGAGAAGAGGACGATCAAACTCAAGGCTGCAAACTTTGTCCTATGGGATAATAGTTTGTATAAAAGGAGTGTTGATGGAATTTTTCTATGTTGCGTTGATAAGGTGCAACAAGGTAAACTATTGGAATATTTTCACAGTTTAGCATGTGGTGGACATTTTTCAGGCCCAGTGATAGCTAACAAAATCTTGTGAGCTAGGTATTACTGGCCCACACTTTTCCAAGATGCATACAACTGGGTGCGTAAGTGTGAGTTGTGTCAATAGTTTGTGGGTAAACCCAAGTTGGCAGCATTACCCCTCAAGCCAATATTAATTGAGGAACCTTTTCAACAGTGGAGTATTGACTTCATTGGTGTAGTGAATCCACAGTCAAGTGCAGGGCATAGTTATGTTCTCATGGCAATTGATTACTTCACTAAGTGGGTGGAAGCAATCCTGGTGAAGCATGCAACTTCTGAAGTGGATTGCAATTTTCTCAAGGAGAATATCATATAAACGTTTAGAGTGCCAAACAAGATAGTAGTGGATAATGCTACTTGTTTCTCTTCTTGTGAGATAACTAGCTTCTATTTTGAGTATGGGATCATTCTCTCTCATTCATCTTATTACTATCCCCAAGGGAATGGCTAGGTTGAATCTAGCAATAAGAATCTAGTTACCATCATCAAGAAACTGGTTAATGAGAATCAAAGGACTAGCACAAAGCATTTTTTGATGCATGGGTAGACGTATTACACCCAAAAGAGCAATCAACATGTCACCATTTCAGCTTTTGTATGGTCTTAATGCTGAAATACCAATCACATTGGAGTTGCCTGCTTTGAAGTTGGCCAAGGCCATAGAAGATGGAAATTTTGATAGTTTTATTGACAAACGCATAATGTTTCTTTCTAAACTTGAGGAACAATGCATAAAGGTGGTGGATCGCATTGCAGAACATCAAAGTCAAGTAAAGAAACTATTTGACAAGAAGGCAAAATTCTAGAGTTTCCAAGTCAGTGATCAAGTCCTGTTGTGGAACGAAAGAAGAGAGCCGAAAGGAATGCATGGGAAGTTTGATTCCTTGTGGAGAGACCCTTTTGTTATTCATCAGCTCTGTGGTGAAAATAGTTTTCTTTTGGAATATCAATACGAAACACCTTTTTCGCTACCTCACAGCGGACAACATCTAAAGTTTTTCTCATAGTGAAGTGACATATGAGTTTGTAAATAATTGTATAGTTTTGCATCTTTTCTTTTAAGTCTTTTTGTGTCTTTTTGTTGTGTCACCTAACTCTATAGCCCAACGGATGTATAAAGGAACTTAGAGACTGGAATTCTTCTCCCTTCGATCATTTCAAAGGATGGTCGAAGGAAGCTCCCCACTTAGAGCCAGTTGTTATCCTCAAATTCAGCTATGCTCAATTTGTGGGATAAACCCTACAAAACATGTCTATTTCATAACCCACACACTCTAAGCACGCAAAATGAGGTAAATCACATTTTCCCTCGCACGTGGTCCCCAAGCCTTGGAATGACATTCTAAGCATTAGCCTTTGTTAGTTCATCAAAAATTTGTAAAATAAATTAAGTTGTAAAATTTCACTTTGGAAAGTGAGGAAATTTTATGCTCATGTAGGAGCGCTGAATTTCAGTGCCCTTGCATCTTAATGCAAAACTAAAGATGCAAGGTCGATAAAATTCATCGACCTTGCATACCATCCACTAAGTTGCATCGGCGGTGAAATTCACTGACCTTGTAACTCCAGTTCACACGAGTTGTCATAAATGCAGTGTTTTAATGGCGATTTGGGGGTTTTTAAGTTGGTTTTGTTTTCATTTTTATTATTATTCCTCTCCCTTGCCCTTCTAATTCCTCTACACGTCTAAAGAGCTGCTGAGTTTGCTAGTGTGTGGCCTTTGAGCAGATTTGAGAAGCGTTAAGCTAGGGTTTTTGCCAATTTTTTCTATCGTTGCTAGGCATGTTCTTTCCTTCCCTTCCTTTTCTTTGTTTATTTATGTTGTTAATGTTTAGGGTCTTTGTTATTGTCTGTTTCTCTTTAA
This sequence comes from Cunninghamia lanceolata, assembly GCA_027924645.1. Lineage (NCBI taxonomy): Eukaryota > Viridiplantae > Streptophyta > Pinopsida > Cupressales > Cupressaceae > Cunninghamia > Cunninghamia lanceolata. Next base: position 103,070 of record BSBN01001059.1, on the reverse strand, counting down.
TTTTTCTTTCGATCTATTTACATTTTTAGGGTTTTTAAAGAACTAGGTTTTTGATCAAATCTATGTTTTGTTCCCACTATAAAATGACTAAACCCTAGTGTAAACACCCTAGGCCCCCATTTCATTGTCCTTGTTTTTCATGTGTGTTAAACCAAGGGATTTTTTAGTGTTGAAACTAGTCTTCCTTTAGTAAGTCAATCGGTGGTTTTCACCAATTGGTCGTCGTTGAATCAACCAGTTGATTGGTAGTTGTCACCGCTGATTCGTTAATCTAAGTGTCAATTTTCCATGGGAGGGTGATGTTTTTCATCGTCTGAATATCTAAATCTCACCGCCAATATGTTAGTCATCCTACATGTGTAAGTTCAGTAAAATTCATCGACCTTACACCCAATGTCATGTATGGTTGACATTTCTTGAAGTTTCACCTCCCATGTAAGATCATTGAAATTCACCGACCTTACACTTTACATGAGTGACTAAGAATAAAATGTGGTTGGGGTTTTTCACCGGTTCCACGTAAACTTAAGTCATTTTCCTATTTGCAAGATCAGTAAAATTTGCCGACCTTGCAAACACTTTTAAGTGTCTTCATTCGCAAGATCGGCAAATTTCACCGACTTTGCAAACACTTCGTAAGTCCCTCTACTCGCAATATTAGAAAAATTCACCAACCTTGTGATATCTTGCAAAAGCATTAGCTCGTTTGCAAAGTCGGCAGATTTTGCCAACCTTGCAACAGTTGCAAGTTTTTTCCCATTTGCAATGTCGGCAAAATTTGCCGACTTTGCAAACCTTTTTGTACCTTAATCATGCAAAGGTGCTAAAATTTAGTGTAGCTACACTAAGCCTTCCACCATGCAAAAATTCTAAAATTCAGTGACCCTACACCCACTTTGCAAAATTTCACTAACATTGAGAAATTTTGCCATTTTGTCCAATTGCCCACTTTCACTCCGTTTTTCACCTTCATCACGCTTAAGCCCTCCAAGCTCATTCAATTGCTCAGAATTCCCTCACTACTGCAATTTCCAATCATGCAAGTTTTTCTAACACTGCAAAACCCTAAACTTTGTATTGTAGTTTCTTGTGCACACATTTCGATATTTTCACATCCGCATTCTAACAAGGATACAATCACTTGTCAGTTGTTCTTTAGATGTCAGATCCTTCCCCAAGCAAAGAAAAAGCCATGAAGTACAAATATCAGGGAGTCTTTTCAGTGACCTCCAACATTGATGAGATAAAGGATACTAAAATTGGGCATGTTGATATGTCTAAATTTGTGGAAAGAACTCGGCAGCAACCACTAAGTAATGGCATGAAGTGTATAGTTGAGAGCAACATTCAGATGGTAGCTACATTTCTTGTGGCTGCACACAATCCTAAGTTTGTTCTCCGGGTTGTAGCACATTACAATAGAGATGACCGAAGTGTCAAGGATCTAATGGAAATACGGTTGAGGTTAGATGCAATGATCCATTAATTTACCAACATGATTCAAAAAGAGTTTGAAGATCAAGCCTTTTCATTGGCTTCGATGGACAAGTTGTTAGATATTTAGTTAACCTTGGAGAACCTCAAGGTGTTTTTAGGAAGGAACGAGAAAGCTTGTAACACTGTCAAAGATTCAATCACAAGAGTCCTTGCCATCTCCAAACATACTTCATGACCAGATAATGATGAAGTTCAAGCAGTCATGAAGAAGTATGAAGATTTTATGGAGAAGGACGGTGGAGAAAGCTAAATGGGCCTTGTTTTAATTTTCAGTATTTTCATGCTTTATGTAATTAGTTCTTGACATTTTTACATGTCATTTTCAAAAATGTAATTACATGTAAAAACAGAGATGTCCTAAATCAATGTGGACTCTTTTGTTGAATAAGTCAAATTTAGGTTTACTTTTCCTAGATTAGTTCTCAACTCTCCTCTATATATATGAGGGAGTTCTTTTGTATAAAGTACCTTTAATCTTTTGAAGCAAAACGCTGCCCATTTTGAGAAGCATACTTGAAACCTTGTGTTGAATGTGCATATGAAGAATTGATCAATAAAAGAAGTAGATTTTCTCCAACCTTTGTTTTGGAACACGTTTGTTGTATGTAAGATTCTTCTTATGTCTCTCTTGTCATATTATCTTTAAGTTGGTTTATGAGTGACGTGTTATTTCATTATTGAAGGAAAATCAGATTTGATATTGATAAATTTTGTGTTATCATATTGCATTTGGAGCTATATGTATTGTGTATGAATTTGGTTGAGAACTTGTAGACTTTGTGCCACAATTGTTAGCTATATTCTTGTGGATCTGTGGTGTTGTTTGGTGATAGACTTTGAGCTACAACTTGCTACACTTGTTACTTTTGAAATCATATTTAGGGAGTAACTTGGAGTCTTTAAGTTGGAAGTTATTGCCATTGTTCGTGCAATCTTACTGTGATATGCATTGAGAAACTTTGGGCTACAACACATATCATTTTCTTATGTTTGGAACTATTGTGGAAAGTGGCAAAAGACTTTGTGCTTTTGTGGGTTTTCTAGTTACTATCATTTGTTGGTATCGTTCTTGTTATTCCTACATCTAACAGAATTGGGTATCGGTTATTATTACTCCAACTGGTGTTATTTAGTTTATTACTTGTTATAAACATCAAGGTCATTATTGTAATTTGTTTCCCTTATTTTGAAAGAAGAGAATATGCTAATGGAGACACCCCTATGGATAGTTGTAGTGCACATAATCATAGTTTAATTATTGGTTGATTTAGTTAGCAATAAGAAGGGAGCCTCCCCTTTCTGAGATGAGAGATTTAATCTCATTGTAGTATGGTTGATATAACCATTTTTTTCTTAGTTAGCTAATAACAAATTATTCACCCAACACTCTCCCCTCTCTTTCCCCTCCATCTCCACCCTCTCTCCCTCTTCCTCCCTATCCCTCTCCCTTATCGACAATGAACATGGAAACAAGAAAACTAGGACATGCAAAGAGATGAGGATATAAATTGGGAGAATGAAATGGAAACAAGATAAAATGAAATTTCATTGGATGGGAAGAATGGCGAGGAGAGGTGGAAAATAGTAAAATAGGGAAAAATTGGTGGGATCTAAAGGGAAATTGGAAAGGACAATGAAAACTAGGAAAGCTAGGAAAAGGAAAAAAAGGAGGTAGATAGGTTAGAGAGAGAGAGATGCCTGAAAGTCAAACAACATGCCTTCCTTGTGGAAGAAGAAGAACTGCAGATAGGTGCATGAGATCTTCCCAAGTGAGAAGAACAAAGTGGGTCTCTGCATGCTGCACATAATTCAGAGACTGCAATAAAATCTCTCGAAGTTGTGAAACCACTAGTGGAATTGGAGCAAGCTCAAGGGATGGAGTGACAATATCCTATTGCAAATCTAAAGAAGCCTCCTGTGAAGCAATAGGTGAAGGAGAAGTGGGTAACTTGGTTGAAGAACTGTGAGGTTTGATTGACCAAGATGATCCTCCGATGATGTATCCACACTAAAAGTTGGAGTGTGAACTATAGTCTTAATCATCACGTGCAAAGTGTGAAAATGTATAAATACGAGAAAAGTTGTCAACTTTCCCAACTACAACAAGTTCTCTAGTGTGCAAGTCTCTTATCATTACTGATTTTGAATTAAATTCATTTATTTTTCCTAATCCACTATTGGTAATTTGGTAGATGGAAAGAAGATTGTATCTTAAGTCTGGAATAAAGAGAACATATTTAATACAACCTACTCCTATTTTAACATTTCCTTTCCCACAAACTCTCATTAGAGAATTGTTTGCAACCAATATCTTTGTTGTAGCTGTGTGGTGTAGTGATGAAAAAAATGCAAAAAAAAATTAGTTTGACTTTGCCAAAGCAAAGTACACAAAAATACCTTTCTGTTGATTACAAATTTTCAGGAAACCGATAAACAATTTAAAAGTTATGATAGGCACTTTGAAGGGGCCCGATGGATCTCTTTGGTAAAAAATGTCTCTGGTGGTTACAAATAATAGTGTGAAGTTACGTTTGTTGTTGTGGTCACATAATAAGTATCATAAAATGCTAATACCAACAATAGATAACAAGTAATGTTGGTGTTAACCTAAAATACTTGACAAAGAGATGTTATTGCTAAATGCAAGCAATGTAACCAATAGATAATGTTTTAATAACAAAGTTTTTTATTAATGTGACCAAAACTAATTACCAGTGAGACCATGTAGATCTATCTGGAGAGCAGTGGGTGCAAGGATTTGAATGCAAGCAATAATCTGTATAAACATCAATCGCAGATTTGAAGGCAAACTATTATTCACACTCCCAAAAAACACAGTGAGTATGAGATGTCAGTCGTTGGTTGCTGTAGAGTCACCGGTTCTGGTGGATATCATCCACTTTGCCAGTCAAAAGTTAATTTGGACCAATAAAAATAGGACAAATATTTACCACTTTTTGTTGAGAATGAAGTGTAAAATTGCTATTGTGTGTTTGACCATTGAAGTGGATGATATTTAAGTACAGTGGTTAGAGACAATACCAAAAAGCAAAAAAAAACGAGTCTGAGGGGGCGTGGGCGACCAGATCCTTATGGATGCGCTGAAGAATCCAAATAGGACTATGAAGAGGCCGATGTGGAGAGTCCTAAACAGAACTGTGAAAGGGGCGGCAACGTAGATACCTGCGACCTTGTAGAAGATTGCAAACTGCAGATTTGACGGGAATAATGGCTTGAATGAGCCAAAAAAAAACAGAAGCAATCAGTATGAAGAAGGCCGAATAGGCCACAAAACCACAAAAAATGATTGCAGAGGTGAGGAATAAGCAAACAACGCCTGCCTCTGGTGATAGTCAAACTGTTGAAGCCGTGACCATGAACAACATAAAAACTTCGATCAAGCATGGAGTTGGGCTACTATCCATCGACCACAATGGTGTAATCTCCCGAGACTTGCATGCAAGGGCTGAAGGGTGAGTTTGTAGGGTCGGAATACCACGCAGGCCAAAAGAAGGGCCATAATTATCTTCCACAGAGAGGTCGCTGCCGATGAAAATGTTGACCAGAGTGTAAAAAATTGCATGCGGTTTATGGATACAGAAAACTTAATGGAAGCCTTTGAAGGGCGACCAAAAAAGAAAAACTATGCACAGTGCAATGGAGACCTGGTCACAAGAAGAGAACACCAGCGGAAACACCAATGTGATCTCAACCAGAGATGTAGTCGGCGGCCTTCTGTGAAATGCAGATCTTGGTCTGTGATTGGAGACTTTGACTTCTGCCCTCAATCGTTGTCACAAAAAAAACCACAGAGCTGTCAAAGAAACCCTCGATGTCGACTGTGAGCCAGGACACACAGAAAGGGTCGATAGGCCATAAATCGACCAATTTTCAAAAGAAACCTGCAAAAAATAAAAAAATGGTGACTTGGGTAGGGGGCGAAATGCTCTCTGCGAAAAAAAAAATTGTTTTTTTTTTTTTTAAATTTCCTTATAATGATGAATGTGTTCGTACGGCCGTGCAACCCTAGACGAGGGGTAAATTTTTTTTGAAAAAAATAATTTTATCAAAAATCGTTGTTTGAAGGGTCACTTTAATTGTTTCGTGCCCTCTGAACGCAATGGCGGTGTTGTTTGGCTCTAGGACGAACTCTTGCAAGGAATAAATGCAAAACTCACTCAAATAGAGAAGTGTTTTACTAGTATCGCTCTGATACCATGTTAGAAATAACAACCAAGATCAACTAGTAAAAACGAGAATACTTCCACAAAGAAAGATTACACATATAAGCCAATATTGATATTAACAAAAGCTAAGTAAAAGATGTAAATAATGCCTTATTATATAGGCATGAGTGAGGCAATCCACCTTGCATGTGGATTGACAAGTGCCCCATGATGTGGCACATGCATAAAGACAAGTGTCCTATAGGTTTTAACCTTTTAGATCACTTCGAATGTGCAAACCAACAACCTTGTGTGACAAGTGTTGGATGACTACAAAGTGTCTTTTGAGGTAATATGAAAAGTCTTCCAACCTCAAAAGGTATGCACATGAGGTTTACCAAACAACTAGGTAACCTCTAAGTGTCTAAAAGGTTGCACATTCAATTAGACAAGATTTTATCTAACCTCATCAACCTAATTACATTTAAACTATAGTGAATAGATTAATTATTCACTCTAACACTTAGATCTAAATATACCTTATAAATGGAAACAATGTTCTTTCATCTAATTTTCAATGCTTTGTGATGATGATCCTAAAATCTAACCTATTCTAATCACTTGGATAAAAAATTTCAAAAATATGGGTGAGAAAAGAAAGGGTTTCAATAAACTAAACTATGAACCTTTATAACTTATGACATGAACCATAAGTAGATAGACCTTAAATGAACCAATGTTTGCTTAACCAGATGTATAACAATGATATAAAGACAATGCAATCTTCAATGGAAAGAAAATTATTTTCAAATTATGAAATAACCTTATCAAACACCCAATACTAGTGCAACCTAATAAGATATCCCACAATTAAACATAAAACTAAAAGGTGTTCAAGCTAACTACACAAAGCAACTTACAATCGATAAATCACTAGTAGTATGAACATGAGATCCATCAAATACTCATAACAATTCATTCATAAACCATAGAAGTTTTTTCTAAATGATAAGGAACCATGAAGTGAAATTTGTAATCAATAACATAAGGTTAAAATATATCAACAATTTCCAACAATTAATTAATAGGAAACCATGAGATAAACTAATGTATTGATCTCAAAAGTCTAACAAATGTCGACAATTCTAGATCCTTGTACAAAGAAAAGTGACTATCTTTTATAGAGAAGGCAAGTGCACTTAGTATACAAATGATTGGTTAGGATTTATCCTTCACTAATGGCTCAAATTAAGTTACAATTAATTATTTGGGCCCAGATTCATCTTGGACACCCATCTCTAACCATTTTAGATCCAATGTTTTACAATTTATTACAAATTCCAAAGTTTCAGGAACAAGTTGGCTTTCATGGATAATACCCCTATTTAAAAGAAAACAAAATGTAATTTTCTAGGCCAAGTCAACCATCAACAACAAAATAAAAAAGGTGGCAAGAAACTCTAGGTAGGAATGCCTAAGCTTGAAAAATTAAAATTTGCATATAGAAATTGGCATGCTCTTGTAGTAGGAATAGGTTCATTGGATAGAATTATCCTGATTTGATGTATCATCTTCAATGGTGATTTGATCCTTCACAATCTCTTTCCTTCTATAATCTACTAAGGCATTTTAAGGGTAGGATTAATAGCATTTAGACTTGGTTCATCAACAAATTCAAATATAATTCTTTATGCATCATATGCATGGAAGAACATATTATGTGGTGCCTTCCTCATGGGTTCTTATTTAAAAAATGTTCTAATTGTACACTTCAAATCCATTAGTTTGTTCATATTAGCAGCACTAAATGAATATGGTGATTCTTGCAATATAGACATTAGGATTTTCTTTAGTTGGCCCTTGAAGTGAATAACATGCATTTCCATAGTTCAATCTAGGAATAGCCTAGTCAAGTCATGTATCACACCAAATATATCACCTTGTATATCCAATATGTCATTCTTAAGTTGATCAATTTCTACAAGACATTTATCAACAATTTATTTCCTAAATTTTAATAACTCTGCCCATATGCAAGGTAATCCAAGAAATTTTTCATCAAGAATCTTCTTCTTTATCAACATTGTTGGCTCTAATTTACACATAATATCCACCCTTGGAATTATTTGAGATTGATTTTCTAAATCTTCTTTACATTCATTTGTTGTGGCTTCTATTTTTCCTTTCAACATGTTAAAATCATTCAAGGCTTTGATAGGTTCTTCGATCACTTGGCAACCCTGATCATGTATCTCCTCTATCCAATCCTAGATTGTCCTAGCTACATGTTTCAGTAGCATCTTGCTATGATAGAATCATTAGAGGAGTTATTGTCCCATCTTCCCATTGCAAAGGAGATACCAGATGCTTCATACATATTTGCAATTCAACAACTTGCACCTTTAATTCCCTTCTGGTCTTCTCTATTGAATATAAAGTGTGGATAAATAAATGACAAATTAAACACACAATGTAAAATAGAAACACGAAATAAAAACACAAGTTTTACGTGGTTCACCAAATGGCTACATCCACGAGAAGCAAGAGAAAATCACTTTATTATCTCTATTTTCTGGTTACATCAACATCATCATATATATTCTACATATTACATTATACACACTTTAGAGAAGGAAAACCAACAACCAAGAGAATTGGTAGGAGAATAAGAAGTTCAAGAGTCGGTCGTTGGACTTCACATTCCAACAATCTCCCACTTGAAGTCCAATCACTGCTACAAGAATGTTACTCAGAGATGTTCCCCTACTTCAGGCTTATTGTCACATCTTAACAATGCTAAGAGAAGTCCTACAAAACTCAAACTTCTCCCTTGGTACTATCTTCGTCAATGCATCAACTAGATTTACCTTTGTATCAATTTTCTCCACTTTCATTTTACCCTCTTCAAGTACATTCTGGATGAAGTGGTATCGCAACTCAATATGTTTGGTCTAATTATGAAAGACCGAGTTCTTAGCCAAATGACTACCATCGTTCTATCACAAAAAAGAGTGAAAACATGTTGTTTGAATCTCAACTCACCCAATAGTCACTACAACCAAATCATCTCCTTAACACCTTTAGTGAGAGCAATATATTCAACCTCAGTAGTGGAGAGTGCAACCACCTGTTGCAACCTTGAAACCCAACTGATCGCTGCCACGGTGAATGTGAAAACATAACTTGTTGTTGACCTTTATTTGTCCAAATCTCCTACCATATCAGAATCAACATAACCTTGTAGTTGTGCATCTCTCCCTCCAAAACACAAAACATAATCTAAAGTACATTTTAAATACATTAATATCCACTTCATCGCTTCCCAATGAGTTTTACTTGGATTACTCATGAATCTACTTACTACTCCCACTGCATGGGAAATGTCCGATTGAGTACAAACCATGGCATACATGAGACTTCCAACAGCTAATGAATAAGGAATACCCTTCATATTTTCTTGATCTTGAGGTGTTTTTGGACACATTTCAGATGACAAACAAAAATGATCAGCAAGTGGAGTGTTCACAGGCTTAGCATCCTTCATGTGGAATTTGTCCAAGACTTTGTCAACATACTTTTCTTGTGACAATCTGATTTCCCTCTTACGTATGTCCCAAATTATGGTCATACCAAGTATCCTTTTTTCTGCCCCTATGTCCTTCATTGCAAACTTTTGAGCTAATTGTTGCTTCAAATCATGAACAACTCTCATGCTAGTGTCGCTAACTGTTGGGAATTAAGGTGTCTCAACCTTGGTAATTCCTTACATTTGTAATGTTTACATTTATTATTTAATTACCTATGTTGTAAATATTTGTAAATTCCATATTGTCATATTGTGGGATGTGGCACGGTGATGTGTCGATCCTACATGGAATATGACAACTTGTAATGTTGTCCTCACATGAGGAGATAGGTGTCCCACTTTGTGGTAGGAGCATTTTGCCATGTGTCGGCATCTTCTATGTTGTGTAAGGGAATGTTTGACCGAAACGGTTATGATGGATTCCTATGACGAATCTATGACATGTAAGAGTCAAAAATAGAAGTCTGTAAGATAGGTGATGACATGTGTCATGAATCATCTTTGAATAAGGCATATTTGGGTGTCCCAAAGTGGAATATGACATGTTGTAAGAGAATATGCTATTTATAGCATGTGTATGACAGATTCTCTTATAGCTATAAGTTGTAACCGCTATGACAAATTCTATGACGGTCGTAAGTGTCGTAAGAGCATCTGTCATAGCCCATTTTGGAAATAGGCAACCTCTTTGGGATGGAAGCTATGGACAAGTGTCAGGCACATTCTACAATGTTGACCATGTGTCCTTAGGCGTGGGTGTTGGTCCATGAACCCTTGTTGGACACCCATTCCAAGAAAGGTCCAATATTGCCTTGTATTTCCTATTTAAACAGGTGCTTGGAGATGGAGTTTGTATCATAGGTTTACAGGCACTGTTATGCTGTCAGATTGACTCCAGACATGAGTGTCGAAGACCATTGAAGCTTGCATAGCAAGTGTATTGTAAACAACTTTCATATTTGTTAATATATTGTGCAGGTTTCTGAGTGTGGGGTTTTTCACCCGATAAGGGTTTTCCCCACCGTAAATCTTTGTCTCTCTTCTTCTATCTACTTTATGGTTCTTTTGTTTTGCTGCGATATCTCATGTTAATGGTTTAATATTGTTGTAATAGTTAGGATAAAATTGAATTTGCATAGCCCTCTCCTCATTAGATTAGTGTAGGAAGCGATTTCTGCACACCTAGCTTCCTTTCAGTTGGTATCAGAGCTTGATCACCTTTGGTCCTAGTTGTTGGGTAGGGGTTTTTTGAGCTCATCTTAGGTTGAGTGGGAGTATGTGCAGAGCATTCTATATCTTATTGTAGAAAGGAGATGGCAGGTGCATCTGAAAGATTTGAAGTGGAGAAGTTCAATGGCAGTAATTTTGAGCTGTGGAAGCTCAAGATGGAAGACATGCTTGTTGACCGAGACCTTTGGGAAAGTGTTAATGGAACTAAACCAACTGCAATGTCACAAGATGAGTGGGATCTTAAGGATCAGAAGGCTAAGGGTCTCATAAGACTTAGTCTTGTTGATTCTGTGTATTTAAATATCCATGAGGAGACTACTACAAAACTACTTTGGAAGAAGTTGGGGGATGTGTATCAAGCCAAATCCCTAGTTAATAATCTTTTCCTATGAAAGAAGTTGTATTCCCTTTGAATGGAGGACAGAGGATCCGTTGCTGAACATATGAATGTTTTTAACATGCTGGTTGTACAATTGACATCTATTGGTGTAAATATGGAGGAGGAGGATCGGTGTATGACCCTGCTTTGTTCTCTGCCGGACTCATGGGATCATCTTGTCATAGAAATTGGAAGCACCACATCCACATTCAAAATGGAAGAAGTGGTTTCTTCGCTGTTGTCTAAAGAGATGCGAAGAAAGTCTTCTAAGGTAGCCACAAAGGCCCTTGCAATTCGTGGAAGACCCAAAGAGAAAGGGAATAAGAAGGACAAGAAAGCTGAGAAGGGTAGATCCAAATCCCATGGGAGATCCAGATCTCCTGGAAAGTCCAAGCCTCTTTGTTGGAACTATGGCAAAACTGGGCATTTCTGAAAGGAATGCAAAGAGGAGAAGAAGAAGAAGAAGAAAGCTCCTAATTCAGATTCTGATAAGTCACAAGATGACGGTGATGCTTTCATCACAGCATAGCCCTGGCAACCCGTGCATTTGATGATGTGTGGCTAATCAACTCTGGTGCATCTTTCCACATGACATCGCATTGAGTTTGGTTCACTAAGTATGAGGAGTTCGATGGTGGGAAGGTATATCTGGGTGATGACTCTCATCTAAAGATTGTTGTTCGTGGAAGAGTCTCTATCCGATTCCCTGATGGTCGAGTGAAGGGGATCTTTGGGGTTATGCACATCCCAGGCTTAGGATAGAACCTGCTTTTTGTAAGTATGTTGAATGATGCAAGTGTGCAGGTTGTCTTTTTGAAAGAATGATGCAAGATGACTAGAGGAGCTATGGTGCTTGCTAAGGGTACTAGGAGAGGTACTCTGTTTCAGCTGGAGGCATGCATTTCATAATGCAATAGTTCTTCTAACTCAAGGAAGAGGGCAGTAGTCACTTCATCCCCACCATCTGAACAAGCAATGAAGAAATCTGTTGTTTCTAGTCTAGATGGTTGTAATCGTGCATTGGAAGTTAAAATTTCTACTGAAAAGACAATGTTATGGCATAAGAGATTTGTCCACATTGGTGAGAAGGGTCTGTGTACCCTAAAAAATAAGAACCTCATTGAGGGGTTAGATGATTGTAATCTTGAGTTTGACTTTTGCGAACATTGCATTTATGGAAAACAAAACCATGTTCAGTTTTACTCGAGTTCTCATAAGTCTTCTGGTGTGTTGGACCTTATTCATTCTGATGTGTTTGGTCCTGTTAATGTTCCTTCATTATCAAAATCTGTATACTTTGTATCTTTTATAGATGATTACAGTAGAAGGACATGGATTTTTTTCTCAGAAGCAAATCTGAAGTCTATAGCAAGTTTAAGGAGTTTAAGGCCTTTGATGAAAATCAAACTGGTAAAAAGATTAAATGTTTGAGAACTAACAATGGTGGTGAGTTTTGTTCTACAGAATTTGATAAATATTGCAAGAAACTTGGGATTGAAAGAAATAAGACAACTCCATACACCCCACAGCAAAATGGAGTTGCAGAGAGGATGAACAGGACACTGATGGAGAAGGCTAGGAGTATGCTTAGTGGAGCTGGCCTAGAACAAAAGTTTTGGGCTGAAGCTATTGCCACTGCTTCTATCTAGTAAACAGATCTCCTACATCATCTCTTGTTAGAAAGACACCCATGGAGGTGTGGTCTGGTAGAAAGCCTTCAATAAGACATCTTCATGTTTTTGGTTGTGAGGCATATGCACATGTGCCTAGGGAGAAGCAGTCAAAGTTGGAGAACAAGGCTATTAAGTGTATCTTCATTGGCTATGATGTTGGTGTAAAAGGATACAAGCTTTGGGACCCCATGGCTAAAAAAGTGTTATATAGTAGAAGTGTCATCTTCAGAGAGCTTACACCTTCTTCCACTATTTTGCAGCTAGAAGAAATAGTAAAGAAAGAGGAGGTTGTTCAGTTTCCTACTACCCCTGAGAAGACTGAATAGAAAGATAATGTTGGGCCTGATGATGAAGAGAGCTCTAGCAACTTTGAAAGATCAAATGAAGAAGCTGAACCTCAACCTTGGCCTTTGAGGAGGTTTACACGGATAAGAAAGCAACCTGAAAGGTTTGGTTTTACATCGCTTGATTCTAATTGTGCTTGTGCTTTAATCACTAATAGTGATAAACCTAGAACTATGTCAGAGGCTTTGGATATGAAAGATGCAGGTTCCTGGAAGGAGGCCATGGAGGAAGAAATGGCTTTGTTGGAAAAGAATCAAACTTGGGACTTGGTGCCTTTGCCTCCTAGACAAAAACCTGTTGGATGCAAATGGGTGTTCAAGAAGAAAATTGGTGCGGATGGCAGTGTTGAGAAGTATAAGGCCAGATTGGTTGCAAAGGGGTATTCACAAGTGGAGGGTATAGGTTATGGTGAGATCTTCTCTCCCATTGCAAAGCTGACATCCATTTGATTCCTGTTGTCTCTTATAGCAGCTTATGACTTGGAGGTAGAACAGATGGATGTGAAGACAACCTTCCTTCATGGTGACTTGGAGGAAGAAATCTACATGTCACAGCCAAAGCATTACATGGTGAAAGGTAAAGAAAATTTGGTTTGCAAACTTAAAAAGTCTTTGTATGGTTTGAAGCAATCACCTAGGAGATGATACTTGAAGTTTGATGCCTTTGTGTTGTCAATTAGATTTGTGAGATCGAAGTCAGATCACTGTGTGTATTATAAATTTGAAGGTGATCATATTCTCATTGTTGCACTGTATGTTGATGATATGTTGCTCATTGGGAAGGGTAAGAATATGATTTCTGATTTTAAATCTCAGTTGTCAGTACAGTTTGAAATGAAAGATTTAGAGGTAGCCAGGTACATTCTAGGAATGGAAATCAGAAGAGATAGAACCAACAGAAAACTTTGGTTAAGCTAAAGTAAGTATGTGAAGACCATGTTAGACAGATTTAGCATGGCAGATTGTAGACCATTGTGTGTTCCCATTTCTTTGGGGACAAAGTTGTCTATTGAGGATTGTCCAAAATCTCCTAGTGAGATGGAGGACATGAGCAGAGTACCTTATGCTAGTGTTGTGGGTAGTTTGATGTATGCTATGGTCTGCACAAGACTAGACATTGCCCAAGCAGTGGGAGTCCTTAGTCGATTTATGGCTAATCCTGGATGAGTTCACTGGGATGCAGTTAAGCGAGTGTTCAGATATTTGAGGGGCACTTCCAAGTATTCTATTTTCTATCATGGTAATGTTTCAGGACCTCCTCATTCTGTTGATATTCATGGATTTGTGGATTCAGATTAGGCAGGTGATATTTACAGCAGGAGATCCACCAGTGCTTATGTGTTTACACTGTTTGGTGGTGCTATTAGTTGGATGAGTAAGAGATGACCTGTGGTTGCTTTGTCTATGACAAAAGCTGAGTATATGGTAGCAACTCATGCTTGTAAGGAAGCCATTTGGCTTAAGAGATTGTGTTCAGATATTGGTGTTGATGCAGGACAGATAACGATTAGTTGTGACAGTCAGAGTGCAATTTGCCTTGCAAAGAATCCAACTTTCCATGCTAGAACCAAGCACATCAATGTTCAGTTTCACTTCATGCGAGACATGGTTGAAGATGGAAAGGTAAATTTGGAGAAGGTAGATACCTTGAAGAATGTTGCTAATGCATTGACAAAACCAGTGAGCACAAAGAAGTTCAGATGGTGTTCAAAGTCTATGGGCCTCTCGGCCTATAGCAGTTAAATCATGTTTTTCTATTGGCTCTTACAAGGTGTTCGACAAGTGGGAGAATGTTGGGAATTAAGGTGTCTCAACCTTGGTAATTCCTTACATTTGTAATGTTTACATTTATTATTTAATTGCCTATATTGTAAATATTTGTAAATTCCATATTGTCATATTGTGGGATGTGGCACGGTGATGTGTCAATCCTACATGGAATATGACAACTTGTATTTTTTTCCTCACATGAGGAGATAGGTGTCCCACTTTGTGGTAGGAGCATTTTACCATGTGTTGGCATCTTCTATGTTGTGTAAGGGAATGCTTGACCAAAACGGTTATGACGGATTCCTATGACAAATCTATGACATGTAAGAGTCAAAAATAGAAGTCTGTAAGATAGGTGATGACATGTGTCATGAAGCATCTTTGAATAAGGCATATTTGGGCACCCCAAGGTGGAATATGACATCTTGTAAGAGAATCTGCTATTTATAGCATGTGTATGATAGATTCTCTTACTGCTGTAAGTTGTAACTGCTATGACAGATTTTATGATGGTTGTAAGTGTCGTAAGAGCATCTGTCATAGCCCATTTTGGAAATAGGTGACCTCTTTTGGATGGGAGCTGTGGACAAGTGTCAGGAACATTATACAATGTTGACCAAGTGTCCTTAGGCATGGGTTTTGGTCCATGAACCCTTGTTGGACGCCCATTCCAAGAAAGGTCCAATATTGCCTTGTATTTCCTATTTAAACAGGTGCTTGGAGATGGAGTTTGTATCACAGGTTTATAGTTACTGTTATGCTGCCGGATTGACTCCAAACACGAGTATCAAAGACCATTGAATTTTGCATTGCAAGTGTATTGTAAACAACTTTCAGATTTGTTAATACATTGTGCAGGTTTCTGAGTGTGGCATTTTTCACCCGATAAGGGTTTTCCCCACCATAAATCTTTGTCTCTCTTCTTCTATCTACTTTTTGGTTCTTGTGTTTTGCTGCAATATCTCATGTTAATGGTTTAACATTGCTGTAATAGTTAGGATAAATTTGAATTTGCATAGCCCTCTCCTCATTAAATTAGTGTAGGAAGCGATTTCCGGACACCTAGCTTCCTTTCAGTAACTAGCATATCATCAACATAAAACAACAATAAAACAAACTCACCATTATCCAATACCTTGTAGTAGACACATGGATTAGATTTGCAGTGTGTGGAATGTTGCTCATCCATGAAGAGTCAAACTTGAGATACCACTACCGTGGGGCTTGTTTGAGCCCATACAAACTTCTCCTCAACCTGCAATACAAATCTTCTTGACCTTGTTGTTCAAAACCTTCAGAATGATGCATATACAAACTCCTCTTCTATGTCACCATGAAGAAATGCAGTCTTCACATCAAGTTGTTCCAAATTAAGATCATACACTGTACCCAATCCCAAAACCACTCTAATGGTGGTCATCTTCACAACCGGTGAGAAGATTTCATTTAAATCTATTCCTTTTTGTGGATCGTATCCCTTCACCACCAATCTGGCCTGATAATGTTTTCTACCTCCTTCTTCCTCTTTCAATCTGTACACCCCTCAATTCTTCAAGGCTCTTCAATTGGGTGGAAGCTTGACCAAATCCCATGTATGATTGGCCATGAGTGAATCCATCTACTCCATTACATTTATCCATTTCTCAATGTTTATATCTTTGCAGGCATCATGGAGAGTGGCTGGCTCTAAGTGATCATATATCAACAACTGATAATCATCAAATTTTTCTAGAGGTCAATGCTCACTGGTAGACCTCCACAGTTAAGGGGCTTGTTCCTGCAAATTACCTTATTCCTACACATTTCCCTATTCAAGATTTATCAAATTCCCTAGCGCCAAACTTGGCACACTCACACTTGGAGTGCCTTGTCTTTGTTGTGTGGGCATGTTAGAAATTGATTTTTGTGCCAAAGATGATGTGTGGGGCAGTCCATACAATTGCTAAGTATTAAAATGTTTGATGGTTGCGTTGCATTTTCAAAGGGATGGCGTGGGGGTCAAAACAAGCAATGTGGAATGTAAAGAGGGCAGATTTATTAATGTGGGTGACTGAGTAATGGGAAAAGCCTACATGTGAATATTGCAAGGATGTGAGGTGTATTTCACAGGCTGTGGAGGAGTTTTCAAGTGCTGTGTTGGATATGTAGACTGATGCATTGGAATTTGCAAAGGCAACGTACAAATTTCTACAAGCTACGTTGAATTTTCAAAAGACACCGCTGAATTATGTAAGGGCTGCATTGGAATATGACAAGGCTATGTTGGAGTTAATACATACTGCATATCAATAGGTTGCATCACAGGCTGTGTGGCATATGAAGTTTGCACAGATTACACATTTGAAGAAGAAACTTGCGACAGACTTGGCATATTCAAATGTTGATTTCCCTACGCATTAGGAAGTGGTGGCAAATTTAAAATATTAGATTGAATTGAAGATGAATTTTGAGGCAGAAGAAACATATCACTGCCACTTCCAATGTCAACTAGCACATACTCTTTAGCTTGTGTCCTCTATTTTTGCAAACCTGGGAACACCTTTTCATTAAAGACAACATCTTTGTTGTGAACTAATTGTTTGTAACTAGATTCCACAATCTAAATCCATATTATTCTTCTCAATACCCAACAAAGATACACCGTTCAAATTTGAAATCCAATTTCGTTTGCTTCTCCTTAGGAATGTGAATGAAAGATTCGCAACCAAAAACCCATAGATGATTGTAGGAAATTCATCTTCCCAGCCATCTCTCCTCCAGAGTATCAAAATCCAATCGAGATGAAGGGCTTCGATTGATCAAATACATTGTTGTGTTAACCGCTTTTGCCCAGAATTCCTTGCCCAAACCTACATTTGAGAGCATAGTTCAAGCCCTTTCTAGAATCATTTGATTCAACCTCTTAGTTGCACCATTCTCTTGTGGTGTGAATGTTACAACCTTAATGTGTTGAATGCCAGTATCTACACAATAGCTGTCAAAATCCAAAGAACAAAACTCCCCTCATTATCTATTTTCAAAATTTTAATTTTGTTCATTGTTTGATTCTCAACAACAGCTTTAAATTTTTTGAATTTAATAAAAACTTTTGACTTTCTATTCAGCATATAAACCCACACCTTTTGAGTACAATCATCAAGAAAAGTGACAAAATAATTTTCTCCTCCATAAGAGGTTACCTTGGTAGGACCGAACATGTCTGAGTGCACACTCCAAAGGCCTTGTCTTTTTGTCATGTTCGATCTTCAAAAAATTAATCCGCCTCTGTTTTCCATAGAGACAATGCTCACATAGGTCCAAATCAAAAGATTTTAACCCCGAAAGATGATCCCTTTTGAGCAAGATTTCAAGTCCCTTCTTGCTCATATGTCTGAGACTTCTATGCCATAGTTCCGCTTCACTATCAACAACTGCCATCGCATCTCCCACTTCAACGGGACTATCTAGCACATTTAAAGTGCCCAATTTTCTCCCTCTTGCAACCACTAATGCCCCTTTGGTCACCTTCCAAGATTTTGAAGAAAAAGTGATGCTACATCCTTGAGCATCAAGCTATCCAACAAAAATCAGATTCCTTTTCAATTCGGGAACATGTCTTACATTGTGCAATAGCCATTTATTTCCATTCTTCAACTTTAACATCACGTCACCTTTGTCGATGATATCACATGATTTTTTATCACCAAGATAAACTTTGCCAAATTTTCCTTCTTGATAGTTTTGGAAGGCTTCTCAGCATGAGGTTGCATGGAATGATGCACCGGAATCCAACACCCATGAGTCTGTTGTAGTTTCACTCATTGACTAGACCAAAACATCTTGATTTGATTCATTAAGTGGTGTTAACTTCACTATCCTTTGATTGATTATGCACCTTTTTATATGACCAACAATTCTTTTTGGTATGACCTTTGCCACAAAACCAACAACCTCCATTTCTCCCTCTAGACATTGATCTTCTCACAGATTTTGACCTCCTCTGATTGTTATTTCTACCTCTTTCTTGTTGTCTACCTTTATTGCCAAAAATCAAGGCATCACTAGATGTGTTTCCTTGATATTTCCTTCTCATATCTTCGCTAAGAAGAGTTCCAACAACATTGTCAAATTTGAGTTTGGTTTTTCCAAATACTGAGGTAATGATCACCATCACTACTCCTTCCCAGCTATTCAGAAGAGAGCACAATAATAAAATAACTTTGATTTCATCATCCAAATAAATGCTTACTGAAATCAATTGGCTGATTAGAGTGTTGAATTCATTCAAATGATTGGACACAATACCTCCTTCCTTCATTTTCAAATTATACAACTTCATAAGGAAAAATTTATTCGAAGCTAAGGCCATCTCATACATATCAGTGAGTTTTTCCCATAAATCCTTTGAAGTCTTTTCCACTGTAACATTGAGAAGAACATTGCTAGATAATGACAAGATAATAGTTGCTCTTGCTTTCTTGTCCAATCTCTCCCACTCTTCATCATCCATCTTAGCTGGCTTCTTGGCCTTTCCTTCCAGTGTGAGTGAGACATCTCCTCTAATCAGTAACAACTCCATCTGCACCTTCCATAATCCAAAATTATGCCTAGAAAATTTCTCAAATTTCCATTTATCCGCTTCCTCCATTTTCTTCAAAAATTATCACAATTTCCTAATCAACTTCTTTGCCGGGCTCTAATACCAATTGTTGAATATAAAGTGTGGATAAATAAATGACAAATTAAACACACAATGCAAAACAAAAAAATAGAACAAGAACACAAGTTTAACGTGGTTCACCAAATGGCTATGTCCATAGGAAGCAGGGAAAAATCAATTTTATTATCTAAGTTTTCTGGTTACATTAACAAAAGCATATATATTCTGCATATTACATAATACACACTTTAGAGAAGGAAAACCAACAACCAGGAGAATTGGCGGGAGAATAAGAAGTTCAAGTGACAGCCGTTGGACTTCACATTCCAACATTCTCATCCTTATTCATCCTTGAGACAACAAAAGAAACTATAATTTGAACTTCTTGAATTTATTGTGCTTCGGTAGGTTGCCCAAGATTGATAGTGGTTATTTGATAATCAATAGTCTGGAACTCTCTATCATCTTTGTCTATTATAGGAGTATCAATCTTGTCAATCCTAGATCCTAAGGCATCATTTGTTATTGAAGATAGAATTCTTGATTTCTTTCTCCCTTTTGGTGCATCTATCTTTGATATTACACTAGAGAAATCCAAGGATGCAGGTTTTATTAAAGGATTTCTATGTTGAATCTTTACTTCTAGTCATTGAGGGACCAAAGAATCATCACTTATTGTCTCTACCATCTTCCTCTATTATGGAGAAGTTTGCTACAACTATGAAATATCATTTATTGGTTGTTGAGAAGTATTATCAACTTGCCCATCATTGGAATTTTTAACCTATTCAATTAGAATTTGCATATTATCTTTATTTGAATCTTTTACAGGAGTTAAATTTGTAACAACTGCTTGTACATCACCTACTATTTCAGATTGCTACTCAATATTTGGACCTTTTCCCTTATTCAATTGTTCTTCCTTGTCCTGACTCCCTTGGAGAGCTATCTCCTTATTTACTTGTGAATCAATGTTCTCTTCTTGTAATGGAATTGAAGGTGGAGCCTCTTTTTGAGGTACATCCTTAGGAACTTCTTGTTGGAATTAGGCAAGACAACTAAGAGGGGGGGTGAATCAGTTGTCCAAAGAACTTTAACACTTGCAGCAATTAATTCTTCTGTTCACTTAAAATAGATTAATGGTGTAAACATTAAAGCATGAATCAACAATACATGAGCAAAAACAAATGAACACTGACACCAAGATTTTTAATGTTGAAACCTGGTTAAGGCAAAACCACGGTGGGGGTTAACCCACAAGATTCGTACCCTGTTAAAAGTACTTGAAAGAAATGGGAAGGCACACTGCCCAAAGCTCACTACTCAAAGAGGCTCACTGCCTACAGGAATTTATATTTAATACATAAATATTTAACTGAGAAATAGTATCTTCATCATGCCTGGTTCGGTCTCATTGAAAGCTCACAAAATTTTTTGCTCTGCTCCAAACACTTCTTCACTATCTCCTCATCCTTTTTAGCTCTTGTTCTCTTGCTTCCCCTCTTCTCTACTCTGCCTCTGATCCTTTCTTAGGATTTTATTATTTTCACACAAGGATAACTTTCCACAACTCATCAACATCTATTTATACGCTTCATCAACCCTAGAATGAACATCAAGGTCGGATTGACTTAATGCGGATCACTATATTGTTGGCCAAACATAGCTAAGACGTGAATCTTCTTCCAACAACATGCCACCCTCTAGAGAATTGCTCTTAGATCATCCGCAACATGCTTGAATCATCCGTCTAGGAAGAATAGCAATGCCAAGAAGGAAATCTTCACCAATGAGCTCAATCTTCAATGTGGACCTCCAACATAGTAGTCACATGATCCAGAGACCTCCACAAGCACATTAGATTCAACAAAAACATCTGTACTCCAAAACATCAAAATCACTTGCATCTTCATCCAGAACCTCAAAAACATTATCTACCATGATTGTCACACTAGAAAGATTTCTTGCAGACCTCCAAACCACGAACCACTTGAGTTGATCATACACACTGACTTCGCAAACATGCCTCTAGATCTACAGATCATAATATTTCAATGCAGAGCAATCCGAACCAATTTACTGTCACTCTATCTCTTCTGATCACAACAAAACCTGGTTCTACTCAAATGGCTATAGCTTTTTCAAATCTTCATGTGGACCTCTCAAATCTTAACTGGAGCTACTTTAGACAATCCTCTACATAGCCATATGGTCTGCATACATTGATTTTCATTAATTTTCTCAATATCCTCAACATTCCAGTCTTCTAAACAGGCAACAAAATAGGATACAGTTGACACCAATGGCAACAAGGATATGTTGACATCAATGACAACACTGATTAGACACATATTTGCAACACTTCTTCATTAATTACCTCCTAAACTACCTATTGGTTAACTTCTACTTGTTTTTCCTACATCTATGGTTGTTCAATAGCTACCCTCTCCTTTTGTTGAACTTATTACTCCTTAATCTCTTTTATTACTTTATCTATATTCTCCAAGGATGGCGGTTGCAAAGGTTCTTCAAGGGAACTAGGTGAGGTGATCATTTATTTATTGGTTCTCTCCAAAATAGCTTTATTTAGGTCTACAAAGAGTAATGGAAGCAGAACTAGGAAAGTAGTAGTGGTGGATGTGGAAGCAATGGATGGGAATGGAATTTGAGAAGTGGGGAAAGAAGGGAAATTTTGTGAGATGGGGGAAATGGGAATAGTAGAATAAGTGGATATGGGAGAAAGAATTGTAGGAATAGTTGATAATGTTACCTATGTTTGGACAAGGATGATATTTTGAATTTCTTACATAACAAGGAAGAAGATGGTGGAGTGATGGAAGTAGAAATAGTAGGAGTGGGGTGAACAATGGATATTGGTATGGCAAATTGAATAGGAGGGGAGGAGCTTAGGGAAGAGGAGAATATGGAATTTGGCGCGAAGAAAGTGGAGAGTAACATTGGAGAATGGAAGCACCTTCACCTATACCTAGAATGGCATCATATTTTGTTTTTTTCTTCTTTCCTTTTAACTAAGGCTCAACATCCTCTTCTGGTTCACTTGCCTCTGCATCTTTCTTCCTTTTATATACTTATTATGTAGGAGGAGGCTTCTTACTTACCTTTACCTTTGGTGCAATAATGAAAGCTCTTTTTTCTTTCAGCCTTGCTTTTGGGTGGGGGCAATTGCTCTTCCTCCTTGGTATCTTCATCTATCTCAATTTCTTTTCCCTTTTTCCTTGGAGCTTCCTCTTCTTTCTCTTTACCTTTCTCTTCCAAGATTTCTAATTCAGATTCTTTTTTCTTCCTTATTTTCTTAGGCATTTCCTTAGTGTATGTCAATTTCACTCCTTGTTATTCCAATTTTCTAATTTTAGTATCACTATCTCCTCCAAGGATGCTACTTATTCTTTAGACCAATTAGGAGGAGGAATGGGATCGTTGTATACCTGGTTAATTTCATATTTGTCTTACAACACTTTACCGTCATCAGACATCTGGTCTGGAACTTGGTATACATTATATAATTTCATGTCAAATGTAGTTAGTCTAAAATATCTTCTCCTCCTGACCTCATGGTCATCTACACAATCCTTCCAAAAATCCTCTAGATGAGGCACATGCTAAAATTATTTGCCTACCAATTGCTTCATTTTCCCATGAGGGTCAAGATTCCAATTTATTCATTTTCCCACACAAAAGTTTCTTTAGCATTATAAAATGCAAGTTAAATCTTTGGATTTTTGTATCTGCTTCTTTTTCCATAGGGAAAGATGGGAATGAATACATGCTATATCCAAAAATAATGGGAAACTAGACTCCTACCATGTGTTTGTCAATTAGCAGTTGTTGAGATTCACATAGTTGTCTTGTTAGCTCAAGTAAGATGATCTTGTTTGTGGGATACTTTGGTAGATTGTAGGTAGGACTAGTGAGACCTTCAATCCTGATATATGAGAATTTAGGAAACTAAATAAACCAACTCCCGTACTTTTTAATCAATTGTATGGTTCATCTAATGATATCCTCTTATTTAGATTCCCTTCCAAGAGTCTAGTGATGTACATGGTGAAAACATCATTTACTCTCTTATAGTGTCTCACGGATTGTACCGTCTACAACTGAGGGTAGAAATCATATAATTTAAATTGTTCAAGACTAGTCCCTAGTGCTCCTCTTCTTATCAAACTAGGATAAAATACATATCTAGCCAACATATAAACTAGCTAAGATGTCATGAAAAAATTCCTTGAAACTTGAACCTTTGTTAATTGAGCATGCAAATTGTCATTGATTATTTGTGCCCAATGTATCATTTCTACATTCTACAACACCTCATGAATGAGGTTGAACATCCATGAAGAGAAAGTGGAGGTTGAAGGTAAACCCATGACTCTACTCACTAGGGTTAGCATACATCCCTTACTTCAGTTGTGAAATCACTCCTAAAGAGGTCTTTGCTATCTTTGATAGGGTGATTTTTAATGTTTTCATCCATTTGGAATTAATACTTCTCATGCAATTGTCTAGTCCTTGGTTGAAAAATGTTAACCCTAGATCTTCATTTAGATTTACCATAACTAGATGAATAGGGATATTAAAAGCTTTTGCTATTGCTTGAGTAGATAGATCAGCTAATTCTATGTTATCATTAGTTACTATTCTCCTCAAACCTAGATGGTAATGATTGGCACATTCCATCACCAATTGAGGGCATTTTAGTGAAGTAGGAAAACCTATTTCTTAAGAAATCCCATTATTCACCATTCTTTTAGTCCTTTTAGTAGGATTTTCTCCATACATCCTTTCTTTAAATTCCTCTAGATCCACATGTTGAAACTTCATCCCAAGTAGAACTAACCTTGGAAGTAGGAGTAACCCCTTTAAATTCATACCTCATCTTCTTAGCTCAAGAAATTACCTTACAGGATCAAACAAATAATAAAATCCTTTTAAAAATTTTAAATAATCCTCATTTTTACACATTTTTAAATACTTTATAAGCTTTGCATGTGGAACCAAATATCATATCCACTTAATAGATCCTTTGGTTTAAAAAAATACTTTGAGAATCCAGATTTGTGGGAAAACGTAGTGGAAGTGGATATAATGTATTTATTCAAATTATCATGTAATAATATAAAAGTTTGCCATCAGAACTTATGAGTCCTTCATCAACAAACAAGCCTTAGTATGAAATGTGGGAATACAAGTGGTTGCAATATATAGTAGCTGAGAAGTCTATAATTTTCTTTTGTCTTCTAGGTAGACTTTGTTTGAATTCACTAAACTTATGCAGAGAACCAGAATTGGATATGAAGATAACAATCAACTGTATAATATCCTTTTGACTAATAAAATTCCACAAAAAAAATTGTGATAGAAATTCAACCTCTTGCAGGATGCGTGAAAATTGACTACACCTGGATATGTGAAAAAAGTGAATGGTATTGGATGTTAGGGGAGAGGACCTAGTAGTGGTGCATCCTAACTTCACGCCTCTCAAAATCATACGTGGCAATTTTGAATCACTTCAAAAAAATTATAGTAGCTTACTTGGCAACGCCCATGTTTATAACTAAGGTTTCAAGGCCACATCATCAAATATGATGCCACATCAGTATGGTTTTTGTTGAGGTGTCAAATAGTTCCCCCCAAAAAGGGGTGGACCAATAGGTGTGCATTAAGTCATGTTTTGTTGGTGGGCTAATGTGGCATCACATGATTGGTTTCTTTTTAAATCTAAAGGGCACATTTCATTCAATTATTAGTACTTATAATAACACTAACAACCTTAAAGTCACAACTACTAGTACTAAACTTCAAAAAATATTGGCCCTTAAATGCACATATACTATCTCAACCATTGGAATTATCTCACCTATTGGGTATTTTCCCCTAAACTCAGTTTTAAACTGCAACTTTCAATGAATTTACTTACAAACTAATTTCTTTTATATTTTGACTTTTGCGGGAAAATTGCCATCTTTCGTATCTGACTGTGAAGGGTTAAAGACTTCCATTTTACATCAAAACTCTACAAACTAAGACCTACTAAATTTTCAATTATAAAATTCATTTGAGAGGTTGAGGAAGAACCTGATGGTAGATTTGAAGGTTTAAAACTACAATCTTTTACCGAATCTCCGTAAAGAACAAATTTCATAGGTTGCACTAGGATGTCTCATTTTCAAATGTTTGTAGGCATCTATCTTAGCGCATGATTTTTCATACCTTCAAACTAGGGCATTATTTTAAAATGCTTAATTTGGTTATTTTCCCTAAGTAACCATTTTTAGGTTAGCAATGAACTAGTAGGGTTTAAGTTTTAAAAATAAGATTACCTTGTTATAATTTGATCTAATGGTTGAATTCAAACTGATGAGCACATTTCTTTGAATCAATAGTTTAAATTTGAACTTCATCATTTCAAATTTTATCATTTCAATCAATTATAGTTTTTTAAAAACAAATAGATATGCGAGAAAGACTTACATATTCTGGAGTTTGTTAAAATATGGAAACTTTGAATTTGATTAATCTCCCAAATGTTGTTGAATGTTATGAATGTTTTGACAAATAATATATGATAGGTTAATATGAGAATGCAAGTGAATTTGATCTCCAATTTGTAACTTAAAGGTCACATTGATTGCAAGAGGTCAAATGCACACAGAGCTTGAAGGTTTCAAATGTGAAGTGCAAAAAAATAAATGTTAAAATTGAATATAAACCTTCAAAATCCCTAATTCAGATGTCATTAATGTAAATAGTGGGTAGGTGGATGCTGATGTCATGTTGAGGTCACCTTTTGTCTTTTGCAAAGATGAAGAATAGAACTGGATAATTTTCTTGAAATAGAGGACGTCATGTCTAGGGGATCAAAAATCTATAAAAAATAGCTCACAAGTGATTTAACTCAAAATTCAAATAGACACTTTATGGGGGAAGACATCAAGATATGGATCCAATGAAAAGGAACAGAGGTCTGAATGCACAAGAAAATCCCACAATATGAAGTACCAAAGTGGGACTCAACAAAATAAACTCAGTGGGTTATTTTAAAGCAATAAAACCTATTGGGGGAAAGTGGGAATGAAAGAGATATAAAAAACAAAATACACATCCCACAACCTATCAAATATCTACAATTCAAAAAAAATAATAAATATACCTAAAGAACCTAAAAATGACTTTGCAGAGAAAATGCATCCTATAGTAGCATGCCTAGAACCTGCATCCGATTTGGGACCAAAATTTTACAAACTTGAAAAAGGCAAGAAACCTCAAAATTTAACTAAGAAAAGCACTTCAAACCTTTTGCAAATGACTTAATTGTTTAATTTAAATCAATCTTCAAACCATTCAAATCTTTAAAATCACATCTCTTTGACATAAAGGATGAGAAAACAAAATAGAAAGATAAACTAAAGCAAAAGAGGGGGTCCACATTTTGTCAAAGAAAAATGGGGCATGTGTGCAAAGCACAACACTACCTCCAAGTATTCCCATGACCAATACAAGGTGCCTTGCATGTGGGAAGGGAACTTGGATCTATAATTTGAAACTCATCATTACCTACCACTTGTCCCAAACCTATTGGGATCTTTATTATAGAAAATTATTGTGGATATGTATTTTCAAGAATTCCTTTTGACAAAGGAAGAATAGTAGTTGCATAGACAAGGCACGTGACCCATTAGATAGAATTCCTCAAAGAGATATGTTCTCATTGACTGTAATGATTGCAGGATATGCACAAAATGAATTTGTTGAAAAGGCTTTAGAAATTTTCAAGAAAATGTAATTGGCAAGAGTAAAGCCATATTTCACAACCTTTTGCAACATCCTTTGCCTATGACAAGGTGGACTTTAGAATAGGGTATGCACATACATCAAAGCATAAAATAATTAGGATTTTTAAAAAATGTTAAATTGTAACTGCCTTAGTAGACATGTATGCAAAACATCCAAGCGTATGCCAGGCACGTGAATTGTTTGACATAATTCTTCAAAGATATGATTTAGGCAAAATGACTAATATAAAATTCAATTCCTACTCTATTAGACCATAAATCCATGAGTATAAGAATCACTACCCAAAAAACAACATATTTTTATATTTATGAAGTAGATCTACTCATATGTATAATTTTTTTAATATTTCTCAAATATTACAAAATATCCATATAATTTATGGTCATAGGTAGTCTTTAATCTAGATAATACAAATTTGTGGTCCACAACAAAAAGACACTCATCTAACCAAAAACTATCAACAAAATTGGGTCCAAAAAATTAATGGAGATTTGTATTCTCAAGAACATGTTTTCACAAAGGAAGAGTAGTAGGAGAATAGACAAAGAACATTACTTGTTTCATAGAATTTATCAAAGACATATGTTCTCCTCTCCTAGATTGCAATGGTTGTAGGATATGCACAAAAGGCTAAGAGGCTATATATGTTTTATCCGACACTTAGAATTTCACTTGGACATTAAACTATGAATACATAGTTACATTTTGAACTAGGACACAATGCCTTTGTCTCTCCAAAAAAATTAAAGGACATATCATCAAGAGGAAAAAGCTCAAGTGTAGGCACACCATTCTCTAACGTAGAAAATTGCATACCTTTCAAATTTCAAATTGTATTTTGGACTTGCTTTAGTATCCATTCCCTTGGAATGTTTTAGGGATCATTTTAGCCTAGCCTTAGCCTTTTCCTTCATTAGATTGCCAAATTTCTTTATCAAATTCTAATTCTTCATGTTGTTTTGGAAACACGTGTTAAATTTTGTGTGATTTCTATAGGACACTAGCACTACACATGGATGCCTGCACAACACACTAGCATCCCATGAGTTCCAAAAATTTAAAATGTTGTTTTCCTACTCAGTTGCTTGCCATTGCCTACTGTAATGCTCTGCTTGCCATTGCCTACTGTAATGCTCGGTCATTAGAAAATGCCTTTGGCATTCAAATTTGACCCTTCAGCTTCCTCACAAACCCTTACACAAAAGTAATTTGGAATCTCTCTCATTCTCTCTCAATCTATCTCTCTTCGTTATGCTTGGTTGTACATACCTTCATTGTTGAACTTATTGAAGCTACATGCTGCTAAAATATTTTTGGACAAATAGAAATGTTATTTTAGCTTCTACATCATGCTGGTAATATTGTTCTTGTTTATGCTTTGAATAATATTGCTACAACTTCTTTATTATATTTCTCTCTATTTATCTTGGAAAATTTTGGCGTAGACCACTACCCATTTTATCATCCACACACTAAAGTATTCTTCCCCGTAGACCAAGGTTGATACTTATAGATTTTATTTATTATCACTGCTCTTAATTCCTAGATGCACTTAAGATAGGAGCACATGCTATTTTTCTACTCTCTTTATCCTTGGTTGTTCATGGAGGTCAAAAGACCAACATAGGGGTTTGACCTGAAGGCAAACCCCCAAATAGTCCCAATATTTTCTTTTGTTTCAACTACAGTATTTTGGGAAACATTCAACCACATGGAGGTTTGCTAACGTCTCTTCCTTTCTCTCATCATTTTATTATTTCATTTGATTTGGTTAATTTAGCTTCATTTCATCATTTATAAGTATTTTGGTATTCTTTGGTTTTTTTATTTTGGTTGTCTTTGTTTCATGTTGTGCTGTAGGTTAGTTCAAAAGCTAATAAAACATTAAGTTTTGTGACTTTTCTTGGTGTGAGGTTCCTCTATTTCTGCTATTTACTATTCTAAACTCAATTTGTGGATTATGTATTTTAGTTTCTTGTAAATTAGTACTTTCTATTTCAGCCCCTATGTAATGTAATGTAATGTAGGGAGTAGAGGTGTCACTTTTTCTATATTACACATTCATAAAATGGTGTGAAACATTGGACAAATTTGTGTAAGGATCTATTGAATCTTTATGTTTGTCAAATAAGAAATTGTGTTAACCAATGGATGGTAGTGGGATCCAATGCATAGTTCTTTAAGTATCCAATACTAGTCATAACCTTTACACTTTCTCATGTCCCCATCTTTAGTGTGATCTTGGTTTTTTATGAGAAAGAGATTGATGAACATATTTGTCATTGATGTCAAAAGTGAGGAGTAATCAGAGGATCTTCATGGTGTTCATGCAATGAGTGTTTGATTTTGATGCTTGTCATGCTAACATGATATGGAGTTTGGTCCTTGAGAATGATCCTTGGTGTCTGCATGCCTTGGATAGAGCTCGTCATGCCTCAGAAGATGGAGAAAAAGGATAGGTCTTCATTCAAGTCATGAAGGATAATGGTCTTCATTCAAGTCATGGTGCAGCAAAGGATAGGTCTTCATTCAAGTCATCATTACTTCATGGAACAGGAGTTTCCTCATGTTGATAGTGTTGTGAGATCACATGTTAAGTTGTTTTGCATCAAGGAGGATGTCACATTTGCAAAGCTCTTCATCAAACTGGTTTATACCTTCATGTTCTTATGTCAGCTTGTTTCATGTTATGGATGGTGTTGGATCATACTTCAAGTGTTGCTTTGATGATTTGGTGCTACTTATGATGTTCATTACTGTTGTTTATGATGTTCATGAGTTGATGTTGGTTTGGTTCATGTTATGATGAAGTGTTGGAGCAGTTAGTTTTTTGGTGGTCTTCCTAAACCCTAAAAGGGATCCAAACCCTAAACCTTTCCTTATAATATAAACCCTTGCCCGTCGAATCTTTTGTTTTAATTTAATGTTGACCAGCTATAGGCAGTCGGTGTCCACTTAAGTGAACACTTAAGGGGATCACCTCAGTTTCTTGACCGGCCCCTCCAACTAAGTATTACCGAGCCCAATGGTTAATCTCCTTTGATGAGTGGGAATATAACATCAACGGTGGCTATGAGGATGCCAAGCCCCAAGTGAATGGTGGAAGTTTAAAAGCAATTCAAATCCCAACAGATCGTTCATAACTTTTAATTTGACGTGAACAGTTTGATGAAGAAGCCCTAACTGCCTTTGCAGGTGATTTTTTCCAATGACCATGAAGGCTAGGAAAATTAATAAAATGCTCTATGTGATGAATTTTTTGAGGTTGATTGGTGATACTATTCCTGAGAGCAGTATCTACATGCTCATGTGCATAATACCAAAGTTCTAATGTTAACCAGTATTTTTTGAAAGGTTCAAACTTCAAGTGTGATTTCAATGTGTATAAGGAGGGTCAGAGTGAATGATTTGTAGTATGCACAAAAGGTGATTGTATGTTTTTGTCTGCAAAATAAAACCATGGTGTCTTGGATTGATGTGTTGTGTTGTCACTAAAAAGTTGTATTAAATATATGTCAAAGAAGATGCAAAGTTAAGATATGTGGTGAAGTGTAGAGCATTGTAGAGAATCAGAGTATCCCTCTAAATTTTTTCTTGTATTAAAATCAGTTTTATGTCAATGAGATAGTATCATGTCAGTGAGACAATCTGATGCCAGTGAGGCATGGTAGTTTGCCAGTGAGGCACTCTGATTTGTCAGTGAGACAATTTAGCTAGTGAGGCACTTTGATTTGTCGGTGAGACAATTTAGCTAGTGAGGCACTCTGATTTGTCAGTGAGACAATTTTGCCAATGAGGCACTTGTATTCAGTGAGAATTTGGCTAGTGAAGCCTAATAATACATATTTGTTCATAGTGGTTTTTTACCCTTCTAGAGTTTTTCCACTCAAAACAACTGTGTCACCTATGTTCTTATCTGGTTTCACATTAAGTGTGATTAGTTTGTTATTTCAGGTCTACTTGATATCACATTGTGTTTGATTAATCTCTTTCATGTCAAATGTGCTTGTTCAAGTGACATACTTGTCTGAATGAATGAAAAGTCTTTGGTTGTCTACATTAAGAAGAAATTTGTCAATAAGTGAAAAGGTTTGGTTAAAGTTTTGATTTCCTTG
The DNA here is from genome assembly GCA_027924645.1 of Cunninghamia lanceolata. Lineage (NCBI taxonomy): Eukaryota > Viridiplantae > Streptophyta > Pinopsida > Cupressales > Cupressaceae > Cunninghamia > Cunninghamia lanceolata. The sequence continues at coordinate 71,856 of BSBN01001059.1, read as the reverse complement.
TAGACCACTGATTCACCCCCCCCCCTCTTAGGGGTCTTGTACTCCAACAGAGATGACAAGCTATTTTCTAGAAGATGGAAGCTTTATGGGTGTAATAGCTAAGGAAGTCAAATATTCCATTGTTATGTAATAATAAAACTTACAAGGGAAGTAAAGAAACATGCATATGGTGAAGACTACAAGAGATTAGAAGAGTTAAGGGTTGGAGAAGATTTAAAGTCATGTGTATAAATTTGCATAAGGAAGCATCTCAAGGAGGACATGAAAACCACAATTTTAAACAAGTAAAGATGTGTTGTCTCAAGATGAGGTGACTTTGATCCTTAATGTCATTGTGCAAGGCATTAATTCAAATTTCCTAAAGGATGGTGGTGGTGATGTCAAATTGGCTACCACTAGGGCCTTGTACAATGCTCTAGACTTTGAGCAAACCAATTTTGATAATGATAAGGAGAGGGATTACATCATAAGGGTGGTGTGTGGTGCCATGTTTTCACTTGATATCAAGTTCATCTTGTTGCATTTGAATTCCTAATGTCTATCTCATTGACATATTGTGGGAATCTCAAGCCTTATATGCAGGATATCTTTACAATTACTACCAGAGTGGTGAGAGAAGATGAGGAGACTATGGATCTATAGGATGTAGAGTTTTGGAGATCAACTTACAATGAGGAGATTGATTTATTAGAGATGTTTGGGGATGATATTGATGGGGATGAATCACAACAACAAAAATTTAAGCTTCTTTTAAATAACAGATCCAAATAGAATTAATAAAAGTTTGAAGGCAAATCACCTGATAAAATTATAGTCTATTCACAAAATCTCCCAATAGAAACTATATGCACACCCATAGATCTCAACAAAGAAGTTCATACATTAATCAAGTAATAGAAAATCCTACATTGTTATTTGTTGATGAATTATCTAATATTCTCTCGCATAAAAAAGACATAGAGATGATAGTAAAATTTGTAAAATTCAAGAATGTTAGACAATGTAGGTTACCTATTTGACATAATGCTGCAAATAGATTTGGTCTTCTAAACATCATTGATTACGAGAAATGTAGAAAATCAACAAAAAGAAAAAGAAAATCAATGTAAATCTCTACATCTAATTTTCTACTATTATCGATAAGATTTTGTACATTGTCTTTTGTACAACATACACAATTTAATTTTTGTCATACCTTGTAATAAATATTTATTAACTTCTGTAGTGTTGTAAATTGTCGCTAATGAGGTAAAAACAACCTCATCCCAACATTGGCCTAATGACCCCTTTGTCCTGACAAGCTAACCCAAAAATTATGCCAATTTATTAATCATATGATAAATATTGTCTATTTTTGAAAGAATAATGTATAAATCTTCATTCCTAAATTGATTGATTTTGACCATTAATATTGACAAGGTTTTATGAAAAGATCTATTGTGTCATCAGCAGGTTTTGAATACGATGGAGTGAAGGAAGCACGGATATTAATACAAACTGAAGTCAACAGTGTCTGAGGTCTAGGAGCATCAGAAATCTAGGAAACTAATAACTGAAGACTCCATTCATCTACTACTCGTCCATCCATTTGGCAATTCATTTACTTTTCTGTTATTTCAAAAAGATACTTGAAGCATTTAAGGTTCCACTCGGAGCCCTCTTTATGGCATTGAACACAAACTTGTTTATGAAATTCTGTTATGTTTTTATGAGACTTTTAAGCGGCAATAATGGGTCATCCTCGATTTAGGATTTTGAAGTGATAAAATCTGTCTGCTTTTCAAATAGAAATATACACTGAATGAAATGAAATAGAAGTTACTCAGAGTCAAGATACATTTATGTGCAATGCTTATGAAATTGGATTGGATTATGTTGCTGATCAATGTGATTTGAGTTAGTAGAGATATTCTGGAGAGCTAGACACTCAAAGGAAATAGATAAGTATTTTGTGTCATGTGAATGTGTTTCTATCTTTGGTAGCATTTCTGTTCTGTTCTATTTTGTTCTGTTGTGAAGTATTGTGGTAGAAATGTGTTAACCTTCAAGGTGTTCTGATTAATATCTTTAAGTAGAGTATAAATTCTAATTGTAATTCAATAGTTCTATGTGTTGTCGAGTTAAATATTCTGGAGTTCCAAAGCTCGTATTTTATGTTATATAGTAAAGAAATTCTAGAGTTCCTGCATAGTTCAAAATTTCATAGTTCAGTAGAAGTTGGTAGCATAGCTCATATTTTGGTATTCTTATGCTTTCTTAGATTAAGTGTTTCTTTTAGTTCATAGATTAATATAAGTTTGTTTTGTGATTTTCAATTGCATTCAAAGATTATCCTTAAGCTTAGATTTCCATGCTTTGTAGTTAGAGTTACTTTGTAAAGGCTTTTCTTAAAAATAAAAATCTAAAAAATTATAATTGCTAAGCTAAGATGTCTGAATCTCCTCTCCTATTGCATACAACCTTGGACACAACCCGGTCAATAAAACTAATACATTTTTAGCTAAAGTGTTAGGTCTAATGACAACCTATCAGTTGCCACTTACAATTTCACACTAGGCTTAGCACTTCATTTTAGCATGTGTGTTTATCTCCACTTGTGATGTGCCTATTTTAACACCTTAATAAAAAATAGAGTTAAGTCCTTTAATTACTACAATTTTAGGAGCTAAATTAGCCAGGACTAGGATGCCCAATGCCCGGGTCCTACTCTTTGGCCCTAAATGAATTTAAATTTTGAGGTGTCATACTTGTTACATTGAGCAACACACCTTTGTCAGCTTAACACAACTCTTCTAAAAAGTAATTGGAAATCATATATAAACAACTCTCTCTCGTTTTGGACATGATGAAGTAACATTAGGATGAACATTTGATCTATCTATCAACAAGCTCTTTCTACAACCCTGATGCTCTCTACTTGTGAAAAATTATTATTGCTATTGTACTAACCCTTGCAAGTATTTGAGGAAGCTTCTTCCTTCTCCAACATCTCCTAGTGTGTGATTAGTGTTGCAACACCAATCCAACTAAGGTTCCATGCTCATGGTAAGTCTATTTCATTATATTTGATTATTGCAATCTTTATTAGTTGTTTTCCTTTGTTCATCGTGAACACGCACTCTCTCTATCATCTACTATTGTGGAGGTGGGAACACCAACATGGGGTTTGACCAAGGCAAGCCCCTATACAACACAACCATTTTTCCTCTCTTATGTGTGTAAATCTAAATCGAGGGTTTCATTTATTGATGAACGACATGAAGATGAAGGATACAGAGACAAAGATCATTGCACAAGAGTCTATCTACATAGAAACCCTAGGACTAGGGCACCCAATGCCCATGTCTGGCTCCAACAACCCCTATTATGGTGACAAGTTCCCTCTAATCTACTTATTTTAGTTCTACTCTCATTTTCCACTTTCTATAACTATTGTCTGTACATTTACTCAATTAGCTAATTAGGTCTTATTATTGCATAGTTTAATCAACACACTTGTCATCAATCCTTAATCATTACAACAAAGAAACATAGCCCCTACCAACCACAACTTAGCTCTTCTCTAGCGACAACAGCCAAGCCTAAATCCATTGGTGGTTTGTGTTCCAATGTTTGATGAAGAAAGATTGATCTAGTTACTTCATAATTGATTAGGTTATCTTTTCCCATCTCACATTTTGGTGAACTTGATGTATCTTACACTTGTACCTTCTTTGTTGTGTTTGATTAGTTTATTAATTGATTAGACACTTATATTACATATCTTCTTCTATCTTATGTGTTTAGTGTAGAAAGTAAAAACACCTAAAAAAAATTATTTTCTTTTAGATTAGAAAACAAAAACATAAAAAAAATTCTTATTCTTCTATCCCTTAATCAGCATATCCTTCTTGTCATCACTCTTTCTTCTTTATTGTGTCCTAAGAACATATGAGTGTTTTAAAATTCATAATTGCTTTGAGTTTTACGACCTGGTGTTATGAATATGAACTCCCTGTAAGAAGAAGTTATCAAATTTTAATGGGTTCTTGTGCTTTGAGTAGCTCTAGTGTTTTGACATCATAACCCAATTTCATTAACCTTTTCACCCCAGGAAGTTATTGAATGTGATCATCTTTAGATCACATTCCCACCTTGTCGATAATATCTGAGACACAACCTTCCCATGATTCCATTGAGATAGACAACTCTGTAGCTCATATTCTTAAGGCTTGAATTCAAAAGCTAGACAAAGAGTTGTCTAGTTTCCAACAATTCTTGGGCATGGAACATTTAGCTAGGGAGGTTGTCCCTCTTATGGAGAATCTAAGAAGATTGTTACTTGATGATCCATAAGGTGTAGAATTTTTATGTAACCTAGTCCACATAGTGGATAATCACATTATGGTGTTGGCTAGTTGCACAGAAGTCCTCAACAATGTGTCCTCTCAAAACCAAATAAAGGCACGGGTGTTGATACCCACGTCGACATCATATATTTCAACATTTACTTCTTCTATTGTCATCACCACTACACAATCAAGTAACAATGCTAACACCGGTTCTAGAGTAACAAGTGGGAACCTTACCTTAATCTCACCTTCCTTTGGCTTCTAGTTTACCTATCAAAATGCTAATCCAAATATTTCCTAGAATATTGTTAGTTAGTCGTGTCCACAATTCACTTACCAAAATACCAATCACATTGTTTCTCAACCTCTTGTTAGTTCCACTCCTTCATATTCTAGTCATCCACAAGCCACTCCATCTTTCGGTCCTATAATAAACCAACTCTTGCAAACTATCAATTCCCTACAACAACAAATAGAAAACATGAATCAAATCCAATCCTAGCCTACCATTCTGTCCTATTACACTCATACCCCATTATCACTCACTATCCTAAAAACTCTAATGCCAGATAGGTTTGAACCACCATGTTTTAAGTACACTGGAAAAGGAGACCCTAATAACCATGTGTCAGCCTTTACCGCTTTGTGTAGTGACTTTCTTTTTGAAGATGAGCTCTCTTAGCTAAACTCTTTCCTTTGTTGCTAAAAGACATGGCCTTGGATTGATTTTTCTCATTACCAGATAACTCAATTCATTCTTTTCAACAACTCTTCAATCAATTTCTCCAACACTTTCAATCCAATATCGGACCTCAAGTCACATTAACTGATTTGGTTCATTGTAAGCAAGGAGTGAAGGAGAAAGTGACTAATTTTATAGGGCATTACCAAGCCCTCTTCTTTCAAATTTCATATTCTCTTCTGGATGTTGATGTGCAAAGGGTTTTCATCAAAAACTTGCAACCACACATCCGTGACAAAATATTGTTGATGCGCTATCCTTCATTTACGCATCTTTGCACGACTCTCTGTGATTACCAACTGTCAGTTAGCTAGTATGATGGCTCTTCCTTGTAGGATCCTGTTGGCCAGTCTGAAGTTGTTGCTCCACATTATCAATCATTCAAGAAACAAAACAAAAATCTTATCAAAATTAACTCTCATTCTTCAAACAATATTCAAACACAAGTTGCGGCCGCAACACCTTCTGTTGCGGCCCCCTATAAGTTTAGACCAAAGACTCAACATTTTTCCCAGCTTTCTGAATCTCTTCATTCCATCATGCTGCAGCTTCTTAACAATAACCTCATCCATCTTCCACCCATTTGCTCTGTTGACACTTCTAAACTGCTACCTCCTTCTTTCAACTTGAAGGCCTTCTATCAATATCACCAAACTCCTATACATGACACCGACCAATGCATGTCTTAAACATGAACTAAAAGACGTCGTAGACTCTAATTTTATTCAGGTGGCTGATGAGAATGATAAAGGGAATAAATCCATAGCTCCACCAAATCAAAACTTGCAAATTTACACAAATCCACTACCGCACCATTCAGCTAACCTTGTGGAACCATCTATCGATAGAGTACCTACTTCAATAACTTATGATCACTAAGACAAAAACCTAGACAACCTAGTTTCCATGATAGATGCTTGCCCTCATTGAGAACCAACCAAACCTGAGCCATCCATCTCCTTCACCCATGTTGATGATCTTTTCGTGCACCTAAAGGTCCTCTCTACATTACCACCAAGATTAACGATAAACCCTGGGGAGTACTTTTTGATCTTGTATGCCTGGGAAATGTAATTATGGAGGAATTCCTCTACGTGCATGAATTGTACCAAGATAAGTACGAGAAATCAGAAATCTCCATTATAGCGCATGATGGTTCCACTTCTCCTACTCTTGGTGCCTTAACTCTCTTTGTCCAGGTCGAACCAAAAGTCCTAGATGTGTCTTTTTCCACCATCCCAACATCGAATCAATTTGGTGTAAAGTTGGGTCATCCATGACTCACTTCCATGAAGGTGGTCCCCTCTGTAATCCATAAGTGTCTAAAACTTCCATTCTAGTGATAGGTGTATATTGTATATCATAGTGGGTTCTAACCCTTGTCCCTTCATGGAAACTTTTCACTTGATTACTTCTGGCCATAGCCAATTGAGCCTGTTCGACTTTGTAATGATGTCTTTTTTTTTCTTATCAGAAGTTCAAAGCAAACTAAATTGCTCAACTATTTGTTAGTGCCTCCTCGTGTGCTATCATATCTACTACCTTTGAGGCCCCTTGGTCTTCTATGGCTATGATAGTAGTTCCCTCTATTCTACAAGCAGTAGATGAACCACGACCCGAGTCAAGAATCCTTCCCCGACCTTGAGCGTTTTGTATCTATGATGAGTTTCCACCTCTGTCATCTTAATTGGGAACATGAGGCAAAATCCTTGCATAGCCTAGACCTCCTCGCACTTTGAATATTTCTTTTGTCCTTTCTGCCTCTTCATAGTCTAAAGGAAAGCAATCTGTTGCGTGTGAGTTTTTCCCTATAGTTTACAATTGTCTGTGGATGTTTTAGTACCTCCACCTATTCCATAGGCTGCGAGAGAATGGCAACCCACCTTGAGAAACCCTCCTCATGTTGTCTCCCAACCTTCAGTGGTCTCTTATGTTCCTCCTCCTACTCCTTGAGCAGAGGAAGAAAAGGAACCCATGTTGGGAAACACCCTGGTTCCCCTAGAAAATGCTTCAAACCATACAAGATGAAATCACAATGTAAAACAATGCAGGAGACGACGTCGTGCTATGGCTTGCCAACTTGCTGTAGGGGTTGAACCCCTTCCTCCTTGTCCTTTTCCTATGTGGCTATCCCTTGATTTGGTTCCAACCTCTAACCCATCATTGCCCATCTCTTCGATGACCAAGAAGGCTAAAAAGACCATTCCCACGGTGCAATTATTCTAGGATCCTTCTACGGAGAGCCCTATCTTGCCATTTATTCCTGATATTCCACCATTTGTTGAACCCTTGGACCTACCCAACATCAGAGTTGTTTTGAGTAGTTCTCTATTGCAAATGGTTCCATCCCAACATACCTGACACCAGGTGCTCCCTAATGTCTTATGTCCCACCACAATTGACATAGACATTCTGCCTCTATTACCCAAGCATACGTGTGAGCCATATCCATACCAACCATTCCAAATGCTTAAGTACCCATCAAGTCTGTGGGATTCTTCTATTTCTTTTTTCTCCTGTGATTGATAGTGCTCACAACCTTGTAGTTAGCACTGTCATATCACCTATTGTGGTTTATTATGACAATGATTTGGAGGACACACCCATACCATTGGAAAATCTTTCAGAGTTGTCCTTGATTTTCACAAAATCAATGGACATGGCCTCTAGGGGCTTGTGTGAGGATCCTTCTCCAGTGAACAATTCTGCATGTAATGAACCAGATGCTGCTCCTTGTACCATGCTTGTCGTAGTCCCTCTAGAATCTTGTTCTCCATCCCTTTATGATGAGTAAGATTAGGAGGTGGACAATTTTATATAGTCTGACTCGTAGGAGTAGTGCCTTTGTCTCATGTGTAATATTAGTGTTATGCTTGTATGTATTGTTATTCCCTGTGTGTGCTACTTGGTGTGTATTTTATTTTTTAATTCTCTTTGGATGACCCTTGATGCTCTGGTCGGCACAAGGATACAAGGGAAACGAATCTGTCGTGACATTCCTCTTTATGTATCTTCATTCTTCTATTTATTGTAAATGCAATTTATGCCTTTTGGGGATGATGCAAAGCATTGGATGATTTAGCATTCTTCCATGTTGACTCGAAATTTCTTTTACTTGATTTTATGTGATATTTCTTCCTCTATCTTTGTAGTTCTACTGATTGGAGGATGATGATCTAGTTCCAAAAATGAATGTCCTTTTATACAATCATTCGTATACTGACTCTAGTCAAGTCGATCCCTTTGTGCTATTTATGATGTTACTTGATTTATATGGCACCCTCTTGCAATACTCGACTCATGCCTGGGGGCAAACCTTTGTCGCAATGTATCTTTTGGAGACATGCCATTTGGGCATATGCTTCCATAAATCTCTCGTGCCTATTTTGCATATATCATTATCTCTATCTTAAAGGTAATTGCTCCCTAATGGCATTAGCAATTACTTTAAGGTGGGGGCATACACTATGCTATGTGCTTCACTTTGTTCACATACCATGTGGCTAGTCTTTCTATCGTAACACCTTTTTTGTAGCACTTTACTAAAGTTACCTAGCAAACAATGTGTTTTGCTTAGCCTATAATTTCTGATATTGTTGACATGAAACTTACCTAGTAAATCTGTGGATCTTACTAGCCTATGATGCTTTCATTTGCTACTTGTTGACATGGAACTTGCCTAGTAAATCTGCAGATCTTACTAGCCTGTAATGTTTTTATTTTCCATGCATTCATGACCACCTAGTAAACAATGAACTTTAGTAGCATGTGGCTCATGATGTGTGCTTTTGGTTTGATTCCTAGCATAACACAACTTGCTAGCCCGAGAATCATGCCTCGTATGCTTTTGTTTTCCGTGTATGCTTCGTGTATGCTCTATGTATGTTGTATGTTTGGATTAGACCATATTGCTTTGATAACCATGGTTGTTTTAGTATATAATATTCAGTCTCATCTTGTGTTTGTTAATTTTCAAATGTATGTATATGTATGTGTATGTGTGATTTTTTCTATTTTTCTTGTGTGTGTGTGTAACCTCTTTATCTAAGCATTATAGACTCATAGAATCCTAATCTTGGAGGCTATCGCATCTCCTAACTTATGTTGCAAGTATGGGCCTAACTGGTATTGTCATTGATGTCAACATACCTCTATTACATTAATGATAAGGATTGGATGAGTTATATGTTGAGGATATTGAGAAAATTAGTCTCAATCAGGAACAGTGAAGAACAATGATGATAGCAAGGTAAAAACTCAAGACAGGTTAAGGATCAGAGGATGTAGATTAAAGGGTTTGTAGATATGAGTTTTAAGATGCTCCAGTAGAGATTTCAGAGATTTGCATGAAGATATGAAGAAGTTGTGATCGCTCAAGTAGAACTGGTTCCGGTAGATGTTCAGAGGTGACAGAGCGTCACAGAAAGGTTCGATGAGATCCAGAAATGCATTATCCTGTCTTGCGGATTGGAAGGAGTGTTGGGGAAGTCCTTATGATGTATAATCTCGACTTGTTCCTAGTTTGAAGATCCTGTAGCATCTATTCCATTGTGACAGTAATGACAGACTGTGTTCTTGAGGTTCTGGATGAAGAGGAGAAGGATTTCAGTAAGTAGAGGAAGTACGGATGTTCTTGGAGATTCAGGCAAGCTTATGGAGGTCCTTGGATCATGCTCCGTTCGTGCTTATGGTCCGCATTAGAATTGGGGTCCCGAAAATGAAGAATAATTTCTGGATGATGGTGTTCTTTCTGTGACTAGCTGACCAGATGAATTATATATCTTGCAGATGTTCTTGCAGATGTTTGCCGACTTAGATGTTTGTTCCTAAGTTGATGTCATGTATAAATAAGGGATTGCGACATCATTTCAATGTGTGACTTATGGAGATGAGTGTGTGGTAGCGAAGAGAAGAGCGAAAGGCAGAGCAGAAGGTTTGGGCTTAAATGGAACTAACTCAAGCATGGTGAAGATGCTATTTACCAATTCAAGTATGTGATACTTATTCTTTTGTAGATAGTGTGTCTCTTGTAGGCAGTGAGCCTCTTGTGAGCAGTGTGCTCGGGCAGTGAGCCCTAATTGGCATGTGCCATTTTGTTCTTTCTATTCTTCTAATAGAGAATACAATCTTGGGTTAGTCACCCCGTGGTTTTTCCCTTAACCGGGTTTTCCACATTAAAATCTTGGTGTCTCATGTGTTGATATGTTTCTGCTCTTGATTAAATGCATTAAGTTTCATGTTTGATTTATTGTTATATTGCTAAGAGAATACAAGTGTTGAAAAGGAAGAAAAGTTTTGGACAACTGATTCACCCCCCTCTTAGTTGTCTGCCCTAAATCTAACAATTGGTATCAGAGCCAAGTTCCTCTGAAATGATCTTAACCGCTTGAGGAGATCCAGGATGTCATCTTACAAGAAGGATAGTCTGAAGTTTGATGGAACTAATTTTGCTCTTTGGAAAGGTCGCATGAAATGTCACTTACAGTGTATGGGAATGGCGTACTGGTCCATGGTTACAAAATAGTATGTACCTCCACAGGGTGGTCCGACAACCCTAAATGAAATCACAAATGCTAAAAATAATCTGCAGATCAAAGAGGCTCTTCTAAGTGCATTATCTAACTCAGAGCTCTCAAATGTTATTGATCTAGCAACTACCTTTGAGATTTGGAATAAACTGGAACTTTTGCATGAAGGAGACCAATATGTTAAATGTGCAAGGTTACAAAGTCTAAAAGGGAAATTTGAAAGACTAAAAATGAGAGATGATGAAAATATTACCTCTTTTATGCCAAGAGTGAATGAGTTGGTTTGTGGAATTAGAAATGCAGGTGGAACCCTGAGTGAAAAATAAATCATTGGCAAAGTTCTCAGATCCCTTCCTATTTCTTATAAAATCAAGGCTTTTGCAATCGAAGAATTCAGAGCCCACACAACAGTCACAAGAGATCAATTGGTTGGTAAGTTGGCTTCTTTTGAAATGGCCGAGTTTGGAGATGATCCTCCAAAGATTGAATTTGCATTCAAATCCAGTGCCTCTGTAAAAGGGAAACAAAGGTTTGATCCGGGAGAAAACTCTTCAAGGAACCTATCATGGTATGAAAAAGCAAGAAAAGACTTGGAAGAAGAAGAAGCTGAAACTGCTCATCTTGAAGCTCTTATTGCAAAAAGACTACCAAGAGGATCCGGTAAGTATGAGGGGAAATTGCCTTTTAAGTGTTTTAACTGCAATAAGATTGGTCATTTTGCATCAAGGTGTCCGGAAAGATTTTCTAGGCCAAACACTAATAGACCAAGATTCCAGAAGAATTATTACTATGCTCATGAAGGAGATGATGAAAGAGTAACAGATGATGAATCAGAGAAAGGAGACAAATCTAGAAGTGACTGGGTGTTCATTGCCATCAAGGAAGAAGATCCAATGCCCTCTGAATCTATCAATCATAAAGTTGAAGAAAAAGCCCTGGCTGCCCAAGTTAAAGAGAAGGATGATTGGGTCATTGACAGCGGTTGCTCTCACCATATGACAGGTGACAAAAACAAGTTCATAGATTTGGAGAGATATGAAGGAGGAGTGGTAAAGTTTGGTGATAACTCTACTGGTAGAATTAGAGGTAGAGGAACTATTTCTTTTGATGGAAAGAACAAAACTGGTAATGTATTATATGTTGAAGGATTGAAGCACAATCTTCTCAGTGTTGGACAGTTGGTGGACAAAGGCTATGATCTCAGATTCAAGAATGGAAAGTACAAAATTTTTGAAAGTTCTAGAATAGAGATTGCATCCGATACCCAAACAAAAGGTAACATCTTTCACTTGGCTGGTACTAGTAAAAGTTGCTTATTTGTTCAAGTTGATCAGAGTTGGTTATGGCATAGAAGAATGTGTCATGTGAATTTTGATAATATCATCAAGATAAGCAATATTCAGGTTGTAAGAGATCATCCAAAATTGGTAAAACCTACAAATAGTTTGTGCAAAGAATGTCAATTGGGAAAACAAAGCAGAATCTCATTCAAAAGCAAGGAACAATCTTCTACCGGATTATTAGACTTGGTTCATACTGACTTATGTGGTCCGACAAGAATCAGGAGTGTGCAAGGTGATAGATATTTCATGTTGCTAATTGATGACTATTCCCGGATGATGTGGGTAACCTTTCTGAAAGAGAAATCAGAAGCTCTTGAGAAATTCAAAATATTCAAAGCTATGGTGGAAAATGAGACCGGATTGAAATTGAAATGTTTAAGGTCTGACAGAGGTGGAGAATTCACATCCGGTGAGTTCATAGACTTTTGTGAGAAACATGGAATAAAGAGACAATTGTTTTCTCCCAGGACACCACACCAAAATGGAGTGGTTGAGAGAAAGAACCAGACCATCTAAGAAGCATCTAGGACCATGATGATGGAAGCAAATGTTCCCCAGATCTATTGGAGGGAAGCTGTCAGCACTGCAGTCTATACTCTCAATCGAGTTCAAATCAGAAGCAATACCGGTAAGACTCCTTATGAACTTTGGTTTGGTATTACACCTACTATAAGATATTTCAGACTATTTGGTAGCAGATGTTACATCAAGAGAGATGAAGATCTAGGCAAGTTTGATCCTAGAAATGATGAAGGAATGTTTTTGGGTTATTCTACTCAAAGCAAAGCATACTGGTGTTATAATAAGAGATTGAGAAAGATTATAGAAAGTACTAATGTGAAGGTTGATGAAGGAATTAAAAAACCCTCAAGGTTTTATGAGTATGATCAGAATAATGGTCTGATTCAAAGTGCTAAAGTCTGGACTCTGAAAAACATATTGAAACTGTCCGGTAAGTCAGGAAGAAGAGATAAATTTCAATGAGCCTGATCAAGAGTTAGAAGTGCAAGAAACTCCCAAAGTTTTGAGGTATGTGAGACTGAACCATTCTGAAGACCAGATCATAGGTGACAAAAGCAAAGGTGTACAAAGAAGAAGAAGAATTGCTCAAGATTCAGATGAGTATTGTCTGATTTCAAAGATTGAACCTAAGACAGTAAATGAAGCCTGTAATGATGAAAACTGGACTAAGGCAATGGAGGAAGAACTGATGCAAATTGAGAAGAATCACACTTGGGATCTTGTTCCTAGACCTAGAAACAAAAATGTGATTGGAACCAAATGGATCTTCCGAAACAAATTGAATGAAGCCGGTGAAGTGATCAGAAATAAGGCCAGATTAGTTTGCAAAGGTTACTCTCAAATAGAAGGAGTTGATTTTGAAGAAACTTTTGCTCTGGTGGCAAGAATTGAAGCAGTCAGATTATTTCTTGCATTTGCTACCTCCAAAGATATCAAAGTGTATCAGATGGATGTCAAGTCTACCTTCCTCAATGGTGATTTGGAAGAAGAAGTGTATATTAAGCAACCGGATGGATTTCAATTGTCTGACAATGGTGATATGGTCTATAAGTTGAAAAATGCACTGTATGGACTGAAGCAAGCCCCAAGAGCCTGGTATGAAAGACTGGATAAACATCTCTTAAAGATTGGTTTCAACAAAGGTACTACTGACAGTAATCTATATTTCAAAATTGATCATGAAAACATCTTACGTGTTGAGGTGTTTGTTGATGATATCATTTTTGGAGGAAAAGATAGTTTGCGTAAAACTTTTGCAAATCAAATAAAAAGTGAGTTTGAGATGTCCATGCTTAGTGAAATGAATTTCTTCTTGGGTCTGCAAATTACTCAAACAAAGAAAGGTACCTTCATTTCTCAGATCAAATATGCAAAATAATTGTTGAGGAAATATGGGATGGAAGACTCAAAGCCAATGAACACTCCCATGGCAACCGGATGTAGATTAAGCAAAAATGATGACTCTCCTAGGACTGATCAGACAAAGTACAGATCAATGATTGGAGGACTGTTACATCTCACTCAAACTAGACCAGACATTATGCAGGTTGTTGGTCTTGTTGCAAGATTCCAGGCCGATCCCAGAGAATCTCATGTCATGGCAATCAAGAGGATTTTTAGATATCTAAAAGGGACAGTTGAGTATGGTCTGTGGTATCCTAGAGATCATGATTTTTCTCTTCATGCATATACTGATGCAGATTGGGCAGGAGATGTGGATGCCCGGAAGAGCACCAATGGTGGAGCATTCTTTTTGGGGAAGAGATTGGTTTCTTGGCTGAGCAAGAAACAAGAGGCAATATCTCTGTCTACAACTGAAGCAGAATATATTGCAGCAGCAAGTGGTTGCACTCAAGTATTGTGGATGAAACAGATGTTAAGAGATATCAAAGTGGAGTATGAGGAGCCTATCAAAAAATTTCTGTGATAATTCAAGTGTAATAAACATATCTAAGAATCTGGTGTTGCATTCAAAGACTAAACATATATCCATCAAGTTTCACTTCCTGAGAGAACAAGTGAACAAGAATGAAGTCAGATTGGAGTTTGTGCCTTCCAAGGATCAGATTGTAAACATCTTCACAAAACCTCTGCCTAAGGACTCTTTTGAGTATCTAAGGGAGAAGTTAGGGGTTATTGCCCCTCCGGTGATGAAATAAGGTGCAATAAGGTGCATTAGTCCGGTGCATATCACAGTCACATCTTGTGGTCCGGACTGATGATGGGGAGCTGCTACTTAAGGGGAGCAGCAGATATAATTCTGAAGTGGTAGAGTTGCAAGTATGAGCCCTTTGCCATTGATGTCAAAGGGGGAGAGAAGACATGTGAAAAACAAGTGGTTACTGATCAAAGGGGGAGCAGTAATGGGAAAGAAGAAATGTGAATGGTGGTTGCTGATAGGGGGAGTTGTGACAGTAAAGAAAAGTTCTTGTCTTGATGGTCAAATCAGTTTTTCACATCATATGTTGCCATCAATGACAAAGGGGAAGATTGTTGCAAGTATGGGCCTAACTGGTATTGGCATTGATGTCAACATACCTCTGTTGCATTAATGATAAGGATTGGATTAGTTATATGTTGAGGATATTGAGAAAATTAGTCTTAATCAGGAACAGTGAAGAACAGTGATGATAGCAAGGTAAAAGCTCAAGACAGGTTAAGGATCAGAGGATGCGGATTAAAGGGTTTGTAGATATGAGTTTTAAGATGCTCCAGTAGAGATTTTAGAGATCCACATGAAGATATGAAGAAGTTGTGATCGCTCAAGTAGAACTGGTTCCGGTAGATGTTCAGAGGTGACAGAGCGTCACAGAAAGGTCCGGTGAGATCTAGAAATGCATTATCCTATCTTGCGGATTGGAAGGAGTGTTGGGGAAGTCCTTATGATGTATAATCTTGACTTGTTCCTAGTTTGAAGATCCTGAAGCATCTATTCCATTGTGACAGTAATGGCAGACTATGTTCTTGAGGTTTCGGATGAAGAGGAGAAGGATTTCAGGAAGTAGAGGAAGTGCAGATGTTCTTGGAGATTCAGGCAAGCTTATGGAGGTCCTTGGATCATGCTTAGTTCGTGCTTATGGTCTGCATTAGAATTGGGGTCCTGAAAATGAAGAATAATTTCTAGATGATGGTGTTCTTTCTATGACTGGCCGACCGGATGAATTATACATCTTGCGGATGTTCTTGCGGATGTTTGTCGACTTAGATGTTTGTTCCTAAGTTGATGTCATGTATAAATAAGGGATTGCGACGTCATTTCAGTGTGTGATTTATGGAGATGAGTGTGTGGTACGAGGAGAAGAGCGAAAGGCAGAGTAGAAGGTTTGGGCTTAAATGGAACTGACTCAAGCATGGTGAAGATGCTATTTACCAGTTCAAGTATGTGATACTTATTCTTTTGTAGACAGTGTGTCTCTTGTAGGTAGTGAGCCTCTTGTGAGCAGTGTGCTCAGGCAATGAGCCCTAATTGGCATGTGCCATTTTGTTCTTTCTATTCTTCTAACAGAGAATACAATCTTGGGTTAGTCACCCCGTGGTTTTTCCCTTAACCAGGTTTTCCACGTTAAAATCTTGGTGTCTTATGTGTTGATATGTTTCTGCTCTTGATTAAATGCATTAAGTTTCATGTTTGATTTATTGTTATATTGCTAAGAGAATACAAGTGTTGAAAAGGAAGAAAAGTTTTGGACAACTGATTCACCCCCCCTCTCAGTTGTCTGCCCTAAATCTAACAACTTAGTGACATCCTATGTCTTCAACGCTTGGTGAAGAGATTTGTTGTCTATGTACTTTAGTGTGCGTATGAACGTAAGCTCATACCCTCACTAAAGTGGGGGCTAAATGTAGTGTCATAAATTTTTGCCACTTACAATTTCACACTAGACTTAGCACTTTGTTTTAGCGTATGTGTTAATCTTCGTTTGTGATGTACCTGTTTTAACACCTTAATAAGAAATAGAGTTAAGTCCTTTAATTATTGAGATTTTGGGACCTAAATTAGCGAGGACTAGGGTGCCTAGTGCCCAAGTCCTACTCATTGGCTCTGAATGAATTTGAATCTCGAGGTGTCATCCTTGTTACATTGAGCGACACACCTTTGTTAGCTTAACATGACTCTTCCAAAAAGTAATTGGGAATCATATATAAACAACTCTCTCTCTCTCTCTCATTTTGGACATAATGAAGTAACATTAGGATGAGCATTTGATCTATCTATCAACAAGCTCTCTCTACAATCCCGAAGCTCTCTACTTGTGAAATATTATTATTGTTATTGCACTAACCCTTGTAGGTATTTGAGGAAGCTTCTTCCTTCTCCAACATCTCCTAGTGTATAATTAGTGTTGCGACACCAATCCAACTAGGGTTTCATGCTCATGGTAAGTCTTTCACTATATTTGATTACTACATTTTTATTAGTAGTTTGCCTCTGTTCATCATGAACACGCACTCTCTCTATCATCTACTATTATGGAGATGGGAACACCAACATGAGATTTGATCGAGGCAAACCCCTATACAACACAATTATTTTTCCTCTTTTGTGTGTGTAGATCTGAATCGAGAGTTTCAGATATTGATGAGTGACAGGAAGACGAAGGATACAAAGATAGAGATCATTGTACAGGATTTTGTCTGCATAGAAACCCTAGGACTAGGGCACACAGCACCCGTGTCTGGCTTCGAAAACCTCTGCTTCCAGTGATAGGTTCCCTCTGATCTGCTTGAATTTTAGTTCTACTCCCATTTCTATTTTCTGTAACTGTTGTCTATACATTTACTTGGTTAGCTAATTAGGTTTTCTTATTGCATAGTTTAATCAACACACTTGCCATCAATCCTTAATCATTACAACAAAGGAACAACTCGTAAAGCTAGGATTTTGCATTGGGTGCATGCTTTTTCCTCCACCTTATCATGGAGACTCGAATGGAGGGGATTTGAAGGTATAAATCATTGTTTTTGGTTTCCTTCATGTTTATTGCATCTCCTACTTTCTTGTATCTTCACATGCAATGCTACAGATTATATAAACAACTACAACACATGTGGATCGTGGCATCATATAAGGCTTGAAGAAACTTTATTCAATTTAAAAAAAATGTAATATTTCACTTGAAGTTCTGGGACAAGCAAACATCGAAATTGACTGGGATAATGTATATCTAGGTCAATACATCAATATACCTTTTATGAACCCAAATCTTACAATCCCACTTGACCATTGTGGACCTTGTGGGATTGAATACAATCTAATAGTAGAGGAGGATATGGAAAATGTTTCAAAGATATGTTCAGTCAACACAAAGTATTTGCTTACACTCTGTCCTTCACTGCAAGAACCAATCATTACAAATGTTCCTAGTGGGGCTAGGCTTTGGTTGCCTTGTGGACAGGACAACTGTGGACCTTGTGGATCTTCCTTTACCACTATGGATAATGAATAGGTTAGAGGTGTGGCTACTAAATGTCATGTAGGTACCATTGCCCTGCAACTTGAGAATAAAAGTGTGAACTTTGTTCAATTACGCAATAACACAAACCTAAAAATCCCTTGCAATACAAATCATATGGATAATCCTATATGCAGTAAATGTAGTGCAATTTCAGTAAATAATGATATTGATACTTATGGTATTGCAAATATGTGCAATGTTTCTATTGATCTGATTATATATGCTAACAACATCAGATTTGAGAATGAACTCATACCTAGAGGAAAGACTGTGTATGTGCCATGTGTCGTAATACCTGCAAACACATATAGAACTTGTACAACCTATGGAGCATCCATCAAGTTAAAGAGCATTTTTTAAAATTGACGATCTTGTAGTTCTATGTAATACAACTAGAGATGCCATTATTGAAGTCAATCCACAGGGGTTTGTGCTTGATAAACCTAGGGTAGGAGACACTCTAGTGTTCCCTTGTAATAGTTCCCATAAAGGATGTGGGCCTTGTGGGATATCCTATATTGTTACAAATGAAAATGAGTCATTACAATCTGTCATGAAATGTGCAAGAAAGGCAAAAGATATTCAGTCAACCAATCCAGAGATAAACTTCACACAAGATGTAGCAATGGACACTATACTTGACATTCCTTGTTCTTTACTAGGTATGTTAAATCTACTCATTAGTCTTTTAGAACTCCTTCTTTATGCCAGTTAAACTCCTAGAGCTACCATACTAAATAATACATGGCTTTTTAAATAAAGTTTATGTACTGATATACTTAGTGTATAAGGTCCTAAGGATGAAGCATGGTGGTAGTAAAGAATAGGAAGTGGTGATTTGAATTCTTAAAGATGGGATGATATTTAGAATCCTAACAATGTTTAGCAATTATTGATCATGCTAACCAAAATAAGAATATTGACAAAATCATTTCCTTTGTAGATATGGTTTCTAGATCAAGTGATTGTGTTAGATGTTCATAATTTCCAATATTGAATGTTGTGCGTGTGGACGTGTGGATGGCAGGTAAAAGTGTGGTCATTTCCCTCGTATTTTCTTCCATTGGGACTATAACACACAAATGGGTAAAGACCATCCTTATCTCAATGCGGGGGTTGAAAAAAGTTAATAATTATAAATCTTTTGCATTTGTAGGTCTATGCTTATTAATATATTTGTTCTCACCTGGCCACATAGTATAAATGTTTACATTTTACTACGCCTATGAAGAGGTCTTGGGAGCAACAGTACAAGGTCTCCATCCACCTTTACAATCCTATTTACTAAACTCAAGTCATCTAATGCATGGCTAGAGTGAGTTTATAGACATGAAAATGCTACCACTATGTCATTCTTATATAGAATTTTCTCTTAATTGAATATTTTCCAAATGAAAGGAGAAAAAATTAAGAAATGAAAGTGTAATCATAAAGTCAAAATCGAGTGTGCCTATGATGGCAGTCAAGACAGAGCTCTAATAATACAAACTAATAAGAGCACATCTGTATATGTGCATAATCAGTAACTATAAGTACAAGAGTCTAATATAAGATAGCAAATTCAAAGATTTCATTGACACCCATTACACTTGAGCGTCGTAAAATATTACACAAAGAAAACTACATAAAGAGAGACATGGAATTAATCAAACTCCAAGAAAACTACAGAGAAAGAAACATGACATTATTTCAATATGTTAAACACATCTACGAGCAAGAAGCACCATCTTGGAGTCTGCTTATGGCGGCAATCAAGACAGAGCTCTAGTTACCTACAAAGTCCTGTTGTGAATGACCATCAACTAGATTGAGCTCAAAATACCATTTGACCCAGCACTTATTTTTCGCTCCTTCTATCACTTGTAAAGTGGTTTCATACCCCTCAAATCCCTCCACATTTGTGTCGATTAGAGCATAACCATAGCAATGCTTAGGAATAGGCTATAAAATTTGAGACATCATATCAACAAAAAGGAAAATAAAATGAGCATAAATCTTCACATCTTATTTGTTATTGTTACGTATAATATTGATAAGATTTCCTATGAGAAATGTTTTCTCTACATTAATTTCAATAATGATTTTTACAACAACAAAGTGAAAGAACCACGAATCGACTAAGATGAGTGTAGATATCAAAAATGGAGTGAAGGCAATAGAAATTGCAATGCATAGATTATGAACAAGAGGTGTACATATAGGTGAGAGAGGTGAAGAGGTTGAGTCGACTTAGAAGTCGACTTTAACACTCCACTCACCAAGTGTCGAATGAGTGTCGACACATAACTTGGAGAGTTGTGTCGAACTCTCCAAGTCGACACCTAGCCACCTAAGGTGGCTTAAAACTATGTGCTAATTATATTACTTAGAATAAGTAATATATGATAAAGTTTAGCACTAACACAAAGTGGATTTGATTTGATTTATTATATGGGCCATATTCATTTCATTGAATTTTGGGTATGACTTTTTTTTTTTGGTTGAATTTTGGATATAACTTTTAATTGTTTATCTAAAAACAATGAATTGCTCTAGCCATGTGTAGAACATAAAAATTTGAGTCACAATTTTAATATTTTATAATTATTTGTCTAAAAGTAATAAATTGCTCTAGGGAAAAGTCAAAAAAATTACATAGACCGATGCATAAGTATACCTACCTTGGGCTGAAAGTCATAATGTGAGGGCTGAAAGTAATAATGTGATCAAATCCTTCACGTGAATTGCTCTAGCCATGTGTAGAACATAAAAATTTGAGTCACAATTTTAATATTTTATAATTATTTGTCTAAAAACAATAAATTGCTCTAGCGAAAAGTCAAAAAAATTACATAGACCGATGCATAAGTATACCTACCTTGGGCTGAAAGTCATACTGAAAGTAACAATGTGATCAAATCCTTCACGTAAATTCGTGGTAAGGTTGTTTGAAGAAGTGCTTCTACATCGTAACGCTCTATCTCATTGCTCTTCTCCATTTGTTCTTTAATCTGTAAGTTGAATTCCATGGCATCCACTTCTTCTACCGAGCTTGGAAACGCTTTTGAGGGAGTTTCCCCGCCATATGCGTCTGCATCTTCCTCTGAACAGCCCTGGGATGTCTTCATTAACCATTGTGGAAGAGACGTCAAGCACACGCTCGCCGCCAACATCTGCAATACACTTCGCCGCACCGGGCTGAGAGTCTTCCTCGATGTGGAAGCCCTTAAAGGCGGCGATACAATCCCCACAAAAATAGAAGAGGCAATACGTAGCGCTTCTGTTCACATTGCGATATTTTCGATCAACTATGCACAATCTCCGTGGTGTTTAGCAGAGCTATCGTATATGCTCAAAAAAGGTACCACAATCATTCCGGTCTTCTATCATGTTGAGCCTTCTGATCTGCGCTTGGTGGCTAAAGGAAAAGGAAAATATGCTTCTGCGTTTTCTGAATATGAAGATACACCAAAGAAAGATAGATACACCAAAGAAAAGCTCCAAGAATGGAAAGTGGCACTGACAAACGTTTCTTTGCATTCTGGCTACGTGATTAAGGATAATTGGTGAGTATCACTACTCTTTCTGGTCCCTATTTTTACATTTGATGCATGCAAACTGTATTTTTTCATTTTAGATAGATTTACCCTCGCTTTTTGCTATTGTTTGTTCTTCTTACTCTAAACTGAACATTGTTTAGTCAAGAGGGGGAGGCTTTAAAGAAAATTAGAAATATGGTATTCGAAGCAACGAACAAGGTGCCGCTTGTGGTGGCCAAACATCCGGTGGGGCTCGATTGCATGGTACAAGAATTGGAAACGTGTATTCTTCAATCTACCCAGAGTGGGCGCAACGTACAGATTGTGGGAATCGAGGGAGAGGAGGGAGTTGGTAAAACCACTCTGGCAAAGGAGATATACAACCAGAAATTCTCCTCGTTTGAGAACTCCAGTTTTATATTTGATGTGGCTGCAAGGAAAAATGCCATCCATAAGAAGCAGAAACAGCTTCTGAACGACATCGGTGTCTTTCAGAACCCAGACTTAGATTTTGACCATAAAGAAAGAGGAAAAGCACATTTGGCAAGTCGCCTGAAAAATCTCTCTCTACTCATCGTCTTGGATGACGTAGACCATGAAGACCAATTGGATGATTTATTACCGGTAAGGGATCACCTTGGATCTGGTAGTTTGATCATTGTTACATCCCGTAAGTTGGGTGTTCTTACATATTGGGGTATCCCCTCCAATAACATCTATAAAATGAGAAGACTCGATCAGTCTCAGGCCGAGCAGGTTTTCTGTTGGCATGCTTTCTTACAGCCTCATCCAAAAGAAGGATTTGAAGATCTAGTTCGAAAGCATTTGATTGAGTGTGACGGTTTACCCTTGCATCTCATGAAGTGTGGAGAACAGGTCTACAAAAAGTCCATGGACTGTCCAAGATCCAAGGCCGCTGAGAGTGCGAATTCTGATGCTAATGCATCCGACATCGAGTGGGAGAGAAAACTTCCTCCAAATTACCATAAAATCCTTTCCAGGGCCGTCGCACAGAAGAGCTGCTCGTCAATGGAAGAAATCTGTGTCGCCCTTTGCAATTCAATTCAGATAGACAAGGGAGAGCAGGTAATATGCATCACAGTGATAATTTTAAGAAACTCCTCTTGGAAAAAGAATCTTCCCTTTTTTTTTTTTAAATATTAATTTTTATTGGCCAATTTTTTTATTTTTTCTTAAATATTTAATATTATTGACCAATTTTTTGAATCACTATAAATTTGTAGAAAATCCTAATAAATTTTGACAAAAAATAGGAAAATGTATTAATTACAATGATGAATCCTTCCTAAAAAACAAATTAAATTCCTATGGAAAATAAAGGACCAAGGTGGCAGTGATTGACTAGTTTAAGGTGTAGTTCTCGTGTCTATGATTCCCTAACTCCTTATGGTTTGGGTTCTATTCCGTGGACCAAAATGTACCTGCGGAACTCCAATGTCCATGGGGCCCAAAATTACATTTGGGACGTTGATCTTAATGGAAACCAACGGCCCAAATGCAATTTTGGACCCCATGGGCATTGGAGGTCCGTGGGTATATTTTGACCCACGAAATTTAACACTAGCCATTAGATTATAAATTGAGATCAACAATCCAAATACAATTTCGGGTTCGATGGGCATTGAAGCTCCATGGGTACATTTTAACCCATGGAATACAACCGTAATTGTTAGATTATAAATAAAATCAATGATGGTGATTAAAAATTGGTGATATGGCCCTAAAGTAACCAATAATTGTATAATATTATTGGCGCATTAATTTCATTTTCTACTAAAATTTATAAAATTTAGGTGAATATCATCTATCCAATATTGTGACAAATTTTTGAGTTTACAATTTTAATAAAATAAATATTCTAGCGGTTTAATAAGACTAAAATAAAATTTTGTAAAAATATGGCCATGCCAAATTTTGAATCTCCAATTTCAACTATTAACCAATTGACAATATTAGCGAGTAAAAAAATCCAAACTCTCCTTGTTTGCTCTTCCTTGTGTTGAATAGACTGGTATTTATTTCATTTTTCCAAACAATACAGATCGTTTGGCTGGATCAATGGACGGGAAAAATAGCCTTGAAGGCGTCTGCGCGTTCTTTGGCCATCACTTGGGGTGAGGACGATAAGTATTGGCGATGGGTATCAACAGAAGAGTCCAGGTTAGCTGGCCTGTCATTTTCTCTTTTCTAGGAACTAGTTTTCTTTTTCGATCATATTTATGAAACAAGGCATTGATTTTTTTTTTATGTATTTTTGCCTTTTACAGATTCGGACAAGTAATAGAATTGGTTGAAGTGTGGTTTTTCCACGTGCATCATCGGCTTGACTGTACACTCTTGTCTCCGAACACAGAGTACATAGTGGCATTTGTTGTTAAGATTGATAAGAGCAGAATGCACTCTTATCAATCCCCATTTGAGTTTTCTCTCCAGACAATCGAGGGGGATTTGATAGAATCGGCTCGATTTTTGGATGACTTAGAGAAACCAGTTGAAAGTCATAGGGTATTTAATACGACCCCTCTGAAATATGCAGAGAATGGATGGATGGAGTTTGTTGTGGGCGAATTCTTTTTAAAAGAAGATGAGGGCAGCAGACGGCCAAGAGTGATTGATGTGTATATAAAAAATGAGAACAGCAACTTCAAAAAAACTGGTATTATCTTAGATGGAATTAAGATCACACCTAAATACTTGCAAGTTCAGTAGATTCTTCTTTTCTCTATCCAAGTTGTTGGAGATAATGTTTATTTTATGGAATGTTTTAGAATATGGAAACTTTCATCTAACTTCCAGTTTTTTTTTTTCGACACTTCTCTTAATCATTCTAAGATATTCTAAAGATTTCCATGAATCTATAAATATAGCAGTAATGCTGCCATTGTAATCATCAAGAAATCATCAAGCTTTTATGTAATTTGCTATTCAATAATATATTCAAGTGTTTTTATTTGCTACATTCTAATTCATTTTATCTCAAATATTTTGTTTATTCAATATGGTATCATAGCACTCTTAAATCTTGGGTTGTAGTTTGTTGGTTTTGTAGTGTTGGCTGTGAATTATGCAGGTTGTGATTGTAGGTTGATCACCATTTTTTTGTGGCAAAGAAGAAAGAAATATTGCAGCAAAGAGAAGAATCAAATCTGAGAGATTTCTAAAGAGGGAATTTAACATAATGGATTCAATTGGTATTCCTTTACCTACAATTAAATTAAATGGAAATAATTATTATGATTGGGTATCTGGGTAATGAAAAAAGACCAGCAAGTAGTGGAAAAGATCAAGAAGATTGGGATAAAAGAGATACAAAGGCAGCCTAAAAGTTCGCAATGAGAGAAGTGGGGTCAAAGTTTGGGATATTTTGAAAAGTACATATGAAAATTCAAGTGATATATGGATTCTAACTCTCACCGCAGAATTATACAACATAAAATTATCAAATTCACAAGAGCTAGTCCCTCATCTAAGAAAATTAAATGAAAAGAAAAATGAACTTGCTTCTCTTGGAAAGAATATAGATGAAAAAAATTTTGTGCAAATAATTTTACAAAATCTCCCACGATCTTATCGATAAGAATATAAAATATGAAGAGTTATGTACTAAATTAGCGCAAGAAGAAAAACCTCAAATCAAAGAAAGGGGGTCATTTAATGATGAAGCTTTCATAATAAAAGGGAAACAAAATTACAAAAATACACAAGAAAATCATTCAAGAGAGAAAAATTGGAAGTATGACAATAGATACACTCCATCCAAGAATTATAATAAAAGCAAATGGAAATGTAATTACTGTGGTAAGTTTGGGTCACAAAGCAAATGAATGTTATAAGAGGATTAAAGATACACAAAGGAAGACACACAAGTTTACAAAAAAAATTGATTCTAAAAGTAATGCTCAAGTTTACAAAAAAAATTGATTCTAGAAGTAATGCTCTCTGTATTGCAGCTACATAACATATGTGTTATAATAAGGAACAATTTGAATCACTAAGAAATGATAGCAATTCAGAGAAGACAAATCTTCTTTCTTCAAAGTGACTGCAATTGGTAAAATGGAGAATGGATTATATAAATTCTAAGAACTTACTTCTAAATGTGGAAATGAGAATATGTGTGCTATTGCCAAATATAATGATATGAGCAAACCTTATGGCATGAGCCTATGGGACATGTCAATTATCAAAGCCTCAAGCTTATGGAGAAACTATATATGGTGCATGGGCTTCCAAAAATCTCATCAAGTCACAAGGTGTGTGAAGGATGTGCTATGGGAAAGCAACATGTGGAAAGTTTCCCACAAGGTAAATCATGGAGAGCGAAAACTCCTTTACATTTGGTTCATAGTGATGTAATGGGTCCTTCTAGAACATCATCACTTGCAAGATCAAGGTAAGCTCTCACCTTTATTGATGACTATACTAGAAGAATTTGGGTATACTTTATAAAAAGGAAGGAAGTTTAAAGAGTTTAAAGCATAAAATCAAAGTGGAAGATCTCTAAAGATAACAAGAACAGATAGAAGTATGGAATCTATGAACAAAGCTTTCTTAGATTTTTGTAAACAACATGGTATAAAGAAGGAATCAATTGTCTCGTACTCACCCCAACAAAATAGAGTTGCAAAAAGAAAAAATAGAACTATAATAGAAATGGCTAGATGCATGCTTGACTCTAGAAATATAGAAGATAAATTTTGGGCTGAAGCAATTTGTACTACAGTTTATATTTTGAATAGAACACCTAATAAGGTAGTTTTGAACATAACACCAAAAGAGGCATGGAGTGGTAGAAAACCTACAGTATCTCATTTTAGAGTCTTTGGATGTAATGTATATGCCCACATTCCTGATGAAAAGAGGAACAAGCTTGAAAGGAAAAGTGAGAAGAGCATAATAGTTGGGTATAGTAAGGAGTCAAAAGGATATAGGTTATATAATCCTAAAACAAATGAAATTCATATCAAAAGGAATGTATGGTTTGATGAAGATATTGAAAGTGAACATTCTCTTACATTATCTCACTTTCCAATATTGATTTAAGAAGATAAGTCTACTTATACTAATGATCAAAATCAAGGTGTGCAGTCTTCTGCAGGAGGAGAAGGAACACAAGTTGAAGCATCAAGTGAAAGTGATGATGAAGACACACAGAAGACTAGAAGCATTCAAGAAATATACCAAGAAGGCCCTAGAAATATGTTTGCTAACTATGCTCTTATGACTAGGGTGATGCAGGTTGACACTCCAAGTACATATGAGGAAGCAAAAGGAAAAGAAGAATGGGAAGAAGCAATGCAAGATGAATACAATTCTTTGATGAAAAATGGAACTTGGGAATTGACAACTCTTCCAAAAGGTAAAAGTGTGGTTGGTTGTAAGTGGACCTACAAAATAAAGTTCACATCAGATGGAGCTATTGAAAAATATAAAGCAAGACTAGTGGCTAGAGGCTTCTCACAAACATAAGGTATTGATTATATTGAAACCTTTGCTCCAATTTCTAATATGAGTTCAATTCATACAATAGTTGCTCTAGCTGCAAATTTTGGCTGGAATATTTTTCAAATGGATGTAAAAAGTGCATTTCTACATGGTGATCTTAAGCAAGAAATTTACATGCAACAACCACTTGGATTTGTTAAAAGTGTTGAAGAACATCTAGTGTGTAGATAAAAAAAATTATTATATGGTCTTAAGCAAGCTCCAAGGGCATGGTACTCCAAAATAAATGAGTACTTTATAGATGTAGGATTTAAAAGAAGTAAAGTTGATCCAGATGTGTATGTAAAACATAGTGATGATAAAGTTGTTATTATTGTATTATATGTGGATGACTTGATTATTATAAGAGACCACACACATAATATTGAAATAACCAAGGATCAACACAAACAAGCTTTTAAAATAATTGATCTAGGGTTGATGCACTACTTTTTGGGTATGCAAGTATGGCAAGAAGAAGGAAGAATCATGCTTTCTCAAACCAAATATGCTCTTGATGTATTGAAAAAGTTTAATATGAGTGATTGTAAACCATCTAATACACCATGTGAAGTAGGATTAAAATTGAGTGCCAACTCTACTAAAAAGAAGGTGGATGGAAAATTGTATAGACAATTAGTTGGGAGTCTTTTGTATCTCACCATAACTAGACCAAATATTGCATATGCAGTTGATATTGTATCCAGGTACATGTCAGATCCACACATTAAGCATTGGAAAGTAGCTAAGAGAATATTAAAATATATTAAAGGCACTTATCAACTTGCAATTGAGTAAAAAATTGGAGAAGAGCCTGCTTTAGTTGGATATATAGATTTTGATTATGTAGTTGACATTGATGACAGAAAATCAACTTCAGGATACATGTTTCATCTTGGGTCAAGACCAATTTCTTAGAGTAGCAAGAAACAAGCAACAGTATCACTATCATCTATAGAAGTTGAATATGTTGGTTCATCAAAGGCATCTCAAGAAGCATTATGGCTTAGAAGACTACTTGAAGAAACATGACATCCACAAGTTTGTAAAACTACTATATTCTATGATAATCAAAGTACTATCAAGCTAGCAAAAAATCCAATATGTCATGCTAGATCGAAGCATATAGAAGACATCATCATTTTGTTCATGATTGACAGAAAATCAAGTGGTGGAGTCAAAATTTAGCGGAACAGAAAATCAAATTGCTAACATATTTACAAAAGCACTATCTGAAGTAAAATTTATCAAATTTAGAAACTTGTTAAATCTCAAGGAAGTTGCTATATAGTATTTTTTTGTCATTATCTTCTCCAAATAAACATTATGGGGGGTGCTAGAGATAATTTTTATTTTATGGAATGTTCCATAATATGGAAACTTTCATATCCAAATGCAAACTTCCAATTTTTTTCTTTTCGACACTTCTCTTAGTCATTCTAAGATATTCTAGAGATTTCCATGAATCTATAAATATAGTATCAATGCTGCCATTGTAATCATCAAGAAATCATCAAGCTTTTATGTAATTTTCTATTCAATAATATATTCAAGTGTTTTTATTTGTTGCATTCTAATTCATTTTATCTCAAATATTTTATT
Organism: Cunninghamia lanceolata; assembly: GCA_027924645.1. Taxonomy (NCBI): domain Eukaryota; kingdom Viridiplantae; phylum Streptophyta; class Pinopsida; order Cupressales; family Cupressaceae; genus Cunninghamia; species Cunninghamia lanceolata. Next base: position 43,309 of record BSBN01001059.1, on the reverse strand, counting down.
TATTCAATACAAGTAAGCCTGGGTTAATGTTTTGGCGGTAAGCTTGTTTTGATGGCAGTCTCCCCTCCTGTCATATCCAATACAAATTTTAAATCTTGTATATCCTCTTGTAGATTTTGTACCAAAAACCATACTCCATATTTAATGTAAATCTATCTCTGTAGATTTGATTTTGACCATAGAGTTTGGGAATAGGGAGAATCAATAAATAAGTTATAGATCTCTCTATTCAATACAGGTAGATTTATCCTTGTACACAGAAGTTGTAGCTAGGCAACAATATTTTGAATAGATGGAGTAGGTATCAAATGTGTTTAGAACTCTTTAGATTTATTATAGGTGGATGTTTATCTTAAAAAATATACACAACAACATTGTATTAAAGAAATGTGTATATACAATTGAAGATAGTGTGAAGAAAAGAAAAATAGAGAAAAGATGTGCATATAGAAGAATGAAAATATGAAGAATTAATATAAATGATATCAATTTGTAATTTCTTGTGTATGATTGTCTGATCCATTTTTATTTTATATGTACAGTTTGTGCTTTGAGTAGCAGCTTTATTTGTGAAAACAAGAAGTTTATTTTAGTGTTAAAAAAGGAGCATTATGGGAAAGTAGGTCAATTTGAAAAATAGAGCAACCTGAAAATAGAGCACTCAAACAAAACTTTTAATAAATTGGTATCAAAGCAAGGATGTGAAGTTTTTTTTGGGGGGTCTTCAGTTTAGTCATGGTTGGTGTAGGTAACAATCTCACTCAACCTCAAATTCCTCCCTTCAATGAGAAGAAGGAGAATTAAAATAAAGACCCTTTTTTTTCTCTCAAGATGTAAGGAATTTAATTGAAAATGGGTTTTTTGAACCAATTGACTAGGCAACATACAATGCATTGTTATAGTGAGAGAAAGATTTGTTGAGAGAGAATATAAAAAAGGATGTAAAAGCCTTGTTCTTCACTCAACGACGCATGGACGAATCCATCTTCCCAAGAGTTGCAACAATAACCAAATCGAAACAAGCATGGGAGATCTTAAAAACAACATACCAAGGTACAAGCAAGGTTAAAATAGCTAAGTTGCAAATACTTAGTAAAGATTTTGAAAATTTACATATGAAAGATTCATATTCTATAGATGTATTTTTTACCCATGCAATGGGTGTAGTAAATCAAATCAAGTCTCATGGTGAAGAACTAGAGGATCAAAAAATTGTAGAAAATTTCTTAAAAGTCTTCCTACCATTGTAGTGGCAATATAAGAGTCAAAAGACTTGACATAGTTGTATGTTGATGAGTTGATGGGATCTCTACAAAACCATGAGAAAAGGAAAAATAGAATAGCTAGTTATACCCTTAAACATGCCTTCAAATCACAAGCTTTAGTCAGCAATAGTAGAGGAAGAGGAAGATCAAATTTTAGTAGAGTTAGATGAAGAGATTCATTAAGAGGAGGATGAACAAAAACATTTCATGGAAAAAGACCAACTACAAACAAAAATTGATATACTTCAAGTGGAAGAGGCAGAGGTAGTACCCATGGTCACTTTCATGGTCAAAGGTATGATAAATCCCAAGTTCAATATCAATACTGTAAAAAAATAGACATTATGCAAATGAGTGTAGAAAGAAGCAATTTGTTATGAATAGAAAAAATACAAACTTTTCTAGAGAAAACCAAACTGAAAATGAAAATAGTAGTTCTATGTTTATTGCATGCAATGTCAATCAAGAAAGTACAAAAGATGTATGGTTTCTAGATAGTAGATGTAGTAATCACATGATTGGATGTAGAGACATGTTTGCAAACATGGATTAATCTATAAAATTAGAACTAAAATTGGAAATCAATAACAAAGTGTCTATTATGAGTAAAGGAGCAATAAACATTAATACCAAGCAAGGTGAAAAGAAACACATTCCTCATGTGTATTATGTTCTCGGACTCAATGAGTATTGGTCAACATATATATAAGGGATATAGAGTTTATTTTAAACATGAAGCATGTGTAATTATGGCTAAAATCTCAAGTAATAAACTCATTATAAAAGTAGAATGACAAATAATAGAATGTTTCCCTTGAAAATTCAATATGAATTGTCAACTTCATATGCACGAGCTCTCACTACAGTGATACCTTCAACTACATTCAAAGTTGACATAAAAGAACAATATTGGCTTTGGCATTTGAGGTTTGGACACTTAAGTTTTAGTGGTTTGAATTTGTTGCACAAAAAGAATATGGTAGATGGTTTGCCATTAATAGAACAACTAAATATAACTTGTGAAGGTTGCATTCTAGGGAAACAACATAGAGAATTTTTTTCTATAGGAAATCCATATCAAGCTAAGGCTCCTCTTGAGATTGTTCATTTAGATCCATGTGGAAGCATGCAATCACCTTCTATTGGTGGTAGCCTATATTTCTTGACCTTCATTGATGATTTCAACATAAAAACATGGGTTTATTTCTTGAAATATAAATATGAGGTTTTTGGTATTTTTTTTAAAGAGTTCAAAGTCATTATTGAAAAGCAAAGTGGTTATTTTATAAAAGTGTTGCTCGAATAGATAGAGGATGAGAATGTGTCTCAAGTGACTTTTAAAAATTTTGTAAGACATGGAATCAAGAAACAATTTACTACCAAGTATACACCACAATATAATGGAGTCACAAAAAGAAAAAATAGGATAATCATGGAAATGGACAGAAAAATGTTGAAGGCCAAGCATTTGTCAAATGAATGTTGGGAAAAAACAATAGCTTGTGCAGTTTATAAATATTTTGAATCAATGCCCTACAAAACATATAAAAGACAAAGTATCTCAAGAAGCATGGCATGGAAATAAACATAATGTCTCTCATTTAAGAGTCTTTGGTTGTGTAGTATATTATCATGTGTTGAAGGTAAGAAGAAAGAATTTGTAATGCCCACTCAGGAAATTAAGAATTAATAATAATATTTTACTAAATTATTGAAAAAGAATGAAAATATAATATGATTACAAGAGAAAATTTCCTTATTATAAATAATTAACATCCAAAATTCATTGTAAATAAATTACAAGATATAAATGCTTCATATTCAAATACACACATTTAAAATAAATGTCTTAAGATCATCCTTTCGCAAGATGGAAAATACTTTCTCAGCTCCAATATCCTGCACAGTTATCAGATTTGAATTTGCACACTAAATGTAAACATTAGTTCTGCATAGTCGCTAATTACACAAAACAAATATCAATTGCATAAAATGACAAGCCTAAGGCCCTAAGAGGCTCACCTAATGTCTTGGGGGCTCCTGATCGCCTCACCTATGTACGCATAGCGCAGATATTTCGTAGTTCAAGGACTTGAACATGTAATCACATGACGATATAAATCAACACCTCTAAAAATGTTATACACAAGATAGTGACTTCTTTCTAATTTTAGATACATATTCGCAAGTTCTATTCATATCCAAAGGCAATACAAAATCAAGGTTTACCTTCCTCACAATATTCCCATATAAAACTAACTAGACATAAATAATCTTCTTTAATGCAAAAATGACATTAGATCTTCTTTGTAATGTAAACAAAATTTGTTTCTCCAAACTAATGTAATAATCAAACATCATATAAGCTTTAACATATAAGTAAGAAAAGATTGGAAAAGATATTACTTTATTAAAATGAACCTTTAGACATCTTATTCATAAGATCAATCTAAGATAAATCAATCTCATAAATTTTATTTCACAAAACATGTTTAGGAAGGGTCAACCTACTTCTAGCCTTATAAATATATCAACAAATTACCTCTTCTAGTTCTATTAAATGACACAAACATATAATAAAGGGTTCTACTTTCCATACATTCCTTACATAATATGAGCATGAGGAATGATAATTTTCAATAATAAATAAACCCAGACATAGATTATCATCTTGATTAATCAATCTAAACATTCTCCTAAGATACTATGCCCAAGCTTTACACAATCTCCAATTGCATTAAGTATAATACTATCTCCTTACATGGCTATATGAATTAAGATCCTATGCCGAACCAATAACATTCACCTAGGTTTACAAGATTTAGGATAGGATCAAGCTTTTCATATGATAGACAAAATAGCACATTCAATTCTTTGCTAAAAGGAGTAAACATATTGACATAGGTATTCACATACTTGACAAAAGAATACTACCTCAAAATTTTCTATATTTCACTATTCATTCCCATAATAAGTTTCACAATAACAACTAAAAACATGTTACCTTCATTTACTAATTTTACACATGCAATATGAAAGAAGTGAGCAAGGAAGCTGATCAAACTATTATTGATTTATATATATATATATATATATATATATATATATATATATATATATATATATATATAACATCAAGATACTTATAATATTGAGAAAGATCTATTCCCAACTAAGTAATGGATCTAACCACATTATTGGATTAACTACCCTTGAAAAGATATAAGTATGCCAAAATGTGTCCCATACAAGGTAAAGCCTAATCATAATCCAAACATCACAAAGGGTTTGAAATATGACTTAAGTAAAGTTCTCAACAAATCTGAATTGAAACTCTAGTAAAATGGAAGGTTATAGTAAAACAGAACAGAGAAAGACTAACACGACTTTGAGTATGTAGATTTCTAAATACTTGATGTAAGAAAAGGTCCTTTATTCCTTGTGAGAGATCTCAAGAGTAAGAAAACATGAAGTTTACTCTAAAGAATAAAAAGGATAATGTACCATAACTCATTATTTTAAAAATCAATACAATAGCATACTACATGAAGATATGAAATGAGAAGTAGAGATATTGAAATGAGCCATAAAACATGTCTTCTAATTGTTTCAACTTTCAAGACCAAAACTATTGAAAATTAAAAATACAAATCTATATAAGAGTAAGTCAGAGAATGCTCAATAGTTAATGCCCAAAATAAATCATTATAGGAATACAATGGTTGCAAAAGAAAAACACTAAAGAAGATTTCAAATGATTTGGTTTTTAATTATTGCAAATCGTCAAGAGTAAATCAAAAGTCACTAATATACTAATGATTTGATTTGTGTGAGGAAACTAAATAAGGAATGATTAAAAAATGATGAAATACACCAAATAAATGTACAAATAATTTCATTACACTTTAATAACTTCTACAACACAAAAAAAAAATGCCAACTAGAATCTAAAACAATAAAGAGTTTAATTTAGAAACTACTGTCGTTACCAAAAGTCGAAGATGGAAATAATTTAGAAAGAAATCAGGTATAACGCTTAAAACAAATACATTCATGGTGTGAGATGAAAAGAAGAAACACAAGAAAGGCATGCAATCCTTTTAATAGCCTGCCTCAAAGAGACACATAGCAACCTTTTCTATATATATTGACAAATATGGCAAGTAATAGCCAAAATAAAATTTGACAGTTGTTGTTTTGGTTTAGAGTTGCTTACTAAATAATCATAACATAATTATGCAGGTCATGCTAAACGCATGCAAGCTGACACACTTTGACAAAAGACGTTAATCACTCATTTTAGACACTATATTTATCACAGGACGCTATAATATTGAAGGTACAGTTAAATGTTTAAGTCTGGGAAGGCATTTAAAAGCCATGAAAAAAAGCATTGAAACTACATTACTGGCCAAAGAGGTCGATCCATCTCTAGACTAGCGAGCAATATAAAACCAACAAAATTTAAAAGCATATAGTTTGACAAACGAGGTTAATAAAATATACCAAAACTACACAGATTAAAAGCTAACAGAGATTGCTTAATCTAGAATAATGAATTAGACACAAGGCACATAAACAAAGAACAATTTTATATTGACGAAGGGAAAGAACAACTTCTACTATCAACAAACTTCTTAAGAAAAAGAACGAGGGATACAAAGAATCATAAAAATGTAATTGTGAACAAATTATGCCATCTGAAACCTTTTCTTTTATATATACGACTTCTAATTTAGATTGGTGAACAAGTTAATATTTTATTCAAAAGGCCCGGGGTAAAGACTGAATTTAAAAGGTCTAGAATAGATTTCTAAATGATAACATCATGATTCATAGGTAAGAACTAGGAAGATAATGATTCGATGATTAAGATGCATGTTTAATGCCTTGACTAAGGAAAACATAATAGGAAAAAGATAACATTTAAAGATTTATTTCTATATTGGGAAGATAGTAATGACTAATATTCCTCCACTCATCTGAGTTTCCAGAAGGGTATAGACAAGCGCCTAAAGAGAGCCAAAAGAATTTGTTAGAAACAAGGACTCTTGAGGAAGTTGAAATGATTATTGCTATAAGTCGAACATAGGCCAAAAATGTAGTAATGCACAAGAAAAGACCAAATAGAAATCAAATGTAATGCATTGTACCCATGGCCAATTGAACGTAGTATACAGGAGGTCTCTCATTCACACAAGTCGTTTCAAGCCTTGTGTATAAATTGGTATAAAGAAATCTGGTCTTACAAGAAAATATAACACTCAGGTTGATAGATCAATATTAAATAAGCATATACTGGATAAAATGATGCCATAGGGGACTATAAGAATTGAACTCAAAATAATGAAAGAAGATCATAGATCGCAAGGTTTCAAATAGAAAAGCTCAAAGATAATCATTGTTAAACAATAAATCAGACCATAGAATAGGTATCAATAGATCCTTGGCCACAAACAAGTCGTTTACAATCTCAAGAAATCTAATTTATAATATGTAAAATAAAATTTCTTAAATAATTATCCAGCCAAGATGATAATGGAAGACATAGGCCTATAAGATAGAAACATAATGATTTATTGCCCAGGTTGAATCTAAAAGGTATATGGTTGATATAGAAACCAGCGAAACATGTAGGTCAAACTAATCCTTACACAGGCATGAATGATAACATACAGATTTGACATCTTGACAAAAGGATAAATCATTTTTAGTGAGGCAAGGATTGAAACAAAATCCATTAAGAAATCATCTGAGATTACAACACTGACCCATAGATTCACACACTTTCTACATAGGAATAAAACTATATAGAAATTGCTTACCTGGAGTCCAAAAGTTTTTTCCTAAACTTTTCTTGCCCTTCTAAACCCCTTTCGTGTTCCCATGAAAACTCTACCCATTCCTTCTTTTCCATTTTCTACCTCTTTTTCAAACACTTCTTTATCTTTTAAAATTGAACACATGACTCTTTATATGCCAATAAAGAAATTGGCCACTTCATAATATATAGAAAATTATAGAAAACATTTAAACACATTAAGACAATGCATGATTTTCTTTTAAATTATCCAGATAATTATTTCAAAGAAATTGGTTAATTATTCCCAATCAAATATCACAAATAAAATAGGTTTAGGTGACCTTACATTCTTCCCCCCTAATAATGGACTTCCTCCTAGAAGTCATCAAGAAAATGAATATTTCCTAACTTCGTCACATCCAACAAAAGTTAGATTTCATCAAAAGATTCACCAAGTTGACTAGTTATTCTTTTTTCCATCATGCAATAATATAAAACTTGAAACCTGCATCACCAAAAGATGAAAATACAGAGAAATCCATATTTCCTCTTCCATACTAATCTTCATATCACAAGAAAAAATTTAATCTATAAATTTGCATACACAAAATTATATCAACCTAGATTAGCTCACATGATCAAGAACCAAAAAAATAGTAACAATCCATATTTGCTTGCCACCCAGCCATAGAATTCGACCAATCGAATCCACCCCCAAGCAATTAAAGAGAAACATAAATTCTTGATGTACAACATATTAAATAGATTACAAATCTATTTTTCAAGAATCAAATTCACATATTTATCTCACTTTCCTTCACAATAAAATCAATAACTCTTATAAGCATCAACTCCCATAAACATTAACTCTCTCAATCACAACTCCCAAATTCTCCCTTTAGCATCACCTCCCAGAAACAATAATATCCCAACTCCCATAAAACAATAATCTCCAAACCATCTTTAAACAACAATCTCCCAGAAAATCTCCCAAGAGTAATCGACTCCCAAAAACATTATCATTTCACATATCATCAACTCCCAACAATTCTTTCCATCATAAGACCAATTTTAGGCAAGATGCTCATGCAAGAATTCATTATTCTTGGCAAATTAAATATGCAAACAATAACAAATAGATTTCTTCAAAATTCAGTTGCTACATCTGTTTAAATCATAAAACAGAAATATAACTTATTTTTCTTACCTTAGCTGTCCAAGTTAGGCTCAACCCATAAAACTTTCCCAAGCAACTCACAACAATCCCACTATTCCAAAAAATTTCAATTATATCATCATTACTTATCCTAGAAGTATAATTATATCATCTAAAAATCAAATTCATTGCAACATATTAGACATCACAAATATTAGTTCTATACATCATGTATACTTTTAAAGGGATTGGGATGATTAGTGTCAAATAAAACAATAATGCCATATAATAGACCTTAAACAATTTCACAATATACATTCCCCAGGCCATCTACTCCCCTATACAACATGCTAGGACAATCTACACAATTCACATTACTTCACTCAAGCTAGCAATAATAAACACTGAATAAGCCTCAAAATACAAAAGTTTCCAATGAGTAAAGATTTCAAATAAAATCAATAAATAAAACTTCTTATAAAAATAAATTAGGAAGCGTAAGTTCAATCCAAAACCAAAAACCTTAATAAAGTAGTCCTTGAGACAAAAGGACAATCAAACAAATATCTTAAAGAAATTTTTAAAACTGCTAGCTCAATTAAGAAAAGAAAATTAACCAAGCAAAAATTCCAAATATTCTCTCAAAACTTAATGTTACAATCACCACGTGACTTCAAACGAGCCACCTAAGGGAAGGGGGGGAATGTGGTGGTCTCAAACCACATGGAGCTCCAACATATACCACAAAAGTAGTTAATCATGAAACATATACAATTATGAGCATTCAATAGTTTTGAATAATCAAAGTCTAGAAAATTCCCTTTTTCCACAAATATAGCTCTCTTAACACTGTTGGTGTAATTAAATATTTAATTACACTTTATTAAGTTTACTTAGGGCTAATTTTAGTCTTAGGTTATTATTAAGTCATATTAGGGTTTAATTTAACTTGCAAATATAAAGCAAGTTGTCACATGTAATTCATAGATCCAATTTTATTAATTCATCCTTATTGTGCAAATTATTCCTCTTTACTTCTTTCTCTTGTGAAAGGTAAATCTTAGGTTTTGCAGGTCATCATTGTGGCTTGAGTTAATTATCAACTCCAACATGGTATCAGAGAAGATCTACAGCCTCCTCAAATCTGAGAAAAATTTTGCATAGAGTCTTTTGTTAGGTGCTTATTTGAGTATAATCATCATTGGATCCAGAACAGCTGGAAAAGGCAGATTTGTCTTTTGTTTAGCTAAATTTGGTCTAGGGAAGCCAGATCTATGAAGGTTTTAAGAGTGTTTTTTTTAGATCCAGAGAGGAACAATAGTTTCAAAGCATTTTTTGCCAAAATCGTTGTCACAAATGTGCTCAAAAGGGCCGAAAACCCTAGAATTGCCTGTTCATTCACAAAAATCAAAGACTGAAAAAAATTTGTGATTTTTGAGGGTGTATCATTTTATCCAGCGGTTCAAAGGGTGCTTTCGCATCCTTTTATCCAGTGGTCCAAAGGGTGCTTCCGGAGGGTGCATCATTTTATCCAGCGGTCCGAAGAGTACTTTCGCATCCTTTTATCCAATGGTTCGAAGGGTGCTTCCGCAGGGTGCATCGTTTTATCCAATGGTCCGAAGGGTGATTCCATAGGTTGCATCATTTTATCCAGTGGTCTAAAGGGTGCTTCCGCAAGGTGCATCATTTTATCCAGGAATCCTCCATCTTGCCCTCTTCTACATGCCCTAATGGAGCAATTTCATGAAAATTGTCATAACTTTCACATCTGAAGTTGGTGTTTTGCAAATGAAATATTGTCAGAAAGCTGGTTCTGTACACTTTCTAATGGTATGATTAGTTTTTTTGATATCTTTTTGGCACCTATTTTTTCTGTTTGAATTCAAGGCATCTGTTTTGGCTTTCGAGCTCCGTTCTTGCGCCTAGAATCTCTATTTTTCAAAAATGAATAGGCGTTGGAAAGGTATCAACAAGATCTACACAGCCACCTATCTAATATTTTTAGATTTAACCCTAGGTATCTTTTAATTAGTTTGTTAATTTTAAGGCTTCTGTCAGATATCCTGGACATGTTGCCTCCTGGAAAGGTTCTGTTTGCTTTGATAGGCTTCTGTTATCAGCATAAATCTATTTGCATGTTTTGATCTCTAATCATCTAAGGAGATGGGATTCTACCATCAGCATAAATCTAATTGTAGATATTTTGGAAGTAATCAACATGAGAAAGAGATGTGTCCTCATTTCTCACATCATCTTTTTAAAATGCTTGCTTCAATCACTTCTCCTAATGAGATCATTGCTCCACCATCACCTACTGCTACTTCAGAGTTCAGTGTTGCATCATCATTGGCTTCTAGTGATTCTGTGCAGTAGGTCAATATTAGTCTTCCTGATCCACCTCATTGGGATTCCTATCTTGCAGACATATCATCTCTGTTTGTGGAGTCTCACATTGCTGATTTGGAGGACACATTTGAGGTTTTATCTCTCTTGTTTGATGATATCTTAGGTGGCTTTGCATCACCACCTTCATCTTCTATGTTTTTAGATGCAGTTCATATCATATCCTCTCCTGGTTCTTCTCTAATTGGGCAGACAATTTCTGTTTTGGAGAAGACATATTTTCCCAATATGAGGTCACTTGAGTTGCATTCAGAAGCACACATTTCAATATGGATTCCCTATTCATCCAAGATGTGGGAATGGCTTCTACATTCACCAGTGGATCTGTATCTTCCGAAAGGGAGAAATGTTGTTTGCAGGCAATGGATTGGATTTTGTCTTCAAGATCTCTTCATTGGTTCTGGAGCTTCTTCTTGGAGGGGATTCATATTCTCTTTTCACTCTCTCTTATGGGGGGCATTCATGATTGTACTTTTGTGATGGATTCAGTTCTTGGGGGGTCTTTGTGTTAGTCCTTCTTCTATCACATGTTCATGTACTTATTTTTTTCTCTCTTTTGGAGAGGGTTTTTTTCCCACAAGGTTTTTCTTCTTTTCTCCACCTTATGAGAGATTCTTGTTGTTCATGGGTACCTAACATGGCCTTGTAGCCAGGACCCATTCTTGAATTAGTTGCATGTTTTTATTTCTCCCTAGAAGTTGCACTTATGGGGGGGTGTTGGTGTAATTAAATATTTAATTACACTTTATTAAGTTTACTTAAGGCTAATTTTAGTCTTAGGTTATTATTAAGTCATATTAGGGTTTTATTTAACTTGCAAATATAAAAGCAAGTTGTCACATGTAATTCATAAATCCAATTTCATTAATTCATCCTTATTGTGCAAATTATTCCTCTTTGTTTTTTCCTCTTGTGGAAGGTAAATCTTAGGTTTTGTAGGTGATCTTTGTGGCTTGAGTTAATTATCAACTCCAACAAACACAAAAGTAGCTCCCGATAAAAATAATAGCTCACACAAAGCAACAACAACAACTCTCGCACACCAGTAGTTCCCAGTAGCTCCCATAAATAAAATAATAGCTCACATAGAGCAACAACAACAACACCATGAGTACCCCAAAGGGGTATAAATCCCTATAGCTCCCTTATTGTAGCTCCCAAAACATACGTAGCTCCAAAAATGTAGCTCCCAAATCAACACCAATCAACCATCCATCCAACTCCCATACAATCTAGCCACAACACCATCACCAAACACACAAGTTTGTCAATATCATCACAAATTAAGGTGATAAATATACATGCTTGATAAAAAACATTATCTAATTTTATAGAAACTATTAGTAAGAATACATCTATGAACATATTTGTATATAAGTAGAATTTGATTTACTAGATGTCCATTTCGTATCATTAATCAATCAAAATTTACCTCTACTTACCATAATGAGACCCAAAAATGGGTTTACATTACCAATACTTTTACCCCAAAGATCCCAAGTTTTGCAACCTAGTGCTCTGATACCTATGTAATACCCACTCAGGAAATAACAATTAATAATAATATTTTACTAAAATATTGAAAAAGAATGAAAATATAATATGATTACAAGAGAAAATTTCCTTATTATAAATAATTAACATCCAAAATTCATTGTAAATAAATTACAATATACAAATGCTTCATACTCAAATATACACATTTAAAATAAATGTCTTAAGATCATCCTTTTGCAAGGTGGAAAATACTTTCTCAGCTCCAGTATCCTGCACAGTTATCAAATCTAAATCTGCACACTAAATGTAAACATTAGTTCTGCATAGTCGTTAAATACACAAAACACATATCAATTTCATAAAATGACAAGCCTAAGGCCCTAAGAAGCCGACCTAATGTCTCAGGGGCTGCTGATGGCCTTTCCTATGTACGCATAGTGCAGAGACTTCGTAGTTTGAGGAATTGAACATGTAACCACATGACGGTATAAATCAACACCTCTAAAAATGTTACACACAAGATAGTGACTTCTTTCTAATTTTAGATACATATTCGCAAATTCAATTCATACCCAAGGGCAGTAGAAAATCAAGGTTTACCTTCCTCACAATATTCCCATATAAATTTAACTAGACATGAATAATTGTCTTTAATGCAAAAATGACATTAGTTCTTCTTTGTAATGTAAACAATATTTATTTCTCCAAACTACTGTAATAATCAAACATCATATAAGCTTTAACATATAAGTAAGAAAAGATTAGAAAAGATATTACTTTCTTAAAATGAACCTTTAGACATCTTATTCATACGATCAATCTAAGATAAATCAATCTCATAAATTTTATTTCACAAAACATGTTTAGGAAGGGTCAACCTTTTTCTAGCCTTTTATATAAATCAACAAATTACCTCGTCTAGTTCTATTAAATAACACAAACAATTAATAAAGGGTTCTACTTTCCATACATTCCTTACATAATATGAGCATGAGGAATCATAATTTTCAATAGTAAATAAACCCAAACATAGATTATCATCTTGATTTATCAGTCTAAACATTCTCCTAAGATACTATGCCCAAGCTTTACACAATCTCTGATTGCATTAAGTATAAGACTATCTCCTTACATGGTTATATGAATTAAGATCCTATGCCATCAATAACATTCACCTAGGTTTACAAGATTTAGGATAGGATCAAGCTTTTCATATGATAGACAAAATAGCACATTCAATTCTTTGCTAAAAGGAGTACACATATTGACATAGGTATTCACATACTTGACAAAAGAATACTACCTCCAAAATTTCTATATTTCGCTATTCATTCCCATAATAAGTTTCACAATAACAAAAAACATGTTACCTTCATTTACTAATTTTACACATGCAATATGAAAGAAGTGAACAAGGAAGTTCATCAAACTATTATTGATTTTATCAACTAATGTCACCTTATATATATACTTATGCCATCAATGTTAGTGTAGGTTTTTATTTCCTAGTGGGTTATTTATTTTTTCCCTATATTCCTAGGTTTTTCCTACACTTCTATTAATCTCGCTTAGGTTAATAAAACATGTCTTATTAGGTGAGAGAATTATGAAGTGTCACACTCCTACATGTGAGCATCCATTAGCTATCTTGGGAAGATACTTTGTTATCTTTAGTCCGATAGATGGTTGCTCCTCATTGGTCAGTGTTGCCACCTCCTCCCTCTCCCTAGTCTATATAAGCATGCTACCTGGCTTGTATTTTGTATCTCTTACTTTTGCATCCTCTTAATGCTATTTTTCTTCTAACATTTGCATTAATCTTTTGGAGACTAACTCTGTGTTGCTATTTTGATTTTGTATCATTTGCATTCATAGTTTAGATATATATTCATTTGTACTACTTTTCTAGGTTAATAATCTTTTCATATTCTAACATGGTATCAGAGCTATTCTATGTGCAAGAGTAGATTTTAGTTTCCATATTTGAGAGATTTGGGGGGCTAGTTAAGCTTATTGCAGTTTTTTAAAACACAGTATGCTCTTCTCTTACATCCTCGGATGATCTAGAGAATCAGAAAACTTTGAAGAAAACATTTTAATCTCTAGGGTTTGCACATGTGTTTTATGAAATCTGGGTGATTGCAGCATTTTTGGTTATACTGGCATCATTTCCAATTGTTCCAATGCATCCAAGAGGCTTGAGAAAGTTAGATTTGGCTTTCATTTCACCGAAATCAGAGATCGTCAAACATAGTTGAGGAACCGGGGTTTCAAGCTCAAATTTGTCAACCAACTTGCATATTTGGTGTTTTCAATCAATATTGCAGGTTCCAACATGCCTTTTCTTGTCTTAGGTAACTGATTTAGCCTTTGCATGTTATTTTTTGGTTGTTGGGGTCATTTTTTGTTGTTAAAGGTGTTTTGTTTACATTAGATCCACATCTTCTGTACATCAGCAAGAAAAACACCTTCTAGGTTTTGTTCACAGCACAGAAAAATCATCTAGGTATGTTTTAGTTTTTGCATGCAACTCATCTATTTTGCAGAAACGCACTCAGAAAGCTACAGCAAGACACCTCTCCGTTGGCAGTTGCAGTTTTGAAGGCAGTTTTCAAATGCTCGGTTCTTGCTCATACAGACTCTGTTTCCCACGAATTTTTTTTATTTTGGCTATTTTTTCATTCTTTATGCACTAGTGTAGACATTTTTTTATTTTGATGCAGATATTTTTCAAAAATTGTAGATTCTCAATCGTGACACTACACAGTTCTCGTTTTGGGAACTTCGAAGGATCATAACTTTCACATACGGCCTCATATTGAGGCGATTCTTTTTTTTAAAGTGCATGATTTTTTTAGTAGATTGCAGTGGTACTATTTATTTCTCTAGGTATTGTGCCAAAGTTGTATTTTCTATTGATAACTGAGAGGGGGGTGAATCAGTTATCCTACTATTTCAACTTTTAGTGCTTCCTTAATAGTTAATGCAACACCAAATCAAATAAGCAATCATAATCATAAAGGGAAATAACACAAATACACATGACACAATGATTTTGACGTGGAAACCCTGTTAAGGGAAAAAACCACAGGGTGATTAACCCAAGATAATATTCTCTATTAGAAGAATAGAAGATACAAAATGGCACTTGCCAATTAGGGCTCACTGCCCGAGCACACTACTCACAAGAGACTC
Source organism: Cunninghamia lanceolata (assembly GCA_027924645.1). NCBI lineage: Eukaryota > Viridiplantae > Streptophyta > Pinopsida > Cupressales > Cupressaceae > Cunninghamia > Cunninghamia lanceolata. The sequence goes on along the minus strand of BSBN01001059.1, from coordinate 27,990 downwards.
TCTGTCTACAAGAAAGGAAAGTAACTCAATACTTGAACTGATGAGAAGCATCCACACATGCTGAGGTTCAGTTCCGGTTTAGCTCAATACACTAATCTGCTGCACTTCATTCTTACTCTCTCTTGATGCAGCTGTACTTTCACATTTTGGACCTCTTCTACTATCTTCACTCTGCTCTTCTACTTTTCTTCGCACCACTCAACACAACACACACACCTTCACATCTAAATCAATCATGTATTTATATCCGCATAAGTGATTTCATCATCTTTATAGTCGGCATCCGGAGCAGTCAATAATTTCCTCAAACTCTGATCTGTCGGCTGAATCCTTGCATACAAAGTAATGCGGATCAAGCATATACTTGTAGAAGTCATCAATCATGTCGGCCAAACATAAATTATGCCTTAAGAACCTTTTCCATCATCAATAACACATCCGGAATAATGTCTAATGCTCTGCCAGTCAGTTCTTCCTCTGTTCACACTGTCACTTGGGAACCCGACACTCAAGTATTCATATCTCTTTATCCTTTCCACATCGGATGCTCAAACCCTAAAATATATCAATCAAGATACTTCTCTTGACTTCCCAATCTACACTTCACTGAGATACTTCTACTGAGAGATTTGGACCTGTCTGTCGAACCTTACTGACTGCTCTGTTCTTGCTTACCAGACCTTAACACTTCTTCAATCTGACTTCCGGTGAGGACACATCATGTCCTGTGGATGTGTGGAATGATCTTTGTTGCCATCAATGACAACAATCATGAAGCCACACAGTGTCTCTTGCCAACAATCTCCCCCTTTAGCATTGATGGCAACACTTAGTGAAAAATGACTAAGTGTGATACTACACTCCCCCTTGGTTGATGCTCTGTTCTATTATACATTTTACCAGAGCTCCCCCTTAGCTGAAGTTCACATTTTTCACTGTTTCTCACTCCCCCTTTGACATCAATGGCAAAGGGTGGGGTCCGCACACCAAAATTCTCAAAAATTCAACTATACTTAGTCACATAAGTATATTTTTCAGTTATACTTTACATAAACTTTAGTATATCTGCAAAAGTATTTGTCAATTGTACAACTTCTGTCGCCCAACTCACCTTCATCCTATCTAAAATTGAGATGTGACCACTGAACAGGAATGCAAAATCTTCTGCCCTCTTAAGATCTGTCAGATCATTGGTTCGGGCGGTAGTCTGAGCATCACTTATGGCCTCATGCATGGCCTCTAACTTAGGGATAATGATCCCTCTAAGTTCACCCATCCGGCTAATTATGTTCTTCCTTTCCTTCTCAAAATTCTTTATTGCATTTGTGATTGCAATAGTCTGACACTCTTGATTTACTATGGAGGATGAGAGAGGATCAAAACTTTGAGACAAACTTAGTAGTTTATCCTCTTGCTCTTTTACTTTCTTCTCAATATCTTTGTTCACTGTGGGCCAAGATAAGCAAAATTTGTACATATTTCCACCATCTTTAAGAGCATTTTCCAAGCTCTTTATCCCAATATCCATTACTCTCCTATCATTTGTTATCAGACCCTGTACTTCAGAGAATCTCTTATCCAAAAACTCCTTCCGAACCTTTTCTTCAGCTGACTTCTCTAGAGAATCAAAATGTGTGCTAACACTGTTGACTAGAGTTTGGAGATTACCAGAAGAGGAGGCTATGGTATCCTTCTGAAAAGATGGCATGATCTTTTCCAACACTCTGGATGCTACCTCTATAAGCTCACAGTCTTCCATGTGAGATTTCAGTAGTTTCTCTTTGGCCTTCGCATTTGCAAACGAAGTTGTCTTCATTGTTTGTACTGGAGATAGAGAGTCAAAGTCTAATGGCCCTTTTAGTAATTCTGGTTCATCCATCTCATTAGTTTCTTTTGTCAAGAAGTCCTTGACAGATTCTGCAGTGTCTCTTGCCAGAGACAGATTCTTCTTCTCTTTTGTAGTGTCACTTATGTTCTTTTCAGCTTGACTTCCTTCTTTACTTTTCACCTCTTTTTCTTTCTCCTTTATTATTTCTTCTTCTTTAGATCTGGAGTCAATAGGGGAAACCAGAGGAGAAATGTTAGCCTGTTCATGGGCCACCTCTTCTAGAGCAGAGGATTCCAAGTCCTTAGTTGTTTCTACACCGGTATTCATTACCTCTTCTGTCATTTTCTTAGTAGACTCTTCTGTAACACTTGTAGTCGAGGGATCAGTACCCAAGTCCTCTATAATTGGAATGTTGAATCTTTTGAATGCATTCCGGAGGATCTCTTCTATCTCTTTTGCAACTTTGTCAGTCTCTCTAAGCATAAGTTGATTCATCCTTGCTTTGCTCCTGAACTCATCCTTACAATCTTTGAAGATCATATTCATTTTCTTGGGATCAATTGAAGGATATAGCTGAATTGCTATCTATTCCCGAATTTCTAGATCCTTGGCTTGGGCATTGTTCTTTCTTATTTCAAGTTCCTTCTCCAAGCTTTTGGGGATCAGAGATATAATTTCAATAAATGCTTTGTTGTAGATATTTAGGTACCTGACTATGGCATCTTGGAATATCTTCTGATCTGCTTCACCATAATCATCATAGAATTCAACCATTGGCTGAAGATTTCCGTCCACTGTGACTAATTTGATTATCATTGATGTGAAGAGTGGGTTTTTCAATATATTCCTCTATCTTTTCTTCTTCCTCCTATCCGAGAGAGGGTTCACCGGATGTTTTCTTCTTTTTCTTCATTTTCCTAATTTCTTCATCAGATTCAGTCTCCTCTTCATCCCTTTGACTAGCATAAGCCCTTGTGGCTTTTGTCTTTGTTCTTTTCTCTCCTTTGCCAGATGATTGTGCTTCTGGTTTTGATGGCCTTGAGATTTTGGCAGTGGTAGGTGCAGATCTCTTTGATGATCTGGTTCGAGTGGAAGACTTTGCCGGAACACTTTCCTCACTTATCTTTTCTACCTTTTTCTTTTCTTCCTCAACCCTTTCCATCTTTTCCCTGTTGGCATCAAGTGCCTCCTTTGAGATGCCAAATCCTTTGGCAACATCTTCAATTCCTTTTCTCACCTTCCTCTTGATCTCTAGTTGTCTGAGTTCCACATGAATCTTTATACTTAGCTCTTCAAAGGTTCCAAACCTTTCTACCTTTGGATCCTTTGGCTGACTTAGCATGTGTTGCACATGTAGCTCCACAATTTGTTTATCAACTTCATACCCCATAGGCATGATCCAGACTGTCCTTGGTTCCACCGCCTCCATTAGGCATTGATCAGTCTCTACCATAAAACATACAGTGTCTTTATACTTTTCAACTAGAGATTGAGGAATTTTCTCTCTAACTTGCATCATGTTTTGGAAGTTTTTGAAGAAACCCCAGAGAGTTGTATTTGGTACTTTGTCATCACCAAGTCCGTGTAAATAATCTCTGATTTGGATAGCTATTGGTCTATCATTCTCCCACACCCAACCACTAGATTCGGGAAGCTCATTCATAAAGTAGAAGAATAAGCACAATATCAATCCACCATACTTGAATGAATTATTTTTATCTTTATTTTCTACAGATTCTCCAAGAGTTGGTTCAAAAGGAGCTAACAAAGATCGTAGTCTGCATCCTTTCTTAGCATTTCATAAGTGGTGTAGATGGCCATTCCAGGTACTGAATTCTCCCTGCTAGAATGATATATTTTGTATCCAATGATCATGGAGGCAAACTTGACATCCGGATCAGATATGTCATCTACTGTCATTGCTCTTTTGTCAAACTTGGATCCGGTAGCCTCACTCACAATTTGATTCTTGACAGATTTAAGAACAGGAATCCCACTAGATGAGTGTAATCCGATAACTGCCCTGATGGCATCTTTTGTGATTTTGAATGGTTCATTCAACCACATGAAGTTGTCATGTATTCTGCTCAAAATATACCTGACCCATTCATCCTCAGTAAAATAGGGGAAATGTATGCATTGTGCAAAGTGCTTGTTCCGAAGGCCCTTGTATTGGGGTTTGAGCTCAAATGAATCATCTATCAGTTGTTTGTGGTAGATATCCCTCAATTTGAACTCTCTGAAATCTTCAATGTTAGCATGAATGTAAACCCTAATATCTTTTGTGTGTAGGACACCATGCAGTACACTAGAAAAAGCTCCTAGGGGATCTATTTCCAAAGATTTGTAGGGACGTTTCTTGAATTTGGGGCGAGGCCTATCAATGATCTTCACTATATTCGGAGTAGACATCTTTTAAAGAGATTTGTAGAGAGATATTTAAAAACAGAAAAATACCTTATGCGCCTTTAGGTTTTCACGAAGCGAGTCGGATCGATTTCTAGATGAATTGACTTCTGCAATGACCTTTGATGGGCTTGAGGAAATTTGTTGCAGAGCACCTCTTTTCTTCTTCTTGAATGCAGAATGAGCAAATATTTAATAAGAAGAACCCTTATATTGTTTCGCAAACCCTAAAACCAAGTTGCAATAAATGCTCGACCTAAGTCATTCAGGTTTGCCTTATTCGGATGACTTGAAGAACCAGATCAATCTGGATCTAAATATCTTGTGGATCTTCTAAATCTTAACCATAGTTTATTTAGATGTTTCTCTTATGAACCCTTTAATCTGCAACTCTCCTCGTGCCAGTTCCGGCACCAATTGACTGGCTGGGGGAAAATAGTTTTCTTTGTGTCTCCCCCTGAGCCAGAGCTCACCTTTTAATTTCTGGAAGGAATATCAGCACCAGAGTTTGGTGTGGATACATCCCTTACATTCTCTGTACTTTTCTTCACCCAAATCTTGTTCATCTCACTTTGAACTTCATCCGCATTTATTTTTGTTTTCCCTTATCTTGATTCTGATTATGATGTACTAGACCTCTTTTATCCTGATTTTTGCTTCTACAGAATTTTGTAATATGACCGGATCTATTGCAAATTTGGCAAACAACATTTCTTTGCATATTTGATTGATATCCTCTTGATCTGCATTGATTCACCATATGACCCATTCTATTGCATGCAAAGCATCTACCATTGAATGAATTGTTCATTTGCATATTTCTACATTCATGAGATTTGTGACCATACCTTTTTGAAGCACTGTCCGGAGAAGGATGTATTAGTCTGATTCATTCTCTTTCTGCACTGATTAGCTTTATGACCAAAGTTATTGCAGTTGTGGCAGTATCCATTGAAGGATGGATATCTTTGAGCATTAGGCTGCCTTATCGGAGATCTTCTAGGCCTGTACCTCGGATTTTCTGATCTAAAGTTCTTCTGACCGAATCCAGAGCTTTCACCTTTTTCATACCCCAGGCCACACTTGTCATCTACCCTCTTTTGGCTTTCAAGGAGAACTTCGAGTTGAGCAAAGCTTATCTTGAATTTCTCTTTGTATTCATTTGTTGTTTGAAGATCCCTTTTGAGAGAGACAATTTGATCCTCAAGTTTTTCTTCATTATCTTTAGCATCTTCAAGATCAAATTCAAGATGTCTGATTATTCTATCCATCTTGTGGTAGTCTTCTGATTTTTCTTTGAGAGATTGTCTTAGGTCATCTTCAGATTTTTTTCTCTCTTCAATTTCTTGAGTAAACTTCATAACTCCTGATTCCATTTCATGTCTTATCATGATGATTTCTTTTGATAACTTTTCACATAACGTGGTTTTCTCTTTCAGATCTTCACTTGTATCATTTGTTTCATTTTGACTTGCCAATTGCTAGAGTAGTTCCTTTCTCTTTTTCATAGAGAGACTCAGTTTCTCTTTTAGTTCTTTTATGAAATCATCAGCTTGTTTGAGTCTTTCCTTTAATTCATTGACTTCAGAATTTGACTGCTCAAGATCATCAAGGGCAGACTTAAGTTGTTCCCTCATACCATACACATCCATTTGAATTCCCAGATCTTCCTCAAGCTGTTAGGCTTTGTTGGGAGGAACTAGGCTCTGATACCAATGTTGATAACTGAGAGGGGGGGTGAATCAGTTATCCTACTATTTCAACTTTCAGTGCTTCCTTAATAGTTAATGCAACACCAGATCAAATAAGCAATCATAATCATAAAGGGAAATAACACAAATACACATGACACAACGATTTTGACATGGAAACCCTGTTAAGGGAAAAAACCACGGGGTGATTAACCCAAGATAATATTCTCTATTAGAAGAATAGAAGATACAAAATGGCACTTGCCAATTAGGGCTCACTGCCTGAGTGCACTGCTCACAAGAGACTCACTGTCTACAAGAAAGTAAAGTAACTCAATGCTTGAACTGATGAGAAGCATCCACACATGCTGAGGTTCAGTTCCGGTTTAGCTCAATACACTGATCTGCTGCACTTCATTCTTACTCTTTCTTGATGCAGCTGTACTTTCACATTCCGGACCTCTTCTACTATCTTCACCTTGCTCTTCTGCTTTTCTTCGCACCACTCAACACAACACACACACCTTCACATCTAAATCAATCATGTATATATATATGCATAAGTGATTTCATCATCTTTCTAGTCAGCAACCAGAGCAGTCAATAATTTCCTCAAAATCTAATCTGTCGGCTGAATCCTTGCATACAAAGTAATGCAGATCAAGCATATACTTGTAGAAGTCATCAATCATGTCAGCCAAACATAATTTATTCCTTAATAACCTTTTCCATCATCAGTAACACATCCAGAATAATGTTTGATGCTCTGCCAGTCAGTTCTTCCTCTGTTCACACTGTCACTTGGGAACCCGACACTCAAGTATTCATATCTCTTTATCCTTTCCACACCGGATGCTCAAACCCTAGAATCTATCAGTCAAGATACTCCTCTTAACTTCCCCAAATCTGCACTTCACTGAGATACTTCTACTGATAGATCCAGACCTGTCTATCAGACCTTACTGACTACTCTACTCTTGCTTACCAGATCTTAACACTTCTTCAATCTGACTTTCGGTGAGGACACATCATGTCCTACGGATGTGTGGAATGATCTTTGTTGCCATCAATGACAACAATCATGAAGCCACACAGTGTCTCTTGCCAACATTTTCAACATATGCTCTTCGTGAGGGTTTGTAATGCATTGAAATCAAGACCACTTAGTATTTCTTGCTAGTGGCAGTTGTAAACGCACTAATATAAAGTGCCAAATCATATTTTCTTGGGGGGGTTCTTTGATTGAGTGAAAAGGAGGGTTTTTCTTGGCAGTGTTCTCTTCTTTTTAGCATTTACTTTCTGCATTTCTTCATCATGGATCAAACAAATATGCCCATCCTAACTCCTTACAACTACTTTGAGTGGAAATCATGCATGACAATCTACTTAAGGAAAGCTGGATTACATAGGATAACTATGGGACTTGAAACTGAACCTGCTAAAGATGAAGATAAGCCTAAGTGATTTAACAAATGTGATGAGGCATATGGAACATTGTGTTTTTCTGTTTCTCCTAATTTGCTCTTTCACATTGAGTCTTTAAATTCACCAAATGAAATCTAGACAAAGCTAGAAAAACTATTTGGCACACAAGATTCAATGAGGGGTCATATGTTGGAAAATGAACTAATTAGTTTAAGTCCAAGCAATTTCAACACAATCCAAGATTTCTTCACAAAATTGAAATCACTAAGGCTGCAGTTAAAACAATGTGGAATTGAAAAGAAACATGAACAACTAATTCTCAGTATTCTCTCTAAGCTAAGTTCAGAATATTTTATGTTTGTTTCTACCTTCTATGCTACTAAGGGTGCACTTGGTACTCAATTCACCATGCCATCTTTAGATGATTTTGCTATATCTCTCACTCAGAAATAGGATAAGCTAATCCAAATGGGCACTCTTAAGCCCTCTAAGTCATATGCCCTAGCTGCCAACCAAGGCACAAAAGAACAGAAAGGACAAAGTAGTAATAACAAGAATAAGGATAAGAAACAAAAGAATAGCAAGGAGAAGAAGGATCAGATATCAGTTGCTGTAAAAGCAACTAATGAGACCCAATCTTCAAGGGCCACAAGTCTAAGAAAGAGAAGGTCCAATGTGCCTACTGTAAAAGACCTGGTCATGATGAACATAAGTGCTTGAAGAAACAAATTGATCACTTGACACACATTCTTGAGAAGAATAATATCAGTGTTTCGGAGTCTATCAAACAAAGTTCTAATGAGGGGTCTAATAAGGCAAAAGAAAATAAAAAGGAGAAAGGAAAGGGCAAGGCCCTTGTAGCAGTTGCTTCTTCACCATCCACTTGGTTTCTTAATTCGGGTGCTTCACACCACATGGCTTCATCTAAGGAAGAGCTTGCATCTTTGGAGCCATGTACTATGCCTTCTATTTTGATGAGTGATGACACTCCTGTTGAGGTGTGTCAGAGAGGGTCTGTTGATATGGGGGATGGCACATTCCATGATGTTCTTTGTGTGCCCTCATTATCAACTAATCTCCTATCAGTATACCAGATCACTCACACAGGTTCAGGCAAGCAGATTGAGTTCACTCCTGATTTAGTGGAGATTCGTGAGTTACACAGTGGTTCTATAATTACAGTTGGGAGAGTAGATCATCAGTCACGACTCTATCTATTTTCTCACTTTATTCCTGATCCTCCTTCAACTATTTTTCTCACTCATTCTAATGATGTGAGTAGATTATGGCATGAGCGGTTTGGCCATCTTAACTTTCACTACTTACAGCAGCTCAACCAATAGAGCATGGTCACAGGGTTGCCTTCAGTTCAGTTTTCAGGTGGTGTTTGCCAAGGTTGCATTCTTGGTAAGCATCCTAAGGAAAATTTTGACAAAGGTAAGGCATGGAGAGCTTCACAGATACTAGAGTTAGTTCACAGTGACTTGGCTGGTCCATTTTAGCATCCTTCTTTCAGCAGGGCCTGATATGTCCTCACATTCATTGATGACGTTTCTCGATATACTTGGGTGTACTTTGTCAAACAAAAGTCTGAGGTATTTGATCACTTTCAAGACTTCAAGACTTTTGTAGAGAAGCAATATGGGAAATCCATCAAAGTTTTGCACACTGACAATGGTGGTGAGTATGTTAACCATCAGTTTGAGAGCTTTTGCACTTCAGAGGGGATTGACTTGCAACATTCAATTCCATACAATCCTTAGCAGAACGGTGTTACAGAGCGGAAGAATATGTCCTTGAAGGAATTGACAAACTATATGATTCACTCCAGGTCTCTTGCACCACAGTATTGGGCAGAGGCCATTAACTGTGCTTGTTATATCTAGAACAGTGTTCCTCACCAAGCCTTGAAGGGAGTCACTCCTTTTGAAGCTTGGAGTGGTTGGAAACCATCAGTTAAGCACTTTTAAGTTTTTGGTTCTCCTACATGGGCCCACATTCCTACAGAGAAATGCAAGGCCTTAGATCCACAGAGCAGACCTTGCATATTTGTAGGTTATCTTGATGGTGTGAAGGGTTATCGGTTGCTCCACCCTACTACACATGAGTTGTTCATTGAGAGGAGTGTTTAGTTTGAGGAGGGCTCTTTAAGATCACTTTCTATCACTTCTCCAACTCCTTCTACTTTGACATTAGAGTCACTTGGGATACATGACAAATCTTTTGATGAGTCAAATTCACCTGAGCAATCTTCTAGCTCCACTTTCGATGCGAAGAGCAATTCAGATGACTCACCTTCTTCATCTCTTAGTCATCATTCAGAGGTTGATGATTCTCCTCCAGATTCTCCATCTTCCGGTCCACTTTAGAATAGACAGACCTTGCAGTCTGCAGGTGATTGGGTTGGGGATCCATCAGACACCAGGTGAACTCGTTCATAGTTCTAGGATGCTCCACATGTCTTCATTACTACTGCCTCAGATCCATAGTCTTTTCATGAGGCTTCCGGTATTCCTGAGTGGGATACAGCTATGCAGGAGGAGTGTAGTTCCTTGATGAGGAACCACACTTGGGATCTTGTCCCTCTTCCTAAGGGAAGAAAACTTGTTCGATGTAAGTGGATCTATCAGACAAAATTTGTAGCAGATGGGTCGGTTGAGAAGCATAAGGCTCGCTTGGTCGCAAAAGGATTCTCCCAGGTTCCTAGGATTGACTACTCTAAGACTTTTGCGCCAATTGTCCGAATGAATTCCATCCGTCTTGTTCTTTCCATTGTTGCAGCCAATCATTGGGAAGTACACCAGATGGATGTGAAGAGTGTTTTTCTTCACAGTGACCTTTAGGAGGAGATCTACATGGAGTAGCCACATGGTTCATTAAGGATTCCTCACTTGTGTGTCATCTTCAGAAGTCTCTTTATGGCCTCAAACAGGCTCCTCAGGTCTGGTATGCCAAGCTGGACTCCTTCCTTCTATCAGTTGGGTTCACTCGGTGCCATTCTGATCCCAATGTCTACTTTCTATAGCGGGATGATTCACTCCTATTTTTGGTTCTGTATGTTGATGACTTGTTGATCACAGGAAGTTCTTCATCCACCATTAGGGCTATCAAAACTACCCTTCATGATAGGTTTTTGATGACTGACTTGGGCTTGTTGCATTACTTTCTTGAGATTGAGATCTTCCAGTTTGCTTCTGGGATCACCATCACACAGTCCAAGTATGCTCTAGATTTGCTCTTGAGGTTTCATATGGCTGACTGTAATCCTACTCTGATTCCCTTCCTTTCTGGAGTCAAACTTGAGGCTTAGTGTTCTTCTCCACTTGTTGATGGCACTTTTTACCAACGTCTTGTTGGGAGTCTCATTTATCTAACTCATACGATACCCAACATTTCATATGTTGTAGGCATGGTATCTCAATTCATGCAGGAGCCCCATGAGCTACACTAGAAAGCAGCCAAGCGGATCCTTCACTACATTCAGGGTACTCACAATTTTGGGATTCACTATGCAATGGGCATTGATCTTGACTTGGTGGGCTACACAGATTTAGATTGGACAGGTGATTCTCAGGATCTCAAGTCTACTTTAGGTTACAGTTTCTCACTTGGTTCAAGTCCTATTTGTTTGTCGAGTAAGAAGCAGTCTACTATTGCTCTATCTTCTACTGAGGTCGAGTATTAGGGGGTTGTGAATGCCGCCACTGAGGCCATTTGGCTTCAAAATCTTCTCATTGAGTTTGGTTTCCAGATTAGATGACCATTAGTCATATTTTATCACAACCAAAGTGCCATTTAGATCTAATAGAATTCGGTCCATCATCAACGGACCAAACATATAGAGTTCCATATGCACTACATCTAGGAGCTCATCCATGGCCACGTCATCGACCTTCACTACTGTCTGACTTTCAAGCAGGTTGCTAATATCTTCACCAAACCCTTCACTGAGAGCAAGTTCCTTCATTTGTGAGCTTTGCTGGGGGTGTCGGATGCTTCATCTTTTGGAGGGGCTTCTTCCTCTCACTCGGAGTCTTGACTCTTTCTACTTTAGGGGGTCTCTTCTCTCTCTATTTTTGGGGGGGAATTTTATGTACATGGGTACCTCAACAGGCTTGATTTACTAGGACCCATTTCTACATCCACCTAATCTTTGCTTATGAGGGGTGTTAGTGTAGGTTTTTATTTCCTAGTGGGTTATTTATTTTTTCCCTATATTCCTAGGTTTTCCCTACACTTCTATTAATCTCACTTAGGTTAATAAAGCATGTCTTATTAGGTCAGAGGATTATGAGGTGTCACCTTCCTACATGTGAGCATCCATTAGCTATCTTGGGAAGATACTTTGCTATCTTTAGTCTGATAGATGGTTGCTCCTCATTAGTCGGTGTCGCCACCTCCTCCCTCTCCCTAGTCTATATAAGCATGCTATCTGGCTTGTATTTTGTATCTCTTTCTTTTGCATCCTCTTAATCCTATTTTGCTTCTAGCATTTGCATTAATCTCTTAGAGACTAACTCTGTGTTGCTATTTTGATTTTGTATCATTTGCATTCATAGTTTAGATATCTATTCATTTGCACTAGTTTTTTGGGTTAATAATCTTTTCAGATTCTAACAAATATTTATAATACTGAGAAAGATCTATTCCCAACTAAATAATGGATCTAACCACATTCTTGGATTAACTACCCTCGAAAAGATGTAAGTAAGCCAAAATGTGTCCCATACAAGGTAAAGCATAATCATAATCCAAACATCAAAAAGGGTTTGAAATATGACTTAAGTAAAGTTCTCAATAAATCTGAATTGAAACTCTAGTAAAATGGAAGGTTATAGTAAAATAGAACAGAGAAAGACTAACACATGACTTTAAGTATGCAGATTTCTAAATACCTGATGTAAGAAAAGGTCCTTTATTCCTTGTGAGAGATTTCAAGTGTAAGAAAACATGAAATTTACTCTAAAGAATAAATAGGATAATGTACCATAACTCATTATTTTAAAAATCAATACAATAGCATATTACATGAAAATATGAAATGAGAAGTAGAGATATTGAAATGAGCCATAAAACATGTCTTCTAATTGTTTCAGCTTTCAAGACCAAAACTGTTGAAAATTAAAAATACAAATCTATATAACAGTAAGTCAGAGAATGTTCAATAGTTAATGCCCAAAATAAATCATTACAAGAATGCAATGGTTACAAAAGAAAAACACTAAAGAAGATTGAATGATTTGGTTTTGAATTATTGCAAATCGTCAAGAGTAAATCAAAAGTCACTAATATACTAATGATTCAATTTGTGTGAGGAAACTAAACAAGGAATGATTAAAAAATATGAACTACACCAAACAAATGTACAAATAATTTTATTACGCTTTTATAACTTCTACAACACAAAATAAATGCCAACTAGAATCTAAAACGATGAAGAATTTAATTTAGAAACTACCGATGTTACCAAAAGTCGAAGATGGAAATAACAGAAAGAAATCAGGTATAACGCCTAAAACAAATACATTCACAGTGCAAGATGAAAAGAAGAAACACAAGAAAGGCACACAATCCTTTTGACAGGCTTCCTCAAAGAGACACATAGAAACCTTTTCTATATATTGACAAATATGGCGAGTAATAGCCAAAATAAAATTTGACAGTTGTTGTTTTGGTTTGGAGTTGCTTACTAAATAATCATAACATCATTATGCAGGTCATGCTAAATGCATATAGGCTAACACACTTTGACAAAAGACATTAATCACTCATTTTAGACATTGTATTTATCACAGGCCGCCATAACAATGAAGGTACAGTTAAATGTTTAAATCTGGGAAGGCATTTTAAAGCCACAAACAAAAGCATTGAAACTACATTAGTGGCCAAAGAGGTCGATCCATCTTTGGACTAGCGAGCAATATAAAACCAATGAAATTTAAAAGCATACAGTTTGACAAAAGAGGTTAATAAAATATACCAAAACTACATAGGTTAAAAATTAACAGAGATTGCTTAATCCAGAACAATGAATTAGACACAAGGCACATAAACAAAGAATAATTTTATATTGACGAAGGGAAAGAACAACTTCACACTTCTACCATCAACAAACTTCTTAAGAAAAAGAATGAGGGATACAAAGCATCATAAAAATGTAGTTGTGAACAAATTATTTTATCTGAAACCTTTTCTTTTATATTTATGACTTCTAATTTAGATTGGTGAACAAGTTAATATTCTATTCAAAAGGCCCGGGGTAAAGGTTGAATTTAAAAGGTCTAGAATAGATTTCTAATTGATAACATCATGATTCGTAGGTAAGAACTAGGAAGATAATGATTCGATGATTAAGATGCAAGTTTAATGCCTTGACTAAGGAAAACATAACAGGAAAAAGATAACATTTAAAGATTTATTTCTATATAGGGAAGATAGTAATGACTAATATTCCTCCACTCATCTAAGTTGCCAAAAGGGTACAAACAGGCACCTAAACATAGCCAAAAGTGTTTGTTAGAAACAAGGACTCTTGAGGAGGTTGAAATGATTATTGCTATAGGTCGAACACGGGCCAAAAATGTAGTAATGCACAAGCAAAAGCCAAAGAGAAATCAAATGTAATACATTGTACCCATGGCCAACTGAACATAGTATACAAGAGGTCTCTCATTTACACAGGCCGTTTCAAGCCTTGTGTATAAATTGTTATAAAGAAATCTAGTCTTACAAGAAAATATAACACTCAGGCTGATAGGTCAATATTAAATAAGCATATCCTGGATAAAACGATGCCATGGGGGATTATATGAATTGAACTCAAAATAATGAAAGAAGATCACAGATCACTAAAGTCTCAAATAGAAAAGGTCGAAGATAATCATTGTTAAACAATAAATCAGACCATAGAATAGGTATCAATAGATCCTTGGCTGCAAACAGGTCATTTACAATTTGAAGAAATCTAATTTATAATATGTAATATAAAAGTTGTTAAATAATTATCCAACCAGGTTGATAATGGAAGACATAGGCCAATAAGATAGAAACATAATGATTTATTTCCTAGGTTGAATCTAAAAGGTATATGGTTGATATAGAAACATGCAAGACATGTAGGTCAAACAAATCCTTGCGCAGGCATGAATGATAACATACAGAATCAACATTTTGACAAAAGAATAAATCACTTTCAGTGAGACAAGGATTGAAACAAAATCCATTAAGAAATCATCTGAGATTACAACACTGGCCCATAGATTCATGCACTTTCTACATAGGAATAAAACTATACATAAATTGCTTACCCAGAGTCCAAAAGCTTTTCCCTAAACTTTTCTTGCCCTTTTGAACCCCGTTCGTGTTCCCATGAAAACTCTACCATTTCCTTCTTTTCCATTTTCTGCCTCTTTTTCAAACACTTCTTTATCTTTTAAAACTGAACACATGACTCTTTATGTGCCAATAAATAAATCGACCACTTCATAATATAAAGAAAATTCTAGAAAACAGGTAAACACATTAAGATAGTGCATGATTTTCTTTTAAATTATCCAGATAATTATTTCAAAGAAATTGATTAATTATTCCCAATTAAATATCACAAATAAAATAGGTTTAGGTGACCTTACAGAATTAGATGATAAAGGAGAAAGATGCACTTTTGTTAGATACAACAACTAGACAAAAGGATATAAATTATACAATCCAATCACAAAGAAAGTGACAATCATCAGAGATGTTGAGTTTATTGAAGAAGAAGCATGGGACAACATGATTAAATAATTATCAACTATCATGAAGCTAATACCTTCAAATGAAATGGAATCATCAAATGGAAATGTGGTGTCAAGTTATCATTCAACTCCACGAGATCTAAAGCTCCAATAACACTGTCTAGTGCACCTAGAGCCCTAAGCCCCTCAAGATATCACCTAGGTGACATGCCTCTAGAGTTGTTTCAACATCACACAAGTGAAGCATCAGGTCATGCAAGAACCTCAAATCCTTCAATGTCTCATGCTAGTGATACTTCAAACCCAAATCTAGCATCACTATTAAGTCCTCAAAAGATAATTCTTATGGGCATTTATGATGAAACTCAAGGGGATGAAAATGTTGATTTATTCTCTAATTTTTCATTACTTTCTCAAGTTGATCCCATCGGCTATGAAGTACAACTGAAAATAAAAATTGGGTGAAATCCATGGATGAGGGAGTTGGTTCTATTAAGAAAAATAAAATATGGGATCTTGTAAATCTTATAGAAGGAAAGGATACAATTTGTGTGAAGTGGGTGCATAAGACCAATATCAATGCAGATGGAAATAATAAAAAACATAAGGTGAGGTTGGTTGCAAAGAGTTTTTTTTAGCAACACGGAATCAATTACAGAAAGACTTTTTCTCTAGTGGCCAGACTAGACACTATAAGAATTGTATTAGCAATAGTAGCTTAACATAAATTGAAAGTATATCAAATGGATGTCAAATCTTATTTTTTGAAAAAAATACTAGAAGTCTATGTGCAGTAGCCACTAGGGTATGAAATTCTAGGTTAAGAACACAAAGTTTATGGATTGAGGAAATCCTTATGTGGACTCAAGCAAGCTCTAAGAGCTTGGTATAGTAGGATTGATTCTTATTTTTTGAAGAATGAATTCATCAAAAGAAATAGTTAACTGAAACTATACATAAAAATAAATGATCAAGGCTAGATTCTAATTGTGTAATTATATGTGGACAATTTGATATTTATAGGAGATTTGTCGATTAACTTATTCAAATCAACAATGAAGAAAGAATTTGAAATGACTAATTTAGGTTTAATGAAGGTTTTCCTTGGTATAGAAGTAAGTTAATAAAATGATGGTATTTTTTTTCTCAATCGAAATATACCAATTTGATATTTTGAAGAGATTTAAATTAATGAACTGTAATCTAGCAAAGCACTAGTATCCACATGATTGAAATTGAGAAAAGAAGATAACATCTCCAATGTAGATCCGACCCTGTAAAAATACTTGTTGGTAGTTTGATGTACTTAATAGCTACAAGGCATAATATCATGTATGGAGTAAGCATATTTTCAAGGTTCATGGAGTCACCAAAGGATTCTCACTGGCAAGCTAGGAAAAGAATAATGAGATATATTAAAAAATAAAAGATTATGGTATTTTATATACAACACCAATTGATTTTAAGTTGATTCATTACATAGATAGTGATTATGCAAGAAGTATTGATGATAGAAAGAACACGTCTAGTTATGTTTTTTAATTTTAGATCAGGTGTCGTTTCATGGGCCTCTAAGAAGCAACCTATAGTAACTCTTTTATCTACAAAGGAAAAATATGTAGCAATCATATCAATAGCATGCCAAGTAGTGTGGATGAGAAGAGTGTTGCTAGACCTAAAGAATGACTAGGAGGAAGGAACAAAGATCTTTTGTTATAATAAATCAGCTATATCATTGTCTAAGAATCATGTTTTTCATAGAATAAGAAAGAAAATGGATCACTTCATTAGGGAACTACTCAACAATGGTGAAATATACTTGGAATTTTGTAAGTTAGAAGATTAGTATGTTGATATTTTCACAAAGTCATTGTGAAAGGAGAATTTTGAGAGATTCGGAGATAATTTGGGCATAATCAATTTAAGAAATCAAGATTAAGGGGGAGTTTTTGCAGTAAATTTTCTTTCATGGAAGTATCCCCTCTTGTCACATCCTAGTATGTAAATTTTTTATCTTATATCTCCTCCTACAAATTTTGTCCCAAACACCATACTCCATATTTAAAGTAAATTTATCTCTACATATTTTATATTGAATGTGTAGTTTGGGAATAGCGAAAATCAATAAATAATACATGTAGATCTATTTATACTTGATACAGGTATATTTCTCCTTGTACGTAGCAGTTGTAGCTAGGCAATAGTATTTTGAGATGTGTTTAGAACTCTCTAGATGTGGAAGCCTCTAGACATGTTCTATAATATAGGTAGCTATTTATTTTAAAAATACATACACAACCAAATTGTATTGAAGAGATGTGTATATACAGTTGAGGACAATGTGAAGAAGAAAGAATAGAGAAAAGGATGTGCATGCAGTAGGATGAAAATATAAAGAATTAGTAGAAATGGCAACAATTTGTAATTTCTTGTGAATGCATATCTTATCCATTTTTATTGTATATGTATATTTTTTGCTTTGAGTAGAAACTATATTTGAGAAAACAAGTTTATTTTGGTGTAAAATAAATAGAGCATTTTGGGAAAGCAGGAAGTTTGAAAAATATAGCAACCTAAAAACAAGGCACTCAAACAAATTGTTTAACTTAATTTAGGGTAGCTATGATTCTTGAGATAAACATGAATAATGGATATTGATGGATGTGGCATGTTATGTTGGACACACTCAGATACTAAGAAGGGGGGTTAATCAATATCTAAACAAACTTTAACTTTTTTAGAACAGATTAAAACTTAAGCATTACAACATTAACATAAACATGAAAGATTAACATAATGCACATCAACACATAACACCAGATATACGTGGAAAACCCTACAAGAGAAAAACCACGGTGAGGATTAACTCATAATATATGAAGATCAAAAATAATAACTTTGTTTTAGGGATACAACCCAAGGAAGCTACTACTCCCTAAAAAATTTGATTTAGGGTCACTCCCAAGGAAGGTACTACTCCCTAAAGACTTTGTTTTAGGGTCACTCCCAAGTAAGCTACCACTCCCTAAATTGAGAACACACTTACAAAAGATTACAGTATGACAGTCCTTCTACTATCTGAAAATTGACATTAAAACTCACACCTTTGATGATTACAATTCTGCCTCTTCACACTTCCTTCTGATAATCAGATCAGTTAGGCACACTCTACACTTGATCACTATCATAAATGTGTCTTCAAGATGAATCAGGACAACATCAACAACTTCTCCTCTTTCTCCTTTAGTTGCACATCATAATGCATTCATTATGCTCCTTATCTTGCATGTGAGCCCTATGAATCACTTTGCAATCACACCTCACCTAACTCAATTTGATTTACTATTTATACATGATATTACATTGATTACATTGCTTGTCGGCTAGAGACAACATTAAAAATATATTTACAAGGCATCCAAATAGTATACAACATGAAATGTGTAGAAGACAAGTCCTAAACAAGACTACACACTACAGCAGCAGAAGACCATGCCTTGTAGACATCAACACTTGCTTAATCAGCTCCAAAACATCCTTCATATCTTCAAACACCAAGAAATTACATTTGCATGATCTACTCATTTGGAATAGGACAACCTTAAGAAAAACATATGAAAACTTGAAGCATAACAGCCACAACAACTTGAAAACCTTGTGTGATACTAGAAACAAGAAAGATCTTCATAAAACTCTTCCAGATGAGTCTACATGACTCATACAACATCTTCAAACACTCCTTGACCGCTGCACATCAAAGATTTGTGTCATATATCTTCAACCATGAACTCTGAGAACACCAAGTCATCTGGAACACTCTACAACATACTATCATTAGAAAACTGAGCTTGCAGACCACCAAGAAGCTTGAAACTGCAAGGAAGCATGTAATGCACATCCATAAACATATCCTCAAAACCACAAAGTCAACCATTCACTTCGAGATGAATGTGAAGCATTCCAATAGGCCTTCAACACTGCCTCACTCTGCTAGAACACATGTCAGTACTCTATCATGCATAACTTTCACAGCGGAAGGGACAAATGATCTAAAACTTTGGAATTATCACCTTTACTACACCTTGAACATAGTTCCAAAACTGCATAGCCATAACTACTAATGCAGAGAAATGCAAAGCAATCTATTTCCATATAGTAATTGTCTTCAACATTTTCTTCAAACAGCAAAACACTCTTTCGGTAATCCAATCATCATGAGATTTGAATCAGTCCATCAGCAACACATTTGATCATCTTAGTGCTTCTGATTCCCATATAAATATGTCCTCATACTCAACTCTACATTGATCAAGGCATGACATCCAAGATAGTGTTGACATTGTTGATAATAAGGAATACTAAGAGGGGGGTGAATAAGTATTCCACAAAACCACTTCTTAACTATTTATTTATCTATTTCCAAAGTTAACAATATGAAAGCAGAATAAACATAGAACAACAACCATAAAGACATGACACATTAACACCAGGATTTTTATGTGGAAAACCCAAAAAGGGAAAAACCACAGAGAGGGTAAACTCTCAATATATATTGCAATCTTTTACAAATGGTGATGTTCAGGCTTGGTCACTCCATAGGCCTAGAACATGTTGGGTCACTGCCATGAAGTACAACTAGGTCTATCAGGCTCACTGCCACAACCTAAACCTAGAAAGATTACAATAAGGGCTATAAACCCTAATGGTTGCTTACAGCCAGGATCACTGCCAAATACAAGTGAATTTATGTAAGAATATGAATATTGCAACAGCATCTATCAGTATGCTAGGGTGCAGCATTTAGTAGCTAAAACTAAATCCTGAGTCTTTATCATCACTGATCTTCTATCTCTACTCTACTATTTTAGTATTCACATCAATCACATCTACACAATACTTTTTTTCACACTACACATTTGCATCATTCTTAAAAAAACTAAATTTAATCCCATATATATATCCACAACACTTAAAATCTTCATATTAGGTCGGCATCCTTAGATGCAGCATATAGATAATAAACTTGTAGTTTGTCAGCCAAATCCATCCACAAAAACTTCCAGTAGACTCAAGAAACACTTGAATTGCATTCACATATGTTAGCCACAATAATAGGCCCTCTTAGGTTAAAGTTCTAATCAATAGAACTTACCGCACAAAGATCAGACTATCATGTCGCCTCAAACTCATACTGCTACTAGTTCAGTTCATTTGTCAAACTGCATATTTTACTGCAGACCATAGGATTTCTCAAATCATACCAAAGACTCCTTAGACAACACCAATCAAACCTTCAGAGCCTCAAAGAAAAATATTCTTTAGTGGCAAAATGAGGACCATCAGAACTCAGACTCTGACACAGTCAAACTCTGTCAAACACTTTAGTGATACTCAGCAGCTTGCAATTACTTTCCGGTGGACTTCAAATCTTACAACTCTAGATTTAGACACTTCATACAAGTGTTTACAACACCTTAGAACTGCATAACAAAATATGTACTTGTGGAGGAATGTGGACCCTTTTACTTTGCATTGTACACATTTCCTATCTTACCTCTGTTCATCTAGACTTAGACATTTTCTCCAATTGACTTTTGAAGGAAGTCATGATCTAAACCACTAGAATATATCATCATCAAGTAGCTATGAGTCAACATACCTAACTACATTTGCTGATCTTCATCTACGGAGGCATACTGATTCCCTTTCTGTCACTTACCCTGAATACTATCCATACTTAGTCACTTTGGCCTTCCAGACTGAATGCTTTTGTGCTTTATTTCCAATCCAAGTTGGTCTTCTAGAATGATGTCTTCTTGTCATACTGATGTATCCTCTTTACCTTGTTTCCATCAATGACAACAATCCAGTCTTCTTCATAGCAGTGTCTCTTGCCAACAGACATCAATGACAATATAACAATGTTGACATCAATGACAACCTTAGGAACCATATGTGTAATAGTTTATTCATTGGGGAAAATATCATCTTGGCTATTGTTGTATGGAATGGATCTAACTAGAGCAGTCTGCATGTTAGGAATCACTTCTAAATAAGTGGCTTGTCAATCTAGACAAGGATGATTACATAACTATACATGACCATATGAGGGATTTAGAGCTAAAATATGCTATCAACTTGGAAGAGTTATGAGATAATAAAGATGTAATTATTTTTTAATTTACAACTTTTAATGTTGCATGATCTCTATGTGCTAAATTGAATTAAAAAATTGTTGTATTTGTAGCCTCCATTACAGTTGATAAAGTTGACTAGTAGTGGATGTTGGAAGTAAGTCACACTTGGACCAAAGATGATTGGCCACAAGGGGCCAGTAGCTCAGTTGGTAGAGAACTCTAGCAGCAAATGGAAGGTCATAGGTTCGAGTCCTAGCTGGTCCTTTTGAGCAATAGCTCAACAATTGGTATCAGAGCAAGCTAGGAGACCAAGCACTTATAGTGTGGCCTAAGGGGGATGTGGAAATAAGTCACACATGAATCAACAATGGACTAACCACAAGGGACCAGTAGCTCAGTTGGTAGAGCACTCAGCAGAAAATGGGAGGTCTAGGTTTGAGTCCTAGCTGGTTCATTTGAGCGTCGACTCAACTGTGGAGGCCATGGGTATGTACATGGAAATGGGGACCAAAAGGGGGTCAAAAGTAGCCACTTTTTTTTGAAATCAATAAAATCTGATCTTGGATGAGAATTTTTTTATATTGCATATCGTTTACAAATATTCTACTCATATGAGCATCAACATGAGACCAATAGAATCTCATTATGAGTGAACACACTAGAAATAACCTATGGAAGACAAGAGTCACTACTTAGAAATCCACTTTATTTAGAAACCACATCCACATTAGAAGCTAAATATGGAAGACCAAAAGTCACAACTTAGAATCCACATTAGATGTCTCTATAGGATTTGAACTTGGGTCTCCACAATGAGAACCCAATGTTTTAACCAATTAAGCTCAACCCCTTGGACTTGGATGAAAAAATGAAGATAGCACGCTCAAAATTAGAAGATGTGATAAGAACAAGATTTGTAGTGCTCCGAATCTAGTTTCTAAACTACTAATTCTTTTTTAAAATAGTGGATATTAAGAGGTTCAAGTAGGGGGAGCACACAAAGTGCTCCTATTTTTGTCAGAAAAATATAACATAGTAGTCGGTGTGCTCCCCCTAAGAAGTCAACTTCTTTAATTATTTAAAAAATCACTTCAATGGAAAATTAGCTAACATCATGTAGTTTATGCCTCATTCTTCTATTAATTTTTTAATGAATATATGAATTTTATAGAATTTTTAAAGTGGACACATCTTTAAAATGAAAAATTGAGCATGCTTTCCCCTAATGTTTTTAAAAACTAATCAAAAATCATTTTTTCAATGTGTATAGAATTGAGTCTAGAATCTAAAAATGTAATTTATTTCAAATTTTGATAAATGCATAAAAAATGACACAGATATACTAGACATAGGTTTTTTGGAAAAATAACACATTAGCAAAAGAAATTCAAGATGGAAACCTTAAAGTAATTAGATTTTGAAAAAAATACATGGTTAGAAAGATAATAAAAAAACTTGAAGTTGTCCTAGCATTTTTTTCGTATTAACATTGAAAAACATGTAAACCCGATGGAGAGCACACATGGGATTTGGTTGAATTTCTAACTTTTGTTGAAAACAGGTCAAAGGCATCCAAAAGGTACCTTCAACCCCTTGGGTTGGATGCCCAAGGCAAATCCAACCCTTAGTGAGAATTTCCCAAAGCAGGAAAAACCACGCTTGCATTTTAAAGCAATTAAAATGCAAATCCTTGAAATTCCTTCACTCTAGAGTATGCTTATGTCTAGGAAGAGACCAGGGGTATATACATGAAATAAAATTTACATATGGACATTTAATTTAAGTTATATTTCATTTATGTACTTTCAGGATGTTTGAGAATGGTTTCTGATCGAGCTAGAATGCAGATTCTAGGTTTTGGAAGATCCTATAACCTATCATCTTGTAGTTCTCTAAGGGTAGTCTGTAACTATTCAAAAGTGTAATCAAGCCTCTCCTTAGAAATAGGAGGACCTATTCTTATGCAAGAGACCTGACAAGAAATCCAAGGAAAACACCAAGTCAAGTTCAGAAAGTGGCAATCCTCTAAGCATTTTTTTAGGAGATTTTCAAGCTCTGAAGACCATCTCTCTCTCTCTCTCTCTCTCCTTCTCTCTCTCTCTCTCTCTCTCCTCTATCTCTCTCTCTCTCTCTCTCTCTCTCTCTCTCTCTCTCTCTCTCTCTCTCTCTCTCTCTCTCTCTCTCTCTCTCTCACTCTCCTCTCTCTCTCTCTCTCTCTCTCTCTCTCTCTCTCTCTCTCTCTCTCTCTCTCTCTTCTCTCTCTCTCTCTCTCTCTCTCTCTCTCTCTCTCTCTCTCTCTCTCTCTCTCTCTCTCTCTCTCTCTCTCTCTCTCTCTCCTCTCTCTCTCTCTCTCTCTCTCTCTCTCTCTCTCTCATTATCCCTCTCCCCCTACCTATTCTATGTATCCCTCTCTTTAACTCTATATCTCTAAAGATGTTATTCCTAATTTTTTATATCGTATGGACTGAGACTAATATTTTGCTAACTATTCCATCCCCACCACTATTCCCACCCCTATATCACTTGTATTCTTTCATTTTCAAAGTCTAAGAATGTTCACAAACTATTGTTCATCCTACTTTATCAAGATTTAAAATTATATAGATGTCATTCTTGTATTGATAATTTCACATCATGATTTTCTACAACTTGATCATGATTAGCTTAGCCTATACATTTATATAGAAGAGATAAGAAGGTTTGTAGTCTGCCCAAACCTCCCTATAGTCTTGGTATATAAATGAAGGGCGGTATTATTGGATCTCTATTCCACCAATCAATTCCTATCTATTTTTTGTAACTTTTCCTATCTTTTATTTATAACACTTGATTGTTGGGATTTCAATTTTCCCCTTTCCCTTGAAACAACTTGTGCTTAGGGGCAAGTCATTTTTCTTTGGGGATTTGGTGTCTTCCTCTCTTTTGTTTGGGCTCTTTTTTGAAGATCCCCCTTTTCAATGTGGATTAGTTTTAATTTATGGCTATTTCATTGGCTTTCTCTTCCACTTTACTAAAATACTTGTAGCTTTCCTCTAGGAATATTTTCATTTGGTAGTTAGGCTCACTTGCCATGTTTTCCCTTCTTCCTATTTTTCTAAATTTCTCCTTTTGTGCCTTATGTTCATCTAGTTTAGTTTAGTTTTTCCTACTTGTCTTATCCTTCATTCTTCATCTAACCTCTAGATTTAGGGCCTTGTCTTGCACTTTTGTTTCTCTCTCATAGTTCCTTTCTTTATCAAAATGCATTAGCTTCTAAGTGAATTTCCTTTTACTATTTATGGTATTTTTGATTGGCCTAACCTGTTTTGCAAGGATTAGATGATCAATGAAGTATGTATCTTCTAGACTCCATACAAAAAATAATTCCTCTGTCCCTCATATTATAATGCATATTTCTATTATTTGCTATCTTGTTACATTTGAATATATCTTACGTCAATTTCAAGATTGGAGCATGCATCATATATCTAGTATTCCTTGATCCCATGAACATAGTGAGTTTATCCTTCATTTAGTAATTTTAAATTTTACTTAAAATTTCATGATTCTACCATATCTTGTCTCCTTTTGTTTTTCAATCAATAGCTACATTTCACTAGGCGGGTGCAAAAAGTTGGAGGGCCAAAAAGTGGCCATTAAAAAAAAAAATTTCTAAGACATAATGCACTTGCATTATGTTTTACTATTAAAAAAAAAGGAAGTTGCTACTCATTTTTTCCTTCCACTTTCTCTGCACTCGTGGCCTGCAAACCCTAAGGAGTACGCTCGCATTATTGAAGGCCAATTTGACACCAAAATCTCGTCGATTCATTGCCAAAATGCCTCCATGACAGCAGGGAGACCAAAGGAGTGAGTTTTTTATTTTTTGTGTGAATTTGTTTCTAAATAGGGAGGTTTAAGTTGAGTTTATGGTAAATTCCTTAATTGATAGGAAATAATAATGCACCTCCTCCTCCTCCTCCTGAAAATCCACAAATACCTACTGAAGAACAACCTGAACAACAAACTCCTCCATCCATTCCTTGACATGCCCCTGGAACACAAGAAATGTAATGGGCAAACTGAAAATAATAAAAACAAATTGAAGATATAATTGCAAGGTTGAAGGATCCTATAACTTCAACCTTGCATAGATCATGCTTGCTCAATCTCTTGAATCTATGTTATCAAATGTCAATTCAATTAGAAAGCAAATATCTAGTTGGGAAGGAAAGAGTAGAGAATTTAGAGAGTATTACGGAGACAAGTTGTATGAGCAAGTAAAAAATGAACAAATTACAAAAGTGGGCTTATGTTCCATTTTTACAGACCCATGAACAAATCAAACTCTACCCCTTACATGCAAGAGGTTTCCTATCCATTGTGTAACAACCAAGCGATAAGGGACAATTTTGGACAAAGGTGGTGAATGGTTTTTGACCATCCTCCATGCACAATAATGAGATCCCGCAATAGTTTTTTAAGGAAACTCTACTGCGAGTTTGTAAAAAATAAAGTGCCAAACTATTTTGATATGCGGGTCTTCCCAGGGTAGAGGTGGGGGGTCAGCACAGGATAGACCAGGGGTGCGTGTTGACCCAAAACGGCCAACAAGATGAGCATTTGTTAGACCAACCCATGAGCCATGTGTCTATCCCTTCCATTGTGAAGGAGAGTGTTGAGGTCGATACACTTCAGTCTATTAGTACCTTGACCTAGAACATCATAGAGCATGCTAGTCCTGTAGCATAGTGTGGGCCAGTGGAGAGTTTGAGGAATAGGGTTCCACCCAAACATGTCAGGCCTTGCGGGTTAGCCTATGGTTATGACCCCATGGATAGTCAGGATGCAGGTGCACAGGCTACATCTGTAGTTGAGTAGAAGGTGATGACAGATGTCCTCCTGAGTGAGACTTTCAGCCTGATACTCAGATAAATGTTTGCAAGCTCATTGAATTTAATTTATTAAATTTCATTTTTGAAATGCAAGATTAACTAATTTAGTTTGATGATTTTAATGAAATTTTAGGGTCATAGTGTTGATGCAGTTTTCAGTGGGTCTCTACCTGCATATTACACTAGGACATCTACTGTCGGGGTATGTAACTAGTAAACAATTATAAATATTACATGTGAATAGCATCGTTATATGAATGGTATTCTAATATCTAATTTTGGATGTTGAATAGGTTAATATTGGATATTTTATGGCAACACCTGCCAGTGGTGGTGGTCTTCAAAGCTTCACAGAGGTATAAAATAAATAGTTTAATTAATGAATTGTACTTACTAGATTTTTGTATTTTATATTCATATCATTGATTACATTTCATTGCACATCTTTCAAACTCAAAGCATTACTAGACATTGGCATAACTAATAACTAGATGTTGATAGATGACAAAATTTCAATTACAATATAGTTATTTAAAAAATGCCTCAAAGAAATGTGGTCTCATGGAATGCCATGACAAGCAGATGCATAGACAAGGACATCACCATGAGATCACATTTCTTTGAGGCATCTTTTAAACATATCACTGCTTTGTCTATGCTACCACATTTTCCATACATGTCTACAAAAGATTGTTGATCCCCTCACACTATTCTTTGACAAATTCTCTCTAATAAACTCATCCAATTACCACCAATTAGACCCCAGGACATGACACCAGAGGAGGGGTATGAGCCTATGACATCTTATATAGCATATGATTGACTCCAACATCATCTAGGTCCCTCCTTTGTTGACTCTAAAATTCCTCATGATGGTAATGTCTTCACCATTTCTTATAGCCCATACCAACTATTGTTACCTTAAGACACTTCTCCTTAGATTATTTTTTATCAACCTCTTCTGGTCCACCTCAACTTCATACCAATTCCCTCTTTCACCTTTACCTATATTATGCCTCTAAATGCATTATTGCCCCAACCCCCACAACCTCTTTCTATTTCTTCACCTACCCCACTAGCTATGCCCCTATCTTCCCCACCATATATCCACCTATTACTACTTCACCTTCCTCATTGACTTCTATCTCCCTCTAACACCCCTCCAAGATAAAGTAAAGAAAAAGTGTAGGACCTTTCCCCATCCACTTCTAAAAGTAGGCCTAAGAAACTTCCCCAACACTACACCAACCTACTAACCAACCCATATCTGCCCTACCTATTTCCTAATATACCCCTATCAGATATCCTAGACCTAGTTTGCTTCCAACCCACCCTTGACAAACCTCAATACAAAGAAAATGATAAGAAATTTTTAAATGAGGTTTTTCTTCTCCTATCTATTATCTTTCCTCCCTCCTATTATCCCACAAACTCTTGATATTCCTCCTTCCCATAAACCCATAAACTTACCTAATGTCTATGTGATTCTAGTTAGGCATTGTCTCGTAAACCCACAAACTCAATCTTAGGCATTGTCCTACCTCCATGACTACCAAACAAACAAAAATTGAGCACAACCCTACCACACCCTACCACCAACCTAAACCTAAACTAACACCTTCACTCCCTCTCTGACTTCTTAAACCTAAAATTTGATGCTACTATGGTTCCTCCTTTGTTGACCCTTATACCACACAATAGTTATGAATCTTCATCTAATTTGTATATATGCATGTGACTTGTGTGCTTTATTGTGTGTACTTCCATCTTTAGGTGAATGTGTGTGTATGTTAGGAGCCATGACTTGCATCACTATTATAGTTTTCGTAATTGAATAATGTTGTTTATTTTCAGATGATGCATGCTATAGAGACACCTCCCAATGTTCATAGG